>CM053588.1:156072659-156090997 GCA_028646515.1 Pseudochirops corinnae | reverse complement strand
CGTGACCACATTCAGCCTATTAGGGAACAGAGTATACTTTCAAATATCCAAGGGTCCTCAGAGTCACGTAGCCACTTTAGCAAAGGGCCTAGGGGCAGGGAAGATCTTCAGATTCCCATAACACCTGATGAACGGTTACCCATCTTCAACAAGAACTTCAATGAAGGAGAACACAGTGCCTTTGAGGTAGTTCATCCACTTTGGGATAACTTAAATTGTTAGGAAGTTTCCCTTTATATTAAGTAAATATCTGCCTCTGCAACTTCCATTGTTTCTACCCCATCTGCCCTCTAAGGCCAAGCAAAATGAATTATTTTTTCTCCCACATGACAGCCCTTCAAGTAATCAAACAACTGTCTAACTTGTCCAGCTGTCCATCTCTCCAAGTCTTCCTTTTTTTTTTTCTAGGCTAAACATCCCCAGTTCTCTCAACTCATTCACAAATGACATGATCTTGAGACCATCTATAATTCTGGTCACACTTTTCTGGATACACTATACCTTCATCTTTCCTTCCTTAAAGGTCTTGGTGCCCAGAACTGAGCATTATACTTGTTCACATGGGCTCAGTAGTGACTATACTATATGTTAGAAATTCCCTCCAGAATTCCTAACGTATAGTACAGTCATTATAGAGCTCATGTTAATATACTTCAGATGTGTTTTGACTAGGGTAGCATATGGTAGTGAAGATGGTATGAGACTATTATCTCTGTCATCCTGGCTACCTTGTTTCTTAAGAGAGAGTCTAAGATCTTATTGACTTCTTTGCTATCATTCCACACTGTTAACTTATATTGAATTAACTCCATTAGAAGCCTCCCCTTCAAGGTAAAATTGGTTCATTGACTCCTTTTGTCTTTGTCATTTTTCCAGGGGAAATGACTGCTTTGGTCATTCTTCCATTTTTCCAACTTGGTTATATGTGACTTGTAAAATCCCTGAGGTTATTCTTCTTGGGGACCCAAAGGACATGACCGTTGAGTGACCAATAGAGAGAACCAAATCCTGAGGGAACCATAGAAAATCACATACTAGGGTTAGGAAAGGCAGCTAGATGGTGCAGTGGATAGAATACTTGACCTGGAGTCAGGAAGACCTGACTTCAAATCTGACCTCAGGCACTTACTAGCTGTGTGACCTTGGATGAGTCATTTAACCATGTTTGCCTCTGTTTCTTAGCTGTAAAATGAGCTGGAGAGGGAAATGGAAGATCACTCTAGTATCTTTACCAAGAAAACCCCAAATAGGGTCACAAAGAGTCAAACATGATTGAAATGACTGAACAATAAGGGTTAGGACCTGAGATCCAGATGCCATGGTAAACCATATTGGCAAGCTCAGTCGAAGAACATTCCCCCCTCCTGCTTGCTCAGTGATTGATATGATCTTTACTATTTCTCAGCAGATTTGAATGTTGCCATTATCTTGCTTTTGGGTCCAGTCAACAAACATTTGTCAAGCACCAACTCTGTTCTAGGCACTGTTATGGGTATGCGAAGAAAGGCAAAAAACAGCCCATGCTCTCAAGAAATTTGCAGTGCGATGGGAATGACAACATACAAGCAACTATGTGCCAGCAAGATATAGACAGGATAAAGTGTAGGTAGTCTTATAGGGGAGGCATCAGGATTGAGAGAGAGGGGAAAGGCTTCCTGAATAAGGCAGGGTTTTAGCTGGGACTTGAAGGAAGTCAGGGAAGCCAGGAAGTAGAGATGAAAAGGGAAAGCATTCTAGGTATTGGGGAATGGCCAGTGAAAATGCCTGTAGATGGGAGATTGGAGTGTCCTGTTTAAAGAAAAACAAGGAAGCCAGTGCCATTGTAGGGTAGATTACATGCGAGAGTGCAAGAAGACTGAGAAGTTAGCAAGGGACCAGGTTAAAAACCAAACAAGATATTCAAGCTCTTGTCATTTTCTCACCTGAACTGTTTCAGTGCTCTCAACTCTCTCCTCTCCAATCCAATCCATCTTTCACCTAAGTGCCATGTGATTTTCTTTAAGTACAGATCTGACCATGCCATTCCCTGACCATATTGCCTCTAGAAGCAAACACAGACTCTTCTGTTTGGCTTTGAGAGCCCTTTACAACCTGGCCACCAATCTATCTTTCTGATATGATGTTGTACATTTCTCCCCATCTTGTGTTCTATGAGCCAGCCAAACCAGCCTCCTCTTAGTTCCTCACATGTAGTACTAGATCTCTCATTTCTAGTAACTAGCCCCTTTGCCTCTAATGTATTCCTTCATCACCTCTGCCCCTTAGAATTCCTTACTTTCTTCAAGACACAGATGAAACAAAAATCTTCTATTAGAGAACTTTCCTGATCCCCCAACTACTACAGTCCTCCCTGCTTCCTGAGCTATCTAGTATTTACTTTGTAATATAGACATATATGTATGTATATATACACATGTATGTGTATGTATATGTTGTTACCCTCTTTGAATGTTAGTTCCTTGAGAGTAGGGTTTATTTCATTTTATATTCCCAGAACTTAGCACAATGCTTCACACCAAATTGTTGTTTGTCCTTCATTTTTTTTTTTTTTTGGAGGGGGGAAGGTAGAGCAATTGGAATTAAGTGATTTGCCCAAGGTCACATGGCTAGTTTTGTGTTAAGTGTCTGAGGCCAGATTTGAACTCAGGTCCTCCTGACTGCAGGGCTGGTACTCTATTCACTGCGCCACCTAGCTGCTCCTTTGTCCTTTATTTTCAAAGAGGACCAGTGACATCATAGGGTGATGTCTAGACTTGTGGGTGAATTGGATTTAAGGGAGGCAGAGTTGCACAAAATCATTAGCCTCCTTCTCATTTCCAGAATCATTAAAGTCCAGCAGGAAGAAAAATGTCAGGATGACTGTCAATGGCCCAGGATGCAGTGGATGACCTTGGCATCTTCAATGTCTGACCAAGTTCCAAGACCTCCACAGCACCTGCTTCAGCTGCCTCCATAGCCACTGGAACAAATTGTTCTCATTTGCTCCTTCTACTAGGGCAAGTCTTCACATGCTTGGGGTAGATACTCTCCCTGGCTCACTGATTGTGAGCCCATCTGGGATTGTGGCCCATCAGTTCCCCTCCTACCTGGTTTAGCCATCTGCTGAGATGGTTTACTGGGGTGTTGCCACTGTGCACACTGTGGTTTGTTGGAACCACAGGTGAGAGTTGAGCATTAGGTGGACAACAAAGGAAGATGAACAGTGTTGAAAAGGGCTCAACAGCCCTCACACCAGAGGTAGCAGTCCTCTTTGAACACCCCAAACATTCCCTGGCACAAAGTAGTCAATGAATAAAAGTTTGTTGCTTGAATGATGAAATAAAAAAGAAGGCAGCTTTCCCAAGGAGGATGAAAGTTGAGGGGCCCTGCAAGGGAGTTATTATTATGAAAGTTACAGAATACCTTGGTCTGTTTATGCTTTTCTATGAAATTGAACAAATGTTTATTAAAGGCCTATGATGGACAAGATACTATGATAACAGCTGGGTTCTACATGCTTTTTATAGCATAAAGAAATACATCAGACTGTTTAAAAAAAAATCCTTCCTACCTCTAGCACTGCTTTCATTATTAGGCTTTATTTCATACCACTCCCCTTCATTCACTACTTTCTAGCCAAATAGACTGGCACCTGCCTGTATATGTGACCTGTCCATCCAGCATCTCTAACCTCCATGCATTTCTGCAGGCTGGCCCCAGTTCCAGGCATGAACTCTCTTTTCATTTCTACCTTTCAAAAGTGTCCTCTTTAAAGGGCCAGCTTCTGCGCCACCTCTTCCAGGAAGCCTGAGCACTCCTAAAATGTTCTTAGAACATTTTTCTCCATCTGTCCTTGTCCTTACCACTTTTTACCTTATTCTCTATTTGTCTGTTGTGTACATGTCAGATCCTAGCAGAAAGTAACCTTCTGGAGGAAAAGGACTGACTTTTTTCCCATTAAAAGAAAATTCCTATGTGCTTAATAAATGTTAATTGAATTTTGTTGAATTGAATTCATGCTTCTTTTTCACTGAAGGCCTAACCTATTATTTATTTCCTTTTTCTTATGGTTGTTATTTTGTCAATCACAATTGCCTCTATCCCATTGTTGGGTTTTTTCCTTGGTTTTGCCTTTCTTTCTCTTTTTATTCCCCATTTCATCTATCAAGTTTGCCTGGATGCTTTTAATGGTTGTTTCCTCCCATGGGAGGAATGTATTTTCCCATACTCCCATTCATCCTCCCTTTGTATAAGTAAGACTTATATATAAATGCTACTCCCTATAATTCATTTAACTCTCTATTTGTTCAAAAGAGACTTAGAAATTTGGACTGAGATCTGTAAGTGTCAGCTTGTTGTTCAGTTGTGTTCAACTCTTCATGACCCTATTTGGGTTTATTTATTTATTGCAAAGATACTGGAGTAGTTTGCTGTTCCCTTCTCCAGGTCATTTTACAGATAAGGAAACTGAGGCAAACAAATTTGACTGACTTGTCCAGGGTCACTCATCTAGTAAGTGTCTGAGGCTGGATTTGAACTCAGGAAGATGAGTCTTTCTGATTCCAGGCTCAGCACTTGATCCACTGCACCACCTAGCTGTCCCATGTCAAATTACCTTCCTCTAATAGATGTCACCCTTCCTATTGTCCTGAAGCACCTTTGCTCAGAGCACCCTCCTGCTCTTCTCTGCTGGATCAGCAGTTCTCTTTGAAGCTGACTTCAGCATGAATTCAGTAAGAAGGACACAGTCTCTCTTTCACAAAAGCTTTAACTGCCCTGATATAACACACCTCCCCCCCCAGATGAGAAGAAGTCACAGGAGTGTATCATGGGTCCCATAAGTACTGAGTCATTTTTAACCAACTCATTACCTGGGATAAAGATAAAGAAATGACTTCCTCAGATATAGAAACCACTAAGATATTTTAGCACAGCAACTTCAAATGGGCTGATAAAATGAGAAAGCCAGTCAAAGGTAGGAAATGTTCATGGCCATGCCTAGGGAAGGCTGATTGAACCACACGGTCATCATCTCATCCATATTTCAACACATGTCATATCTCCTGGAGTGACTCTCACATATGTCTTGGTCTCTTTTGAATATTTCAGTCAATGCCCGTTTGGGGTTGGTTGAATAGGTAATCATTTCCAATAAAATGTAAGCTCTTTGAGGGCAAAGACTGTTCTGTTTTTATCTTACATTTCCAGCATCAAGCACAGTGTCTAACATTATAGCTGGTACTCAACGAATGATTGCTAGACTGACCAGGGTGATTTGTACTGGGCCAATGCTACAAAGAATGTGGTTTTAATTTATTTATTTAAGTATTGGCTGGAGAGAGGGGGAAGCTTGGTAAGTTGCTGCATATTAATCTGCTTCTTACCTGAGTCACCCAATCCTCAAGCGCTTTCCAACAAATATATTTGACATTGGGAGAACATACCACACTGCTAATTCTAACAGTTGGCATGTTTTCAACTGGAGGCAGCTTCCTCCAGTTTCTGAAAAAAACATTAAAGATGCAAAGTAGAAGATATGATTAACTTAATAAAGGGTTATGAAGAGTAAAATGAAGGCTCCTCGAGGCCAGATGCTGTTTTTCACTTTGTCTTTGAATTCCCAGCATGATACATAGTGCCTTGTCCTTGGCAAGCGGTCTGCCTGGCCTATGTGACCAGAGGTTACTCTTGTTTCCTTAGAAAGAAGAGCTACCAGGCTAGAATTATGTCTGTCTGCTCCCTTAAATATTGATCTAGGGGACTGCAGAAGCAATGGGAAGAGAGAGTTTCATGAAATGAGTGGTAAACAAAGTCAGTGTCATAGAAAGGTCAAGTAGATGAAGACTCAATGAAGGCCATTGAATGTGATGAGGAGTGACCTCCAAGAGCACAGCAGGGCCTCTGCCCCATAGTAAGTAGGTGCTTCTTGAATTTCACTGTACTGAAGAAAGTATATAAAACCCCTAACCACCCTTGCATCCCTCTGCCATCTCCCTCTCAGACATTTTCAATTTCATTTTTCATGGGTTCCTTCCTTCACAGATGCTCAGGTAGCCCTTTTCATCTTATAAAAAAAATCTTGGTTTTACCTTGCTTCCTCTTCAAACTTCTATTCCAAATCTGAATTTCCTTTTTGACTCAGAGTCCTTGAACTTGTGGACTATAGACACTATATTGGCTTCCTAGTCATACATTCCTCTCTTCACCCCTTGTGATGGGGTCCTATTCCTACTGTGCTCTTGGAGGTCACTCCTCATCACATTCAATGGCCTTTATTGAGCCTTCATCTACTTGACCTCTCTATGACACTGACTTTGTTTACCATCTACTCCATGAAACTCTCTCTTCCCATTGCTTCTGCAGCCCCCTAGATCAATATTTAAGGGAGCAGATAGATGTAATTCTAGCCTGGTAGCCCCTCTTTTTGAGGAGACAAGAGTAGCCTCTGGCCCCGACTTCTTGCTGCTCTTCTGGCAGGAATTAAAGTCTCCCTTGGAGAAGAGTTGAGGAAGAAGAGGCTAAAGATGTCTCTTTTGCCTCCTTTTGAGCCACACAATGACACCCCCATCCTATAAATTAAGGGACAGGCCTCTGTATTTGTGGGGCTTTGCTACACTTGGTACAAATGAATGGAGAACTCAAATTCCCAGGTTGTTCAGTCTATTACAGGAAAGTAGCAACATCACCAATTACAGAGCACACCAGCTACCCTCAACCCATCCTCCTCACAGAAACATGGGACTCTGCTTTATCTTGGCCAGGAAAGTCTGTACCAGCTCCCCGTCCAAACCATGCTCAAACCCTCCTTTTATCCTTCCTGGCTGTCTCTCTCCAGTAAGATGTAAGCTTCTTGAGGGCAGGTACTATCCTAGTATCTCAAGTGCTTAGCACAATGCCTGGCACATAGTAAATGCTTATGGAATGGTGTAGATAGATTGATAGCAACTGTAACTACCTGCACGATCTCTGTTCTCTAGCTCTTCTCAATTTAAATGGGCACCACACAAATGAGACAATACTTTTCATTGATCTCAAATATAAAGGTTCCATTAAATGAGATCATATTTGTAAAGTGCTTAGTACAGCACTCAGCACATAGTAGGTGTTTAATAAATATTTGTTCCACTCTGTTCCATATAAATATATGCAAACACATACTGACTTCAGGCCAGGGTACTTTCAAATATGAGTTTTTCCTTTTCTCGTGTATTTTTCTATCTATTGCATTTGGCAAGTTTGACTTGGGCTTTTGTGACAACATCCTAAGAAAGCCAATCCAATGTTTTGTTTAGCTTTTTTTAAGGGAGACATTTAAAAAGTCTGCTTTTTTTTCATTTAATAAGGTGCCTTTTTGTTCTCTAACAATAGACCCAATTAAGCAGGGCTCAGTTGAGCAGCCTCTTAACCTTCGGGTTGCTTTGTGAGCCCTCTCTCTCCTGCTTTTCTGACACATTTGTCTTGTACCCTTTTAATTTTCCCTTATCCAAAAGCTCTCCAGCTCCCTTCTCCCTCCTTCAACCCTACTTTCTTCAATGTTCTGGCTCATCATTTACATCTGCCTTCCCCAGGAAGCATTCAAGATTCAGTAAAGAGGTTTTGTGAAAGGCCATGGTGGGGACTGGGGAGAACAAATGTCCAGGAGACAGTCATGGAGAACCAGGGAAGTAAAAATAAAGGGGCATTGATGCTTTGTGAAGCATGCACTAACCCTTCAAGAGATCTATGTACTGAATTCTAGAGAAAGCCTTAAACCTCTCCCCACTGCTGCCTGGAAACCCAGGGCCCAGATCCATTGTAAGAAGTTAATTTTGGAGGGGAGGAGGGAGAGAATGTGGCAGAGGAGAGAGAAGCTATGAGGTAAGGACAGCCTCTGATTTATACAATGCCATTATTATAATAGTTTCTAAATTATCCTCCAGCCCTTTCTTAATTCAGCCAAAGCTCTTATTCAATTTTATGATCAGCAGCTAGCAAATGGAAGACGTTCCCTGGGTTACCTGTGACAAAGCCGGAATTTTTTCCCCTGCTCTCTGGAAAGGTTATAACTAATTCAGAACTCATCTGCAGGAAGAGGTTTCCACTAGTCTCTCCCTCCCCCCAGTTTTTCGTTTGCTCTGACATTCTTTGGGTCAGATCCCTGTCCGAGGCCTTCCTTTGATGAATTTGAGCAAATTTGTGTCATCAGCAAATTGTCTACCTTGAATTTCAGCTTTTGGCTTGCTGAGGAGTACATCAGAAGCTGATGCTCACTTGCATCAGCATGAATCCCTTGAGGAAGTAGACAGATGGAAGAAGACAGTTGCTACACTATGGTTCTTAGGTCATTCTAGTTTTTTCTGGGAAGCCCCTTTACTGTCTTGGTAGAGCCTCGGTAAAGTTGTCCATAGTATCCCCATCCTCTCTACCCACAGAGGCAAGAACTGCCAAAGGATTCTGGTCCTGTTACCCTCATCCCTGAATAGTAGGAGGGCTGAAAAAATACCCAACCTCAATGGGGAATTCCTTGCGCTTATTTGTACTGAAGAATGGTCCTTCACTTTGCAAAAGGGTTTATCTCTGGGATTCCGCAAACAGAGAAAGCTTCCCTATGGCATTCACAGGTTTGTTCAAATAATAAATTTGACAGAGGTAGGAGGTGATAATGGGGAGAGTGGGATATAATGAGGAGCTTAAAGTTAAAGTGAGAGCCACTGCCAAGCTAACATCAAACAGAAAGGCTCTTTGAACTTACAGTGTAAGTCAATGAGTAAATAATTTTGTTGAGTTGTTTCAGACTCTCTGTTACCTCATTTTGGTCTTTCTTGGCAAAGATACCTGGAGTGGTTTGCCATTTCCTTCTCCAGCCCACTTGACAGATGAGGAAACTGAGATAAACAGGGTTAAGTGACTTGCCCAGTGTCACACAGTTATGAAGTATCAGAGGCCATATTTGAACTCAGGTCTTCCTCACTCCAGGCCCAGCACTCTATCCACTGTGCCACCTAGCTACCCAAGTAAATAATAACGGTAATGAGAATAAAGGACACATATAGCACTTTTAAAGTCTGAAAAAATACTTTGCATATACTTTCACACTTGAACCTTACAACAAACCTGTGAAATATACAAATTAGGTGCTATTATTCCTATTTTATGGATGAAGAAACTGATTCTCAGAGAAATAAGTGATTTTTCTATGTTCATACAATTAGATACTAATATCCAAATTCTTTTTATATATATAATGTATGAGGATGATATCTATGACAATATCTATAACACGAAGTGATATTGTGGAGACTTGTGGGATTAACTATGTAATATTCACACTTAAATTCTTATAAGTAGCCTTTCTTTTGCAATAATGGGGGTAGAGGGGTAAGATAGGCATTTATATAGCACCTATCTACCAGGCTTGGGGCCATCTCCAATCACCCTGATCTATATCTTGCCACTGTTCCCAGATGGCTCCAGAGGAGAAAGTGAGGCTGGTGACTTTGCACAGCCCTCCCTCACTTAAATCCAATTCACTAGCAAGTCATGGAATCACCTTCCTGATGTCATGATCCTCTTCAAGGACAAAGGACAAATGACAATTTGTGAGTAGTCCGAGCTGCCCCACTGGGGACCCAAATGGCCAGATCCAGTTGGGCTACACAGCTCCTTCCTTCCTTCCTTCCTTCCTTCCTTCCTTCCTTCCTTCCTTCCTTCCTTCCTTCCTCCCTCCCTCCCTCCCTCCCTCCCTCCCTCCTTTCCTTCCTTTCTTTCTTCCTTCCTTTCAACTATGTCTTTCCCATTCCTGTGAATTTCATTAGGGAGGCTCTGTGGTCTTCCAGAGCTCAGTGTAATAAATACAACCATACCAAAAATGCTGAGACTCTTTTGCTTGTACTCTGTGTGGGACATTTTCCATGACACTGATCAATATTTTAGGTGAACATGTCTCCATTTTATAGTTCCCTTGATGTCACTACTCAGCTGAGAAGTGAGCAAAGCTGTTCCTATAATGGCATCCATCATTGGGTGTTTTCCAGTTTTGACATATGCCTCATCTTGAGATACACCTTGTTTGAGAAAGTCCTTTAAGGCTGAATTTTGTTCTAAATTAACAGGCAGGTTCTTATTTCTCTACACTTCTTATTCAGTGGTGTGATCATAAAGGGATGGTCTGATATATACATATGCAAACATACATACATATATATGTGTATATATATACATATGCATGTATCCCCAAAAGCCTGAGTCTCCCCATTTCAAATTTTCATCAAGAATACCCATCAAACATGTTTGTATCATCTTCATGCATATTTTATAGAGATGACAAAATGTAACTATATCAGCAGTTGGCATGAAAATTTCATTGGACCTTTTTTTAAAACTATAATTTCTCCATTTTAAAAATCTTCTTTCTGAGATAATTTCAAAACTGACCCCTCAGTATCTTTAAAATTTCATCACCTCCAAAATGGACTTCTTTTTTATGTCTTTCATCAGGTCCAGCCACTCCTGTCAACTTCTTCTTAAGAGTCACTTCCTCTCATTATACATTGGTGTAATGCCATGCACAAGCAGATTTCCAAAAGAATACTACTTCGAACAGCTTTTAAGGTTTGGATTACACAGTATATTGAATACTCCATTTATTCTATTACAAATCAAGGCAAACATTCACAACAAATCATAATATAATATTCACATTACATCTTATCACAGAAAATCACAATATAGTGTTCATAACAGCTTAACATTAAAATAGCCAGCTTTCACTACAGTGACCACAATATTTAGAACAAGGAACAAAAGAATGATCATCTGGTTTCCCTAAGGGGGAAACCCTCCTCGCTTAATCATTCAATCAATTCACAGTACAATAATCAATACTTAATCATTCAATCAATTCACAATACAATAATCAATCTTCCATTCCTGGGGCAACCATTAACTTAGCCAGTCACTAATCTAGATTCACAATTACTAAGTATCATTAATCACTAAGTACAGTCATTAGAAAATTACACAAACCCTCCACTCCTCAGTGTCCAGCAAACCTCATTTTCATCCAAGGGGAGGCCTTTTCTACGTCTTGACTTGGGGTGGTCTCTCTGATTTCCTGGATCTCCTTCCATGGTCCCAGCTCCTACCTGAATCCACCAAACAGTCACCTGGATTCAGAGGTAGACAGCTCCCAGATCCTTATCCAGTCCTCCGAGGTAGACAGCTCAGCTCCCAGATGCTGGGACAATTCTGTTTCCTCCACCAGGAACCACCAGGAGGAATATTTCTGATTCTGTCTCTCTGTCTCTAGAACTCTTCTTATATACACACACTGGCCTCTTGTCTCAGCCAACCCCCTCCTGCCACAGCCAGCAACAGGAGACAGAGTTCATACCTTCTGCTTCAAAGAGTTCACACCTTCTGCCTCTCTCAAGAGGTATTTAGCCCTAAGTTACCAAGGGCTAAGTATCTGCTAAATTGATTACTGTTACAATTGGATACTAAGAAGGCAAAGTTCACATGTGGGATAGTTCCACAATTGTTGTCAATGAAAATAGATTACTATGAAAAATGCCAACAGATCTGTTTGATTTCACTTTGTTTTGTTATCTCTAGTAAAAAAAAAAAAAGTCTTTCAGGATCTCATCTTGGCATTTAGTGACCTGTCACAATTTCACTATGCTGTAAAAATCTTGAGTATTAGTGATGGAGGCAGACTATGATGTGTTTATTGTTCAAGAACCAATTCAAACAAGTATGAAGAGACTCATCACCAGAAAATTGACCATCATGTAACAGGTTTATTGTTGGTAGTGTTTTTACCCTAGGTGACTCACAAAATTTCCTAAAATTTCATTCTACTTTTGAAGTGATTAAAGTGGTAGTAAAGACGGAAGGTGGGGTTATTATGAATTATACAGTTTTAAAGCCCTCTACAAATTTCAGTTTAACCCTTTTTACCTTTAAGAATATGAATTTATGTTAACATAAAATCTTTGTCCAATGATTAAATATTCCTAGAGGGACTTGATGATAACCATATTAATATTCTCACTGTAATAAAACCAAAAGACATGAAGTTGCATTTAAATAGAAGGATTGCCTAAATTCAGAGATTTAAATATAAAGGGATTGTGGGAATTTCTTTCATTGTATACTCCCTAATCAACAAGAAATAAAATTTAATGGGACACTTGGTCATCTTGCCTTCCAGGACCTAATCATTTTGCAAATAGACCATCATGAAGATAATGTTGTTGTTTTAGTCATTTTCAGTCATGTCCAACTCTTTGTGACCCCTTTGGGAGTTTTCTTGGCAACAGTCCTGGAGTGGTTTGCCATTTCCTTCTCCAAATGTTGATCATGTACCAGCACATATTATAATGGATTAAGACACAGAGAAATTGTATTAAGAATGTACAGTGATTTCAATGTAGGAACACTCATGGGAGGGTCACACTGAAAACTATTTGGGAGACTATTGAGATCACAGATGTTAACCTGGGATTTTTGAACTTGTTTTTTTAAAAAAATATATTTGATAACTATTTCAATGTAATCAGTTTTCTTTACTATCCTATGTATATGTATATATACATGTGAAACATTTTAAAATAATTTAAGAATAATTTAAAATTATTCTGAGAAGAGGTCCATAGGCTTCACCGGACTGCCAAAGAGGTCAATGACATGTAAAAAAGGTTAAGAACTTCTGCTTTAGGAATAAGAAATGAAAGGGAAGAAGAGCTAACAGGTTATTCAGAAGAATGAAATCAAATACAATAGTCACAAATAAGAAATTGATTAGATTCTAACAGTTAGGAAATGCCTGACTAATAATCATTTCTTAACTGATTAGAGCGAAAGTGAAAATAAATACCAAATTAGAAGGACAACAATGAAAAGAAGCAATTGCGGCAACTCCAATCTGACCTTTAGTAGTCATACCATCAGCTCCCGAAAATGGGACATAAACAAAAGTAAATATATTGACTCTATTTCTAATTTTTACAGGTTTAACCTAGGCACCACATATGCCACAATGAAGAGGCTAAAAGAGCCCAGAAACTGTATCAACTAACTCAATAACTCCTGAAGCCTCAACAACTTCCTGGTCAAGAAGACGTTACAGCTAAAGTCAAGAATGACTCAGAAGATTCCAATATTTACTTGAATTACAGGAAGATGGAAAATTTTGAGTAGTCTCACAAAATTATACAGAGCAGTTAAGGTAAAAAGAAGCCTACAGAGAGCTTGTCATGAGACCCAGTTGAGCAAGATTATCCTTAGAGCATTTTTTAGTAAGGAAAAAAAACACTCTATAAATAAGTTATTATTATTTTACTATATCTACCCAGATGTCTTCTAACTTTCCTTATAAAAGATGTTATTCTGAGCTCACTTGCCTTGTGACAAACAAATTTTGCTGTAATACAAGTCCCAAAGAATCCACTGGAATTGTGTCTATATGGGTATATATGTGTGTTTGCTAAGTAAAACTGTCTCCTCTCTATCTTCTTGAAGCAATAGCTATCTCTTTTGATAAACTGTACATTCTCACTAGAGATTGTGATAAACTGTACATTCTCACTAAAAGCTTAGCTACCATGGTTTCCATATGGTTCAGATCATTTATTGCAACTTAACTGCTTGATCTGTCCTTGTGGTTTTCTTTTTGATCTCTCTGCTTTTCCAACTTTCTTCATTTTATGTCTGGCAACAACCCCTCTTTCCTAAAGGAAAGGATCAGGGCCCCCGTAGGTATTTGCTTCTAGTCATTGGAGAAGACAGAGGCACAGCAAGAAATGTTTGATATTTTAGAAAGAAGTGAGACTTTATTTCCAAACCAAAAGGGCTCCCTAAATACCTGATTTGGTGAAAGGGTGCTAGCCATGCTCCTTTGGCTATGATCAGGATTAATTTAGCATTGAGAATGGAAACCATGGCTTAAATAAGTTGTGGTCCTTGGCATTTGAGTGTGAATAGGGTCTTAGGATTTCAGAAAACAGCTAATCCTTTCTAACTGCTCCCATTACTCTTAGATGGCATAAGCTAGATAGGTTTTTCCCCACTGGCTTCCCTAATGGCCACAGCTGATGCTGCTAGAGAATGGAATCATTTGCTCTAATTCAAGCTATTTTTTTAGCCTGTCCCTCTATTACCAGAGCTGAGCTGCTGATGGTAGTGCTACATTCCCAGCTGTTTGTAATAAGTGGCTTTCATTGATTTTTGTGTTCTGCATCAAACTTAGAAGAAAAGATTTCTCACAATGAGAAGGTGAAAGACTTGGTGCTAAAGAGTTTGGGAGGAGTTATGTAAGTTTTGTTTGTTTCTTGTTTGGCACTTCTGTCTCCTCTTGAGCCTTTGACAGGCATGGATGCTGTGCCATGCAGCTTCCTTTGTTCAGTACTAACCACAGCATGAACAATCAGTAATTAACTGCCATTAAAAATGTTTCTTGGTTTTGAGAATTATGACAGTGTCAAGAAGAGCATGCCTATTATAAACACCTTGACATAGGTATTCCCTTCTCTCAGAAGAGGAGTCAAAGGTGCCCAGTTGCCAGAATTATGTCCGTAGTATTTGTTTCCATTTCTAGAGTGAGAGCCATCATGGCATGGTGAAAAGAGTATGACTTGGAGTTGGTGGACATGGGTTTAAATTCCATCCCTGTCACATGTTCACCACCTTATCTCTATGGATCTCTAGTTACTTGTCTTTAAAGCTAGGGGGTTAGACTAGATGATCTCTACAATCCATTCTGGTTCTAGGTGAAGGGTTCTTGACCCAGGATCTAAGGATGGTCTTGAATCATTATTGGAGGAGCTGTCAAGGGATGCAGTAAACTTCAAGAGGAAGCTATTATCTAGTGAGAGCCAAAAGATGGAAGGAATGTCAGAAGGAAATATCTAGAATGAAGGGACACTGCTTGGTATGGTGAAAAGAGCACTCGGAGAGAGAAACCAAGAACCTGGGTTCAGATCTTGCTTTTGATGCCTTTGGTAAGTGATTTCTATTCTCTGGGCCTCAGCTGTTTCTGATGTAAAAGGAGAGGACTGGACTACATGGCTCCTGAGATCCTTTCAAGCTCTGGAGGTCTTTGATGTAGGGAACGTTTTTACTCTACACTAAGAGAGCCAGATGAAATGGTGGGAAAAGAACACAGAGGATTAGGACTGAGAAGGGCTAGACTTGGATTATATAAAACTGAAAGTTCCAAGAAAGGTAATGGGGGAAAAGACATTTCAACACGGCAGACAGTGGTTCAGAATGATCAAGATTATCAAGGTAGGATTAGGAATTTACCAGTTATCATCTATGTCTCCACTGCTGAAATAAAGGTGAAAGCTTTGATCCCTAGACATTTTTTGGTGTTCTCTGTGTGTTGCAAGTAAGAAAGAGAGTGTAGAGGTTGGCGAGGCAACTGAGGAAAAACATTCTTTATTTTCTGCTTTCCCATGATGACCTCAAAGAGTACTAAGTATTTCAACATTGACTAGAATTTCAATATGTTTTTTCCCATAGGAAATCATTTGGAAGGTTTCCTTCTCTTTTAAAATAAAAAGATTTCCCACAGGGATCGTGCCTAACTTCTTTAAGCAGTTTTGAAGTCAATGGCATTGCTAATTCAAAGCTACTTGGTGCCTTTCCTATCGCCTCCCTGGCACTTCTGCAAGATGCTGTCAGCATTTCGATCCTAAGTTTACAAAAGAAGAGAAGCAGAGAAAGGTTAAATTTCCTTCCTGAGTCCATATGACAGCCCAGGGTCCGCAGAGGGCTTTCTGATGAAGGAGGGCCACTCACACATCCCTTTGATTTGGTGAGCCTTCCAGGGCCTCCTATATCCATTTCCAGTTAGCTTGAGTCACATTCCAAGAGGGAAGAAAGAGAGCTAATGTAAAAGCCAAAGCTCATAAGGAGGGAGCCCATTATAAGTGCATCAGTGTAGGTGAAAAGGTTTGCTCCAGTCTGAAACATTATAATTAAGCTTATTTTCTAGGCTGTTTAAGTGCTCTTTTAAGTAGAACTCTAAACTTCCATGATGGACTGATTTCAATGGGGCTTGCAGGAGAAGGTTGTAGGGAAGACTGAATAAAGTGTTATTTAGCCATCTTTAAAGTCAAAACCCAGAAACATTTCTGTACTTACCCCTTATTTTTCGAGAAACACTCTTTCATTTTTCAAGAACAGTACATAAGATGGTAATGTGCTCTGTCTCTGATCTCACTAATGTGACCAAGCTCTTGTTGGTTTCTCTTAGTTGCTGTACTAATGTGTCTCTGTTCCCACATAAGCCCTATACATTTCCTTCTATTCACAGTGAACAAGATCACTAATACTACTTTGCCCCTGTTCTTTATACTCTCCAAAGAGCTGCTGAATGAACATGATTTCATTAAAGCCTCAAATATAACTAGGATGCATATCTATATCTATATCTGTCCAGCCATTCAATCCCTGCTTACATATGTATGCTTATACATGTATCTACATGTATGTAGATTTGTACATTTATATATTATATGTGTATATTTATATATTATATGTGTATATTGCATGTGTTTATATAGACAGATAGATAGCTACCATTTGTGTTAAAATTTAGACCAGTACTCATATTTTCTATCTCTTTGTCCAATGATCATTCACTCATTTATTTATTCATAAATATGTTCTAGGTGCCTACTACATACAAGACATTATATTTAACCATGTGAGACTGCAAAGAAATTCAAGGTGTGGTTTCTGCCTTCCAGAAGCTAGCAATAATATTGTTAGGGAGATGGACGATATATACAAATAACTAAATACAAAGCAATATGTGATACATGATAGCTGAATGGTAAAGAAAATAAGTGCCATTCAGATTTGGAGGAGTTAAGGATTGCTTTTAGTTGTTGTGATACAGGAAAGCCTCATGAAAGAAATGGGGTTTGAGCTGGGTACAGAAGAATGGTTAGGATGTTGACAGGTAAAATAAGGCAGGAAATCATTTCCAGATGGGGAATGGTATGAACAAGAATAAAGGAAATTTCAAGACATATTCAGAGGTTTGGGAGTAGATTATTCTGGCTGGAGAAGAGAGAAGATTCATATACCAGAAAAGCAGGAGAAAAAGTTAGAAAAGGAAGTTGGGGTGAGACAGTCTAGGGCATTACATTCCAGGCCAAAAGACTGGGAAGCCATTGGAGGTTCTGAGCAGGGTATGGTGTGATCAAAAGAGTGTATTAGGTTGAATTATTTGCCTGAAGTATGAAGTATGGAATAGAGCAGGAAGCATGACATAATGAAGGCTTAAAGAAAGGTGGTGGCAGAGGGCACAGGAAGTAAGGAACTGATGGGAAAATGCCATGAAGGAAAAATCCACTGGCCTTCAGACTGAGGTGACACAGAGAGAGGATCTAGAGATAACTTCTAGGTTTCAAGCCTGAGTGGATTAAGTAGAAATATACCAGGAAATGTACAGTCCTTCCCTTTTCTGCCTTGCTTAGCAGGCTAATTATGTTATATTTGTCATGGGGGGAGGCAAAAGACCTTGATCATCTCAAATTTGGTTTTAATTTTCATACTAATTTGTTCTGCATGAAATTAGGAGGGTCCCATAGTCCTCTCTGAGGAGGATTAATGGAAGCAGAGGTCAGAGTAGTGAAATAAAGAGGTGAGTACTGATTACAATTGCAGAAAATTAAGGGACAGGATATGAACAGCCAATTCAAGATGGAAGCTATTTAAAAAGTGGTTACTGGTCAGACAGATCTTATCTTCTCTGGCAACAAATAATGGAAAAGAGACTCTATCCTTGCTCAATATGAAATATTCCTCTTGTTTCCAAATTCCATTTAAGCTTCAATATTTACCTTAATAGCTCCCCCACAGAAGCCAAAAACAGAATGTTCACACATCCCTGCAAGATAGGAAGAAGAAAAAAAACCACAGACTTCAGGGGACAAGAAAGCAACATGTACTCTTTATTTCCTGTGCACCCAAAGCTCATTTTCTCCTGGCAGCAGCCACAAACAATATTTCTCCCAGTTTCCAAAGGTACAAGATCGTTTTTCACTTCAGCTTTCCCTCCCTAAAAGAAGTGCGTGAACTAGGTAGCAAATGAGGCTACTGTAACCTTGGGCAGGAGATAAACCTGGACAACACAAACTGTTGTTTTTCTGGAGTCAGGGTTAAACGAGGCATAAAAATAGGAATGATGGTAAGGTTGGAGCCATGATTTCTTTCCCAACCTGTTCTCCCAAAAACCCCAACTTTGGGCTATACTTGACACACAGGAAAAACTATACCTAAAGATAGCTAGTGTGTGTGATGAATAGTAATCATAACTGACATTTACACATTGCTTTAATCTGCATACACAATCTCGTTTGAGCCTC
>CM053588.1:156043106-156072159 GCA_028646515.1 Pseudochirops corinnae | reverse complement strand
ATTTGGTTTTCAAAATCCTTCTTCAGCTGATCTCTAGCTTTAAGGCAATCTTCACGTTTATTGGAAGCCCCTGGTAGGGGAGCTCTGGCTGCACTGTCCTCCTCCCTCTCTCTGCCTTGGTCCTTCTTTTCCCCAAAGAAGGAATCTAGGGTTTGGTTGCTGTTCTTACTTTGCTTCTTATGCTTATTCTTATTCATGGTTGGTCAGTCCGTGGATTTTTGTTTTTTTGTTTTTAATCTCTGTGGAGCTCTGCTTCCAGAGGGGAAAGCTCTGTCCCAAATCGCTGGGGTCCTCCCAGCTGCCAGAGCTCTCAGGAAGTTGCTGGGTCCCTCCCCCACTTCCGGCTCACTGAAGGAAAAAGGAGCACAAGACCAAAGCCCAAGACCACCATCCGGATCCAGGCTGCTCAACTCGAGAGCACTTGGCCTCTGAACGATCGCTTGGTCCCCCTGCAGTCTGCAGGCCGAGAGTGCTGAAGCCACAATGTGGAGGCAGGTGCAGAACCCCCGCCTTTCATTTCTTAGCCCTGGAGGTGTTTCAGCCGGACTGCTTTTCTCCCACGACCTCACAAGTCCCACTGACCTAGTTCTGGACACTGCCGCAGCTGCCGCCAATCAACTCACCCGAAGCTCTAGCCGGGGCTCGTCTCCTCTTGTCCAGCCACCCCCGGAGCACAGCAGGCCAAGCTGGTTTTGGTTTGCAGTGCTGATATGGTTCCTCATAGCCAAGCTGACTTTAGTGGAAAGTATATTTGTGTGCGTTTTGGAGTTCTAGGATTAGTTTAGAGTCATATTTTATGGGTATTTTGGGGTGGCTATGTGAGAGCTGCGATATGTTGCTGCTCCTACGCTGCCATCTTGGTTCTGCCCCCCCAGTAGCTGGATTTTTACAGGAGTGAAAATTAAAACTCAGCAAAGTTAAGAGTCTTGCCTGGGGTCACATGGCTAATAAGCATCTGAGGATAGATTTTTAAGCATCCTCCAGCATGCCATACTACCTTGGTATCATGAGATCATAGATTTAGAGTGGGAGAGACATTGGGAATTTATAAAGCCCAACCTCTATATTCTACAGATGAGAAAACAGGCCTAGAAAGGTGAAGTATTTGTCTAACATTACACAGTAGGTCATAGAGCCATCACCTCTGCCTCCAAAATGAGAGATCCTTTCATTTCACTACTGATTTATTTTAATACACAAAGCCTTTTATTTATCCCTTAGGGAAGCAGTGGAATAAATTCTGCTAATTTAGTTTTTGGAATCAACCACATAGTACTTTCTAGATCCTGGGTGACTATAAAATATATTCTTTCTCCTTGAGAGGTTTACAGCTGTTTTTGAGGTCAGTTATATAGAGAATAAAGACTAACTGAAGCTCTGATTTTAATGTATCATAGACGCCACATCAGGTGGATTCATATTTTCTCAGTTGTTGGTAAGAATGGAAACAGGAAATGTAACTGGATACATTAATTAACACAGGACTTGAAAAAAATGTCAGTCTGGGCATTAAGTGAGTTTTTGTGAAAGATATAGTAGCATAAGCCCTGGACTGTGAGGCAGGGGACCTGGTCCTAATCCTTCCTCTGGTACTAGGTAGAGAAGGAGGTAGAGGAGGAAGACAAGGTAGGGGAGGAGGAGGACAAGGAGGAGGAGGAGGAAGAGGAGGAGGAAGAAGGAGAAGAAGAAGGAGAAGGAGAACAGGGAGAAGGGGAAGGGGAAGAGGAAGGGGAAGTGGAAGGAGAAGGGGAAGGAGAATGAGAAAAAGGAGAGGAAGAAGGAGAGGAAGAAGAAGACGAGGAGGAGGAAGAGGAGGAGGAAGAGGAGGAGGAGGAGGAGGAAGATGAAGAAGAAGAGGAAGAAGAAGAAGAAGAAGAAGAAGAGCAGTGGATAGAATGCTGGGACAGGAAAACCCCAGGAAAACCTGAGTTCAAATCTGGCCCCAGACACTTACTAGCTGTGTGACCTGGGCAAGCCTTTAACTTCTGCCTAAGTTTCCTCAGCTGTAAAATATGTAACAGCACCTATCTCACAGTTTGCTATGAGGATCAAATAAGATAATATTTATTAAGAATTTAGCCCAGAGCACTTAATAGGTGCTTAATGAATGCTTCCTTCCTTTAATTTTCAAAACAACCCTGTGAGATATGTGCTATAGTTGTTTCCACTTCATAGGAAATGAAACTGAGAGAAGCTAAGTGACTTGCTTAGAGTCATACAGCTAGTGACCAAGGCAGGATTTAACCTCAAGTCTTCCCGACTCCAAGTCCAGCCCTCTGTCCACTACACTATGATGCCTCAATTCAATGTTGTCTGTGTGACCCTGGGTAAGTTACTTAGCTTTGAAGGTACTCAGGCCTTCATCCATAAAATGAGGGACCAGATGCTGTCCAAGGTCCCTTTCAGTGCTAACATTGTATGATGTTAGATACTCCCTGGGTACTTAACTACCTGAGAGAAAGAAATGTATCTTTGAGTTACGTTGGACTTTTAGGTCATCAGAGTTTCAGTTGGAAAATTACTCTAACTTAAAAAAAAGTTTTTTAATCACCTGACTTTCCCACTCTTTTCAAATGCCCTTGCTATCTTCTTATGTGTCTTCTCTTGTCAACTAACCTCCTTCTGAATGTCTATTAATGTTGCATTCTCACCACACACGCCCTCCTTGACCCCTTCAAATCTAGCCTCTGCCCTGCTCCCTGAAATTCTCCGAAGTAACTGACCTAAGAAATACAGAGCTCTTTTATAAGTCTCCCATCTTCACAATGATATGGATCAACTGCACAGGTTGAAGATGGAGAGAAATAATGCTATTTGTTTGTTTGTTAGTTGTTGGGTTTTGTTTTGTTTTTTAAGGATCCAGGGCTTTTAATGAATTCAAAGTGCGAGTTAGCAAAATAATGAAGCCATTCCACAAAAAAAATAATGCAACCTGGTTTTTGATCCAGACCTGTGATTTCACTGGCATATAGAACTCCCAGTAAGAAAGCTCCTTCTATCGATACAGTTCAACACTTTCTGGGCACCTTAATGCCTTGGAGACATTGTAGCGGATTTTCCTTTTAACATGGTGGAAGATTTTCTCTGGGTCTTGTAATATTCTTTTGGTACCAATGTGGCTTATCACTGTCCCTTTTAAAATGCAGTACCTGGAAGTATATACAATATTCACAATGTGGTCTGGAATTAAACTATATAGGGCACTAGAACTATCAACATCTTAGCTTTTTTATATCTATCTGCAATATAATTTGTCTCTTTTATAATTCTATATATTTAAAAATATTCTGACAGCAGACTATTTTCTTTTTTTGTTTTGTTTTGTTTTTTCTTTATCATAGTCTCTCCTATGCATTATAATTTTTATATGCAACGTGACTAATGTGAAAATGAGTTTAATAGGAATGTATGTGTAGAGCCATATTTTGAGAAATATACCTAGTCTAGGAATAAACAATACTCATCAGGAATTCAGGAAGGTTTTCATTTACCTTTACTTTACATTTATTTTTTCTGAATAAATGAGTAGCCTCTTTCAAAAGACTACAGAGATTCAGACAAATGGGAGTCTTTTAAAGTTGCAAGCTCTACCTGGTCCCTCCCTTTGGAACTGGGATTGGTTCCAGCTCTTCTGGGTTACAGTCTTTCTGACTTGTCCACTATACATTACTCCTTCATATGTCCCTCCCTTCTAAACACGGGCTAACATAGATTGCATGTGCAGATAATGAGGCTCTAATTCTATTTGGGGTGTGTCAGTCAATATGCCTGAGGCTATTTAAGCATGAGTGTTAATAAAAAGTCAATGGTGATGACCAACTTTGATAGACTGGACTCTTCTCAGCAATGTAGGGTTATAAAACAACTCCAAAAGACTCATGATGGAGAGAGATATCTACATTCAGAGAAAGAACTAGAAAGAACAGAATTTGAATGCAGATTGTAGCAAACTACTTGCTCTCATTCTTTTTCTTGTTTGGTCCTATTTCCTCTTTCCTGTTGTTCATTCCATCTGTTACAATCCTTCTTTATAACCTGACTAATGTCTAATGTGAAAGAATTTGCAGATCCTATACTTGATTGCATATTGTAATGAGGGGGAAGGAGAAGGAGGGGGAGAAAATTTGAAACTCAAGGGATTGTGGAACTGAATCCTGTAAACTAAAAGTAAACAAACAAATTAATAAAGACAAAAATAAAACAAAATATTCCATTAAAAAATAAAAAGTCAATGACCATCCCTTGACCCTGGCCACTTTGACCTGGTTTGACCTGGGTCCCCTTTAAGAGTAATTTACAAATTTCTTCCAGCTATATAATTGGATAGGGTGGCTTTGCCCTTCCTTCCCTCATCCTGATTTACACCTTCCTGCATGTCCTATGTAACATCTGCCTTTGCAACATCTACCATTCCTATAGAATCTGTGGAAACCAAATTATTAGCTTTTCTCACAATATTATATTGCATGCTGTCTTGAGGAAGGATGGGTGAGGGAGGGGAAGAAAATATAAACTTTATGGAAGTGAATGTTGAAAACTAAAAATAGATTAAAATTTTTTTTAATTGGAAAAAATATTATTCTGCCAAGGGGATCTACAATACAACAAAAGATTAAGAATAATGCTCTAGAAAGATCTTGCATTTATATCAATGCCAACTAAGGTTATATGAGAGGAAGCATGGTTTAGGAGGTAGAAAGCTGATACTTGAAGTCCTCTGAAACACGGTTACCAATCAACTAACATTTATTAAGTACCTACTCTTCTCTAGGCACTGTGCTAGAAATGGGGATGCAGAAAGAGGTAAAAGATAGTCTCTGCCTTCAAGGAGCAATGTGGGAGAAAAATGCAAACAAATGTATACAAAGCAAGCTATGTACAGGATAAACAGGAAATAATAACAGAGGGAAGGCACTGGAATTAAATGGGGTTTCCTGTAGACTTGCCCAGGTTCACACAACTAATAAATGTCTGAAGCCAGATTTGAGCTCATGAAGACGAGTCTTCCTTATTTTAAGCCCAGTGCTCTGTCTCCTGCCCCACGTAGTGGTCCTATTGTCCCTTGTATATAGAACAGAGGTGGTCTTGAGGCCACATGTGGCCTTCTAAATCCTGAAGTTTGGCCTTTTGGCAGCAGGTTCCCCACCCCTGATCTAGAATGTCCTCCCCCCTCACTAATATCTTCTGGCTATCTTGGCATCCTTCTAGAGTATAGAATCTAGACTCAGTTCAAAGCTCTCCTTCAGTAGAAGGCCTTTCCCAGCCCCCCAGCCCAATAGAACTCTCCTTTGAGAAGACCTTCCATTTATGCTGTATACAGCTTGCACACACTTATTTATTCGCATGTGGTCTTCTCCATTAGAATGTAAGGGCAGTGACCATGTTTTTGCCTTTCTTTGTCCTTGCCCTCAGCAGGACACCTGGCTCATGATAATTAGCTAATAAATGCTTTCTTGCTCACTGATTGACTGACTGGAATCACACAGGATGAGAGGAATGCCAATCAAGTCATTGAAATACTGAGCAAGGGGACAGGGATTAGAGCATGACTTAATTGGTTTGAAAACACTTGGCACCTTGTGTTCTTAGAGAACCACATGGAACTCTCAAAGTGTGGTCTGGGGACCCTTGGGGTGACCAAGACCCTTTCAGGGAGGCCATGAGATCAAGACGATTTTCATAATAATACAAAGACATTTTAATCTCTGATAAAGAATAGATATAACCCACATCAACAAAAACTTTTTTTTGGCAGGGGTCCTCAATAGTTTTTAAGAGTGTAAAGGGGATCCTAAGGCCAAAACGTTTGAGAATCACTGAAATAGAGTACTGAGAAGATAAGTGACTTGCGCAAGGCCATAATACCAAAACACCCAGAGTTGAAACTTGAACCAACATCTTCCTGGCTTTGAGGCCAACTCTATCAGTTTTACCATGTGCACCTATTAAATGGAATATTTTTTATTTTTTTAAGTGGAAAGAAGGCTTGTTATTCTTTTTTTAACTTATGTCATTTAAATTTTTTTTTTTATTTAAGATTTAAAATTTACCAAGAGTGTCTCAGGGTAGACAAGGAAATGAAACATTCCTGTCTGTGCTTCTCCATTACCTGCTTCCCAGCTCTATTTCTTATGACTGTTACAGAGAGCCTCCATGACACTCATAACCCTGCATAACCCTGGTCTCTGGGCCCTTAGCAGTCAGTCATTTCTTCTCTGGTGAGCCCCATCTACCCCCCTCCCCTCAAAAAAAGAAAAGGCTTAGGCTCTAGGGCCCAGCAGAAGTAGAAGAGAGAATTCTCCCCTCAGAGCAGGGAAAATTCTCTGGCCCCAGGCTAATCATTCCACTTCTGCTAACCTTAGGTGGGTAGGGGCAGGACATGTGGAGAGGAATAGAGAGGAGCCTGGGAAGACCATCAGGCGAATAACAAACAAAAACTACCAGACTATAGACCCCTGCCTCTGGGGCACCATCTGACCTCTAGTCTAGTAGGTAATTCCAACTGCATGTAAGACATCTTCATTTAGATATTCCAAGGTTATCTCAGATTCATAACATTTTAAACTAAGCTCTCTGTTTTATTTCCATCAGGCCAGCTCCCTTTCCAAGCTTCCTCATTTATGTCAGCGGCACAATTCTCTTGGCTCGCCACATTGGTAACCTTTTATTCCTCCCTCACCATCACCCTTGTCCAGTCATCATCAAGTCTCATGCAAAGCAGGACAAATTGCCCAGCTTCATTCAGAATTCTCTATTTCCACCTTAGTCCAGACCTTCATTATGTTATGTCTGAATTCCTGCCACTAGTCTTAAAGTTTCCAGTTAAACACTGATGCCAGATAAATCTTCCTAAAACATTGCTTTCATTATGTCATTATCCTACTTAGAGGATGGCGGTTCTCTGTTGCCAACTGGGTCAACTCCAAACTCCTTAGCTTGGTATCCAAGGCTTTCTATGAATTGGCTCCATCTAACCTATTTCCTTGTTTTCTTCTGCTACTACACTGCTCTCCACACCATGAAATCTTTCCTCTAACTAGGCCAGTCTCCTTTCTGCCCATATCTCTGGTTATGCCCACTCCTAACCTCTTTACTTCCCCTTCCATTCATACACATTACTAATTATAAGAGCTTCCTTTGCTCCTGCTCTTATCTTCCCCTGAAACACCTTCCACTCTTCACTCCATCTACTCAAATCATTAGGATCCAACTAAAAGTCCGTCTCCCCCATAGTCCAAGTGACTATCCCATGGACAGGATGATTGTCCTTCTTCAAACTGTAATAACCCTATATTTTGTAGTATGTATGTGTGAGGGATAATTTATAGTGAAGTTTCCCCATTCTGAAAAATCAAATCTAGAATGGCTTCAGTATTCACTAGGCCTAGGGTTAGGTCACCTGACCTTCAAGCAATCTGGGGCTTAGAGCAATGGAGACCCTCCCCCAGAGCCAACTCAGCAGAAGATATGCCAAATAAGATTAAGATTATTTTCATTGCACACCCATGTTTCCAGCTCCTTTGTCTCAGAGAGATTCCTGTGCTTAGGTTGTGGGTCAGCCCACCTACCAATAAGAGTGAAGGCCAGTTGGGGGGGGGGGGTTGGGTTTCTACATTGGAAGATTATATAACCATGGGCTGGCTTCTACCTGTTGCTCTCTCCCTGCTGCCATGTGGGTGGCGGGGGCAGAGTCCTCTCTCATGAGAAAGAATAAAGACCTTTTCTGACCTTAGATTCAGACTCTGAACTCTTTCATCTCACACATATGCAATCCTCTCTTGACTTGACTTTATATACTTCAATATTTAATAAGTCATTATGATGAGGTATAGGCTTTGGGAACCATCTTGAGCTCTCCTTGAATCTTTGAGATACAGGCACTGGGAAAGTAAATCTTCCCAAGGAAGGCATTTGCCTGAGGTCATGAGCCTTAAGTTGCGGCTCTGTCCAAGTCTTTAGCCTTCCTTTGTTCCAATAATTTCCCAGCCTTGATGCTCCTATTCCCACCCTTGAACTGGCTTGGCCCACCATTGTCTATGGTTTCCAGGTAGCCTCCAGCAACTTCCCACCCTTGATCACTCATTACTGGAGTCTGACCCCATCTGACTCCTCCTGAAGACCCTTCCCAAACTCCTCCTCTAGACCACCCCTAGATTCCTCCCACAACCTTTGTGTATATAGAATCCCATCTCCCCTCCACGTGTTGTGAGAGCGCTGTGGAATGCCCTAGGACAGACTTATTCTGTGACAGACTTACTCTGTCCTGCTTGCCCAATGCAAGCATCACAGATACCTAGGCTCCTTAAGAGTCTACCCAATATGGTGAACAATTAATAAACTTTACTTTTCTTTGGCTGAGAGAAGACTTGAGTCGAATTCTTTCGGCAGGACCCAGCGTGTTGGTATTTTGGGATCTCAGGCAACCCTAACCCTCTGTTAGACTGTAAGTTCCTTCAAGGCAGGGGCTATCTTTTGTCCCTTTTTGTATCCCCAGCACTTAGAAAAATGCCTGGCATATACAGGCATACTTCATTTTATTGTGCTTCAAAGACATTGCATTTTTTATAAATTGTAGGTTTGTGACAATCCTGCATCAGAGCAAGTCTGTCAGAATCATTTTTCCAGCAGCAGGTGCTTACGTTGTATGTCACGTTTTATCATTCTTGCACTATTTCAAACTTTTTCATCATTATCATATATGTGATCAAGGATCTTTGGTTCTACTATTGTAATTGATTCAGGGCACCACAAACTGTACCCATATAAGATTGTAAACTTAATCAATAAATGTTCTGTGTATTCTGACTGCTCCACTGAACACCTTTCCCTGTCTCCCTCCCTCTCCTAGGGCCTCTTTATTCCCCGAGACAGAACAATATTGAAATTAGGCCAATTAATAATCCTACAATTGCCTCTAAGCATTCAAGAGAAAGGAGGAGTGAATCAAAGGGGCAAATTTTGTTGTTGCCTTATTTTAAGAATCTGCCACAGCCACCCTAACGATCAGCAAACACTACTCTGATCAGCCAGCAGCCATCAAAATTGAGGCAAGCCCCTCCCCTAGCAAAAAACATTACAACTCACTGAAGGCTCAGACAGTAGGTAACATTTTTAACAATAAAGTATTTTTAACTAAAGTAGGTTTGTTGTTTTTTCATACATAATACTACTGCTCACTTAATAGACTACAATATAGTATAAACATAACATTTATATGCACCGGGAAACAAAAAAATTCATGTAACTCATTTTATTGCAATATTTTCTTTATAGCAGGGGTCTGAAACCAAACCCGCAATACCTCTGAGGTATCCCTATAATAGGCACCTAATAGAGGTTTATTTATTGATTTCTAAAGCAATTAGCACAATGCCCAACACATAGTATGAGCTTAATAAATGTTGAATGACTGATTTCATGTATTCTTCTGAAGTTCACTAAAATGTTGGACTTGGTTTTAGGAAGATCAAAGTTCAAATCTGGCCTCAGACAGTCACTAGCTATGTGAACCTGGGCAAGCCACTTAACCTCTGTTTGCCTCAGTTTCCTTTACTGTAAAAGATAGATAATAATACCTCCCAGAGTTGTTGCGAAGAATATATGTAAAGGGCTTTGGAAACCTTAAATAAATGGAAGCTATTAATATCAGGAAAGGGATTTGGTCCCTCCCACCCCACCCCCCCAGCCGTCTTCATAGAGTCACAAGATGATAAGGATATCATTATAATAATAGTTAATTCTAGCTAACATTTATATAGCATTACTATGTGTCAAGTCAGGCAGCTAGGCGGCTTAGTAGGATAGATCACTGCGCCTTGATTCAATTGAATTCCCATCTGGCCTCAGGTACTTATAAGCTGTGTGACCCTGGGCAAGTCACTTAACCCATTTGCCTTAATCCACTGGAGAAGGAGATGGCAACCCACTCCATTATCTTTGCCAAGGAAATCCCATGGACAGTACTGATGAGCTACGGTCCATGGGGTCATGAAGAGTTGGACACAACTCAACATCAATATGCCAACAACCCTAAGAGGTAGGTGCCATTATGACCCCTGTTTTACAATAGAGGAAACTGAGGTTAAGTGACTTGCCCAGGGTCACACAGCTAGCAAGTAACTGAGGCCAGATTTGAACTCAGGTCTTCCTATCCTCTGTGCCACCTAGATGATCCTACTAGATAATGTTTCTGTTAACCAGGCATTCATATTTTGGAAGTTTGAAGCCCTTGATTGAATTATAGGGGTAGCTCCCCTGCTGGTTGGTAAAACATGCCCTCCAATAGCCCTTAGGTCAATCATCACAGGAAATCACTAAGGTCATGAGAGGGGGTGGGGAAGGAGCAGGAGGAGGAGAAAGAAGAGATTTCCTCTCACCTTATCCCCGAGTCAATCATGGCACTTGGAAGAGCTGCTTAAACACTAGGAGATACCACATCCTATAGGGAGCAGACCTACACACTCTCCAGGTATATTCAAGTAGCAAGACCTCTGAAAGGAAAGAAGAGAGCCAGCTATGAACTCGAGAGGAATGGGGCCTGGGATCCCACCTGAGTGACCCACTCCCACCCTCACCCCCAGCAGAAATGCTGCACCCAGAAAGAAGCTTCCTAAGGACTCCATGAGGAAAGAAAGATCATTGAGGCCCTGAAGTTTAGGAGTGTTCCGCTACATGTGGGTCTCACCACCATTGTGTTCTCAAATCTGCATTTATCTTCACTGCAGCCATATGTATTTATGGGATAGAGTGCATCCAAGTTTATGGAAGGAACAGTGTATAGTTTCTGTCATCAGGCTATCTTAGCGAATTATTTTGTTTTATACTAGGTTTTGTTTTTGTTTATTTGTTTTCCTACCTGAGTGTTAAGGGCTCATGAGCTACAGTGTTAGAAGTACAAACCTGTAGGGAACCCCCATATCTTTGAGTGAGCACCCACCCTCTTTGGTGAAATAGCCTAGAGGGGGTTTTATATGTACGTCTTGTTCCTCCTTTGACATAACGTTTTCAGGCAACAAATGACAATCTGAAACTTAAGCCACACCAAAAGTTTTTTTGTTTTTTTTTTAAACAGAGAAGTACCTGGTTCAACAAATGTTGGTAGAATGTCTCTGGGCCTGGTGGAGGGAGTGTGGTGTGATGTCATATTGTTTTATGTCGTGTCATATCCTTTATGGAAGCTGCTCTTAGAATCAGGTTCAAATCCTGCCTCAGACACTTACCAGCTATGTTACCCTGGGCAAGTCACTTACTCTCTTAAGCCTCAGGCATTTTTGCATTACTTATCTGCTAAGTCTCATATACTTTGTTACTGTTGAGTCATTTCAATCATATCCAACTCTTCATGAGGTTTTTCTGAGGTTTTCTTGGCAGATACTGGAGTGGTTTGCCATTTCCTTCTCTAACTCATTTGACATATGAGGAAACTGAGGCAAACAAGTATAAGTGACTTGTCCAGGGTCACATAACTAGTCAGTGTCTGAGACTGGCTTTGAACTCATAAAGATGAGTCTTCTTGATTCCAAGTCCGGTGCTCTATCCAATGTGCCACCTAGTTGCCCCTCTATGCTAGTAATGGAGGAAGTTTTCCTATACCAGAATGATGGAATCACAGATCCTTTAAGTATTTATGAATCCAAGCAAAGGACACTGGACTTGAAGTTCAAAGAGACCTGGGTATGAATCCCACTTCTCACGCTTAAAAGCTGATGGACCCTAGGCAAATGACTTACCCTCTCTAAGCCTCAGTCTCCTCATCTGTAAAATTGGGGTAATAATACATATGGTACCTACCTCTGTTGTAAGGATCAAATGAGATGACATTTGTAAAAGTGTTTTGTGAACATTGAAGTGTTATATACAGGTCAGGAATTAATTTCCTCTTCAGTAAAACAAGGGGATCAAGCTAGATCTAAGGCCCAGTCCTGGTGGGAAAAAAAAGTGCCCACAGCTCACTTTTAAATTTAATGTGCATTATTAATATTTCCTCCCAGATATCTTAAGTCTAGACAATCAACAAAACAATAAATCAAGCCCTGATTTTGACCCATTTAGACTTTGCTCATTTCCGAGGTGTAAATGTTCACACTGAAAACCTAACAAACAGTCTTGATTAGAGCTGACTCCAGCTCACCCCTGTTTCCAGAATTTACATTCTATGACTTCATGCTTGTTCCCAAGTCCCCTCTCTATACCTTTGCACTGGCTGTTCCCCATGCCTGGAATGCCCTCTCACCTCACTTCTGCTTCGTAAAGGAATATCTAGCTTGCTACAAGATTCTACTCAAACACCTCCAAGAGGCTTGTCCTGACCCACCCCACCCCAAGTACTCCCCCCCAATGATTTTGTATATATTGTGTATTTAATTATCTGTGTGCATGTTGTATTCCTCCCCATCCCCACCCCATCCCCTAATAAGCTTCCTGAGAGCAAGGGTAGTTTTGTTTTAGCCTTTATATGGCTGGTGCATGTCCCATGGTGCTAAAGAAATGGTTGAGGTAAGATAGCTTGCTAGGTAAGGCTTTTAAAAATTTTTTATTTCTTTTATTTCCTTTTGTAAGGGATTAACTAGGGCCAGAGATTGGAAACCCATTGTCACACCACAAACATTTGTCTATCAGCCTTTACCCAAGCCATCCTAGGGGCTTTGGTAGGCAACAACATCATCCACTATTGTGGTTGGCTTACGGGATGGGAAGAAGCACCAAACAACCAAACCCACCCTTAATGGTAGCACAGAACAGGGAATAGTCAATCAGTGAGTCAGTCAATGAGGATTTTTAAATGTCTACTCTGTGCCAAGGACTGTGCCAAGTGCTGGGGATACAGGAAGAGGAAAAAGACAGTCCCTGCCCTCAAGGAGTCTGCTGGGAACAACTATGTACAAACAAGGATAAATAGGAAACAATCAGCCCAGGGAGGGAAGGCACTAGAATTAAGAGGGATTGGGAAAGGCTTCCTGAAGAAGGAGAGATTTTTAGTTGGGACTTGAAGGAAACCAGGAGGCAGGGTACTGATCCAGCAGTCCTTGCTGCCTCATTCTCACCTTTGACAGTGTTTCTAACTAGTAACATTTTAAAGATGGATGCTGGTTGATTTAGGCTCTGGAAAGGTTTACATGAGTCTTCATAATTCCAGCCTCCTGGGATAGTCGACAAGCAGCTAACAAGGTGTCCTTGCTTTTGAAGAAAGGACAAGCCTGAGAAAGATGGATACTTCTCTTTGGCTTAGAAATCAGGAAGGTCAAGTGCCTTGCCATACAATAACTGCCTTTTGAAGTTACTACGCAGATTGAGGAATAGCTCAGATAAATGAAAGAAGGCAAGCCTTCTGATATTTCTTGGTACTGTAAAGGCTGAGACGCAGCAGCTGCATTTAAAAGGAGCAATTTGCTAAATGAGGGGCTGGCTACTTTCCAGATGGCCATTGTTACATAGGGTTTGGATGAATCTTTCATTCAATCATGCATCTGTCTAGACTGAGACATGAAAAGCCAGGTTCCTGCAGCAGATTCAAAACCCTTACATAAAACATGCATCATATTGCCACTGAGACAGCTTGGCTGGAGACCAACTGGAGAGTGTTTGACATTATTGTATACTATAAAATCTTTACTAAATCCACTTTCTCAGCTGAATGATAGCAGAGTGTGTGTGTGTGTGTGTGTGTGTGTGTACCTAAATGCTTTATCATTTCACTCATCAATCCAGGATTGGGGCAAGTGAATGTAACATGATATAAGCAAGATGGCCTAGACATTTTAGTCAGGAAGCCAAAACTAAAAACTAGCTTCCCTTTATATGTCTTCTTTCCACACAGTTTTCAGTCATGTTCATTTGTGTTTTGTCTTCTCAACTAGATTGTAATATTCTCAATCCCTGGGAGCTAAGATGGGTGATGTATTGGCAAGAGAACCATTTCCGGAATCTAAAAGACTTGAACTCAGTAGCAACTCTATCATAACTTACATGACTTTGGCAAGTCACTTCTCTGGCCTTCAGTTCATCTTTAGCCCTAAATCTATGGTCCTCTGCTTTCCAAAAGATTGTACACTCCTCGAGACCAAAGATTATTTCTTTTCTTATTTTTGTATCACTAGTGCCACCACAGTGGCTGAAACATAAACATTTATTGAATTAGATATCTATTTCTTTCTTTAAAGAAACTCCTTTCATAGATTCTAGTTCAGTCTTCCACAAACCCTGAACTCTCTACATTTTCCAATCGTCAAAAATTCTCTGGGCAGGAGGTTGGTCTAGATGACCTCCAAAGTCTCTTTTACTTTGGAAGATTCCATGATCCTATGATTACATGTTGACTGACTTTGCAGCTGCTCCATGGGATGATTGAGTAAAATGGAATTACCCAATTGGATTTTGGCTAAGATCCCAGAATTAACAGACCTATGCTTAGGAAACAGGTCACTACTGTACTTCACATTTAAAATCCTGGCCCTTTGAACAGGGAATAACAAAGTAAACCTGCCCAATCTTTCTACCCTTTGCTTGAAAATTTCCTCAAATTCATCTTGAGGGAAATGAAAATTGGTAGTATTTTCTTTTTTAAAGGTTTCCAGGAGAGGAGAGTTCCTTAGCAACATACCCCCATCTCTGTGGTCAGAAAGACCTCCCTTGTACTCAGAAAAGGAGTTCTTAACCTGAGTTCTGCGAACTTAAAAAAAATTGTTTTTCATAATTGCATTTCAAAATAATTGGTTTCCTTGATAATTCTATGGTGTTTTTTTTTAAATCTTGCATTTAAAAACATAATTCTGAGGATTCCATAGGGTTCATCAGCTTGCCAAAGGGGTCCATAACCCCCACAGGCTTAAGGATCTTTTCATTAGAGCATGACCTAGCCAGCAGCAGCCTTTTGCCCTCCAAATACTGGGCAGGACCCAGAGTTCATTTCTGACTCAGAGGGAAATGTTCCACCTGATGACTCATCAGCAGTCCTTCCTATGACATCAGGAGGATAAAACTGGACTGCTTGTGTTGAATTCCTAAGCGGTTCACCTCCTGTGGTCACTGACCTACATAGGATGGAAAATTTAAAGTACTGTTCCATCACTAGTGAGCTAAAACTTTGCATCCACATGGGTTTGCTTTTTAAGCCCAAAAGAAGTATCCTATCCACTTGGCTAAGTTTGTCCTTTAAACAAAATGAAATAAATGACTATAGTAGCAAGCCAACATGGGGCATTTGTAGCAGCATTAAATCTGGGTATCAGTTCTGACTTAAGACACTTACTGGCTGTGTGACCCTAGGCAAATCACCTGAGAACTCTGAACTTCAGTTTCCCAGTTTAGTATTTCTATGAACTATTTCAGATAGTTGTTATGGGATAAAATATTTCTAAACTTTAAAGCATTGTTCAGTTGTTTCATTCATGTCTTACTCTTCATGACTTCATTTAGAGTTTTGTTGTTGGTTTTTTTGGCAGAGATACCGGAATGATTTGCTATTTCCTTCTCCAGTTCATTTTACAGATGAGGAACCGAGGCAAATAAGTGGTAAGTGACTTGCCCAAGGTCAAACAGTTAATAAGTGTCTGGGTCCAGATTTGAACTCAGGAGGATAAGTCTTTTTAACTCCAGGACCAGCACACTATCCACTGCACAATCTAGCTACCTAATTTCCAAACATTCTTAACATCTAAACATTTCTAAACATTCTTAAAGCATTAGGTAACAATAATCATTTATTGAACATCTATTTTTACCTCGATTATCACGGTAGGCTCCTAACTGGTTTCCCTGGCTCAAGCCTTGCCACCTGCCAGTGCTTCCTCCATACAAATGCCAAAGGGTTTTTCCTAATGTGCAGAACTGACCATACCACTCACTTAATCAACCCTATTGCTTCTAAGATTTGGCCTTTAAATCCCTTCACAATCTATTTTTGGCCTCCCTCTACCTTTCTAGTCTTAATTACAAATTGCATGTTATAGTTCAGTCAAAGTGATCTTCTCATTCCTTAAACCCAGCACTGCATTGCACATCTCTACACCTTTGCTAGGCTGGCCCACCCTCGTACCTGGAATGCCCTCTCTCCTCTCCTCCAGCTCTTAGAATAACTCAAGGCCACCTTTTAACATGAAGACTTTCCTGATTCTTCCTCACTTGTGATTGCCCTCCCTTTCCCAAAAGTTAGTCTTCTTTGCTAGACTATAACCTCCTTGAGGGCAAGAAGCTTTTAACTCTGGGTTTCGTGTTCCTGACACCTAGTATAGTGGCCAGCACATCAGAGGCATGTAATTAATACTTCGGGGGTAATTACAGAGCACTGTGCTTCAGATCCCGGGAGATAAAAGATTTTTGATAAGACAAAAGCAAAAAGTTGTTATGCGCAACATTACATGATAAAATTTTGGGTCAAAGTGAGTTATCATTTATAGTAAGAGTATATTAGAGTAAAAACAGGCACTCTGAGAAGAAAGGCTTATTACCTTCTACCAAGTAGTATCTGGGAAAGTTTCACAGAAGAGGTGGCAATTTTAAAAGATAGGTAAAATTCAGCAGGTAAGAGGGGATGAATGAGCATCCCAGTCATAGAGAAGAGTGTGAATCAAGGTGTTTGAAAGGGCAGAGAAAGTTAGAGGTTAGAGAATATGGTATTTAATAATGCAGGTTGGTGTCAATTTTAAAAGGTCCTTGAATGCCAGACATATGGGTTTGAACTTTACTTAGAAGACAATAGTCATCAGATTTTTTTTTTAGCAGAGGGACAATGTGATCAGATCATTCTGGCAATGGAATATCCATATGAATGATTGTTATGAGCATACACAGCTATGACCACCATTGGTATAGCCCTTCTGCTGCTCAATCCCCAGTAGGTACCAGTTCCTAACAGTCCTTTTCCCCATTCACTGTTGCCAAAAGTGATGGCAATTGGCATCAACGCTGGCAGAGGAAGATAGTGGGATTCATTGGACTCTACAGGCCAACATCACTTCAGAAAGAATGAAATCATTCAAAACCATGAGTGGCTTAATTCCCAACTTGGTCAAATTCTGCCATAAAGAGGGCTGCGTGGGAAGAAATACAGAGCCTATGATAGAGGTTAGAGGTTAGAGCTATTGATATTCTTAAGAAAATATGTTACCAAACCTTAGGTGACTTTATTGAGCAATCACTGAGTATATAGCTCTGTATCTGGCATAACAGCCCACATTCAGGATATGAGATTGACTTTACTTCACGAATACATATCAATGGTCAGCAAAACATGACATTCCTTCTGCTTTGTCTCAACATGTCCCTGATACCACGATGTTCAGAGGCTAGCAAGTACACAAAATCTGAAAACTGTTTCTTTTTTTGGAGGGGGGAAGGCAGGGAAATTGAGGTTAAGTGTCTTGCCCAAGGTCATGCAGCTAGCAAGTGTTAAGTGACTGAGGCTGGATTTGAACTCAGCTCCTCCTGACTCCAGGGCCAGTGCTCTATTCACTACACCACCCAACCGCCATGAAAACTGTTTCTAAACTGCCTGAGTGTGTAACCAGATTAAAGAGTAGGAAGCAGGGTAGAGGAGGGTAGGGTAGAGGAGGGAAATCAGGGCCCCTAAAATACATGAGCTTGTTTTTTGTCCCATGGTTCCAATCATCATCCCAGACCCAAATACCCCTCCCCAACTATCACTCCCTTATATGTGTCATCTCCTGCTATTAGGATATAAGCTTCTTGAAGGAAGGGTGCTGTCTTGCTTCTTGTATTTGCATTAGCATCGTGCCTGGCACATCTTAAGCCCTTAATAAATGTTTTCTGTTTCATTCATTCACTTTTCCTTACCACTTGTTAGTTACTTAGTACAAGCATAGTCCTTTTTTTTATATATTTGCCCTTTTTTGACTGTCATCTAGGGAAAAAGAGGCATTTTCCAAGCCATAATCAAGAATAGCACTTCTAAAGATGAAAAAAAAATATTTAGTTATGAGGTTTACTCAGAATGATGGCTTTGCTGCTTTCTACTTCAGTGACCCCAAAGTGATTCTCTTCTCCTTCTCTGGGCTTCATTTTCCTGATCCGAAAATGAGGGGGTTGGACTAGAAGGTCCCCACAGATCTTTGGCCAGTTTTAAATTCTACAATCTTATGGACAACAATTGCCCAGTATGAGAATTTGAGGGTCAGAGATCAAAAGGAATCTAAGGAGAACCTATAAGGAGGAAACCCTAGCCCACAGATTCATCTCTAAGAATGTGAGGAGGGCACAGAGTGAAGTCTGAAAACATGTGTCAGAATGCCATGCCTTATGCCATGGCTTATATGAACTGATGAACTTATATGAACTGACTAAATGAGATAGTATTTGTAAAGTGTTTAGTACAGTGCCTGGCACATAGTGGACTCTATATAAATGCCCCTTCCTTTCCCCTGTCTTCCCTCTTGCCTTCCCTCTTCCTGTCTCCCTTCTCTTCCTTTCTCCCTTCCCTTTCCTTCTCCTTTCCCTTTCTTGCTTCTTTCCTTCCTTCCTTCCCTGCTTCCTTCCCTTCTTCCTCCCTTGCTTCTTTCTTTCCTTTCCTTTCTTCCTTCCCTTCCCTTCTTCCTTCCTTTCCTTTCTCCTTTCTCTTATCCCTTCCTTTCCCTTCCCTTCCTTCTCCCAAAGTGAATTAAGTAGACCCAGAAAAACAACGTACACTGAATTCCCCAATAAAATATACGGAAACAATATCAATACCAGAAATCCACAAGGACACAATCATTATAGTGACCGAGTCTGGCTGGAGTAGGAGGTGTAAGAGTGTACTTCCTTCCCTTCTTTGCAGAGGCTGAAAGGAGCAGGAGGAAAGGAACACGGATGTGCAATATATGTGAACTATCTAGTTACCGTTGGACTTGTTGAACTGATTAGCTTTCCTGAACTGCTTTCAGCATCGCCGCCCCCCCCCCCCCTTCTTTTTTATTCTTTGTTATCAGGGACGGCTTTATGGATGTGTGACGGGGAACAGATACATTGGGAAGTGAGGATGATGTAGGGAAAAGGATCACTATACATACATAGATAGACAGATATACACACATATATGGGTATGTATGTACATACACACATTATCTACATAAATAATATACATACATATGTATCGATATTGCTCTTTTGTTCTTACATCATCCTCATTTCCCAACCATATATAAATTATGCATATACATACACACATAAAAATGTGTACATATATATGTAAATATATCCCTATGTCTATATCTGTGCTTTCTGAACATTCCCAGTTCAGTTTCACTCTTAGGCATTCTAAGCGACTGGTGATTGACATTATTTGCCACTGTTGAGGTTTTTGGTGAGTGTTCCAGCCATTTAGAGAGAAGGGTGTGTGTGTGTGTGTGTGTGTGTGTGTGTGTGTGTGCGTGTGCGTGTGTGTGTGTGTGTGTGTGTGTGTGTGTGCGCGTGTGTGTGCGTGTGTGCGTGTGTGCGTGCGTGTGTATGTGCGCGTGCGCGCGCGAGCACTTTTAAAGCCCAGAAGCCCAAACACTCTCTAGAATAGATGCAATGGAGTCTCTCCTTTGCTCAGAGAAGGACCTGAATCCTTCTGTCTTGCTCCCTCCTTGCCCACTAGGGGGCACTGTGTGACTGAGCCTGCACAGGCAGAGCCTTCAGCAAGGTTACTATATATATACACCTGTGTGTCAGGCGTTTGCGTATCTCCAAGTGAGCAGCGCCTGTTGTGACAGGCTGGGCGAGCCAGCCAGTTATTGCTACCAGCACATTCTGGGAGAGGGATAAAATAACAAGAATCATTTACATTTTCCCAAATGAACTTGTATTATAATGAAAGGCGTTTTTTGCCTGTTCTTCCGCTCTCTGGTCCCCCACCTCTCCTAGGGCTGCTGGCTTCCCAGTCAAAGAAGGATGGAGGAGGGGGAGGGAGACGATTCCATAGCAGGTGGGATTGCATCCTTCCCCTGCATCCTAGTGACAATCTACATTTCTTAGAATCAAATGCATACAACGACTATTTCATCCCATGCATGAGCAGTACTTTGGAATTTGATATGATGGAAAGAAATACAAGATTTGGTAGTCCAAAAGACCTGTGTTCAAATCCTGGCTCGGCCACTTATTATCTGCATGACCTTGACCAAATTACTTACCTTCTATGGGCTACAGTGGCCTCTGTCTGCAAAAATGAGTGATTTGGATTAAATGGTTCCTTCTAGATCTAATTCTTAGATCCCATGAAACAGGGTTTGAGTGTCTTATCAGGTAACCATTTACTGCCTTCAATGGGTTTCAGAGACTCTTAGAATTGTCTGGATGGAAGGGATCACCATGGCTAGTTGGGACCTGAATAAACATCTCCTCCAGAGCATCTCCAACAGGTGGTTATCCAGTCTGTGTTTGAAGACTTCTTATGATGGAAAACTTAACTGCTTTCATATGCAGCCTGGTCCTTTCCTATTTAGATAGTTCAAATTATTTGGATGTTTTTCATTATATACAATTATTACTCATCTCTTTGCAATTTTTATCAAATACCACCAGTTCTATTGTCTGGGGCTAAGGTGAAAAAGACAGATTTCTCTTCCACATAAAAGCTCTTTAGATACCCAAAGAAAGCCATTGGGTGTTCCCTGAGTCTTCTTCAGGTTCAATCACACCCCCAGTCCCTTCCATCGATGTTCCTACTGCAGATGTCAAGGTCCCAGCTTTCTTTGTTGCCCTCCTCTGGATGTTCTTTAGTTTTTCAATGTCCTTCCTAAAATGGAGGTCCCAGAATAGAACACAATAATCCAGACATGCTTGGATCAGAGCAGAATGCAGCAAAACTATTGTCGCCTATGTTTTAGATGCTCTGGTGTTCATAACATAATCTATTATTATATTAGTTTTTTTGGCTTTTTTTTTTTTGGGCCTAGGGTTGATTAGGAGGGCTTAGTAACATTGATGAAGTTGAAGGAATAAGGACATTGTCTGGGGCTTTAACCGTGTGTGGAAGACCCTCCAAGTTGCCCAGGTTCTCCTGATTTACCTTCAGCAGCTAGCATGCCTTTTTTGGCTTATATTAAGTTCTTCATTCTTTAAGATTCCAAGGATTGGGGCTTTTTTGTGGGGGTGGGGGGGAGAAAGCAAAGTCAGCCCTGGACAAAACTTTGAAGGAGTAAAGTTTCATTTTGGTACACTGACTCCCCTTTTTCCTCTTTGTGGCCACACTCTTCTTCTCCCCACCTGAGGCACACAATATAATCCTAATCTTTCCTCCTCACCAAAACTAATTTTACAAAATGCTCTGAAAATCTGATAATTTACTTCCTTTTTTGCGTTGTGTAGTTTGAGTCTGGTGAGAATTTCCATATTCCCTCTCTCTAGTTCTGAAATTTAAAAAAAAGCACCATGTCCCCTGTTAAAAGACTTTAGGCATCAACAAGAAGGTGGAGTACATGTTTTTTGGCTAGAGCTTCCTGCCTGGTGGTCCCTGATGTCACACTATAATCTGTATGAAACTGTATGGATAAAATAGATAGATAGATAGATGGAGGGATGGAGGGATGGATGGATGGATAGATGGATAAATGGATGGATGGATGGATGGACGGATGGACAGATAGATCCTTATGCTATCTATGACTAAGGTTCATCTTGACAAGGAGTTGTAATTAAAAATAATAATAAAGATTTCTTTCCCCTATATCTCTGACATGAATGCCTTAAGCATTAGTGACTTTTCCCTTTCTTCATCCACATTTAATTTTTTAAATTCTTTTTTCATCCTTATATACTTCTCTCCACACTTCTATCTCTGAAGGGGAATCTGATGGGTTCTCTTTCCCTGGATCAATACATACTCCCTTTACACATACACCCCCATCCATACCTGGTCATCACCATATAAAATCAAGCATTTGTCAGGATCCACATAACTAAAGCAAAGAAAATAAGACAAAGGAAAAATCTTAAGAACTCAACAAAGATTATAAAAGTTTTTTAAAAACTGAAATAATATTTGAAAAGTACTTTCATTTTCTTCCTTGTGTGCTATATATGTACATACATATACAATATATGTGTATACACATGCACATTCATATAATGTATCACTTGTTCATGCTTTATACACATGTAGTACATATATACCATACATATATAGTATACTATATGTATATGGCATATATTATACATATATCATACATATACTATATCCTCTACATATATTCTACATCTAGAGTATATGGATGGCATATATTATATTATATACTATCTATGTGGTGTATATGATATATGAATGTGCAGGTGACTAGGTGGTACAGTAGCTAGAGTGCCAGGTCTGAAGTCAGGAAGACTTATCTTCCTGAGTGCAAATCTGGCCTCAGACACTTACCAGCTGTGTGGCTCTGGGCAAGTCATTTAACCCTGTTTGCCTCAGTTTCCTCATCTGTAAAAGGAGCTGGAGAAGGAAATGGAAAACCACTCTAGTATCTTTACCAAGAAAACCCCAAATAGGGTTGTGAAGTCAGACATGACTCAAACAACTGAATAACAACAGTGTATGTATATGTATAGTATACTATATAGGTATAGGATATAGCATGTATACATTATAGTATTGTATATATGTAACATATCTATGTTTATATCTATCTGTATCTCTATATATTGCATGGTATATAGGCCTTGGGAATGGCCATTTTTTACAACCCAGATAAAAAGCAACTGATTCTATCCATCTCAAGTGAAGCAGATTCATTCTGTGTATCTGTTGCAGCAGAGTAGGAGGGACCTGTGCTCCTGGAATTTAATACTTTGGACTTTACCAGGCAGTAGGAGTTGGATGTGGGTGGTGACTTCCTAGCTATGGTAAGCACATTCACCATTAGAGAGATATAAGGGTCTGTGCTTACCAAAGTGGTTGTGGACTTTTTTTTAGCCCACATGCAATATCAATGAGATAAAAGAGCATCGAGGACCACTTAGAACTCCTTGGCTACTCCTATTTGCAAAAGCAAAGACAGACCAAAACAAAGACAAAATGGGAGCTAATGCAAAGGATGGCATAGCCAATGATAAGACATCAATTAAACTCTCTGTGCCCAATTTCACAACTGGAGCCTACATTCAACAGTTCTATAGGATTCAGAGCTGGAAGGGATTCTAGAGATCATTTAGTTTAACACCCTTAGACTGTGTTACTCTTAGGTAAACTGAGGTTCAATGAGGCCACTCAGAGTCATTGAGCAAGATCCAAGATTGAATAACTAATTCCAAATTTAGCAATTCTTTTCTACTAGATATCTCACTCTACAAGCTTTTCTATTCCAGCATTTTGTACTAAAACATTGGTTTTCTATGTGTCTTATGTTGGCATTGGCAACATAATTGCTGATTGCTTCTGTATGGCCTACAATTGCATTTTAAAATGTGACAACCATTCTTAGCTTGCCGGTCACAGTTTCCCAACCCTTGATCTAGTCCAGGGGTGGGGAACCTATGGCCTTGAGTCTACATGTGGCCCTCTAGGTCCTCAAGAGTTGCCTTGTGATGGAATTCAAACTTCACACAACAGGGCTGCACTTGAGGACCTAGAGGATCACATGTGGACTCGAGGCCATAGGTTCCACACCCCTGATTAGTCCATCCCTTTTCTTTTACTGCTGAATTGTGATCCAGAGAAGCTGGTGATTTTTCTAAAGTCACAAAGGGAAGGGAAGAGAATAGACATTTATTAGATAGTGTCCTCTATGTGCTAGACACTTTTTACAAATATTATTTCATCTGATCCCCACAACAGACCTGTGAGGTAGGTGCTATTATTATCTCCATCTTACAGTTAAGGAAACTGAGGCAAGCAGCAGTTAAGTCATTTGCCCAGGGTCACAAGCTAGTAAATGCCTGAGGTGGGATAGGAACTCAGGTCTTCCTGACTCCAGGCCCAGCACATTATCCAGTGTGCTACATTACAAATACTGCAGGTCAGTAACAGAACTGAGACTTGAACCCAAGGCTTCTGACTGCAAATCAGTGCTTTTTATATGACATCAAACATTTGTGTAGGCCTTGTAAAGATTTCAATAAAGTGTCTATCCATTTCTTCCTCAAATGTAAGCAGGAAATTATTAAAAGTTGTGGAAAAGTCAAATCCTTAGTGGCTAGGCAGCCATATCACAGTTGGGCATTCACACATGAAATGTGGTGCTGTTGTAGACATCAAAGGCAGCTTTTCCTGGTACAGATAGACTTACTCATTCAGGCTATTGAAAAATCAGTCCAATACAAAGTAGCCAATAAGCCAAAGATGGGATGGTCACTGCTGTAAATGGAGACATTGCCTTTTTCCTACTTCTTCAGGTAAGATTAAAACACTTGTTCAGAGTAGATGAATACAATGTGGCACCTTCATGTAGCTAGTGGGTGCAGAAAGACCAGAGTTGAAATACGGTCTCAGACATATACTAGCTGTGGAATTCCAGACAAGTCACTTCACCCTGTTTGCCTCAGCTTCCTCATCTGTCAAATGAGCCAGAGAAGGAAACGGCAAACCACTCCACTACCTTTACCAAGGAAACACCAAAAAGGATCACAAAGTCAGACACAGCTGAGCAACAATAACCTTCATGTAATAGGATGCTGCTTTGCAATTGGAAAATGATAATTATGAATACAAAGAAGCAGGGGAAGACACATGAACTGATGCAAACAGAAATAAGCAGAACCAGGAAAATGATACACATAATTACTACAACAACATAAATGGAAAAAACAAAAATAAAATAATTAAAATTGAATACCATAAAATTGTATTGATTAAGCTAAGCTCCAAAGAGGAGATATAAGGAGTTACTTCTCCAGCTTCTTTGCAGAGATAGGGAATTATAGGTGTGGAATATTGCATATAATGTTAGACTTTTTAACATGTGATTACTTTTCCTGAATTGTTTATTTCCCCTACCCTTTAACTATTCTGTGTTAAAAGGAATGATAGATCACTGAAAGGGAGAGGGGATTGAGAAATGTAAGAAATATAAAAATAAAAGATATCAATAAAATATATATTTTTTAAAAGCCATTTCTTCAGAAAGCACCTTTGTATACAGTTTACAGTTTTTACTGCCTCATCTAGATCTGTTCTGGGACTACTGGTTCATTTTCACAAAGAATCATTTATGATAAATGCTGATGTGCAGTTACTGCCAATGATAAAAGTGTCTTATCATTTGCAAACATTTTCAATAACCTGCCATCACTACAGATCACAGGAAATATCATATTTCATTCAATGGATATGAGTTGCAACTTACCCTGCCCCACAATAGATTGGGTAAATTTGGTCTTCCTTCAGCCTTCCTAACCTAAGAGTCCAATGTTTCCAAGTCCTCACCTTCTCTCAAGCCTAAAAGAAATCCATTTAACATCTCTATGGACATTGCCTATCTAAGAGCCCCAAAGGGAATTCTATAACTCAACTGGCACCATTCCCCAGTCTTCCTACAACCCAGCCAGACTCAAGGTTGCTAGATGATTCTAATCATGGCCTCTCTTCTCTTTATCCTCATCTTCCTTCTTCTCTCCATATTCTTTTAGTCTTTAATATCTCTGGTTCTCAAGCCTTGTGCTCCATGTGTCTTGTTTCTCACTAATATCTTGAGAGATAGAGTTCCAGATTTGAAAAAAATAAATCATAGAATCTAAGAACTAAAGTGGGGTTTGGAGGCCATGTAATCCAATCCATGCCTGTGGTGGGAGAGTAATCTAGCTTTTAGTTGAAGGTCTCTGCCAAGGAGAAACTAGGAGACAGAAATGAGGAGAAAAGTTGTTTCAGGCATGGTGGACAGCCAGTTAAAACACTTAGAGTCAGGAGATGGGGAGATGAGAAGTCATGTGTGGGGATTATGAAGGGGGCAGTCATTGCTCCCTCCTTCCCCCACCACTATGCCTTCTCTCTGAGATCATCCCCCATTTACACTGTACATACCTTGGATGCACACAGCTGTTTGCATGTCATCTCTCCCATTAGAATATAAGCTCTCTGAGGGCAGGGACCATTTTTGTCTTTTTCTGTATCCACATAACTTACCATACAATCTGGCACAAAGTAAGCATTCAGTAAATACTTGGGGACTGATTGATTGACATTGATAGAAACACAGAGCATACTTTGTGTTCACCACAGGGGAATTCTCCTTCTCTTCCAAACTTGTTTGAAACAAGTTCTATATTCCTTTGCTTTCTTGAGGTTGTTCTCTTGGCTAGATCTTTGGGACTCAAGTCCCAAATATAACAAAGGTTACCTCACTTGTTACCCAGGCACAGATTTCTGGGTACTTCCCCCTAGTCTTCTGGCCTCCAACTTTTCTGGCCCTTCTTTGGGGGTATAAAGCTTGATTTATATAGTCAACAAAGGCATCCAAGACATAAGTCCATAAGAAGGAAGTTTGTGATCTAAGGAGATCAGAACCTCTCCTCTACATCTGTGAAAGCTAGTCTTCTAGGAGGGAGGGAAATGATGGCGAAGAAGAAATGAAAGCAGTTGATCTTAGAACTCTTGGGATTCTAGGATTTTTTAAGCCCCTCGTGTTTCATCCAGTAGGACCAGAGCTGGTGACAGATAGAAATCAGCAGATGGGGGTGGCTAGGTGGCACAGTGAATAGAGCACTGGCCCTGGAGTCAGGAGGAACTGAGTTCAAATCTGACCTCAGATACTTTATACAAAAACTAGCCAAGTGACCTTGGGCAAGTCACTTAACCCCAATTGCCCTCCAAAAAAAAGGCAAAAAAAAAAAAAAAAAGAAATCAGCAGATAGTAGTGTAGCCATTGAGAAGAGCGGCCTGAAAGCTACTTCTGCTGACTGTAGACCTTTTGGGAACACACAGTCTACACAGAACAACAACTCCAGCTAAAAAGTAAAATTGAACCATCAGTCAGCTGGAGCAATCTGTAACCACTAAGTGATTTATCAAAGGCTTCTTAATTTGCTTACTAGGCCACACATCAATTAGTCAATAGGCATTTATTAAGCACCAACTATAAGTTAGTCACTGTGCCAGGTAGTCAGGGAGACACAAAACTAAATTAATTCAGTATAATTCCCTCAAGGGCCTTGCAATCTAGTAAGGGAGATAAGTCATGTGCAGAGTTAACCAGAATACAAAACTGAATATGCTCAAGAACTTTACGCACAGTTATTAACTCCTCCCTGTGGCATTGAAAATGCTCTCTAATCACGCTCTCCCTTAGACATTAATCCTGTCACATCCTCCATGGCTCTGCATGTTTGCACAGGCTAGCTTCCATGCTTTGAATGTACTCTCCTCTCATTTCTTTCCTTCAGAGATCAGTTCAAGTACTATCCCCACCTTCTCTCATGGCCTCTAGCTGGGATGTAGCTGGCTTAGTGGACAGACCACTGTACTTGAAGTCTAGAAGGACTTGAGTTCAAATCTAGCCTCACATTCACTAGCTATGTGAAACTGGGCAAGTCATCTACCCTCAGTTCCTTCAACTATAAAATGGAGATACTAATAGCACCTACCTCCCTGGGTCATTGTAAGGATGATATTTGTAAGGCATTTAGAGCAGCTAGGTGGTGCAGTGGGTGGATGGAGCACTAGACCTGGAGTCAGAAAGATCATCTTCCTGAGTTCAAATCTGGCTTCAGATACTTTCTACCTATGTGACCCTAGGCAAGTCACTTAACCCTGTTTGCCTCAGTTTCCTGATCTGTAAAATGAACTGGAGAAGGAAATGCCAAATCACTCCACTATCTTTATCAAGAAAACCCAGATGGTCAAAGGGGGTCACAAAGAGTCAGACACAACTGAAATAATTGAACAACCACAAAATTAGCACAGTGCCAGGAACATAGCAAGCTCTTAATTAACTCTTGTTTCCTTCTTCCTTAAATATTCCTAGAGTCCACCGACTTTAGGTCCATCCTTTCCTACCTTGTATTTTATGCATCTATGTACTATTATATTCTCTATGCTTTTATTCAATATATTGGAAGCTCCTCCAGAACAGAGATTATGTCATTTTTATCTTAATATCTTAGCATTCAGGAGGGTACCTTGTTTGCAGCAGACACTCAAAATTTGTTGAATTGAATTAACAGAGTGTTATGGGAGAATGAAGACCCAAGACACCATTTCTGGTTGAGGGTAGAAGTGGGGGTAGGGTGCAGTAGTAGTAGTACAGCAGAGAGAGGCAGGATGAGGGGAAAATTCAAGAAGAAGCTAGCATTGGGCTTTGGCCTCAAAGGATGGGCTCGTAAGCCATGATGCTCATTTACTCAACTAGCAAAGCTTGATGAGGGGGAAAACTTTCCAAATGCAGGGAGCAGAGCATGTGAACAAAGGATTCTTGCCACAGATATAGAAAAACATGGAATGTGGTTTTGAAATAATAGTAGTCAGTTTGATTCTAGTGCAGAGAAAATTAAGTTTGAAAATGTATGTTGGTTCCAGTCTTTGAAACGCCTTGAATGCCACATTAAGGATTTTAGACTTTGAAATTCAATGCGTAAAAGCTAAGGAGTTCTGAACAATGTAATGGTCAGATCTGTGCATTAGGAAGATTAATAGGGCAATGGTGTCAATAGGGCAATGGACTGGAGGAAGGAGAGTCTGGAAGTAAGGAAAATAGTTTGGAGACCATTTCAACGATCCAGAAAAGGGGACCTAAACTAGGGTGGGGGCATTGGCTTTGGAGGGCAAGGAATGAATGTTAAAGGTACTGTAGCATTACAGCACAGTCATTTTCCAAATTATATAGAATATAGGGTAAGGAAAAAAGACAAGACAAAGTTGACTCTAAAATGTGGAGTTTCAGTAATAGGAACAATGCAATGGCTCCATCAAAGATTGAAAAGTCAGAAAAGGGGAGGTTTCACTTCACTTAAACCTAACATTTATCAAATATCTAATAAGAAGAGGGCCATACTAGGAGCTAAATAAAACACAGCCTTTGATACTGTAAATAATCTGGAGAAGCAAGGAATAGTTTACTTGTCAGATTTATGGAAGAGGAAGGACTTTATGACCAAAGAAGAATTGGAGAGCATTACAAAATGCAAAATGGATAACCTTGAGTACATTAAATTGAAAAGTTTCTGC
>CM053588.1:156011319-156042606 GCA_028646515.1 Pseudochirops corinnae | reverse complement strand
ATACATGATTGCACGCCACCATGGGGGGGGGGGGAAGGGAGGGGAGAAAATCTGAAACCCAAGTGATTGTGGAACTGAATCTTGTAAATTAAAAGTAAATGAGTAAATAAAAAATAAATTAAAAAAAAAAATTTAACAACAACAACAAAAAAAAAAATAAATAAAACACAGCCTTTATATCAGACAGTGCCCGTTTTTTCGTGCCCAATAGGCTGTGCTTTTGACTCTCATTAAACTTTGTCACCATACCTCAGTGGCCTTCTTACCCTGGAACATCCCTCTGCCATGCCAGCTCCCTTCTCACATTGGCAAGCTCCTTCCAGGGGCCTCCATTTGGGGGACAGGCCCACTCTAGCCATGCTTCATTCTTCTCCTGGCTATACTTCTAACTCTTTGGACTTCCCTACCATGTTCCTGTAGACTTTGCCAGCATGTTCCCCAAAGGGTACCTTACTCCATCCTCCATTGCCCCTTCTTTCTTCCATTTTCAGCTTCCTTGTATGTGTTTTCTTCTCATTAGAAGGTAAGATATCTTGTATCTGTATCCTCAACATTTAGCATAGGATCTGGAACTCGGGAAGCACTTAATAAATTCTACCTTCCTGCTCCTACTCTCATGAACTTACAGTCTATTTCTGATGATCCATATGACACATTGACAAATAATTATATTACAAAATTACACACATAAGTGCATAATATAAAGTCCCAAAAGGAGAAAAAGTTACCGATGATTGGAGGATCAGAGAAAGATTCCTAGAGTCCCATTTAGGATAGGTCCTTTTTGGATGAGTAGGAATCTTCAGGCAGGGATGACCCAGAAAGCCATTCAGATTGTATCTAACAGCATAAACAAGATAATAAACATGGAATGTGGGAGCCTATTTCCAAAGTTGATTAGGGAAAAGGGGGAAAAAACCTGTATATTCTAAAATATTTATCACAGCTCTCTTAGTGGGGGCAAAGAATTGGAATCTTTGGGGATGCCCATCAATTGGGAGTGGCTGAACAACTTGTGGTATATGATTGTAAAGGAATACTACTGTGCTATAAGAAATGACAAGCTCGAAGCAGTTAGGTGGCACAGTGAATAGAGTACTGGCCCTGGAGTCAGGAGGACCTGAGTTCAAATCCGGCCTCAGACACTTAACACTTACTAGCCGTGTGACCTTGGGCAAGTCACTTAACCCCAATTGCCCTGCCTTCTGCCCTACAAAAAAAAAAAAAAAGAAAGAAATGACAAGCTCAATGATCTTAGAAAAACATGGATAGACTTGCCTGAAATGAAGATTGAAATGAGCAGAACCAAGAAAATATTGTATACAGTAACAGCAATATTGTTCTAAGAACAACTATGAGAGAATATGCCATTTTCACTATTGTAAGTACCCAAATTAACTATAAAGGACATATGAAGAAAGACGTTATCTGCATCCAGAGAAAGAACTGATAAATAGAATGATTAATAAGTAGAATGATTTTGTGTGTGTGTGTGTGCGTGTATGTGTGTCTAATGGCAGGTATTTCTAGGGTGGGGAGGAGAAGGAGGAGAGAAGAAAAAATTTACATGATCATTTTATTATATATTTAAAAGAAATAGCAAGTTGTAGATAGTAGATTTGCAGTTTCATATGCAATCATCTTTTTTTTTTTTAGTATACTATGTTACAGAAATGCTTGTTTTACTCAATAAATTTAAAACAAAATAGATATTTTTTTTAAAAGAGAAAGAAGATGAAACGTGGGAACACAGGGGATGGTAAGCAATCTAGTTTGACTGAAGCATAGTAAGTGAAAAGAGGGACAGTAGAAGAAAAGGATACAAAGGTAGGATGATGCCATATCAACTTCTATCCTAGGGTAGAGGGTCCTGTATGTCAGGCAAAAGCTTGATTTTAAAGTGGAAATCAAAAGGGATCCCATTGAAGAAGGATGTTATGCAAAGTGCTATGAATAGAATTATTCATAGAAAAGATCATCCTTGGAGCACTGTGACAGATGGATTAGAAGAGAGAGAAAGTGGATGTAAGAAGACCCCCTTAGGAGGCTATTTCAGATGGTAAAGATAGATGGTAAAGAGGGCCCTTACTAAGATTGTGGCAATGGGAATAGGGAGGAGGGAGAAGAAGATAGATGAGAGGTGTTGCAGAGGATGAATCATTAGGACTTAGAGACTCATTAGGTATTTGAAGCGAGGAAATAGAAAGAGTCAAAGGAAACACTCAAGTTTCAAACATGTAAAACTGAGTGAATGGTGGCTCCCCTGACAGAAATTGTAAAGTCAAGAGGAAATGTGGGTTTTGGGTGAAAGAGAAGAATTGAGCATGTTGAATTTAAAGTGTCAGTGGAACATGCAAGTAAAGGTGTCCTAGATGCAGTTAGATGTGAGTCTAGACCCCAGGAGAGAGTTCAAGGCTAGGGATAATTTGGGGAATCATTTGCACAGAGGTAACAGTTGAAGTCATGGAAGTGAATGAGATTACTGAGAGTGACAGAGGACATGACCTTGGAAAATATCTACTTTAAGGTAAGAGGACAAGAAACTAATGAAAAAGAAAAAAGGAGTGATTAGAGAGGAAGGAGGAAAACCAGGAGAGTATGGTGTCTCTGAAGCTAAAAGAAGAATGATCATATGTGTGTGTAGTTCAGAGAAAGTGAGAATGACAAAGACTGGGGGGAAAAGTTACAGAAATAGGCAATTATGAGATTCTTTGTGGCCTTAGAATCATTTGTGTAGAATGTTGAAAATTGAAACTGAATTATTGGGAAATCAAGAGAGAATGAATGGCAAGGAAGAGGATTCACCCAGAACAAACAACCTTTTCAAGAAGTTTGGCATTGCTTTCCTCTGACCCTCTCCCAAATCCCTTACTCACTTCAAGGCTGGAGTCATTGGAAGGAGCTTCTCAGTCTCAGTTCTGTTGTCCCTTCTGAGTTGTGTTATGATATCAATGATAATTTTCAAATATTAGCTTCTTAGAAAGATGACAAAGATTAAATTATACAAATTTGTCAATTATTTATCTCCAAGTGGCATAAAGCTTAATAAACCACTCTATAGCAGGGGAAATGTCTAACAGTAAAGAGAATGAGAGGGTTATGGTCCTCTAACTAGAGGGGCAGAGAGATCAAGGGAAGGTTCTTTTTTTAGGATTGGCAAAGAAGAGATTGAAGATGCAATTGATGTAAGGGATAACTACTACAGAAAGGTCCCCTATGAGACAAGGGAATGAGATAGAAGCTATAGATGATGTGAATGGCATTGACTGATCACCTTTTCCCTTGAGACAGAACAGATAACCCTTCCTTTGAGACTGAAGGGTAGGTGATGGTCTTGAGAAGTTTTGAGAAGCATGGATAGAGTTTGAGGTGTCAGTCAACTATCTATTTGATGTCCAATAGGTAGCTTGAAATATTGGTCTGGAGTTAAAGACAAGTCATAGCAAAAGACAAAGATTTGGGAATCATCTGCATAGAAATGATGGTTGAAGTCATGGAAATAGATGAGATTACCAAGAGAGAATGTGTATGTAGAAAAATGCCAAGGATGGAGCCTTAGGAGAACACTTAAATTCAGTAATTGGGAGAGAAAGAGAAGCCAGTGAAGGAGATAAAAAAAAAAAAGAGGTAGGAAGAGAGACTGTAATTATAAAGACAAGAGAAGAATTGTTAGATTATAAGAACACAGAAGTCAAGGAAGCAGAAAATATCAAGAGAGAATGTCAGAAGGTCAAGAAGATCAAGATTGAGAGACTTCAGTAAGCAAAAGATCACTGCTAACTTTACATAGAGCCATCTCAATGGCAAAATGCTGGCTCTATAATCAGAGCACCTAGAGTCAAATCCCACTTGTGATCTCTACTACATTTGAGACCTTGGACAAGTTTCTAAATTTCTCTAGGATTCAGTTTTCTGATCTGTAAAATGAGAGAGTAGGACTAGATGCCTTTGGGACCCCTTCTAGCTCTATGATGGAAATAGAAGCAGAACTGAAGATGAGGAGTAAATGAAATGGAGAAGGAATGAGGAATAAAAGGGTGTTGAGGAAGTAGAGGCAGAAAGTATAAATAATTCTTTCAAGATATTTGACTGTGAAATGGGAGATGGTAGTGTAAGAGTGTGATAGGTCATGATAAAAAATTTTTATTGTTTTTGGGGGGAGGGTTCTTTCTTTTTTCCTTTCTTCTTTCCTTTCTTCCTCTTTTTCTTCTTTTTTCTATTTCTTGCTTCCTTCCTCTCTCTCCCTCCCTTGCTTTCTTCCTCACTCCCATTCTTCCTTCCTTCTCTACTCCCTTCCTTCTTTTCTTTCTTTACTTCTCTCTTGATTAGGAGAGATGTGGGTATGTTTGTGGGTAGAAGAAAGAGCCAGTGGAGAGGAAAAGATTAAAGATGCATTCCAGAAAGAAGATAACTGATGGAGTAAAATCCTAGAGATAGAAAAGTGAGAGGATCTGAAATCGAGGTCCCAAGTGGAAAGGTTAGCCTTAGTAGAATGATTGACTGAATTTTTTACTTTTCAACCCAAATGTTTGGCATCACATAGACAGACGTTGCCTCTCCACATCAATACCTTTCACCGAACCATTTCCAAGACATTTCTAATTCATTTTGGTTTAATGTGTATCAGGGACCATAGGGAAACATACAGTAGGAGAAGCTGTAGCTATACTTCTATTCACCATCTTAAAGAAAGAGGACTACTGTCATCACAAGTCTAATTTCCATTTCTGAAAATATTGGCCCTAGAATATGTTTCATTTTCTCTGTTAAACCTTGACACAAGAATGCAAATCAAATTTTTTAGTTAAGACATCTCTGCTGTACCATGTTATAGGGATAGAAGGGTTTCCTCTTCTCCCCTCAAACATTAAAATGACTTTTTTCTCTATGTGAGATCTACTCAAATAGCATTTCTACCAAAAATAATATTAAATCAAACATATTCTAAGGATGAGGACCCAGAAATTAGTCATATCAGTCTACAGTTCTGACATGAGATCAGGATCCTAGAATTCAAGGATGTGAAATATTTCAATATGTTGTAGGATAAATGGATAATGGAAATCCCTGCTAAAAATCCAGGAAAAGTTGAATTTTCCAAACAAGTCATTTCAATTTCTTTTAATGATAGATGAGGGCTTCTTCAGGATAGATATTTTCAAGCCTACCTGTTCTCTTCATTGAGTTCTAATATGAAGCTATTTCTGCATTCTTGTTTTCAATAGGTATGGACAACAAATAAGAACTCCAACATTGGGTGGAGTAATAGCAAGTCACTGACCAAAATCTCAGTGCATGAAGAGTGTCAGATCAAATGTCCTGTCATTGATTCATTCATAAATTTATTAAGCACTTCCTTTATACAAGGAGCTGTCATGTCTAATAAGAGGAAGATATCACAAAAGACCTTATAAAAGGCCACAAGCTTAGGATAAGTTCTCTGTATGTCCACTGACAGTAACAGAAGAGTGAGGAAATCAGGAACACCTGTACTAAGTTTAAGTTAATTCCAGATTTTATTATTTCTCAGAGCTGTTCTCTGGAACTTTTCCAGATTACAAGGAATTATGTATGATTGATAGCTTTCTTTCCTGGATATTCTAATTTGCACATGATCTAATGATTCTTCTATTTCCTCAATTACTGCAGAACTTAAATTTTAAAAAAAGCAAAAACCTGCCAAAGGAAACTACTTTTCCTTCTCTCTCTGTAGCTGTACTGAGCTTTGGTTAGCATGTTGAATAGTTGGATCTTTCCTCTACAAAGCTGGAAGAATTTGTGGCTTCCAATAATGAAAGAAGCCCAAAGATAAGAGTAGAGAGCAAGGTAGGTGGGAAATGGTGGAAAAAGAAAAAGGTCAGTGGATCTTGAGGTTATATAGGTAAGAAAAATCAATCAGTTTCATAGATCATACTCAGTAGGAACTCTCCTGCTGTTTGAGGCAACACAAGGAGTTACGGTAAAAAGACTAAGAGTCTGAGAATCAGAATGAGTAGGACAAACAATCATCTACCTGGCACTCTCCATATTTTGATTTCTTTATTTCTTATATACTTTCCTATATCCACATGCTCATTGATGCAAGACCTTTCTCACCCAAAGCTCCCAGACCCAGAAGAACATTGATGGTTTTCCAACCTAATTATCTACTTTCTATCTGAAATAGGCAGCTAAGTGGCTCAGCGGATAGATGGAGTAACAAGTGGTCATCCCAAAACTCCAGCAATGGGGAACTCTCTACCTTTCAAAACATCCTATTCCACTTTTGGATAGCTGTCATTGTTAGGAAATTTTCCCTTACATCAAAATGAAGTCAGCCTCCCTATTAACTTGCACACCTTTCTCTAAATTTCACTCTTTATGGCTAAGCAAAATAAATCTAATCCTTCTTTTCACACGACAGTCCTTCAGATACTCTAAGTTTCCCTTCACTAGACCACCAATCTCCAAACTTTTTTGAGTATGCACCTCATTATTAAAAGAATATTTTGGAGCATGTACCCCAATGTGGATAATTGCTGATTAATAGATAATAGATGTGTATTGCTATAATTACATACATTATAAAACTTTCATATACAATTATTAAAGAGTGAGATAAATATGAAATAAGATTTGATCCTGAAGTCAAAAGGGAACCACTGAAGATCATTATGTAGGGGAGTGACATGGTCAGACCTACAATTTAGGAAAATCACTTTGGCAGCTATGTGGAGGATGGATTGGAGTGGAAGAGATTTGAGGCAAAGAGGTTGATTTAGTTATTTATTGTAGTACTCCAGGCAAGAGGTGTTCAGGACCTGAACTATGATTGTGGTTAACAAAAGGAGAGAAGAGAATGATGAGATATTGATGATAGAAATGATGATAGAAACAACAAATATGGCAGATGGTTGGATCTGCGGTGTGAAGGAGAGTAAGGAGTTGAAGATGATAGCAGGGTTGTGAATCTAGGTCAGGGGTAAGGAACCTGCAGCCTCAAGGCCATATGTGTCCCTCTAGGTCCATAAGCTTGGACTCAGTCAAAGGGCCGCACTTAAAGACCTAGAGGGCCACATGTGGCCTTGAAGTCTCAGGTTCCACATCCCCAACTAGGTGATTGGAAGAATGGTAGTATTGTCAACAGTAATAGGGAAATTTGGAAGAGGGGTAGGTTTTAGGGGAAAGATCATGTAATGAAATCTGAGATGAAGATCATAACCCACTCAAACCCACTCATCCTTGTGCAACTAATTCCATATTACCTAAAATGGAAAGAGGAAAGATGAGTTTCTCACTCACTGGCCATTGCCTCAGAATAAAGAGTCCTCCCTGAAAGTGGTCCCTGACACAGCCACAGAATGATGTGGTGGGGGCAGGGCAGGAATTGGGTAAGTTGAGAGTAGAGAGGTAATTTTCCTAATGGCTGGTTTGTAGTGGCTGCTCTGGGCATCCAGTAATGGCTAAGTTATAATTGCTGCTGAGGGACCCATACCCTTCTCCTTCCCTCTACCTTTCTCTTCAAGAGAGAGATTAGAATCATGCATAATATAGGGAGACAGACTTCACAGATTGAAGAGGGTTGGGGGATCCAAGTAGGTGTGTTTGTATTGGATAAATACCCCATGATTGACTATTGGGAGATGTGTGTAATGCAACCCATCATCCCATCCTCTGACTGGTTGATCGCAACCCTTGCGTTCAAGGCTCACACCCCCACACACACTTTGAAGACCACTACTCTAGGCTAAGCTTCCCCAGTTCTTCTAACATATCCTCATATGACATTGCTTCCAGTCTTCTCACCAACCAAAGTAACTGAGTTTCTGCTCTTGGTGGTGAGTCAGTCAACAATCTTGTTAAATGCTTACTACAAGGCCAGATGCTGTGTTAAACTCCAGGGACACAAAGAAAGGCAAAAACAATTCTTGACTTCAAGGGATTCACATTATAATGAGGAAAATGACCTGTAAATGACTTGATGCATACAATGCATGGACAGAGAAGAGGGGAGGCAACCTCAGAGGGAAAAGCATTGTTAACTGGGGGAACTGGGAAAGGTCTTCTGTAGAAGAGATTTGAATTGAAGCATTTGGAGGGGGATAGGTGTAAGAAGGTTAGACATGTAGGAAGGGGCCAGGTTATGAAAAATTTTAAAAGTCAAAGAGAATTTAGATATGATCTTGGAGGTAAAAGAGAAATCTTGGAGTTTGTTGAGGGTGTGGCCAGGTGGAGGTGGAGGGTAGGAAGAGACCTGACTTTAGGAAAATCACTCGAATGCAAACGTAAGATGGATTGGAATGAGAAGACACTTGAGCTGCGGAGAAGACCATTTGTAAGACTATTGCAATTGTTCAGGAAAGAGGTAATGAGGGTCTGAAGTAAGGTGATAGTTCACTCTAGGGTGGTAGGGTGGTAAAGAGAAGGAAATGGATAGGAAAGATATTGTGAAGGTACAAATTTAGCAATGGCTGGTTATATGAGGTAAATCAAAGTAAGGGACAACATGCTGACATGGTAGTACCAGTTGTAGGGGGTGGAGGGGTAGAGAGAAGGAAAGTAAGCAATGTACAGATAAAGACCAATGCTTTGGGGCAATAGGTTGGCACAGTGGATAGAGCCCTGGGCATGGAGTCAGGAAGACCAGAGTACAAATCTGGCCTCAGATCTTTGCTGGCTTTGTGACCTCAGGCAAATCACTCAACCTCTGTTTTTCTCAATTTCCTCATCTGTAAAGTGGGAACAGCAATAATAATAACACCGACCTCCCCGGGTTGTTGTGAAGCTCACATGATATGATAATTGTAAAGTACTCAGCACAGTGCTTAGCACATAGTAAGCCCTATATAAATGCTGACTATAATTATCATTTGTTAAATGAGGCTGAGTGAAACAAAGTCATCAACCTCCTGGAACTTCCTCCATTTTGGCTGCCTGATGTAGCAGGGATTTACCAGTTCTAAACCCCTGCTCGAGCAAATGCTCTTTCTGATCAATGTGGGAATTCATCATTCATTCAGTAATTTCTTTTAGGGATCATGTGGGAGAATTTAATAAAAGGAAGGGCATTTTAAATAGCAGAATAACCCCAGAAATGGATATTAATATTATGAAATGTGGGAATAAGTTATTTTTCCCTTCAGAACACCTCTCTGAAACCATAATAGATGTCAATGTAAAAATAAGATCCAGGGTTTATACATTTCTTTTACAAATACTAAGTCAGGAATCCCTCAAATTCACAAATTCAGGCTAACCACTATTTAGTCACTTACTGGTACTTTATAAAAAATAAAGTGCTTTAGAGTTTAAGAAATTCTTTCTCCAAGTGATCTATGAGGTAGAGTGGACATAATTGTATTCCTCTTGTACAATTGTGCTCCAGATTATGGAGCAAATGGGTAATAGAGCTGGGAAAAGAAAGAATGGCACCTTTTTGTATCTTTCACCTTCAAATCCCTTTCTCCCTTTGATATTATTTCTATTCTAAAAGTTTAAAAGCTGCAACACACTCAAGAGTGGTTTGGAAAGGGAAAAACTATTCATTTAGTCAGCTAGTCAAAAAACATTTATTAACTGTGTACTGTGTGCAAGATATTTTGGTAAATGTTGGAGATACAGAGAAAATTAAGACAGTCTCTGCTCTCAAGGAGCTCACAGTCTAACAGGGGAGACAATATGCAGACGACTACATACAGACAAGCTATATACAGGCTAAATGGGAACAATCAATAGAGGGAAGGCACTAGCAACAGGGAGGGCTGGGAATAGCTTCCTGTAGAAGGTGAGATTTTAGTTGGGACTTGAAAGAAGCCAGGGAAGTCAAGAGGTGGAAATGAGGAAGGAGAGCATTTAAGACATGAGACAGTCAGTGAAAATGCACCAAGTCAGGAAGGTGGAGGAGTTTGTTCAAAGAACAGCATGGAGGCCAGCATCGCTGGATTTCAGAGTACATGTGGGAGGGTAGAAGGTGTAAGAAGGAAGGTTGGAGATAGGTAGGTTATGAAGGGCTTTGAAGGGCAAACAGAGGATTTTATGTTTGATTCTGGAGGTGATAGGGAGCCGCTGAATTTGGGGAAGAGAGGAAGGATGACATGGTTAGACCTGCACTTTAGGAAGATCTCTTTGACAGCTGACTGGAGGAGGATAGACTGGTATGGAGAGAAGCTTGAAGCAGACAGACTCACAAGCAGGCTATTGTAATAGTCTAAGCATGAGCTGATGAGGGTTGGTAGTCAGAGAAGGGGGCATGTGCAAGAAATATCCCCAAGGTAAAAATGACAGGCCTTGGCAACAGATTGGATATGGGAACTGAGACAAGGATTAGAGGATGCTGTCACCTAGGTTATGAGCCTGGGGGACTCAGAGAATGGTGGTGCCTCTGACAACAGTAGGGAAATTGGGAAGAGGGGAGGGTTTAGGGGGAAAGGTTCAGTTTTGGACATGCTGAGTTTGAGATGTCTACAGGACAAGATATCTAATAGACAGCTGGGGATGTGAGACTGGAGGTCAGCAGAAAGGTTAGGGTTGTATAAGTGACCCGAGAATCGTCAGCATAGAGATGATAATTGAATCCAATGAAGCTGCATTGTGCTGGAAATAATACAGTAAAAAATAATGACAGAGGGGGTGTTACATGCAGGATTTTGCTTACAAAATGCTCCTACAAATGCACAGCGTCAGCATGATTAATGTTTGCTTTACCATCCAACCCTCCCTTACCACCGCCTCCCAATAGCTGTTTTTATTTATCTATCAGAACCTAACTCTCCCTGTATATTATGATCAATACCACGATGTGTCTAAGGATGGTGTAAGCATTATATCTGGGTATGAGAGGCAAGGGGTGGAGAAATGAACAGAGATGAGATGTGAAATGCGCATCCAGAAAACAAAAAGCTTAATAAAGAATATGTCCCAGTCTGGGCTCAGAATGAATCTGTTAGGTACCCTGTTGAGCATAAGGTTTCAAAGCTCAGTTCTTTCTCTATTTTGTGATTCATCTTAATTTTGCCCATGCACTTGGGTTTTTTTTTTCTGTCTCTGCAAATTTGAAGAAATAAGCCATAACCCTGTTTCTAATCAGTTATCTGCTAGATTTAATCCAGTAAGAAGTCTCAGAGAGGAACATGAAAGAAAGGGAAAAGCAGTTTCAGCTTCAAAGGTACAGAAAAAAGACTATCTCCAAAGGCACTCCACTACCACCACTCTCCACCACCCCTACCCCGCCACTGTAATCCATACTCTTATACTGGACCACAAAAATTAAGGTTTCAGAGCATGATGTCATCGGCGTTGAATTTAAGGGCCCAGTGAGGGCTGGGACAAGAGCTCAGTTGAGAGATGAGGCCTGGGAACTAAAGGGGAGGGGTAGGATGGACCAGAGTGGTTAGGAAAAGCACAAGAATTCCATCAACCCTTGAAAATGGTCACATTCTAAATTAATTTTACAATCCACGGAATCACCAGGTTGGCCAGTCCTAGGCTCTGATGGGCTAATCTAGGTCATTAGAATTTAGAGATGTATCAATTTGAGGGATTATCTAACCCATCTTCCTCATTTTGCAGATGGCTTTCAGCCTCAAATCATTGCATACCTTCCTGAGGGTCTAGAGTTCCTGAAGAGTGTGATCCCAGAACCTCTTACCAAATGGAGTAAGTGGAGCCTCTTACCAAATCAATAGCTCAGGATGCCTGATGGTATCCCAGGGTATATGTAGGCAGAGCTAAGATTCTCCCCCAATCTCTAGATTTGCAGGAGCTATCAGAATACCCACCAGTTCTTGGAAACTTTCCCTTAACCCTGCTCCAGCTCAGGGTTTTACATTGTAAGGGGTGGAAACCAAACTACTCTAATATAATTTCAGGCACCAAGAATTCTTGGAAGTCATATTTGCATATCACCAGAGCCCTGGGCTCTCATAGATAGTGGGGCTGAATCACTTTCCTTTTTTCTCGGTTTCTGATCCTCATCTTTTGCCTCTCCATGCCAATATTCCCCTACTAAGGGGGGGAAAAAAAGATCTTTTTTTCACTTTGCAGAGTGTTGTTTCCTGAAAGCTATAATGGGTGGGTCATGGGGCCTTATTTTCAGGAAACTGCCAGAGATGGCTTAGGAAAAAGGCAATCAATCTCCCCCCAACTCAATAATAAGTCCCATTATTACCTGGTCAGATTTTCATCCCAACTGTCTGTGTTAGTGTTGGGGAAAGGTCATATTTTCCCATTTGACCATTTTGATAGAGTGACTATGGGTATCTATTCCATACCAAAAGCAGCTCCCTATTTCCTAGGGGAGAAATAAGGGATCAAAAGAAGAAAAGAAAAAAGAATCTAACAAAGACGAGGAAAGAAAAAAGTCAGGGTACCCAGCTGCCTTGTCTCTTAGCAGTGTTATCAAAAAAGAAAGAACAATTCAAAATGTATTTTGCTTCTTTCTTCCATATGTTCCACAGGATTCAAAATGGTCTCCAGATGTTTGCTTTCCAATCATTTTTTTCTCTAACTTATCCACCTCCCCCATATTTTTTCAAATCTAACTTATGGGAAGAGAAAAGGGTGAATGAAAACTATGTTTTATAGCAAAATTGCAACTGACAAATGCACTTCTATCTTAGGATTTGAAAGAAAAGAAAGGAGGAAGAAGAGGAAGATGGCGAACAAGTATAATTGCAAGTAGGTGTAATAGAATAGTAAACGGCTTCACAGGAAGCTACAGATATGAAAGATTCAGAGAAGCTTGGAAAGAACACTCAAAGACAGAAATACTCTGACCACAGAGGTGACCAACTTTGATTTCCAAAGACTGATGGTAAAAAAGACCTGAGTCTCAGCATAGAGGTGGTGGACCATAGGTACCAGATGGGGTATGCGTTGTCAAATATAGCCAATTTGTGTGTTTGTATTGCTTGACTATACTTCTTTGTTACAAGGGAGGGTTGGGAGATGGGAGTAACTGGTGTGGTTGGGTTTTTTAAAACATCAATAGAATATTAATTTTTTTTCAAATGCAGCAATCAATCTTGGTCCCAAAGTAAAGATGATCAAACACACTTCTCTCCTCAGGAAAAAGTAAATGGCAGGGAGATTTATAGGTGCAAAATGTTGCCAGCTCTTGTCAGATGCAGGCACTGTATTTTGCTTTGTTACAAGGGAAGGTTCTAGCAGAAGGTGAGCATATCAGGATGACTGTAGTGTTTAAAAAAACATATCAATAAAACTTTGCTTAACCTTTTAGATAATCAAAGATTTTTCTGCTTACTTCAAATATATTTTTATAATTTATATGTTTAAAGTTTATCTTTAAATGACAATTTTCATTTCTAGAACTAGCTACTTAATAGCTTATGAAATAGAAAAAATGAAGAGTCTGGAGAACTAGGTTCTAGTTCCTGGGAATATTAATATTTTTGTTGTTCAGTTGTGTCCGATTCTTTGTGACTCCATTTGGGGTTTTCTTGGCAAGGATACTGGAGTGGTTTGCCATTTCTTCTCATTTTACAGATGAGGAAACTGAGGCAGAGAGGGTTAAATGACTTGCCTGGGGTCACACATCTATGTGTCTAAGGCTGGATTTGAACCCAGGTCTTCCTGACTCCAGGTCCAGCGCACTAAAAATTATGCCACTTAGCTGTCCTATACTTGGATACCTCATCTCTACTAAATCTAATTTCCATCCTCAGTACAGCCTCCAGTTATTCCATCTCTCTGTTTTTCCCAATCACTTCACTTTTCTTCCTTCAGAATCTTGACCTTTAAGCAGTAAACCATCTCTTTCTATAGTCCCTGGTCCCCAAGTCCTATCTTTGTTTAGACTTTTTAAAACCCCAGCTCCCTGAATTATTCCTGTCTTATCACCTTCTATTCACATGCTGATGGAATTGCTGGGGGAAATTACAAAACCCATCCATTATCAACTTACATATCTCATCTGGGCCCTCAATACTGGATGGGTACTAGATACCAGTACTTTCCCTCTTGCCTTTTTGATTCTCTCTGCACTCCCCATGGCATCTGCTTCAAATGTTCTCCTTTCTTTCTCAGATCATTTATACAACCTTTCAGGAGGAAGGAAGGAAGGAAGGAAGGAAGGAAGGAAGGAAGGAAGGAAGGAAGGAAGGAAGGAAGGGAAGGAGGGAGGGAGGGAGGGGAGGAAGGAAGGAAAGAAAGGAGGAAGGGAGGGAGGGAAGGAGGAAGGATTTATTAAGCATCTACTATGTGTCAGACACTGTGTTAAGTGTTTTAAACTATTTGATCCTCACAGTCCTGAGAAGTAGGTATTATTATTATTATTATTATCCTCATTTTCTAGTTGAGGAAAGAGAGACAGAGAAAGGTTAAGTGACCTACTTGGCTAACACAGTTAGTAAATGTCTGAGACCAGATTTGAACTTAGGTCTTTCTGACTTCAAGCCCATCTCTCTGCCTACTGCTTCACTTGACTGCCTTTGGCAGCAGAAGACCTGGCTTTATATTACTCTGAAAAAAATTCAATTCACCCGTTGCTAGGTCCTGTATTTTCCCCAGTTTTATACTTTAAGTCATCTCAGCATTGTCTCCCATGTTCTCTTCCATTGTTCTAGTCCTGGAGGAAGAGGTGACCTTTTTTCTTGCCTGGACCAACCCCTCAATTTGTGCCCAATCTCATAGCTCCATGTCTCCTCTGGCACCTTGTCCCTTTGATTATCCCATCTTTCTCCCAAATTTTCAGTTTTGCTTTGTTTGTTGGCTCCTTCCCTGTTGCCTACAAACACATTCAGTTCCTCCCCCCACCCCTAATCTTTAAAAACAAAACAAAATGAAATGAAAACCTTTTCTTCATCTTCTCTTTGAGCTATCATCCTATATCTTCTTCCCTTTTATGACAACACTTCTGGAAAACTCTCTCATTTCCTTCTGCTTTCCCACCTCCTTCCTATTTCTCAACCCTTTGAATCGATTGTTGTGCCCATCACTCTACTGAAACGCCTCTTCCTCTAGTCACCAATGATCTCTTTACTGCATAAAAATGACATTTTCTCAGTTCTCATCTTTCCCAAGCTCTCTATGGCATTGTTGGTTACCTTCTCCGATTCTGGAAACTCTCTAGACCCTCAGTTTTCATGATATTCTTCTGTTTTGCTTCTCTTACCTGCCCAACTCTTCTTTGCAAGGTTGTCATCCAGGTCCCATTCTCTTTTCAGGGATGTAACCCAGGACTCTGTCCAGGGCCCTCTTCTCTTCTCTCTCTACTCTCTTTCTTAGTGACTTCATCACCTCCCGTTGGTTCCACTATCATCTATGCCAATGACTCCAAATCTATGTTTCCAACCCTCATCTCCCTCCCTTGGTCAATTAATCAATATTTATTAAGTGCTTTTTATGTTAACCTATATCATGTAGCTAATAAGTGTTTTAGGCAGATTTGGACCCAAGTCTTCATGACTACAAGTCTAATCAATGCTGAATAAATATTATTTAATTAATTGACTGAGTGTTCCCAACAAATCATTTTGTGTTTCCAGGCTTCAGGCTCATCATCTGTAAATATGGCTGTTGGGCTAGATGACCACCACCAACAACAATACCAACATAGCAATTCATTCATCTAAATGTCTATGTATGTGCCTACATATGGATTTATGATAGGAATTGGATTTGATATATCACTTGTATAGGGAATTTGCAGGTAAGGAAATTCCATCTATTTTGAAGAGAGCTTTGTATCTACTATGCTATGATGCCTCACACATATATAGTATATAGGGATATGTGGATGTCTATATTATATATGTACATGCATATGTGTGTACTATATGTGTCTACACTATATATGTATGTATATATGTGTGTGTTTGTATGTATACACATATGTATATATGTGTGTATGTGTATATGTGTATATACGTATATGTATATGTATACATATGGGCAATACAGAGGGAGTATAAGAAGATTAAATTTCTAAATTAATTTCTAAAATTAAATTTCATGGTGGCACATGCCTGTAATCCCTGCTGCTGGGGGGAGGCTGAAGATGGTGGATCACTTGAGCTGAGAAGTTCTGAGTTGTAGTCGCGCTAAGATAGATAAGGTGTTGACACCCAGCGCTATACCAGTATTATCAGCTTCTAGAAGGAGAGGACCACCAGGCTGCCCAAGGTTGGGGGCAAATCAGCACAGTCAGAGACAGAATAGATCAAGCCTCCATTTTCATTTGTAGTGGGATGAGCCCAGAAGTGTCCATTGCATTGTTGACTCGAGCAAGTAAGCACACCGAATCTCAAAAATAATTAAACCCAAAGCACAAATAAAAATCCTAGGCAAGCAAACAAAAAGAATTTAGTGAGTGTATACCTTCCATCACACCACAGGTATGGCTTAACCTTATCACTGGTAGCACAAATGCCCCATGGAAATACATTATTCCACATCCCTTAAACTTACTGACTATAAAATGGGCATTTATACTAGGAAAGAGGAGGGAGAAAGAGGATTGGGAAGAGAACAGACAATGGGCAAACATACCCAACCTGACCACGCAGATCTTTGTCACTTACCAGTAGTCCAGCTTTAGAGGTATGCTATCCAAGCCGCCAATCTGACAATAAGGCTCCAGATTGGAGAATTCATACAGCTGGATCTGATGGTCTCTGTCCCAAAATTAAGCACGTGAAAAGTTGCGATGTTAATGGGCTAAAAGATCTTTCTGGACCATTAATAGGCCTCACTTGAAACCCATTAAGAGGAGCTTGGTTAGGGGAGGCTTGCTTGTTGGAAGGCTTTCACACCTTTTGCTAATTTCTAATTAGTCACTGAGTCACAAGGGCTGTGATGCCTTTTGGCTCTGAAAAGTGTGTATATACACTGAGTTGGTATTTTGCTATGGGGGCTCACTTGAGAGAAGGATCTTGTGATTTCCTAGTCTAGGTTCTGCGTGGTCATATGTTCAGAGCTCTCTGATTGCTCAGATGTAAAGGCTTTCTTGATCCAGGCATGTATATAAAGTGTATAGCTGATTTGGGCAGTCAGAGCCCTGTTTCTTGGTCTTTATTTCTCTGCTTGTATTTTCTCTATTTGTATTTTCTCTGAAGTTCAGGGTGCTGACTTTTCCTCTGAACTAGTGAATATAGTTTTAAAAAGATTGCTGACCCCTTAAACAGCTGTCTTTCCTAGTAAAGCAGATCTAAGAACCTGTGCTAGCAGCCATCCTGGGTATGGCAGTGTGGTTGCTGCTACAAAAGTAAACTACACTTTCTCATCTTAGCTCAGTCAAAAATAATTGTACGTTTGCAGGAGCAAGATCACATCTCTTCCACAAAACAGAATAATTTGACCAATGAGAAGAATCTGTCTCCCCCCTCTATATTCTCTTAACAGACCTCACATGTGCTCTCCTGGGGTCCCCACATCCATTGACCACCCTGGTTTGTTTTATCCTAATCCTTGCGTCCAAGACATACTCCCATGCTGGCATATTCCAGAGACATACTGGCTATTTCATTTTTATTGAATTTTTTTTAATGTAATTGAAGGAATTTGGTGCTTGGGATAAGTTCCAAAACAATTCTAAATGCATCAAGGTTTTTACTGAATAGTTAATGTTGATGGTGGTGATGATGAAGATTGTAAAACGCCAGGAATTAAAGTCCTCCACATCCAGAGTAATAACACTGGACATTTAAATAGCATATTATAATACTTTCAAATATATACACACATATATGCATATGTGTACACACATGTATGTGTATACACACATGTATATACATACACATATGTGTGTGGGTATATATACACATATCTATACGTGCGTATACATATGTATGTATGTACATGCATGCATACATACATACATAATCTCATTTAACCTCACAACAAACAATCTCATGAGGGAGCTATCACAAGAATTATTACACTCATTTTGTGGATAAGCAAAACTGAGACCAAGCAGGTTAAGGTTAAGTGAGTTGTCTAAGCTGTCCATAATAAGCTATCTGAGCCAGGACTAGAATCCAGGTCTTTTAGTTCCTATTTCCACCATACTACTATTGATGCTCCTGGCAACATCCAAGTATCTTAACCAAAGAAGCAACCCTCCTTCCTCCCCACCCCCTACCACGAGCCCCTCTGATTGTTCTGCATCTAAAAATTATGCCTGCCATGGCAACAGGTTTTGCTGATGTAAAAGCCTGTGTGTGAAAGACGAATATGAGGTACAGAGATCTACTCATTAAGATTGATGTTTCACTCTCTCAAGTGCAAAACTCATTGGCTTCCTTTGCCCTTGGTGTTAAATGCCCTTTCAGATTTCATTTCCAGACGGTGCTATGCTTCATCTGTAGCACTAAAGCTTGGTTGCATGGAAACAGGTCTCCTGATTCTTTTCTCTTTTTTCCCCCTCTGTCTTGTCAGTTTGATGGGTCAGCCATTTCCATTAAAGCTTCTATTTCAATCACTGCGCTTCTTTGTGAGAAAAGAAAGAACAGTGCTCTCCACATGCATGGAGACATGTACATTCTCTCTCTCTTTCTCTCTCTCTCTCTCTCTCTCTCTCTCTCTCTCTCTCTCTCTCTCTCTCTCTCCCCTGTCTTCTCCTTCCCTCCCTCTCTGCTCATTTTCTCTCATTTTTTCTCTTTCCCCCTCCTTTCTTCTCTTTCCCTCCCTCCGTTGCCCCATTTCTTCTTTCTTATTTCTTTTCTCTCTTTCTCCCTTTTCTCTACCTTTTTCTTTCCTTTCTCTTCCCTTTTCTCCCTCTCTCCCCTTCCCTCTTTCTCCTGTATTCTATCTCTCCTTTCTTGTTTTTTCTCTCTCCCTCCCACTCTCTCCCTTTCTCCCTTCCTTTACCTCCTTCTCTCTCCTCTCTTCTCTTTCTCCCTCCCTCTATTCTCTCTCCTCTCTCATTTTCTTTCTCCTTCCCCCCTCTTCTCTCTCTCCCTCCCTCCTCTCTCTTTGTTTCTCTCTCTCCCTTGTGTCTCTGTCTCTTCCCTTCTCTCTGTCTCTCTCTGTTTCTCTGCATCGCCTTGTGTCTCTATCTCTGTCTCTGAGTACCTCTCTCTGTCTGTCTCTGTCTCTCTCTCTCTCTGGCTCTGGCTCTGTTTCTGTCTCTCTATCTCTGTCTCTGTCTCTATCTATCTGTCCTTCTGTCTGTCTGTCTGTCTGTCTGTCTGTCTGTCTCTCTCTCTCTCTCTCTCTCTCTCTCTCACACACACACACACACACACACACACACACACACAATGAGACTAATGTACCAGGTTGTTATTGGTCTCTAACCAACTTACCCAGACTTAGACATTTAAATAAGTTCTGTCCCCTTCAAAGGGGTCATCTTGGGAGTCTGTGCCTTTATTCCAGAGATGTTCAAAAGATAGGGGGAACTCTCCTTTTAGTACTGCCTTCTGAATCTGAAGCACATTCTCCAAAATCTCCTCAATGGAACTGCATTTAATTTTTTAAAACAAAAAAATGCCATTCAGAGGCAAGTCTTTTGAATAATGGGATGATAACGTTTGGGGTAAAAAAGCTAGGTATGAATAGAAGATAAAAGCGGCAGGTTTTCTCATGTGGGCTGTGCATGGACTCAGAAGGTGATACCAAAAGAAGCGTTCTGAAAATGTTTTGAGATAGCAGCATCATTGGAATTAGCTGAGTCTCATTGAAGCATAAACCATCAGAGCTGGAAAGGATCATGGATGGAGGTCAATGAATCTAGTTCCTTCATATTAAAGTGGAGGAAACTGAGGTCTAGGGTGGGCAGAGAGGGAAGAAGCATTTATTAAATACCTACTGTGTGCTGAGCAATGAGCTAAGCACTTTACAAATATTATCTCATTTGATCCTCTCATCGACCCTGAGAGGTAGGTATCATTATCAATATCCCCATTTTACTGATGAGAGACTGAAGCAGAGAGATGTTTAATGGCTTGCCTAGGGTTAGACAGCTAGGGATTGTCTGAGGCAGGATTTCAAAGGGAGGAAATAAATTGGCTAGAGTCACACAGTAAAGGGAAGGGTCAGGAATAGAACTCTTGTTTCTAGACCCGTATTCTAGTGTTCCTTTCAGTACAATGTCCAGGAAATTCTGCAATTTCTGGATCCAGTTGGCAAGACCTACTGATGTACAGTCTCTGAGCCAGATCTATCCCATAGCATCATAGGGTTAGAAGTGGAAGAGATTGTAGAGGGCAATTAAGTCCCTTTATTTTACAGCTGAGGAATGGAGGCCCATAAAAGGTTATGCTGTATGTCCAAGGTCACATGGGTGGTACATGTCAGAGCTGGGGTTTGAACTTAGATGGACAGAGACAGACAGATAGATAGACAGACAGACAGATATTTAGATAGATAGATAGATAGATAGATAGATAGATAGATAGATAGATTTCCTGAATTTCATCATTAGAAGGTCCAGTATATTATGTGGAATATGTGTATATATATATATGCACATCCTATACACACACATATTCATATCAACCTCTACTTATGGTCTTCTCCCTTCAAGAGTTCTAACACTTACCCAGTCCCAATGATCAGTTTGTTATATTGTGGCATGCTTATGAAATCTGTCACCCACTTAGATTTTCGGTTCATGGCTTTGTCCTAAAATATCAAAGAGCTTAATTATACCCCAAAATATTTATTTTAAAGGAAAAAACAGTTTCATACATTGCTGCAGACATTTTAATTTCTAAAACATATCCAACAACCTAGGCTACTCATTTAATTGGTCTCCTTCAAGATAAAGAAGGTTATTAAATATTCTGATGGTCATAGGCAATATTCAGATGGATCTATGATCTCATCAGAGTGGACATTCCGATAAAGGTTGTATCTCCTCCACACCTGCCCATCTCATACAACTCTCAAGTATGTCCCCCCAAAATTTCTTCATAGAGGTCCCCCCCAAAGTGACAAGGGCCTACCTCAATTTCTCCTGACATTTCAGGGATACTCTTCATTGAACTGGTTGTCCAACAATTAGTTACTTCTCATCACTGAACCAATTCATTTTTTCTATCATAAATATACCTCCCTTATGAAGCTCTTTACTCTGGTTCTTCTTTGAAGACATAAAGATGTTGTAGGGCAGCAATCACATGGGAAGTACAGTGGGAGAAGTTCATGAATGGGATATAGTTTCAGTAGGTCTGGACCCACAAATCTCCTTGTGAAGCTAGTTGCCCTTCTTGGGGACCCAGCTTCTAAACCTGCAAGCACTGAGTTGGGGTGGGAGCCCAGGACATGTTTTACACCTGTTCATTATATATTGCATCCTGTTCACACCCTCCAATGACCTCTGTGTGATGGTCGTTTTGATGACTCAAGGTTTCCAAGGCTCATAACTATAGAATAGCACCAGCAGCATATTGGTATTAAAAAGATGGATTTTTGTTTCTGGATAAAGTTTAGGCTTATTAAGAGAGCTTTGCAATTTCCCAAAGGCAATCTTCCTGTTCAATTCTAGGCTCAACTCATTGTTTACTTATGCCATCTGTCCAAGATATAGGTATGTATACACATTATATATGAACATAATACATATATGGATGTGTGTCCATATATTTGTGTGTATAAATAAATAAATAATATATAATACATATTATAATTATGTATATGTATATATGGAGAGAGAGAGAGAGAGAGAGAGAGAGAGAGAGAGAGAGAGAGAAAGAGAGAGAGACAGTTGTATTGTTGTAATACGTTATATGTAATAAACCGTTAGATACTTGGAGGAGACTGACATGACATAGATTTTCTCTCTAATAAGGACAAAACAAGAAGGTAGGGACTTCAGTTGTAACAGGAGGAATTTAATATTATATTTGAAGAAGAACTTGCTGACTGTGAACACCTCTACCTTAGTGGGCTAAGTTGCTCAGGGACATTGGGGAGAAGTAACTTCTAAGAAGGACTTTAGAGGGAGAATAGATTCTCTGGCAGTTTAAGTTCAAATTAAGTTCGAGTTTGAAGGCAGGAGAACGGTCTGAATGAACTTCTAAGATCTTTTCAGCCTCAATCTCTATGATTCAGTGAGAAATTTCCTGAAGAGAAAATCTGGGAAGTAACTAGCTATGCTTGAAATGACCATTAAGAAAAAAATTCGAGGATTCTTTCCATTTGTCTATTCTTAAGACATATGATAAATTACACATAGTACCATCATGTGTAATGTATCACTCAATCTGATTTTGTAAGTGAAACGAAGCATTATCTTGTACTATGCACTGAGCTCATCCTTTAACTGGCATTCTCTAGGCTGGCACATTCCTATAGGAATACATTATATTCAAGGACACTATTCATGTAATCATGCTACTTAAAAAGCAGTTTAAAATTGCAAATAAAATCAAACTGTCATACTCAGCATTCCTATCAAAGGAAAATCACATACAAAAACCAGCTTTCTTCTTTTCAATGTCAGCTGTGGCGACCAGAAAGAAATGACTCCGTCTTCTCCCATCATGATTAAGGTATCATCAAGCAGAGAGAAAATTCGAAGGGCAGGCCCACTGTGAGATAACCCCTGTGACAAAGCAGGCATGGTGAAGTAAACCTCCTTCTGCCGGGCCAACGAGTCCACCTGTTCTGAATACTCTAACTGTAGGTGGGTACAGAAGTCATCCTATAAAAAAGAAAGGAATTTTATATCAGCCATCTTTCTGGCTCCTACAAATGCTCTCTGTCATGGAGTCTTGGATTAGACATTGCCTTAAGGCCTGTACTTGTCACTAAATTGCTATCATTAACTCATTATCATGGCTGCCAACATTATCAGGTTAAGACTAGCCTCAGGCTACTTTCAACTTGTCTTTCTCTCCACCACCACCCCCATAGCTCTCTATTTTCTTTAAAGGAAATTCAGATTCTAATGATAATATTAAGATATTGGAGAAAAGGGACCCAGATCCACTTACCTACATATCCTCTCACATTTTCTGGAATTATTTGAATACCAAATACTCACCCATTTTTTTTTCATCAGCAAAGTTCAGGGCTCCCAGAACTATGCCATTTAGATGTGATAGACTATAAGCTCCCTGAAGGCAGGGACTATTTAACTTTTGTCTTTGTATCCCCAGTGCCTAGAATACTAATAGATACCTAGTTATCACTATCCTAAGAACAGGTGGGGGGGGGAGGGGAGTATGAATTGGCACTAGGGCCCAGCATGCCCACAAATGCTAGATGGGGGTATGCAACTCCATGGGCTGCCTCCACTCTCACTTTCCCCAGATGCCCCTAAATCAAGCTGCATGTAAGCAAACATTTGGGGCATTTGTGCAAGGAAATGTCACCCGTGGATGGACTGCTATAAAACTATAGGCTAAACATATCCCAAATTGCTTATGGAACTGTATGGAAGTATGGAAGTATATACACTTGACTTCAACAAAATCATAACATTCTAATCATTCTCTCTCTTCTTTGTTCACATGCTATTTCTCTACTCCCACATTTTGGTTTTGATTTTTGTTTTGGGGGCTTTTTTAACAACCCCAATAACCATTCCATGTTATTATTCAGTCATTTCTGTCATGATTGCTTTGTGACCTCATGTGGGATTTTCTTGGCAAAGATACTGAGGTGGTTAGCCATTTCCTTCTCCAGCTCAGATGAGGAAACTGAGGCAAACAGGATTAAGTGACTTGCGGGGCATCACACAGCTAGTGTCTGAGGCCAGATTTGAACTTTCAAGGTGACTCTTCCTGACTCCAGGTCTAGCACTCTATCTAACCATTCCATGTGCCATCACAAACACATCCAGATCCTGGCTTCCAAATATGCCCATTCCATTGTTTGCCAGTCAGGAGAATGATCTAGTCACCCCTTTATAACCTTGACTACTAGTTGCTACTTCTTCAGAGTCTATCAAAAAGGAGTAAAATGTGCGTGGCAGGAAGAACTGAAAGAGATAAACAGAAAAACGACTGTTCTCTGAAGAATCATGGTAGGGTTAAGAACGCTGGAACTGAAGTCAGAGGGCCCAGATTCAAATCAAACTTCTGATCCTAGGGCAAATGACTTGATCTTCCTAGACCTCAGTTTCCTTTTAGTATCTCTTATTAAGTTAATAAATATTTTTCAAGTTGAATTAAATCCCAAACTAGTGATATGAAAGACATGTGTCTGTGGCAGCTGGTATTACTCTTAAAAGGTATCAAATTGGCCTACCATCACATTCACTGTTATTTACATTCAGGATTGCCAGTAGGTGCAGAGACCCCCTTTGTAGACTAATTTACACTTGAAGTCCTATGCCAAGATATGGACCTCCTAATTTTATTGTTATAAATGCAATGGGGATCAGAACACTATGAAGACACCATCAGTTTGCTGAAATGGTGTCATTCCCTTGGAAGACATTGGGAACTTGCAGCAAAAGCCCCAAGCTGACTGAGTGTTCAGAGCTATCATCTTTAAAAGAACTTGCAGCAAAAGCCCTAAGCAGGCTCTCAGTCAATGGGGGAAAAAAAAGCAACTCCCAACCATGTGGTAGGTTAACACATAATGTCCATGAATGCTCCAGTCCTCCAGTCTCCTAGAAACAGGTTCTATATGGATGATGCTATTTTAGCAAACTGATGGTGTCTGCATGTATGTTTTGTACCCCCTCCCCCACATCATATTTATAACACCTAAAAAGTTTTTAAACTACAAATATCTTTCACATTAGGCTCATAGATTTAGAACTAAAAGTGACATTAGAGGTCATACCTGATTTTGCAGTAGAGGTCAACTGAGGTACAATTATCACAAGTAGGACAATTTGCCCAGAATCATTCAGGCGGTAAAGAAGCCAGGATTTGCTAGTTGCCATGGGAAGGCAAGAGAGAGTCACTGTTAAGCCTTCACAAATCTGTACGTTCCATAAAGGAGGAAGAGAAGCAAAACTAAAAATCCCATTTGGAGTTCCATACAACTTGAAACTTGTCTCACAAAGCACAAACTAACTTACCCACTGAATTCCACCAGTCGCTGCACAGTCTATTTTCATGAAAAGTTGTTCTATTTGCTCATTACTCTAAAGGGGAAAAAATCATAATGAGTATATGCAGACTATACAGGAATAAAATACGTCTACTAAGAGGGAAAAGAGGCATTTAGCTACCTTCATTTCTCCTATTTATGAATTCCATCTATTTTTAAAGAGTACCTCTTACTCAAAGTCTCTAGATGTGGCCCAAAATGTTAATATGGCAATTAACCTGACTAGCACATGGGAACAAAAATTCTTTCCTAGTGAAAGACCTGGTTATAGCCTCTAACTTAAAGAAAAATGAATGGAAGAGAGAAGTGGAAACTTTGGTATACACTCATAACTAAAAATATCCTTGGAAAGGCAACTTCAACAGGGATACTAGATAGTATAGGGATTCCTCTAGGAACAGACCTTTGACTAGGTAATTTGCCTTCCTGCTTTCCCTACTCAAGAGGAGTAAACTGGAAAGCAAATGAGAGTTTTGGGTTTGTTTTTGTTTTAACCAGCCTGAGGAAAACCAAGGTATTGGCAAGGGAAATAACAAAGCAGGAATGACACACAATCCAATTCTAGTGATCATGGGTTGAGGTAACTGACTCTCAGAGTAAATTTCCTCCAGAACTTTAAATTAAGTTCCAATAGAAATTTTAAAAATAACAAAAAAAAAAACAAAGAAAGTGCTCTAGAATGTGGCCAACACATTCAGGAGTAATACAATGCACAATAAATATTTGTTGAATGAGAGTTAGGTAGGTGGCACTACAGATAGAGAGTTGGACCTTGAGACAGGAAGATCTGCCTTCAAATCCAGCCTCAGAAGTAATACTAGTTGTGTGATCTTGGGCTAGTGGTTAACCTCTCCATGGCTCAGTTTCCTCAATGAGGGGATTAACCTGGATGGCCTAGAGGGTACCTTCCAGTTCTAAATCTCTTATCCTATGAAGTAAGTAGATGACATGGCTTCAAGAGAATGAACCCGGGGTCCTGGCATCTTATCAGAAGAGTACAAGCACTGCTATGAGACAGCTAGTCCTGGTCCAGGAACTGGGATCCCAAGCTCTTCTTCAGTAACTAACAAGCAGAACCTTAGAGGAGTTTTGAAACACCAGAAAGCAGTATGGAAACTCTACTGAACCCTAAAGCATCCAGAAGAACCCAGGACAAAAAGACAGTAGGCATGATCCACATGGAGTGGTACAATGGAAAGAATGTTGGAATAGGAATCAGGTCCTAAGTCTGAATTCTGCCAAGTTACTGCTTATCTGACCTTTGACAAGTCACTTCACTGAGTTTTCTTATCTGTAAAATGAGGATGGATTAGAATTTGATGGTCCCTAGGATCTTTTTAATGCTTAATCTATGAACCTATTATTCCTAGTATAACTAGGGCCAATGAGAGGATATTCATTAGCATAGATCACATCTTTATCATAAAGAATCGTTAGAGCTAGAAGGTGGCTTTTCATAAGGTACAAAGTTGGTGTAAGAGTTGTGGAAAGGAGAGACATTTTTCATGCTGTCTTTGAGAGTAGACAGGTAGTGCTCTTGGGGACCAACTCTAGACTTTGGAAAAACAGGCTTTGAAATCAGCAAAATGTAAGGGAAGCCAACTCCTTAAATTGTTCCTGATTTTCAGTTTGCCATTAAGACTTTGATACACTTCCTCCTGGATGAGTCTAGGGTCTGCCTCTCTCTCTCTCTCTCTCTCTCTCTCTCTCTCTCTCTCTCTCTCTTTCTCTCTCTCTCTCTCGCTTTGAATTGAAATATTTCTCTCCAAACTGGAGAGCTAATTCATTCTGTGTATATTCTGGCATATTCTTATCTATATAACTTCTCTGATTTCTGTTTACTATTTTCTTGGACAAATGGGTTTACTTCATATTAACCATTTGTGACAGTCTTTTGTAATTGGAAAAAGATTCAAATCGAAAAGATTCAAAATAGCAAGTGTAAGATAAGGGCTATCCTCTCCTCTTCAAGCAATAATGGCTAGAAAAATCTAGCAGCTTTTTGTTCTGAATTTATGTATCCCTAGGCTAGTATTAAGGGTGGTGGTGGTGGTGGAGGATATATGCGTATGTGTATATGTGCATGTATATGTATCTGTGTATAAATACATGCATACACATGTGTGTGCATGTGTTCGTGTGTGTGTGATTCTAGTCCAATATTTCTTCTCTCCAAAAAAAACATATTGTGTTCTCTTTTGGAGAGGATAGGACTCCAGAGATAACTATCAGTGTCTCCTATTGAACCACCTGTCTATACGTGGATATATACATCTAACATGGACATGCACATAGCTTGCACATTTATCATGGACTTCCTGACTGGTCAATCACTCTCCCCTCCTCTGTCCCTAAATATACTGAGGCATTTAAAAAGTCTAGAGTAGGTAGCTAGTTTGGGATCCTTAAAAGTTTATCATCTCTTAAAAACTTTTATTTTCATCTAAATACTCCATGTTCTTCCTATCAAATAAATAAAAGATGCTTGAATGCTTGGGTTATTTCATTTTTCTCTTTGTAAACCCCCCCCCCCACCCCCCACAACTAATAATAGGAACATAATTAATGCTTGTTGATGGGTCAATTGATTCCATTTTTGAATTCCTTCACCCAGTTTTTCATAAGAGGAAAATCTTTTTAAAAATGAAAAATGAGAATTGTTTAAAGTACATCTTGCAACAAATTGGAGCCACAAAAACACTGACTTAAAACTTCCAGTTGAAACGTGCAATTCAAATGTCTTGCTCTAAGCAAGAGACAATGGATAAATCTTTTAATTCAGGATTCTTCAAGGGTATATTCTTTCAGCTTCTACAAGTGAGGTCACAGAACTGTGTCTGGTTACTTTTTTTCTTATAATTAAAATTTTATCATGTAGCTATACAGGGAAAAATTAAAAAGCCCCACTTCCTGGGCAACATTTACTCTTATGAAAACACTGTAAAAATCTCATTAATTTAGACCAGCAGTTTGCAAAGTATTGCTCTCTTGGGGGTCCCCAAGACTCTTTCAAGGGACCCATTTGATCAAAACTATTTTCATAATGTTGCTAAGACATTTTAAGCTCTAATGTGGTCAATATTGATAGATATAGCTCACATAAACACAAGCCCTTTTTAGAGGAGGGATCCTCAATAATTTTTACGAGTGTTAAGTCGTCCTGAGACCAAAAAGTTAGAGAACTGCTGATTTAGACTACTCATTTGGATTGAGAGCATTTGTATAGTGGGTAGGGTGAAGTCTACCTTTTCCCAGAAAAAAAACCTTTCTTCATTGTTTAACATGTAAATTAGATTGCAAGGGAATTATTGAAAGACTTATAAACTTTTCGAGGACCTGAAAGCACTTCAGAAGAAGCCACTAACCTAAAAACAATTAGTATGCTAATTACAAACCGGTCCTTAGAGAAATCTAGATCTCTAAGGACTTCCAAGCTGCACTTTATTAGCCTAGGCTGTGGCAGTATTTATGAAAAAGTAATGATTTCATTTCTTTTAAAAAATATTCTACAGTTTGAACTATATGTTAATTCATGCTTGTCTAAGTACATGAGGACCCTAGAATTTTAATGGAAAGAGGACTTAGACTGAGATAGCACAGTATTATATATAATGTAGAGAGAATGAAAGTCAGAAGACCAGATTCAAATCCCAGCTCTGCCACTTACTAGTTCTATGACCCTGGACAAGTCACTTAATCTCTCTCAGCTTCAGTTTCCTCATTTTAAAATGATGAGATTGGATTACAAGACTTCTAAAGTCCCTTTAAGGGACTTCTTTTTTTGCTTTTCTTTTTTTTGTTTTTTTTTGGAGGGGGGAAGGCAGAGCAATTGGGGTTAAGTGACTTGGCCAAGGTCACACGGCTGGTATGGGTTAAGTGTCTGAGACTAGATTTGAATTCAGGTCCTCCTGACTCCAAGGCTGGTGCTCTACTCACTGCACCACCTAGCTGCCCCTGAGGGACTTATCGTCTTTCCTTACGTTTCCACCACCCCTTTATTTTTATTCAATACCCTCCCCAGTGCACCCAGAGCTAGTTTGACTCCCTGGATGGTTCCAGCACTCCCCAAGGGGTAGTATCATCCATTTTGGGAACCTGTTTCCTAGATCACGTAGTCAAGCATTTTGCAGATGAGGTAAAGAGGCCCAGTGAGGCAGTGACTGTCCCAAGTTTATCTATTTTTTTAAAAAAATATTTCATATTTATTTGAAATGATGCAATTTTTAAAAAACCATCAAAGGGTTAAAGAAAGTAGATTTCCAGGGGGGTGTTGAGTAATTTTTTTTTAAAGGAGGTTGCAGGCCAAATAAGTTTGGGAACCTCTGATACAGGAGATCCTTATGGCTTTACTATCCTACAAACATTCAATCTAGGTCAATTAGGTTTGGAATTTTAATCCTCCAACTTTAGAAAATATACATTTACTTTGTTAGGTGATTTCACACACTTCTTCATTATCCATATGAATGTGTCCATGTCCAAGAACTTTGGACCTCTTTTTTCAAATTCCTAGAAGCAAAAATATAGTGAGCAAGGACAGCCAAGCAATGATCATCTGTTAAGTCTAAGATCCAGCCTCTGACTCTGATGGATTCAATTAAATTAACTAGCCGTCCACTTCTGAAACGTTATCATCTCCTTAAATAAAGTTCCATCATGTTTTTATGTCCTGGTGGTAAACAGAAAAGTCCTTTACAGCAGAGGGATCCAACTCACAGCCTCATGCTTTCACAACACTCTCAATTTACAGTAAAATATTTAACAAAATAAATAAAAATACAATGAAACAGATAATGTTAATATATGGTTTTCTAAAGCAACATGCTATGACAGGGATCTTTATGTATGGTGTAGTAGCCCCTATTTCTATTTGAGTTTGATATCCCTGATTTGGTAGGGGGACCCCATAGCATGGCCATATCTCACCTTCCGCCATACTCATGAGACAATGAGGATTCTTTCTTCATTTTTATTTTGAATTTAAACAAGATATGAAACAGGAAGCTAGTTTTGGCTCCAAAACCAAAAAACAGGAAAGATGATCTCTTGCTTAGCAAGTTTCAAAGGACAGTTCTTACCTGAAAGGCTATGTTTAGTTTTTTCAGATCTTCCAGGGTCACTTGATGTTCAATCTTGTTGAAAGAAAAAAGAGAAATTTTTAAAAGAATGGTGGGTGGTACATAACACGCTACATAAATGCTTGTTAATTTTCTATAAAATATCATAAATTGTTCTTTTTTGAATTTTACAATTACATATAGCAGTGTAAGATGAGATTGGGATATTCTGGAAAATTTTCCAAAGGGGCCTCTTGATTTTCTTTGTTTCCATTTTATTTCCTTAGTCTCAGTTATATTACAAAGCCCTACTTCTTTCCTTTGACTAGGAGAGTATGGAAGGTGGGGATGGGAGAGACTTTACTGGGTATGGAAAAGAAAGGGAGAGAAAAAATGGAAAGAAGAAGGAGATGGATGGAGGGATGATGAAAACTCTTTTCCATCTCATCCACCACAGAAAGTCTCTTTGCCACCAGTGACCTTGTACCTGGGACCACTCTCTCCTTCTATGTTGCCTGAATTCACCTCCCCAAGCATTCTGTCTTTGGAGGTTTGTAGTCTTTCTCTTTGAGCACTGGAATCAAAGATATATCAAACACCAGTATATTTTCTCCTAATAACAACTGACATTTATAGAGTGTTTTACATATGATAACTCATTAGAGTCTTGTAACAACCCTGTTTAACAACCTGTAGATATGACAGGTATAATCAAGCCCATTTTATAGATGAACAAAGTAAGGCTCAGAGAGATTACATGATTTGCCCGTGGTCACACAGTCCAGTTGTCAAAGGTGGGGTTTGAACGTGGGTTTTATTCATGATTCCAAATCCAGCCCTATATTATGATACAGGAAGGGGGAAAGGGGAGAGGAGAAAAAAAAATGAATAAATAAAAAAGCATTTCTCAAACAATTCCTATGTGCCAGGCACTGTGCTAAATTCTATAAATATGAATATAAGAGAGAGTCCTTGACCCCAAGGAACTTTTCTCTCAAGGGGAGAAAAACATACATGGGGAAATGGTAGGTAAGAAAGATTGCTTTGGTCTGGAAATCATTGGGAAGGTAAGTGGATCCAAAGTAGAGTTGATTGACAAAGACCTTTTCTAGAAGCAACCATATGGTTGGTTTGATGAGTATACCCAGAGCAAGAAGTGAAGGGAACATGTATGAAACTTGGCAAGAAGATGGCATGAGGATCTGGGGCCTAAATACAATGGGATCTCACCAGGAGTTGTGCTGGCATATATACATTAGAATGTATTATATATATATAT
>CM053588.1:155935918-156010819 GCA_028646515.1 Pseudochirops corinnae | reverse complement strand
ACATGTCACCACTTCATAGGATTCATTATTTGCACTAATCAGGACCTAAGAGAAGAAAGAAAGGAAGGAAGGAAGGAAGGAAGGAAGGAAGGAAGGAAGGAAAGAAGGAAGGAAGGAGGGAAGGAAGGAAGGAGGGAGGGAGAGATGGAGGGATGGAAGAAGGAAGGAAGGAAGGAAGGAAGGAAGGAAGGAAGGAGGGAGGAAGGAAGGAGGAAGGAAGGAAGGAGGGAAGGAAGGAAGGAAGGAGAGAGGGAGGGAGAGATGGAGGGATGGAAGAAGGAAGGAAGGAAGGAAGGAAGGAAGGAAGGAAAGAAGGAAAGAAGGAAGGAAGGAAGGAAGGAAAGAAGAAAGGAAGGAAGGAAGCCTTAAACTAGGAGATTAAGAATACTGAATTAGCTCTAGTGCTACTATACTAACTCCTGTGTAACTAAGGAGCAAGCCTTATTAGATCTGTTTCTTCATCTATAAAATGAGAGAGCTAGAATTATCAATTTGAAGGACCCTTTCAATTCCAAAATTCTATAGTCATCCTTATACTACACTAGCTTATGCAGACAGAAAGTCCTCAAACTGCTGACTTTGAAAAAAATAAACAAATTGTCCCTGGGGAACCTATCTAGCTTACCCAGGCCATAAAGTTAGCCTTTGGTTACTTCTGCTACCTTATCTGAGCTCAATCCAAGGTGGCCCAAGGCAGGAGAGGCTAGAGAATGAGGGAATTGTTCATTTCACTAGCAGGATCATTTTCTGAAAACTGTGTTCTTGTTATCACAGTCCCCACAGGGAAGTAGTACTTACTCGGTGATCCCAAGACCAAATCTGAAGCTATTAGTACATTCATAGTCTTGCAAGACAGAAGCCATTTATGAATCCTTTCTCCAAGGACTGAGTTAAATTTCCTCTCCTTCTCCCAAAGCCCTAACAATGTTCATCACACCAATGTTCTTAATTGCTGCTTAATAAATACTCATCTAGGAACAAAACCAGCTGTTTTCCAAGTAAAAACAGCCTCACTATTGGGGTTCAGAGAAAAGAAAAGGCAGTGCTGAGGTTTCTGCTTAAAACTGATAGGCCAACCACTTTTGGGGTGAGAAGAATTCAAGAGGAAAGATTAAAGGAGTTGGATTGTGGGAAGGGCCTTAGCTTTGTGTAAGTGTGGAATATGAAAAGTTATGATGTGATGCTGATGGGTTCTTTCCCCTGACATAAGAAAAACATTACTGCAGTCAGAATTCAAATGGACCTTGGACCAAATTTTATGCATAGTCCAGAAAAACAGCTTATGGCTTAACCCATCCTGACATCTGGTTTTGAACATAGTACATATGAGAAAAATCAACCTTTGTTCTGAGCTTTAACAAGAGAATGGTTGAAGGCTTTGAGAGGATATGACTTCTAGTCATGAGTCTTGAGATATGAAAGATGGGGGAATAGTAGTGGCAGAAAGAGATAATTGTTTCAAGAATTTCTCATTCCCTTCCTTAAAATTGAATGGTGTGAGGAAGTGTATGAAAATGATAGTGTATTTTTCTAATTTTTTTTCTTAGATTTCACATCTTTAAATATACCAAATATCATAACTCTATCAACAAACTAAAATATATACAATTGATTTTATATATATAAAATATGTATATTTATATATATATATATAACATGATCTTAGCTGTTCATACTCTGAAATGTATTGCCTATTGATTGTGAAGTCAGAGAATCTGGGTTCAAATCCCACCCTGATGTTTGCTACCCATGTGATCTTAGAAAAGTGGCTTGACCCCCTTGTACCTCAGTTTTCTCATCTGTAAAATGGGAGAGGGAGGATTGGTCTAGATGACCTCTGAGAACTCTTGCAACATTAGGTCTATGATCCTCCCATCTTTCCTCCTTCCTTATCTCTACCTTCCTCCTGTTCTAACCATGATTTCCAAAAATTCCAGAAATTTCATTTCATTTCATCTGTTTTAATTTCAAACTGCCAGACGTTTGACACCTCTAATCAAGCCTCTTCCATGACCTGAAGTTATTTCACCTTGCTGTCTCCTAACTACAGTGGAAGGTGTGCTGATTCGGGAATCAGAACCCCGGGGTTCAAATCCTACCCCGATACTTTGCCCTACATGTCATAAAAGCTGCTTAACCTTCATAGTCTCCAGTTTTCTTATTAATAAAATGAGGGGGTTGGAGTAACTGGCCTGTGAGGTCCTTTCCAGCTATAAATTAATGATCACCTTCCTCCACCTGCCCATTCTAGCAGTGAAGAAATAAGGCCACCACATCTCATGGTTCTGAATGTCACAAGTAAGTGTGGAGTGGTAGCCTGAGCTTCAGTATGAACAGCAGGGCCAGGTGTGGGAAGAAAGTCCTGGGCATAACTGCATTTATGCAGTCAAGTGCTTTGGAACCTCCTAGCCAAGCTCCCACTTAGCAATTTCTCCCCTTCCAATCCATCCTCCACAGAGTTGCCAAAATAATCTTCCATAGCACTTCCCAGCTCAGGGATCTTCAGCAGCCTCTTGAAAATATAGTTCCTTCACTGGAAATTTAAGACGCATAAACTCTGGCTCCAGAGCAGCTACGCAGCAAAGAAGATGGAGCACTGGGCCTGGAGTCAGGAAGACTCATCTTCCTGAGTTTCAATCTGACCTCAGACACTTACTAGCTGTGTGACCCTGGGCAAATCATTTAACCCTGTTTGTCTCAGTTTCCTCATCTATAAAATGAACTGGAGAAGGAAATGGCAAACCCCTCCAGTATCCCTGCCAAGAAAACTCCAAATGGGGTCAGGAAAAGTCAGACACCACTGAACAACAACAAAATCTCCAGTCTACCTTTCTAGAAATTTCACATTAAAGCCTTTTCAGGCACTCCACATTTTGGCCAAAACGGCCTACTTGCTATTTCCCCAAAGCAAAATTCTATATCTTGCCTCTCTGTGTTTTTGCCCCGGCTGTGCTTTCTCTCACCTGCCTTTTAGAAACTTTAGATTCCCTCGATTCAGTTCAGGTGCTGCTGCCTCCTAAAGAAGGCCTTTTCTGATCCTCTCCCACCACGATTGTTAATATTCTCTCCCTCCTCACATTATCTAGTATTTAGACATTACCTGCCCCATTGGAAAGTGTACCAGATTTAGAGGAAGAGTTCAAATCCTGGCTCTGTCTGTATGACTTACTTCTGTAGAGCCTTGGATAAGTCACTTCACTTCCTTAACTATAAAATAAGGATGTTGAACTAGATGACCCCTGAGATCCTTTCCAGCTCTAAAATGATGATTCTAACATTCTAGACTACAAGCTTCTTGAGGGCAAGTTCTGATTTTTAGTTTTGTTTTTATCTCTGTATTTCCAGCTCAGCACTGTACCTTGCACAAAGTAGATGTGGTTAAATAGTGTTTGAACTGACTTGAAAATATCAAATACTACCTCTTGGCTTTAGTTTCTTCCTGCACGTCCTTGCCTTCTCAATTTTCTCTTCTTTCTCCCTATGGCTCCAATCTTCTTTTCACTGTTTACACTACTTATAGCTAGTTACATCCAAAAGGGACGACTCTGACTCCTCTGACTCTTCTTCCTCCTCCTCCTCCTTCAAAAAGAGTATCTCTTATATCTACATTCAGAGTAAGATCTAGAAAGACTAGAGTTTAAATGGAGACCAAAGCAATACATGCTATCTATTGTTCTTCTTCATGTTTGATTTTGTTTCTCTTTTCCCATTGTTCACTCATTGGTTACAACCTTTCTATACAATCAGACTGTCATACAATGTGAAAGTATTTGCAGATCCTATACACAATTGCACACCACCATGGGGGGGGGGAGGGAGGGAAGGGAGGAGAGAAAAATCTGAAACTCAAGTGATTGTGGAACTGAATATTGTAAACTAAAAGTAAATAAATAAATCATTGAAAAAAAGAAAAAAAAAAGAGTACCTCTTTTATTATAATTTTTTTCCGTGACTTTTCCAACCCAGGTTCAGGTAAATACCTGTCTCACCCATTCAATTAATAAGGATGCTACATATTTCAACAGACAAAAGAAAGGTCTTTGAGAAATAAAATATTTTCAAATGATCTATTACTTCATTTTCCTTGAATCCCACATTTGGGCGAAGGGAAGAGGACATGGAGGGAGGAGACAGATGGTTCATCAAACCTTAGGCAGAGTTAATTGTGCCCCTTCTACAGAAGTGACTTCCCATCTAATCTAATCCAATCTAACATGGTGGCTATGTGCAGTGTATTAGGTACAAAAAAAAAAAAAAATCAAACAAGAAAGTGTTTGATATCAAAGACTTTACAGTGAAGAAATGGGATAAGACAATCCCAAATATAATAATATCCTACAGAATGCAGTAAGTGTATGAGAGATTAGTATGGCCTAGGACAGAGAGAGATGGCCTTGGCCTTAGGAAAGATCTGGGTCCTGTCCTTGTCACCTACTAGCTGTGTGTGACAAGTCATGGACCTCTCACAGCCTGAGCCATCTCTCTAAAATTGTAGCTGTGGAGAAGGTGCCAATAAGTATGCCTCATTAGTAAAGTTCCTCACTAGGAACTCTCTTCACTGATGAAATCACAAGTCTGGTCCAAAAAAAAAGTTCACAAGAAGTTCAAACAGACTTCCTTGAGTGTTCTGAGAGGGGTGAGCTCATTTCTAGTCTGAGCCAGGGTGAGGGGAGGAGATGGGGGAGGTTTTCTGGAAGAAGTGATGCCTGAAAATGCCTCCAACCCCATGTAAAGAATTATTTTTTAAAGTGAAGTAGAGAACGCCATTGGAAGCTTAACCAAGTGACTGCTCTCCCTGTGAAATCATGCTGGCCATGTTCCCTGCTTGCAGCAAAAGCAGGACAAGTTCTTCAAGCTCAGAGAACTCATAAAATTTTCAGATGTCACGACAGAAAGAAAAAAAGATCTTCTGATCATTACCCAGAGTCCTTTGAAAAGTCTGTGATATCAATAGGTTCTGGAACACCACGGCCACAGAAACAAGGGGGTTGCTACGCCGTTCCCTGGAAATACAAATCAGACCTTCACATAATTGCCTGTTTGTTTGTGTGTGGTTTTTTTAAAGCAAATTTGGAACATAACATATGGAAAACATATGTCCCTTCTATGTCCTCCAATGCCTGGCAGGGTTTGAAAATTAGTAACTGCCACCAAACACAAGTCATATTAGTGCTAAAAGGCCTGAATGACTGTTTTCTTAAAAAGAAAAAAGGAGGAAAAAGTGCCTTGATTTCATAACCAAACTACCCCCAGCCACATGATGGTCATAAATACGTCAAACATTTTTCTTCTCAGACATCTACTGCCCAGCTGAAAATTGAATGGAATTGTAAAGGAAACAAAATGAGGTTTATTTGGAACAGTGGAAAGAGTATTAGCTTTGGAGTCAGGGAATCTGAGTTTCAAGTCTGTCTCTTTCACTTAACGTCTGTGCAAAAATCACTTAAACTCTCTGGGTCTCAGTTTACTTATTTGTAAAATGAAAGGTTAAAATAATGGCCTCTGAGGTACCTTCCAGCTCTAAACCTATGATCCCAAGATGTTTCTTTGGGCCTTAGCTTCCTCATCTGAAAAATGAGAGGATTGGACTCGATGATTTCTAATATCCCTTCAAATTCTGATTTTTTTTCCATCTATAGGTTCTTCTTCTTAGATTTTTAAAAACTACCTTTCCAATTAGCAAGCATTTTTTTAGTCACTTCTACTTTCTTTCCCCTCCAATGAAAAGAAAAAGCCCGCTCACAGATATGTGCAGTGTAAGTAAAAACAAATTCTGATATTGGCCATGTTCAAAAATGTGTCTCAGTCCGCATATTTTGTCCAGGAAGTTAGACAGTATTGGTTCTCTGGAATACTGATTGATCATTGCATTGATCAGGATTCTTAAATCTTTCCATATTGTTTGTTTTTACAATGCTTTTGTTATAGCACAAATCATTTTCCCAGTTCTGCTCACTTCATTCTGCATCAGTTCATTCAAGCTTTCTTATGTCTCTCTGAAACTCTTTCATCATTCTTTGTAGCCCAATAGTATTTGATGGATTCCCTTAGTTTCCATTCTTTTCCACCATAAAAAGAGCTGCTCTAAAATTTTTATATATTCTAAACTTGGCTGGTGATAGTGGGAGTAGAAAGGAAATGAACCATTGCTAGAGATATTGTAAAGGTATAATGAGTAGGACTTTCCAAATGATAGGATATGGTAGATTAGAGAAAAGAAATAAAAGTGACTCCAAAGAACTGAGTCTCCATAAATGGAGATATGGTGCTACCATCAACACAAATTAGAAGGTTAAATTGTTGTCATCAGGAGGATGATGTCTAGACTTGAAAGTGTATTGGATTTAAGTGAGGCAGGGCTGTGCAAAGTCATCGGCTTCGTTCTTTCCTCCAGAGTCATCTGAGTTCATTGACCTGACAAAGGTCAGGACAAATGGCAATGGCCCTAGATGCCTTTTTGGCCTTTTTAAGCTAAGGTCTTTCCCAGGTCTCAGTTTGTCTGAGGCATCACCCATTCAGTGATTTAAGGCTAGTTAAGAATTGAGGTAAAAGATGGCCTAGTTTCCCTCCACAAAAGAATCAGTCTATAGAAGGAGAAGACCTTGGGAGTTTCTGGCCAGAAGAGAAAAAATTACTATTTACATTCCCTCTGAGCCATCAAAACCCAAACAATGAGTAAGTGAGACTTGGGCTAGGACCTATTATTGATCAAACCAGTGAGAACCAGAGTGATTTGGGTTTAAAGACATAGACAAGTAGCTAATCCCAATGGGCTCTATGGAAACCTGCTTTTTCAGACCTCTATTTCAAGAAATCATAAATGAAAACTACATGGGACAAGAGTTTCCCAGTTTTGAAGTGAAAAAACAACAATGATAGAATAAATAAGTAGGGGAGGGGAAAAAAATCTGGCCCTCAAGCCCTCAGATATCTTGCAAGGTTGAAGAAAATTTATATTCCTTTGGATAGGGTACCCACATGTAAAGGTATGATTTGCCATGTGGACAGAAGGAAGGAAAGAAGGAATTATGTTGCTTGTCCTCTTGATGAGGTACGGGCTCTGGGAACCCCCTTGAGTTCTCCTTGAATCCTTGAGGTATAGGCTCTGGGAAATTGAATCTTCCCTTTTGATGAGGCATTTGCATGAGGCCATAAGCCTTTCATTGTGGCTCTGCCCAAAGTTTTGTTACTAGCTTGGACCTCCATTGTCCATCTACCTCCCATCCTTGACCCAAATCAACTGTTACACCCTTGAATTGGTTTAGCCCACCATTGTCTATCTCCAGGTAGCCTCCAGCAACTTCACTCATTTACTGGAGTCTTGACTTCATTAACTCCTCCTGAAGACCCTCCCCAAACTCCTCTAGACCACCCTAGATTCCTCCCACAACCTTTCTGCATATAAGCTCCATCTTGCCTCCATGTGTATGAGAGCGCCATAGAATTTTCCAGTACAATCCTTACAGATACCAAGACTCCTTAAAAGTCTACCCAATATGGTGAACTTTTAATAAATGTGGCTTTTCTTTGGCTGAGAGAAGACTTGAGTCGAATTCATTCGGTAGGACCTGACGTTTTGGTATTTTGAGGTCTCGAGCACCCCTAACCTCTAACCCTATACCTCTTCACTCTCACATTGAACAATGTCTGGAGGTCAGAATTGTCTTACTGATTAGGAAAACTGACTATTCTTTCTCTCTGGTCACCTGGTATGGCCAAAGCCCATTTTCCCACCTCCTATCTTCAAACATGGCTCTCTGTCTAGTCATGACTTTGACTTCATCCCATATTAGAAGTTTCCTCCAGCCAGCCCAGGGAAAAGAAAATACCTGAGGTCATTGCCTCGGAGGAACTTCTGGGGTACAGGCTCTGGGAACCCCCTTGAACTCTCCCTTGAATCTTCCCACCAGATGAGGCATTTGCCTGAGGCCATAAGCTTTCATTATCACAAGACCCAAATCTCTATTTACTAGCCTAGCCCTCCATTGTCCAGCTACTTCCCACCCTTGAGCCTTCCAAAATATCTATACCCAAATCTGTTACCCTTAAACTAGCTTAGCCCTCCATTGTCTGTCATCTCCAAGTAGACTCCAGCTATTTCCCACCCTTAATCTCTCATTACTGGAGTCTGACCTCATTTGACTCCTCCTTAAGACTCTCCCCAAACTCCTCCTCTAGACTACCCCTAGATTCCTCCCACAACCTTTCTGTATATAAGCTCCATCATACCTCCATGAGGTGGCCAAGAATTATCTAGCACAGACTCACTCTGTGACAGATTGTTCTATCCCACTTGTCCAATACAAGCTTCACAGATACCTAGGTTCCTTAAGAGTCTACCCTTTCATATGGTTAACTTTTAACAAACTTTGTTTTCCTTTAGCTGAGAGAAGACTTGAGTCGAATTCATTTGGCAGAACTCAGCATGTTGGTATAAACCTTAAACCTCAACAGAACTGTGGAAAAAGTTTCTCTTTCATAGCTGATGCGGTCATGTCCATGACAGTCTGGATTCACGTGCTTACCCTTTTCCCTGCTTTTGAGGAGTTATGATAATATTTATTGATAAAATCTCTCTGGTTCATTTCAAGAACCCAACTGAGTTGGGTTTAGAGTTCTCTCTCAGTGTGAAACAGAAAATAATTTCCCTCTCAACTTCCCTTGAGCAAAGTGTATACTGACCAATAATGTGCTGGGTTAATCCCAGTTTCATAGGAACACTGACTTTTAGGGACTACGTAGATGCAAAATGTAATCTTAAAGAAACATAGATAAAGCTAGTAGCAGAAACATACCCTCTCTGGAAGGAAGAGGAGTAGCTCACTTTCGGTAATTCTCAACAAACAAGAATTTGCTATTATGTTTTGAAGTGATTCTACAGAGGACAGTATGAGCTCAGTGTAAGGGGAGCTTGTAGTTGGGTTTGACTGGAATGAATAGAGTATGAAGAATGGTGGAAAGTAAGTGTGGAATAGTAGATTAGAAATTAACTGCCAAGGGCCTTCAATACCAGATTAAATTAGCATGTGTATCTTATTCTATGGACAATGAGGAGCCTTTAAAGAAGCCTTTTTGAACGTGGCAATGACATGTTCAGGTTCGTGAATTAGGAAGACTATTTGTTGTGGTGCTCTGGGTAGACCAGAGTCTCATCCCTGATAATAGTGGCAGCATTAGCACTCAGGTCTAGGTAATCCTCTCATCTCTCCCCCATTTGCACCCTAGAGAAGCGGATGGCCACTTTATATGGTCCACTTGTCCCCACCTGCTCCCCCCATCCCCCATCCCCCCACCACAGTCCCCCAAGAAAGCTGCCAAGGTACTACGGCAGTGGCAGAAGAGTAGATGGCAGTCTTCTTGACTCCACATATCATTGTGGCTAATCTCTGTTCATCGTGGCAGCGGCATGTTCTCAGGCCCTTGATCTCCCCTGGCACACTGGCATGTACTTCTTCGCTTTTCTTAAGATTTCAGCATCCCATCCCCCTACCTCCAGGATGAAGGGAATGATTTTCCTTTCAGATACAAACAAAGGCCCACATATCCCCCAGTGCCTTGATACAACTTCACTTCTTTTAAACCAAAAGATTTGACATAATGATTCTAGCTTTCCTCCAAAGTTTTACTTACCACTCATTGTTTATTTGAAACACACATTAATACATTTTCCTATCCTAAAATTCCAACTATCTCACCCTCACTATAGAGAATCCCATTTGTCTGAAAAAGTTTGGGTTTGATCCTTTCTCCACAGACTAACTAACCTTATCAAGGATCATCCTCAACCTCTCATCCTGTAAGTAGTTGTACTTATTCATTTTGCAGAAATTAATTTTGACTCAAGTTGCTGATACATTTAAAAGAGAATCTCAGATTCCTTTTTACTTAGAGGTCATTCCTTCTTTGTTCTTCTTAAGAATAGCTTAACAAGCCAAAATAATAGGTCAGAGATAACAAGATGAAATTTAATAGAGGTAAGTGTAAATTTCTGCACTATGTTTAAAAAAACTCAACCGCAAAAGCACTGGATGGTGGTAAGGTAACTAGATAGCAGTTCTTAAGGATCTTACTGGATTGCAAGATCCATTTTAGTTGATATTGGGATGACATCCACAAAAAACTAATTCAGTCTTGAAGTGCAATAATAGAAAGATATATAATATCCCAAACAAGAGGGACGATGCTCCCAGAAGACCTTGCTACCGTTCAAACTATATCTGAAATATTACATTTTGTTCTGAGTGCTTCATTTTTAGAAACGTCAACAATTAGATGCTGTGTAAGGGAGAAAAACAAAGATGGTAAGGGGACTTGCTGCCTCTTCAGATTGAAGGAAATGGAGATGTTTTGTATGGAGAACATGACTAGGAGAAATTCATTATTTCAATTCATTATTGATCAATTGATTGTTTAAGTGTCCGTTGGGCATAAAGTACTGTGCTAAATAGTAGAGGAAGGTGCAAACTAGACCCCATGCTCATGGAATTTACAATGTAGTAGGAGAATAATATACATCACCATCATATATAACATTGTATCATAAGTGCATTAGAAAGGTACAAAACAAAGTGCAACATAAAGTCCAAATGGGAACATAATTTCTGACCAAGGATCAAGGAATGTTCCCTGATTGTGGTAGCATTTAAATTGGGTTTTAATGAATGGGTAGGAATGAATGCAAGGGACAGAGATGATAGGAGAGGATATTCCAGGTATGGGGTACAGAATAAACAAAAGGCAAATGTAAGTGCAGTTCAATTTCATTGTAAATTATTAGCAGGGGAATGAGAAAAATCCTGTAAGAAGCATAGGATGGTACCAGATTGTGAAAGACGTTGAATGCCAGACAGAGGAATCTGAGCTTTAAGCAGTAGGCTCTAAGGAACCCTTGAAAATTTGTGAGCAAAGGCATGACCAACCAGTTCAATGCATCATGAGGAATAGTCTGTCACTGCTGCAAAAGATAACAAGGAAGAAGATGGAGAGAAGAGAAGAGTTGTTGTTGTTAGGAAGCTATGGAACTTCCCAATCCACTCCTCATTGTCCAGAATTTTCTACAAGCTCATCCCCAGCCTTCTCACCCTAGATATGTCTTCACCCCATGACCTTCTCTATGAGTTTGTGAGTCCTTGGTCCAAACAACCATTTTATATATCCAGGCAATGTCCACTTCACTCCTAGCTCCACTTCTCCTCCCAAAAACCTTGCTCTCTACACAAATACTACTCCCTCCTTCCAGCTCCCTTCTACTAGCTATCTTTCCTGATTAGAAGGTAAGTTCCTTGAGGGTAGAGACTGACTTTTTTGTTTTTATTTGTACTTTCAGTGCTTAGTATAGTTCCTGGAATTTAGTAGGTACTTAATAAATGCTCTAGCTGACATAATCTCAAGTACAGCCCTAGTTCAAGTAAGCAAAGAATTGTAAACAGTTACAATGGCTTTGAATGCCAGTCCTTTGAAGGATTTTTGTATTTTATTCTACAAATGAGTCAACAAACACTTATTAAACAGCTCCTCTGTGCCTTATGAGGGCTTGTACTAGGTGGTAACAGTAGGAGCAAAAAAAGAGAGACAGATATGAGAGAACAGGATGTTATAGTCATTTCCATATACTCAAAAGGTTGTGGTGTTGAAAAAAGGATTAGATTTAATAACTGACATTTGTGTGGCGCTTTAAGATTTTGCAAAATGCTTTACATACATTAACTTGTTTGATCTTTACAACAATCCAGTGGTTTTGGACTTACCTCATTTTATAGATGTGGATATTGAGGCTCAGAAAATGTAAGTGACTTGTTTGTGGTTATATAACTGTGTCAGAGGAGGAAACTGAATTGAGGTGTCTCTTGATTTCGGGTCTAGTACTCTTCCATGCCCCTTGGCCACCTAGACCTCACCAGGCACTTGTAGGCCCAGTGGAGCAGGTACCATAAAATTTCTCCCTGCTAATGCCATCTTCCCATTTATGCATCCCATTTGGTAGCCAGATTCCCTTTTTCCCTCCTCCTTGGGAAGGAACTGAGAGGCATCCCTTCTTCCCCTCTCCCCACACACACTCAAACCCTCAGGCCCACTAAGCACTCCTCTACTCTCCTGTGGAATGGAAATGGCCCCTCAAACTATTTGGATGAGCGGGAAGTCACTAACTACAATTCTTCCAATAAAAGGGAACCACTGGGTTTTACCATCTACTCTGTTAGAAGCTGATATTCTGCTTGGACGTTATAGTATAGACACAAGTAAACAAATGCAAAGTAATCTCAAGAGGGAAAGCATACTAAAAGTTTGGGGCAAGGGAAAGCCTTTCTAGAAAGCTTAAGGATTCTATCAGGCAGAAGTAAGGAGGAAGTGCATTCCATGCATAAGAAATGATTTGTTCAAAGGCACAGATTCAAGAGACAGAATATTGTGTATGATGAATAGCTAGCAAGCCAGGTTGATTGGAACAGACAGCTCAGGAATTTGAGCATATGAAATAAGACTACAGAAACCAGTTGAAGAGACTTTAAATGCCAGCCTTTTAAAGGATGTTGTATTTTATGCTGGAATCAGTTGGGAGCTTGAAAAGATTTTTGAGTAGGGGTATGGGCCGCAAGGTAAGAGCTGTGTTTTAGAAATATCACTTTACAAGTTGTGTGAAGTATGGATTAGGGTGGGGAGAAACTAATGGCAGAAAGACCAATTAGGAGGCTCTTACAATAGTCCAGACGAGAGATAATGAGGTCTGGAGTCACACAGAGGTCTAGTGAACAGAAGGAAGGTGATGAATATGAGAGATGTTGTGAAGGAAGGATCAAAAAAACTTTGCAATTGATTAAATATGGATATTGAGGGAGAGAGAAAAATCAAAGATTATGCCAAGGTCATGAATTCCAAATTAAGTGATTAGAAGGACAGTTATACTCTGAACAGTTAGGGAAGTTTAGAGAAGGAATAGGTTTCAGGAAAATGTAATAAATTCCATTTTGGACATGCTGAGTTTGAGGGACTTACAGTATATTTTGGTTGAAATGTTCAGCAGACAATTGATGATGTGGGGTTGGATTTTAGAAGATATGTAAATTTGGGAATTTTCTGCAAAGAGCTGATAATTAAACCTGTAACAGTTAAAAATCAGGTAAACTGAGGCACAAAATTTTGAATATGATAAATTTATTGGCAAAGCATGAATCTACCAATTAATATAATCTTGGCATCCTCAGTAAACTGACACCCTGAATGAGAGGAAGAGTTTTCTTTTATAGGTTTTAGGAAGGACAAACCAAGAACAGAACAGAAAGGTACATGATGGCATAACTGAGACACAGGGAACAATATGATTGGTTACAGAGCTGAGGTGCAGGGAACATGATTGGTTGGAGGTTTGGTAATGGAGGGCTAGCAATGACCCCCTCTTTCCTTCCCTGTTACTAAGAAGTGCTCATTGTCTGAGTCCACCTGCAAGGTTACTGATAATGGCCCAGATTCTGAGACAGCAAACCAGACATCCTTGATGGATAGCCTGGTGGTGTAAAGATATTAGGCCTGACTTCCTTGTGCTCACACACATTCCTCGAGGTTAGTAAAATTCCCTGAGGCAAGAATAGATCACTGATGAGCAAGAGAACTGGATTTCCAAACTTAACAAGTCAGCTGAATTATGAACTAATACTGGAGACAGAGAACTAGAACTTACCCAGTTAGAGGACAAAATCAAGTCATTGTAAATAGGATCAATAAGAAAATGATGCAGAATCAATCTTTATTATTTCAAACCTATAGGAGCTCATGTGGTCATCAAAAAAGAGAATATTTAGAAAGAAGAGCAGAGGGCTTAGAACAGAGGGCTTGGCAGATGGCCACATTTGGTGAGTGGAAAAAGGATGATCATCCTTCAGAAGGAGAAGTTATATGGATAAGTATACTAGGAGCAAATGGTGTCATGGTAGCCAAGTTAGGAGATAATGTTCGAGAAGAGAGAGATGTCCATGGCATCAAAAACCAGAGATATCAAATGGAATGGATCAACACAAAGAAGAGCTTCCAAACAATTAGACCTTTCTTAAAATGGTATCATATGTTGCATTTCTGTTTCTGGAGGTATTTTAGCACAGATTGAATGATTATGCATCAGAAGGATTGTAAAAGGACTTGATATCCTTGCCCCTTATCCTACTACTGATTATGCCTGGCCAAGCTCCAATACTGAATCACTTCAACCGTTCCCTTTGTTCCTAATCACATGCTGCTACAAATTGTGTGTTACTTAATTTCAACTGGCACAGTAGACAGAGTGCCAGGCCTGGAGTCAGGAAGATCTGAGTTTAAATTCAGTCTCAAACATTTACTAGCTATGTGACCCTGGACAAGTCACTTAACCCTGTTTGCCTCAGTTTCCTCATCTGTAAAATGAGCTTGTAAAGGAAATGGCAAACCACTCCACTATCTTTGCCAAGAAACCCCAAATGAGTTCAGAGTTGAATATGACTGAAACAACTCAACAATAACAGCAACAATAATTTCAACTGGACTTTCACTATGGCAATTCTTTCACACATCTCTAAATGATTCACTGTTTCACTTACCACTCCAATTTTTCAATCCCTCCTCAAACCCTCCATGGCAACCCTCTCCCTATCCTTTCAGCTGATAACATGCTTCGTACCTCACTGAAAAAAACTGAGGTCATCCACCAAGAGCTGCCTACTCTCTCCAGGCTTCCTCCACCATGCTTCAGTAGACTCGTTACCCCAGAAGTTTATTCCACCCTTGGCCTTCTCACATTGGAAGTATACACTGCCCCTACTTCCTTTCCTCTGATTGTCCAGTTCCTCCCAAAATTCCATTAAAGACAGCACCCAGTCTTCATTCCTCTCTGGGCTCCTTTCCCTGCAGAGACACCTTCTTACTCACCCCACTTCAACTTCCATTTATGTGTTGTCTTCCCACATTTGAAAGTAAGCTTCTTGATGGCAGAGACTGTTTTTCTGTTCATATTTGTGTTTCCAGTTCTTAGCACAGTGTCTGGCATGTATTAAAGGCTTAATAAATGTTTGTTTGTCCTCTTCCTCTTACATCATTGCAATGTTTTCCCCTAATACCTCCAACTTCACCAGTGTCTCACCTGATGAGGCTGCCCTTCTCCTTGTCAGAGTAAATCCTGCTTTGTGCACCCTTTATCTAATTCCATGCAGTCTTCTGCAGCAAATTGCTTTTATATCATTTACAAGATGATATCTTTCTCACTAATCTTCATTCTGCCTGTATTCTGGCTGTTTCCTTGCTGCCTACAAACACACTCATGTCCCCTCCATCTTTAAAAAAAACAAAACAAAACAACAATCCTTATTTGATCCTACTGTCCCTGCTGACTATCTCCCTATATTTCTCCTCTTTTTCATGGCCAGATTCCAGTGTGAGAAAGCTGTTTACAATCGTGCCTTCAATCTGTCTCTTTTTCCTCTCTTCTAAACCCTCTGCAGAGAGGCTTCCAACTTTATCATCCAACTGAAACTGCTCACTCCAAAATTATCAAAAATATCTCAGTGGAAGCATCTAATGACCTTTTCTCAATCTTCATCCTCCTTGACTTCTCTGTGACCTCTGGCACTGTCAGTTACCCTCTCCTGTGTACTCGCCCCTCTCTAGGCTTTTGTGACATTGCTCTATCCTGGTACTGGTTACAGGCATCCTGCCTGTCTGATTCTCCTCCATCTCACCTCTCAGTCTCCTCTACTGGATCTTCATCAGGTCAGGCCCTCTAACCATACTTATTCTCCAAGAGTCCATCATGAGTTCTTTTCTTTTTTCCCTCTAAATAGTGATCTCATCAGCTCCCATGGGTGCAGTGATCATTTCTATGCAGATGATTCTTGGTTCTATTTCTCCAGCCCTAAACTTTCTCCTTATTTTCAATTTCACATTACCAACCATCTATTGGACATCTCAGACTGGATGTCTTAATGACATTTTAAACTCAATATGTCCAAAGCTAAATTCCTCATATTTCCCCCAGAAGTCCATCTCTCTTTTGAACTTCTCTATTTCTGTTGAGGGGACCACTATTCTCCTAGCTACCAAAGTTTGTAGCCTCAGTGTCATTCTTGTCTCTTCACATATCCAGTCTGTTGCCAAGTCCTATTGTTTCTACATTCATATCTTTCATATATGTCCCTTCTCACTGATCACATAGCTGCCACCCTATTGCAGGCCCTCATCACCTTATACTTGGGTTATTGCAACAGCCTTCTGATTGGCATCCCTGCTTTGTCTCTCCCCAATCCAATCCATCCTTTGCTCAGTTGTCAAAGTGATCTTCCAAAAGTACAGGTCTAACCATGTTATTCCCATTTAGTAATCTTCAATGGCTCCCTATTACCTTGAGAATCAAATATAAAATCTTCTGCTGGTTTTTAAAGCCCTTCACAATCTGAACTATCCCCATGCTAGTCTCCTTACACTTTATTTCCCTTCACATATTCTATTATCCAGTGACACTGGTCATCTGGCCCCTGGCAGCTAGGTGGAGCAGTGGATAGAGTTCTGGGCCTGTAGTTAGGAAGACCTGGGGTCAAATGTAGCCGCAGGCACTTACCAACTATGCAACCTTGGGCAAGTCACTTGATCCTTATATTCCTTAGTTTCTTCATTTGTAAAATGGGAATAATAATAGCACCTACTTCACAGAATTGTCACAATCAAATGTAATAATATTTGCAAAAGTGCTTAATACAGTTCCTGGCACAGTATAAGCACCATATAAATGCTCATTTCCTTCCTTTCCTCCATCTTGTACTGTGCTTATGATAATCTATCATTCAGTTCCATGCATTTTCATCAGCTGTTCCCCATGCCTGGAATAATGGCTTTCCTTCCCTTCCTGGATTCTTTAGATTCCTTCAAGACTCAGCTCAAATCTCATCTTCTGCAAGAGGCCTTTCTCAATAACCACCATTGCTAGTGTCTTTCCTTTGAGATTACCATCCTTTACCCAGCATGTATCTTATAAATACAGAAATTTTAGATGTTGTCTCCTCCGTTACAATGTGAGCTCCTTGAAGGAAAGGCTGTTGGGTTTTCTTTCTGTTTGCTTTGTTTTGTTTGTTTTGTCTTTTTATCCCCAGAATTCAGCCTGGTACAGAGTTAACTAGCAATTATAAATACTAGTTGACTGAATGACTGCTGACCAACTGACCGAGAAGGTTTCTGCATGTGTTTAGACTAGATATCTTCCAATATCTGTGAGAATACATGGAATGGGAAATGGTTAAAATAATACCAGCCTTTAAAATAATGGTAACATTACTTGGTTAGTGCATAAAGTATTTTAGGCCAATAAAGATGTCCTTAGAGAATCATGTATAGCTTGTATTTTCTTTTTCTGTGTGATTTCATTGGTGATCATTCTCCAGCCTCCACTGCTACAGAGTGAATTCCTCTATGACTTAGAAAAGAATGTAATGTGTTGATATAGAAAAAATAAACAACCTTTCCCCCTTCCATCATCTAATGGCCAACCTCTGCTGAAGAGTTTCTCATTATATAGATCTGGGCTTCATAGCTTGTATTTTTTTTTTTTTTACAGATGATCCTTCCTTGTGTTTTTGAAGAGCAGCACAATCGTTTCCCCATTTTCAAGTCCCAAATTAACCTAAATTGCCTTTCTTTATGATGACTTTTGCAACTGTGCTATACTCAATGGTCCCACAATGGTTTGAAGAGTTGATTTGTCTTTATGTCTTAAGAGCCAGTAACTAGAAGGGAAGAATTACAGAGACTTGGAGCAGGAAGGGGCCTCGTCAAGGAGTATCTACTCCAACCTCTTCATTTTACAGCCAAGGAAAACTACAACATAGAAAGAGTCGGAACTACATCTTCAACGCTTATTTCTTTGTTTGTATTATGTGTCTGTACTAGTTTTTACTATTCTATACCATAGTACAATTTGACTAGAATTTAGAGTTTAAAGACAGAAATAAATATTACTCTAAGGCTAGAAAGGATGGTATTGATCCTTGAATAGCAGGAAAAGGGTTTTGAACCTTCTTTGGGCATCATTTATTGCTGTTCAGTCATTCCAGTCATGTCTGACTCTTCAATGACACCATTTGGAGTTTTCTTGGCAGAGATACTGGAGTGATTTGCCATTTCCATCTGCAGCTCATTTTACAGATGAGGAAACTGAGGCAAAAGGGTTAAGTGACTTGCTAGTAAGTATCTGAAACCAGATTTGAACTCAGGAAAATGAGTCTTCCTGATTCCAGGCCTGGTGTTCCATCCACTGTGTCACCTAGCTGCCTTTGGGAATCATTAAGGAAACACTAAAGATTTTTAAGTAAAAGAACAAAGACCTATGTATGAGTTAGAACTCAGGTCACCTGGCTGCCTGCCCAGTTCTCCTTTTGCCTTGACAAATTGCCTCCCAATTTTTTTTACCTCCAGAGGTCCTTGTCCCCATAACAAGTTAACTTATGCTTGCCCAGGACCAAGTTCACTTAACTAGTTGCAGAGCAGTGGTGGGGAAGACTTTTCTTCATAACATTAAGTCTTATCACAGGTTAAGAACTGCAGGTAGAACACCTTCACTCCTGAGTCCGCCTGGTACCCAAGTTGTCAACCAGTTGAATGTCCGCATGCTAATTTTTCTGTGCCCTTTCTGGGGTGTGGGGTCAGGACCATTTCTGTGTTCTTACATCCCAGGTAAACTACTTAGCATTCTTCTTCAAAAAATTCCATGAATAGGGTCTTGTTTCAAAATACTAAACAACCCTGCCTCCCACTCCTACACAGGTCAGCATCTACCAGCTTGGGCCAGGCTTGTACATAGGTAGGAGGCAGCTGCCCACATATTATGATTTCTGAGATTCTTCACATCCCTCAAATTCCTCTCTTGCCAGAGACAGGACATAAAAGCAGGCAACGTAGCTCATTCCCTGTAGAAGGGCAGTGCGACAAAATGGAATACTGAACGTAAGTGGATTCGAAAGACCTAAGGTGGAATCCCAACTTAGATACTCCCTCCTTGCTTAGCCTCCACGAGCCATATGCTTTATCTATCAAAGGGGGACAGTAATAGGACCTCCTGCATGAGGTTGTTGTCAAGTTCAAATTGGCTAATCCATGTAGCAGGTCATATATGTAACACATTTTGTAAAAGTTTAAAGCGTTAAATAAATGGGAGATGTTTTTATTACTTAAGGCGCATGAGGGATGTTTTTTAAATGTTTTGTTGTGATTTAGTCATTTCATTTATGTCCAACTCTTTGTGAACCCGTTTGAGATTTTCTTGGCAAAGGTACTGGAGTGGTTTGCCATTTCCTTCTCCAGCTCATTTTACAGATGAGGAACTGAAGCCACTAGGGTTAAGTGACTTGCCCAGGGTAACACAGCTAGGAAGTGTCTGAGACCAGATTTGAACTCAGGAAGATGAGTCTTTCTGACTCCAGGTCACAATTTTCAGACATTCCTTTCAAACCTTAAGATGACTTAAACTCAACATGTCACAAATTAAACTCATGTTTCCCTTCAATTCCTCCTCTCTTCATTATTTCCCTATTACTTTCAAGGGAAGCCCCATCCTCCGAGGCACCCATCTCTCCAAGCTAGACGTTGTCCTTCATTCCTCACTCCCTTTCACTGCCTTGTAGCCAGTCTGTAGCTTTGTAACATCTCTCATACATGGCCCTTTCTCTGTTCTGATATTACCATGACCCTGGTGCCTGAGCTATTGCAGTAGGATGCTGCTTGGTCTCCCTCTTTCAAGGCTCTTCCCACTCCAGTATACCCTCTGCTCAGTTTTCAAATTGATCCACAGTCTGACCGTGTCATTCTGTATCACCCCCATCTCCAACCCCCATTCAACACACTCCAGTGGCTCCCTATTTTGTTCAGTATCAAATCTTTGGAATACTTTCAGAACCTGGCCCCTTCCTACCTCTCCAGTCTTTTTCACACTTTTCTCATCTCCACGTACTCTCTGATCCAGGCTTCCTCAATGTTCCTTACACAAGACACTCCATCTCCTGACTGTGTATTTTTACTAGTTGTCTGTCATGCCTGGAACGTTCTCATCCCCATCTCTTGTCTTCCTTTGAGTCTCAGAGAATGCCCCGCTTTCGGTGGAAGCCCTTCCTAGCTCCCCTTAATGCTTAACATGAGCAGAGGAAAGTCTTCCCTCTGAGATCACCTCCAGTTTATCTTGGTTTTACATAGTTGTCCCCATGCTGTCTAGCCCATCAGTCTATAAGCTCCTCCAGGGAAAGGATAGTTTTTTACCTTCTTTGTGACCCAATGCTTAGCACAGTGCCTGGCATATCTAGGAATAAATAAGTATTTGTTAACGTGTTGACCAGTTCAGAATGCACAACTCCCTTGTCCAGACTCTATGCACCCCTGATTTCCCCAGCACTAACCGATGCTTACAACTTCCATTGTTATAGCTTCATCCTATTACTTCCTCTCTGGTGCTCAGTTTCCTTCTCAGTCAAATAAAGTTAATAGCATCTGCCCTGCTAATGGAATTAATAACACCTATCATGTCTACCTTTGTATATCCTCAAAAACTAGAACCAGAAAGGCCCCCCCAGGGTAAATAAAAGATGATAAACTAGTTTACCCAAAGATAGTTTTAATCCTAGTTAAAATGCAAATACCCTCCTCCCCACTCCCAAAGAGGTTGATTTAAGCTTCTCTTTACTCAGTTAGCTTAAATAAGCCAAGTTCTTCCACTGCATCCTGGGCCATCTCCAGTCATCCTGATCTGTGTCTTACCACTGGACCCAAATGGCTCTGGAGGAGAAAATGAGGCTGGTGACTTTGCATGGCCCTCCGTCACTCAAACACAATTCAACTGTAAGTTGTCATCGTCTTCCTCATGGCGTGGTCCTCCTCAAGAATGAAGGACAAACATATCCATTAGTGTGAATGTATTTCTCAGACATTTTCTGGAGAAAGGAGTTCCTTTTTTTCTAAAGATAATTTATTTATTTTTAGTTTTCAATATTCACTTCCATAAGTTTTACATTTTCTCCCCCTCCTTACCCTTCCCCCTCCCTAAGACAGCATACAATCTGATATAGGCTCTACTTATAAATTCTTATTAAATATTTTCTCATTAGTCATGTTGTATGCAAGAATTAGAGTGGATGGGAGAAAACATGAGCAAGAAAAAAATGAAACAAAACAAACAAAAAAAGAAAATAGTCTGCTTCGCTCTGCATTCAGACTCCGTAGTTCTTTCTCTGGATGTGAATGGCACTTTCCATCATGAATCCTTTGGGATTGATTTAGGTTCTTGCATTGCTGAGAAGGGCTAAGTCTATCAAAGCCAGTCATCACATAATGTGGCTGTTACTCTATGCAATGCTCTCCTGGTTCTACTGAGCATCAGTTCAAATAAGTCCAGGTTTTTCTGAAGTCTGCCTGTTCATCATTTCTTAGAGTACAATAGAATTCCATTACATTCATATACCACAACTTGTTCAGCTACTTCTCAATTGGTGGACATCCCCTCAATTTCCAGTTCTTGGTCACCACAAAAAGAGCTGCTATAAATATTTTTGTATATTTTGTACATGTATATTTTTGTACATGCCCTTCTTTTCCCATTTTTACAGTCTCTGGAGAAAGGACTTCTGAGAGGATAGGAGAAAGCCTAAGCCACTGGATCTGTTGAGCAAGAAGTAGGGGAGAGGGGCTAGTTGAGATGGTGTATTAATTGGGTCTCTTTCTTAGTTGTTCCAGGGCTAGTCTTGTGACTAACTACTTTGTCATCATGATATGGAAGAACTGAATCCTGAGATTATTTAGATAGTAAACATTCTTCTAGAGGTCCTGGGGAAAGCATTCGAGGCCACTATCTGTTCACTTTTCTTAGATAATTTAAAAATGATAGCCACATTTCTGTCTTCCCACAGATCATTTAATAGGTACAGTAGCATATGGACCTTCTTCTGTTGGGGCAGCAGACACTCCCTTTTTCCGAAGGCCAGTCTTCAACTTAGCAAACCCTGACACACACAACCGCTACCAAGAGCTTCACATTCTGTCACCCTTCTCATGATTAACATGAAAGCAGCCTCCAACCTTTGCAGAGCCCTGACTGTAAATTATTCGGCACATAAGCAATATGTCCTTTGTAACAAATCCCTGAGCTGGTTAACTTAATCAAAAAATAATCAGAACTGCTTCTGACTGCAATAAATTTAAACTTCATCCTTATTCACAACCACCACCTATCACCATCACAGGCTTCCCCTGGCTCCTATAGTCACTGACAAGGGCTCATCCATCCTCTGTCACCCAGTGCTAGCAAATTTCAGGGGGTATTTATTTGGATAAAGGAAAAGCCAAGTCAGACTCTAAATTTGGGCAGAAGAGACCATCTATGTGGCATATCATGAGCTATGTCTAAAAGACCCCTCTGCCTCCAGAATCTTTACTTCCACTTACTTTGCTGGGATGCTTGAAATTTCCAACCATTTGACCATATAGAGTATGTATCCCAAAGACCCCAGTTACAATGTGTATGAAGTGAGAGAAAACCCCTGAAGGATGTTAGCATGCAGAGACCTGACCTTTGTCAGGAAGAGTGCCTGTGTGAATCTGGGCAAGTCACTTAAACTCTCTGTGATCCAGACGGTTTTCTAAGATGATGAGTTGCAGAGAAGAGGCAGATATGCACTGGTAAAGGTATAGTGAACAAAACAGAAACTTAGATTCAAATCTCTGCTCTGACACTTAGTACTTGCTTGACCCTACTGAAAGTCATCTAATTTCTCAGACCCTCAATTTCCTCATCTAGGAAATAATGATAATAGTATATTCACTATCACCTAATTGGAAGGGCTGTTGTAAGGATATTGCTTTTGCAAACCTTAAAGCCCTAAGTCAGTGGGAGCTGTTATTAACTTCATCATTATTAATTATTACGAAGTTAAGCCAAGTTTTTTTTTTGACTTTTCAATTTTTTGTTCTTTTTTTTACTAAATTAAGTAACTGGCAAAGATAAGTCCACTAACACGCTCCCAGTGATCCCCTTGATGAGAATGGTTAGCCTTGGAGAGCAAAGACCAGGACTCTGAAGGAACTGGATGGTTAAGCAACAGGCAAACGTACAAGACAAGGAAATTTTGAGAGTGGGAAAGGAGGAAAGGATCTCCAAAGCGAGGCCTTTTTCTGGTTGCCTTGGCTGCTTGTACCTTGTCCTCTCATGTTAATGTACAAAAGTGTCCTGTGCCTGACATAAAAATGCTAGCTGACTGACTGACCGTAGTTCTTCTCTTTTTTTGCCTTTTTTGGGGGAGGGGGTAATTCTTTATGTAAGTGTTTTCCCCTATTAGAATGTAAGCTCCTTGAGGGCAGAGACTGTCTTTGCCTTTCTTTGTATCCCCAGCAATCAGAGGTCATTGACGGGCACTTAATACTTACCTAATAAATGTCTGTTGATTGATTACTTCTCATCCTTTGCCCTTTCAGGTACTCCTTCAGCAGCCAGTCTGGAGGGGCTGGTCTCTGAGTTTCTGCTTTTGATGACTTCAGCACAGCAGGACAGGATTGAGCCTGAGGAACCACTGGCTCCGTAAGAACTGCAGCTGCATTCAGGATGCTGCCCACCCTCATGCCCCAGCCCCACAGAGATATGATCACCTCTGGGGGCCAAGGAATGTCATCTCTGTCTCTCCCACCCTAATCCAAAATTGAGTATTATGTGAGGCCTTTCCTGATTCCCCTAGCCACAAGCCTCTAAATTACTTTGTATTTATTGGTATATATTTATCTATGTATGTGTTCACCCTCCCCAACCCACCCTCCCCCATTTAAAATGGAAGGTCTCTGAGGCCAGAGATTTCCATTTTGTTTTTCTATCTTCACTGCCTAGCCCAGTACCTGACACTTTAGAGGAGCTCAGGAAATGTTCATTGAATTGAGGCAATGACATTCTGCTGGACAGCTGTTAAATTTCTTCTCTTCCCCCCCAATCCAAGGTCATTTTGGGGGGTAGCCAAAGAATGGCCCTGCTGCCCCAAGTGAAGATGTCTGACATTAATCTGGCCACAGAAGGCTAAATACTGGGGAAATCATACCATTTTCTGTACCTGCTTCACAGCAACCCTCCTCAGATGAGAAGAACTCAGACCACAGGAGCACAATGTGTCCTTTGAGGAAAGACTGCTAGGGACCAGGCCTAGCATCTTTCTCTGCTCCAAAGCAACCACTTCCATCTGTACCAGTACAAGGCATCTTTTACCTCCTGCTGCCAGCTGAAGTTTCTAACTAGCATATGGAGAATTTCCAGTGCAAAAAAGAACAACCCTCCCTTTGACTTCAGGCCTCCCTTCTCCTGCTGCACCTGTCCTTTAAGGGTTAGAGGATGGTGTTCTCCATTAATCTCATACCTGATCATACCCCCCACATCTCAGTGACTCTGAACTCCTACAGATCTAAGCCCCACTCCTCAACTCCTACCATCTGATTCCTCATTCCCATCTCCCTCACCCCTCCTACATCCCAAAGTTTCGTCCTAATTCCACCCAGTCCTTTCACTTTGCCCTCTGGAATGCCTATTCTATATGCAACACACTTTCCCTCATCTTAGCTCTGTTGCTTTCCCATTCCTTCCACCTACTAGCTCACACTGACACTTGGCTTCCTCTTGATGACAAAGATTCCCTGGTCACCCTTTCAAGCACTGACTGTACTTTCACTCACTCTCCTGCAGTTCACTGATTGAGGCAGAGGAGTTGGAATACTTGCTTCTCATAGCCACTTACAGATTCTCCCCCTTCCTCCATTATATCCTCTCTTCCTTTGAGATTCATGCTATCCATATCTACCGCCCAAACAATCCCAGTAGCTGTTGTCTACAGACCCACAGATCACTCCCCTTCCTTCCTTGGTGAGTTTGATATCTGGCTTATACTTTTTCTCTCCTCCCCAACTCTTATCCTCACACTAAGGGACTTCAACATACATATTGAATCTCCTTCACTCAGTTTCTCAATGAACTTATAAGTTCCTCTCATAAGCTACTCTTCCACCTCACCTTTAGCCACACACAAAGATGGTCGTACCCTTGATCTTGCCATCACCCACAAATATACCACTTCCATGTTCAAGAATTCACAATCCCCTTATCTGACCATTATCTATTGACTTTTCATCTCTCCTTCTGCCTTCCCTTGACAAATCCTATTTTGTTTTCCTCCCAAATTTTTTGTTAATTTTTAAAATTTTAAACTTAAATAAAAAATGAGAAAAGAAAAAAACCACATTGTCATGTAGACCACAGCAGACCACAAGAGAGGATTCAATATGAAACAATAAATTTCCATTTCGAGAAAACCTATATAATAAATGCTACACACTGTTTCCAAAGCTGTCCAGCTTTTCTTTGCTTCCTTGCTGGTTTTCTTTTGTTCTCTGCTATACACTTTCTATTTATTTTTTCCTCTCACTTCACCCTCCCCACCCTAAAGAAAGCATGGATATATAATATATATATATACACATATTTATCTATGCACATATATGTATATATACATACACATATACATATACACACATATATGTATACATACCTAGATTTCTAAAAACATACACAGATACACTCATATACATATACGTAAGACTATGTTATGCTTATTTCTTGCTATCATCTGTTTCTCTGAAGGTGAGTAATAGGTTCCTTTATAAGTCAAAGTCGTTCCATGTTTTCTAAATCAACCAGCTCATTATTTCCTCCATCATGGTAATATTCCAACCCAATCACATCCTATCTGAGAGACTGTCTATGTAAGTTCTCCCTTCCCCCATTTTCTTCATTCCTTCTATTCTTGGCTACATATGTTTTTATTTTATTTTATTTATTATATTTTATTGATACAAGAATATTTTAATTTAAAACAGTTAAAATCATCCTTTTTACACTTCACCAAGATGCTGCTGAATCTACTCCCCTTATATCTTTTTTCCTTGGTTTCTTGGAAGTTCCGGACCTTTTATTCTTCCCAATGAACTTTGTTATTTTTTTCCAACTCAGTAAGAGAATTTTTTAGTAGCTTAATTGAAATGACATTATATAAATAGTGAAGGAAAATTTTTTCCATTTTAATAATTGGATTGGCTTTATCTACCTATGAACAATAAATATTACTTCAATTATTTAGATCTGAGTTTATTTGTATAAAAAGTGTTTTATGTTTATATTTATATAATTCTTGTGTCTGTTTTGGCAGATATACACTCAGGTATTTTATACTGTCTAGGTATTTTAAATGTTCTAGAATGACATTGAATAATATTGCTGACACATAGTGTAGTTTCTCTATTTTTCACTTTTGATTAAATCAAACCCTACTCTTCATCCACAGCGTGATCTCCAATTTCGTTACTTCTCACTTGCCTCTCAGGCCATCATTCCTGCACCAGCCACACTCTTCCTCCTTTCCCCATTTTGATCCCTCGGTGAACCAGCTCAACTCTATACCATCTTCTTCTCTTGATTCCCTAGTGCAGTTATGTGTCTGATTACATGCTGACAAGTCACAGCTATGGATCACTCCCACCATTTGTTGCCTTTTCTCCTACATATGTACTGCTGAAGAAAGGTGGAGGAAATCATATGACCTTTGTAACGAGGTCCACTACAAAATCATGACACAAAGCTTTGGTCAGGTCCTCACTGCTGCTAGGCAATCCTACTATACCTCCCTTATGTATATCTTCTCACTATCCCGCTCTCCACAGCAGCTCTTCTGAACCTCTTCATCTCTCCTTAATTCTCCTGTGCTTCCCCTGTCCCTACTTCTGAGCTGAGAATTTTGCTTCAGTTTTACAGAAGAAATTGAAGCCATTCACCATGAACTTCTTATTTTCCCTTCTCCCTCATCTTGTTTCACTCAGATGCATTTTACCTCTTTCTCCTCCTTCACCCTGTCTCACATGATGAAGTGGCCTTACTCCTTACCATGGTTAACCCCCTCTATCTGTTCAAATAATCCCATTCCATTCCATCTCTTCCATCAGATTGCTTCCTCTGTCATCTCACCTCTTGCATTGATTTTCAGTCTCTGTCTCTCTATTGGCTCATTGTCTACTACCTACAAACATCCTCATGTCTTCCCCATCCTGAAATAACCCCCACTTGATCCTTCCATTTCTACTATCATCTTAAATCTCTTCTACCTTTTTTGTAGTTAAATTCCTTGAATAGTCAGCTATAATAGGTGCCTTTGCTTCCTCTCTTCTTAACCCCTTAAAATCTGACTTTCCAATGTTATCATTCAACAGAAATTGCTCTCTCCAAAGTTACTAATGATCTCTTACTTGCCAAATCCAATGGTCTTTTTTCAACCCTCAGTGTCTTTGAATTCTCTGCAGCCTTTGACACTGTTTATCACTCTCTCTTCTCTCTATGTTTCCAAGACACCACTTTCTCCTGGTTCTTCTCCTCCCTATCTGATGGCTCCTTCTCTTTCCTCTTTGCTGAACACTCTTTCAAATCATGCCCTCTAACCACAGGTGACCTTCAAGATTTTGTCCTGGGCCCTCTTTCTTCCCCAACTATGCTACTGCACATGGTGATCTCATCAGCTCCCATGGATTTAATTGCCATCTCTATGCTGATTCTCAAATCTACCTATCCAGCCCCAACTTCTCTGCTGACCTCCAATCTTGCATCTTCAACTGCCTTTCAGACATTTCAAACTGGACATCCAGTAGATATCTTAAATTTAATATGTCCAAAATAGAACTCATTACCTTTCTACTTAAACCTTTCCCTTCTCCTACCTTCCCTATTACTATAGAAGGCAACATCATCCTCCAAGACACTGTCACTACTGTGCAAACACTGCAGGCCCTCATCACCTCATGCCGGCATTATTGCAGTGGATCTGCCTGCCTCAAATCTCTCTCCGCTCCAATCCATGCTCCATTCATTCCTCAAAGCAAGTCCTAAATGCAAGTCTGATAATATCACACACACACACACACACACACACACACACACACTTAAACCCCTGGGGGTGCTGGAACAATCCAGGGGGTGATAGTAGTCTCAGATACAACTCAGGGGCATTAAATAAAAATAGGGGACATGGAAGCATAAAGAAAGAAGAGAAGAGAAGAAAATTTTTAAAAACTTCATACATGTTTCATCTGTTGTATAAGAGAGTTAAAGTTGTAGTGATTACATTATTTTCCAAATGAACACACAAAATGAAAATTATAACCAATCTGTGGTCAAGTATGCCTATAGGTCTTAACAAGCAAGTGTTGGTAGGCAAGCCTGTTGCACATTGTCAGGAAGTCCAGCATGCATCAGCAGGAATATATACATGTAATGACTTGTTTACAATATGATACTATATGGTTACATGATGCAATATTGCATCATCAAAATTCCAATGCAGGAAAAAACCCACAAATTTACAATAAATTATTGCATTTAAGATGTATCTTTTAAAAAAATTTTGCATTTTTTTTAAATGATGAAAATTTAAAAAAAAAACACTAATGGGCTCAAGAAAGTAGATTTCCAGATGGGCTCTGAGTAATTTTTTTAAGGGGTAGTAGGCCAAATAAACTTGGGAACTTCGGCCCTACTCAATAAATTCCAAAGGCTACTGACTCCAGGAGCAAATACAAAATGCTCTATTTGGCATTCAAAGCCTTTCATAACCCATATCCTTCCTACTTCTCCAGTCTTCTTACACCTTACTCCCTGACAAGTATTGTTTGATCCAGCGACACGTGCCTCCTAGTCATTCCCCATGCCTAGAACACTCTCTCTCCTCCACTCTGCTTCTTTTAAGTCCCAATTTAAATTCCACCTATAGACTACAGGAAGCCTTCCCCCAACCCCTTTTAATTCTTGTGCATTTCTTTTGTAATTATTTCCTATTTATCTTGTATTATACCTTGTAGTATATGTGTATGTGTGTACTATATATATATATATATATATATATATATATATATACACACACACACACACATATGCATATATACACACACATATGTATGTATTTATTTTCATGTTGTCTGCCTCATTAGATTGTAAGTTACTTGAGAACAGGGACTGTCTTTTGCCTCTTTTTGTATCTTCAGCTCTTTAGCACAGTGCCTGGTACATAGTAGGCACTTAAATGTTTGCTGATTGACTGATTTTTTTTAAAAGCACTTGGCACAGTGCTTGGCATGTAGTAGGCACTATATGAATGCTTTTTCCCTTCTGCCTTCCCCCTTGCCTCCTTCTTAACTTCTGTTGTTCTTTGTATAATCTAAGGCACAATTAAAGAATAATAAAAGAATCTGCTTTCTTTAAATTTAGAGGATAGGAATTTTACAGGAAAATGGTGCTGGAGGTTTTCTGATTTCAACTCCTTCCTAAACCTATTTCTCCTTTACTGCAGTTCTGTTATAATCACTAGCAGTCTTCGTGAGGTTCAAAACCTGAAAATGATTTTAAACTCCTTTTTCTTACCTTCTGCCCCCATATCCACCCAGTCACCAACTGTAAATTTTACTTCCAAAGAACCTTATGCCTGTACCCTTTTCTCCATTCACTGACATAGTTCAGGACCTTATCAACTCTTCCCTGAACTATTGTAGCAGCATTTTTATGGCTCTTCCTCCTCCAATCTATCCTTTACATAGATGCCAAAATAATTTTCCTGGCTACTCATCATGTCACTCCCCTTCTCAAAAACCTTTAATGCCTTCCTGTTGCTTCTTGGATAAAGTATAAGCTCAATTTGGTATTTAAGGCCTTCCACAATTGGGTTCCAATCTATCTTTTTAGACTTGTTTCACATTATTCCTCCTTGCCTAGTATATATTCCAGCTATAAACTGAATTACTGTCTGCTGAACTTGACATCATATCTTCAACCTCTGTGTACTTTCTGGGGTTGGACAGATGGAGTTGGAAAGTAGTCTCTAAGGCCCCTCCCAATCAGTCAGTCAACAAGCATTAATTAAGTGTTTATTATTCCATTTCTAAATCTATGCTCCTTTGCTCATCCTCTATAAACTAGTCAGCTACCAAATCATTGGAACCTAGGATTTGGACCTAAAAGGACCTTAACAATCACCTAGACCTTTATAATGTCTCTCTAACCCCACTTGCCTCAGTCTCTTCTCACTCTAGTCTAAACCCCAACTAGACTCTCATCACCTGATTGTACCAGCATCGCAGCTATTCTCCCTGAGTCCAGTATCTCTTATCAATTCTGTGTTCCATTTTGACCACTTAAACACTAATTTTACCTGTTCTCTGCTCAGAAATGACTTCCTATTGTCTGTTTGTTCAGTGGATAAGCCACATGAAGAGTAGGTAGAGAACGGACCTTGGAGTCAGGGAGAGTTGGAACTGGATCCAGCCTCACACACTTCCTAGATCCACGACTCTGGGCAAATTGAGTCCAATTTTTTTGAGACTTTGTTTCCTCATTTGAACAATGGAAATGATGATATTATTTCCTTACATATCTTACCTCAAAATACTATGCAAATAGTATCATTGCTAAGTTGTAGCATAATAGAAGAAAATTTGGCTAGATGTCCTCCTAGACTTGGGTTCTCACTATGTCCCTACTGCTATCAAGGTACGTGGACAAGTCACTTAATTCTCCGGGCTTCTGTTTTCTCACTTATGAAGGTGAGCTTTAAGAGGCATTCGTGACACAGTGCATAGAGAGACACTCTAAAAGTCAGGAAGACCTGAACTCAGGCTTTGGCTCTGACACATAATACCACTAGCATTGAACTAAAAAGTCACTAACCCTTCAGTGCCCCAAGAAACTGATAAATTGTACAACATGTGCTGGTCGTATTGGGGAAAAGGACTTCTTCACTGAGTTTCCCTCAATCCCTAAAATCATGGGTCTAGTTCAAAGTTGGATCTACGGTAACTTTCTGTTCTATAATGCTAAACACTTCTTCTGCAATATTTGAAGACCCCAAATCATCTGCTCTATCCTACATCCTAGGTGGGTATTAAGGAAACTATTCCCCAGCACTGACTTTAACTATAGTTAAACAAGTCTTGTCTTTGAATGTATCCATACCATGTTCATTATTCCCACCTCTGGGTCTTTGTTCATGAGAGTGACCTTGCCCAAGAATACCTCCTTGTTGTACATGACAGCAAACTGAAGGCAGGAGGGAGGTTACTAACCAAAGGGAACATGGCAGAGGTGGGGATTAGAATCCAGTTTCCTTTCTCCTGATTCAGTGTACTCTCCTTTAGGAGCACAGGAAAGAGCCTTGAACTTGAAAGGAGGAATTCAGAATCACTGGACTTGACACCACTACTTACCACCTGCATGACCTTGGTCAGGTCCCCTAACTTCCTGGGCTTTAGCTTTCTCCTCTGTAACATAAGAGCACTGGATTATAAAGACCTCTAAAGTCGTTTCCAATTTAAGATCTATGCCGCATGTTCTGGGGCATACCTGCCTCTCTGTTAAAAGAAGGCCCCCCTATCAAGAAATGGTGTTTTCATGATCCATTAAAAAAAAAACAAACAATAAATTTCTACAGAACATGAGAATTCCTTAAGCCTGGGAATCAGCCCCCCTTAGCAGTAAGTATAGGTTTATACAATGTAATAAAAATAGTAGCAATATGTACCCCTTCTATGCAAATAAGGCAACAAAATAAGGTGGGTGGTTTCAGACGCAGTTAACCCAAACCATCACTTAAGTAGAGAGCAGAGCCTAGATCAGGATGGAAGGCTCTAGAGTCTTCCCTCCATTGGATTTTGCCTGATTGCAAGGTTGGGCATCGTCATTCCCATATTTCAGATCACAAGCTGGTATGCTCTCGTTGCCCATGGCAACCCAGCTGCACCAGAACGTTAGCATTTGTAAACGTGTGGAGGCTTAAAATTATATTGTTGATTCCGTCTGGAGGGCAATAGTCTGATTTGTACACAGCTCTGAATAAATTTCTCATTATCCTTTACAACCATCAAGAGAGGGAGAGAGAGAGAGAAAGAAAGGGAGAGAGGGAAGGAGGGAGAAAGAGAGAGATGACAGAGGGAGAGAGAGAGGGGAGAGGGGGGAGGGAGGGAGAAAGAGAGAGACAGAGAGAGGGAGAGAGAGAAGAGAGACAGACAGACAGACTGAGAGAGCGAGAGACTGAGAGGAGGAAGGAAGAAGAGAAGGAAAGAGGGAAGGAGCTCTTTTTCTCCCCCCCCTTTTTTAAAGGCAGCAAATTGTGTCAGCAGGTGTGAAATGAATGTTAACCATAACAACCAGACCTGAGTAATCAACATCCCTGCAACTAGCTTGAGAAACATCCAGGATATCACTGGAGACAGGAGACAAGCAGGCAAAGTCTAACATCAGATGAATTATTCCAAGGAGAACTTTAGGAACAGTGGTTGAATGAATAATAATTGCTCCCATTTACACAGGGTTTTGCAGTTGGCAGAGTGCTTTCCTCCCAATACCTCTATGGGGTAGTACAAGTCTTATTATCCTTAGTCTGCTGATAAGGAAACTGAAGTTCATAGGATTGGAGAGCTAAGAGATGCAAGGACCTTAGCAATCACTGGTGTGACGAGTGGGTTATATACCTATTAGTATTTACCATATTATAAATCAAAATGTCTCAATATTATCATGAAAATAATTTTGGCCACAAAGAGCCCCTAAAAGGTTTCAGAGACCCTCCAGGCGTTTTCAGACCACACTTTGAAGAACCAGTGCTCTAAATAAAATTTAGCATTTTCTTCAACTAGAAATGTAGGCAATAAACCACAGTATTATCAGGCTTCCTCAGACTTCCAAAAAGGGTACATGACACAAAAAAGGTTCAGAACCGCTGGACTAGATGAACTATGTATAAGGTCCCTTAAACTCCAAATGTCTATGGGCCTATAATCGTTTGGAAGAGTGATTATACTTGCTCTGTTTTACTTCAGAGTAAGAATAGAATGGGTCAGCTTAAACATGAGCTTCAGTTTCCTGAAAGTCTTCACAAAAGCTATACAATTAGTTTTTAGGAATGCTGTAGAAGGAAGCTCTAGAGTTCTGTAAACCTAAATTCTATGAAGTATCATGGGATTCATCTGGAGCCACATATTTGAAAACAACCAGGTTTACTACAAGGACTCCCCCAAGATATTTACAGAATCAATCAACTAAAAAGCACCTACTATGTGTAAGATATTGTGTTAAATGCTGGGCATATTAAAGGATAGGGATAGGAATTGGGATTGGACCTGTGATTTCGTTGATATAGGGAATTTCCAGATGAGGAAATCCCATTTGCCAGTACAGATAAGCATTTTCTCTGAAACTTCTTGTCTTTGAGCATCTTTTTTACAACTCTGGAGGTAACCAGGTGGCTTGAGACATCTGGGTGGCACAAAGCCCTGGTCCTGGAATCAGAAAGATCTGAGTTCAAATCAGACCCTCAGACATTTACTAGTTGTGTTACCCTGGGCAAGTCACTCAACCTTTGTTTGCCTTAATCTGGTAGAGAAGGAAATGGAAAACTACTCCAGTATTTATGCCAAGAAAATTCCATGGACAGTAGAGTCCATGGGGCCACGAAGAATGATACATGACTAAATGAATGAACAACAACAACATGCAACTTATCATCTTTGAGATTTACCTAGAACATTGAGAAGTTAAGTGGCCTGTCCACAGTCACAAAGCCAGTTATGTACCAGAAATGGAATTCAACCCAAGTCTTCCTGGATAGTTTTTTTTATCAGTTATGCCAAGCTGCTTGTCAGTATAAAAAGACAAAATGAGATAGCACCTGCCCTCAAGGAGCTTACATTCTAAAGGGGTAAAATGTCACAGGACTGGCATACACAGAGGGCCTCTGACAGTTTCTTCACTTGGAAGAGGCTAAGAGCTGGTTCTGGGAGAATCCTAATAACATAATGGAAGTATTTTTGAGAGATGTTGGACATTCTGTAGTTGTTTCCTACCAACTAACCACATCATGAAGACAGGGCTCTTTGGTTGTGGAAGCATTCAGAAAGGACTAGGGATGGAAAGCCTTGACCATTTTTCTCTTTGGTTATGCTCTGGTGGTTTTGATACCATTACTGGTTGCATCCATTGAGAGATACAATGGTGCAAGGAAAGAATCCTTGGGTCTTGTCACCACTGAAATCATGTGGTCCCTTGAAAATGGACCTCTGGTTTTTGCCTGTTTAGTTCTTATATTTTGTAAGACACGTACAAAGCAGACACAAGGCAGCCTTACATGAGAATATACTAGCAGATGGAGGGGGAAGTGGGGAGAGAAAGTGGGGAAAGCCTCCTATGGAAGTTGGTGCCTGAGCTGAGTCTTGAATTACAACTCCACCTGTGAGGTAGAGTTGAGGAGTAATGAAATCCAGGCGTGGAGGAACAGCCAGTGCACAGTCACAGAGAGAGGAGGTAGAGAAGTATGTGTGAGTAACAAGTAGTTAAGTCTAATTAGGCTGTAGAATGCATGAAAGGGAACAATATGTTAAAATACTGGAGAGATAGGAGGAGACCAAATCACAGAGGAGGACTTAATTAAATGCCAAACAGAGGGTTTTATACTGTATCCTAGAAGTAATAGGGAGCCATTGGAATTTATTGAACAAGGTGTGGAGGAACATGGTCAGACTAGTGCTTTAGAAAAACCACTTTGGCAGATGCATGGAGAATGGCTTAGAAGGAGAGAGAGGCTTGAAGCAAAGAGACCATCATTTAGAGTATTGTAGTAAGTGATATGGGGTATGAGAATTGATCAGGACTTGAACTAGGGACTATCAAAAACCCGATGGTGGAGGAGGGTTTGATAGAGTTGGAATATGATAACAATCTGTCTCCTCTCAGAAGAATTAAAAATCTTTTTATGGATCCATCTTTTAGCGGTTGCCTCTGCTAAAATGATTCATTCCCCTTTCCCACCTTGATCATGAGTCTCATGTACTTTCCAGTCTCCACTGTCATCTCTTTGTTTCTAGCTGCAAGATTCTAGACCTCAGTTTCCAATGCGTGCCTGATTCTTGGGCACTTTGTAAGCCACCAGCATCTCTTTGTGGCTTGGTAGGTCACTGGCCTCCTAAATACAAAGGATGAGGGTAGGTGTGGATGGATCTGGAGGGAAGTACTTTATTTTGAAATTGGCCTTGACTTTTCAAATAAGGGTTAAATTGGACAAGACTCCATAGGACCACATCTCTCCTATCTTTATTCTCTCTTTGTCACAGCTAAATGCCAGGCACTAGCTAATTAGTACAATAGGCCTGCAACTGACACTTGATTCTTGACTTAATGGTTTATTTGTTGTAATTAGAAGCTTTTAGCACATCAAAAAGTCCCTCTTATCTTCAACTACAGGTCTGCTATCATCCAACACTTTAATTCAAGGTAACTAATCAATTCAATTCTTTCAACAGACTTTCATAGGGAAATGTACATTTCTGTTTTCAAGGCATTGCTAGGGAAATGCAAAGGATCATAACAGGGTATGGTTGCTAGGGACAAGAGTTACAGCCCAGCAAATGCTGTGGTAGCTATGACAAAAGAGGGGTGGGCCTGGAGCCAGATGAACTGTATTCCACACTTATCTCTGCCAACCTTGATCAAGTCATTTAACCTCGACTTTTCTCTATCACATCATAGAAACTTCTACACTCTGGGATGGCTAGGTGGCGCAGTGAATAGAGCACCAGCCCTGGAGTCAGGAGGACCTGAGTTCAAATTTGGCCTCTAACACTTAACACTTAGTAACCATGTGACCTTGGGCAAGTCACTTAACCCCAAATGCCCTTCCAAAAAAAAAAAAATGCGAAACTTCTACACTCTAGAATCACTTTACCTCTGGACTATTTTCACATTGGAAGTTCCCTCACACCCCTCAGGCTTCTCCTTCTGATTTGTTGGTTCTTCCCAGAACATCCATTTTAAGTGGGAGACCCTGACCAACCATGTCTTTGTTCCTCTTTCGGCTGTACTCCTGACTTTTTGGTCCCAACCTGGGCAGTTTCTGCTACCCACCAGCCCCCTTTTTCAGTTCCCTTTATGCCCTTTCTATGTTTTCTCCCCCATTAGAATGTAAGCTCCTTGAGGACAAGAACTATCTTTCTGCTTGTTTGCATTCCTAGACTTAGCACAGGGCCTGGCACATAATAAGGGCGTTATAGACTCTTGCTGATTTAACCTCTCTGAGCTTCAGTTTCTATATCTTTGGAGATGATGGTAATAATATTTAGAGAAACTTGCAAAAAGGGATATGATCATTATTAAGGAGAGAGAGACCTTCTCATTGCTTTGCCCATTCAAGACACACTTGCCTCTCCACCCTTGAAAAAAGAAGCCATATAAGGACCCTATCTAGCTTCCCATCTCAAATTTTTGTTGTTCAGTTGTTTCAGTCATGTCTGACTCTTCTTGACCCTATTTGGGGTTTTCTTGGCAAAGATACTAGAATAGTTTGCCATTTCTTTCTCTAGTTCACTGTATAGATGAGGAAGTTGAGGCAAACAGGGTTAAGGGACTTGCATAGGGTCACACAGCTAGTAAGTGTTTGAGGTTGGATTTGAACTCAGGTTCTCCTGACTCCAGGACCAGCACTCTATCTGCTGCACCCCTTAGCTTTCCATCTCAAATGGGCATATGCTTAAATATGTGCTTTATGAAACACAGCTTAGGAAACAAAACATATAGGAGTGCTTTGGCTCAGTTAATGTAATTACAATTCATCAAAAAAGTCACTCTCATCTTTAGCTATAGGTCTACTCTATTAGCTCTTTAATTCCAGGTAACTAATCAAATTAATCCATTTCAACAAACTTTTATGGCAAATCTTCTATTTTCTAAGGAAATCAGAAGGCCAGTTATAGCTGCTGTTTACAGAAATATTAACTATTCAGACTTTAGATTGAGACTGAGGAACAGTCTCAGTATTACAGTGATACTCAGTTTAGAGTCAAAGTTTCTTTCAGCATTTTGCAAGACCAAATGGACTTTTGATCTCAGCTATCTCAGAAGAATTGAAGCACTTTTAATTAGCACCAAGGACAATAACTAGGGTGAAGTTAAAGACTTAGTTGAAAAGACTGGGGGTATTCATTCTTTATACTAAAGGAAAGAAAGCATGATAGGATAAAAGTGAGAAACAGGGACAGGCCCCTAACCATGTCTGACCAACAGGAAATCAGGAAGAAAAAAACAAGCATTTCAAAGTTAGTGTTTCTAAGGGTTGAACAAAATCATATTAGGTATTTTCGGTAAGGTTCTCAATACTTTGAAATATAAAAACTTAGAGCTTGGCTTCTAAGAATTCTCTCTACCACTTCTTGGGATCTTCCAATAGGGCTCCATATACTGCTTTCTGCCCACAATTTACTAACTAACTTTAATTTTTCTTTTCTCAGTGGTTCTTGTGGTTCTCTGTTACAGCTGTCTAAGATTTTTATCAATGCATACACTAGTCTTTTTTGCGGCAACACTTTATCAAGAAAGACACTCCAATTACAAGCTTAAAAATTCCATAGCAACAGCTGATTAAGCCTATGTACTGGAGGTACCAAGTCATCCCTATACATCAAGGTACAGCCCATGCCAACAGGGAAAATGCACAAATGGGACAAACAGGTCATTCCCTTTCTGCTGGGAAATAAGGTCTACTTTCTTGACAGCAGTAAACAGTCCTTTGCTTCCCCTCCCTTCCCCCCAGCACCTGTTTCCACAGTAATCAACTCTGGACCTCTCCTGTCCCCCAACATTTTTACTGCATTCTTCAGAATTCAAAAAGCCAGGACTAGATCCAGAGGATTTTGAGGGGACTTTCCTTAGCTCTAGTCATTGGAGGTCTCTAACCTGTCCAGTGCTGAACTTGATCTCATTTTGTTTCCTGAAGTCATGGTACAAGACTGGAACTCTTCATGGTCTCTAAAAGGGGCCCTAGAATCCAGTTGCCCCTGAGACTCTGGAGCTAAAGAAAATGTGAGCAGAAATCTGGAATATGATGAAGTCCTGGTGGTTTGCTCGCTAAGGCTGGAGCAGAGGAGCTATGGGGACCTGTTGCTCTTTTTCTCTGCTCCCGTGTTTGTCACTTTGTACCCTGTAATTGCAGTGACGTTTCACCTTACCTCCCCTGGGACATCTTAGCATCACATGGAAAGGTAATTGATTCCTATGTGATCCCGGGGGGGGTGGGGGGGTGGGAAGGGGAAGAAATACCAGGAGGAAGAAAAATGAACCCTTGTCCTCTGATTCATATCACCTGACTCTCTAGACTTGCTGACCCAGGGTTTAGTCAATGAAATCTTTGCAATGTCACAAAGAAGGCAGGTTGGATTTATCTGACTTACTTCTAGAGCACAGAGCTAACACAAGGAAGGAGGAAAGACCAGCATTTATTGAGTGCCAATTGTATGCCAGGCTCTGTGCTAAGCACTTTTACAGAGGTTATCTCATTTGATCATCACCACCACCCTGAAAGGTAGGTGCTACGATTACTCCCATTTTATAGCTGAGGAAACTGAGGCAGAGATGAAGTGACTTGCCCAGGGTCGCACAGCTAGTAAGAGCCTGAGACTGAGGTCTTGCAGACTCCAGGCCCAGCTCTCTATCCACTGCCCCACTTAGCCACCAATGGGTGGGTATTATAGAGAGGCAGCTTTTGGCTCAACACAAGAAAGAACAATCTAACTGTGTGAAAATGGATTAGATTACCTTATTAAGTAGCGAGTTCCTCATTACTGGAAGTATTCTAGCAGAAGCTTCTAACTTGAATAATAAAGAAGAGCTTTTATTTGTACAGCTTTTTTAGTGGACCTGTGATTTTATCAGTGTAGGAAGCTCCCAGTGTGAGGAATTTCTTCTACTAATTCAAAACAGTACTCACTCTACAATTTATTCATTGAGGCAGTATGAAGTTAAATGACTTGTCTAGGGTCACATAGCCAGAATATGTCAGAGGCTAGGTTGCTGTTTAATAATAATAGCTAATAAGGATCTATATACATATACATATTCATGTAGTACACATATATGTGTGTATACATGTATATACACTATGCATATGTATGTATATATGTATATATGTATAAGTATAGTGTGTGCATATATACATACATATATTTACATATACTTTAAAGTTTAAAAAACATTTAACAAATATTAACTCATTTGATCCTTACAACAAGCCTGGGAGAAAGATGCTACTATGATCTCCAGTTTACAGATGAGGAAACTGAGGCAGACAGAGGTTAAGTGACTCACCCAGGTACACACAGCTGGAAAGGGTCTGAGACTGGATTTGAACTCAAGTCTTCCTGACCCTAGTTCTCTGTCTGTTGTGCCACTACTCCATGCTCATACCTAGGCCATTAATGTTTCCAAAATCCTCTTCATACATCTTCACATTTGATTATCACAATCACCCTGTGAGTTTAGCAGCTGTGCTTATTATTTCCATTTTAATGATGAGGGAAGGGAGCCTGGAGAAACTGTACCATGTCAAAGTTAGCATTTGGCTAGTAAGCCAAGATCTGAAGCTCGTTCTCCCAGAACCTCACGTTGAGTATCTTTTTTTTAAACCACAGCATTCTGCATCACTTGTGAGGGATGCCATGGAGGGGATTCATCCATCAAGCAGAAAGTTCTAATTTCTAGCATCAGAATTCTATGATCTTATTGTTATTTGGTCATTTTTTCGGTTGTGTCTGACTATCTGTGACCACATTTTGGGGTTTTCTTGGCAGAGATATTAGAGCAGTTTGACATATCCTTCTCTAGCTCATTTTACATATGAGGAAACTAAGGCAAACAGGATTAAGTGACTTGTCCAGGGTCACACAGCTAGTAAGTATAGGAGGTCAGATTCAAACTCAGGAAGACAAATCTTTCTGACTCCAGACCCAGAACTCTGTCGATTGTACCTAATGACACTCAATTCTAGTCTTATCTTTAGGCAAATCATTGTTCAGGTGAGAACCTAATTAATTAATTCTGAGTTAGGTACTTGATGTTTACTCTCATTTAAATAGATTAGATTTGAAAGATACAATCTTTCTAAACTCATCTTCTTCCTACAACCTAGTTTTACAACTCTAGTAACTGCCAACAGGTGCCTTGCGTTATGGCTTACTCTTTACAGTCCCAGGAGCTCATCCTACTTTTTCCATCTTATGCTTTTATCTTACTGTATGCAATGTCTGGAGCATACTCCTTCCCCAACCTCCATTTCCAGTTACTGGAATCCTTCTCTTCTTTGAAGGCTGGAATCCAGAAGGGGCCACGTCTTCCATGAAACCTTTCCGGATTCCCTCGGAAGGAAATTGACCCTCTCTTCAGTTGGTCAACAAGAATTTAACAAGTGCTTACTATATACTGTGCTTCTCATCTTTCTTATCACTCTTTACACTCTCTATCCTTAATTATATTCTAAATGGTATTCTAGTTAATTAGGTATTTTTCTTCTCTCTCCCATAGATTGTAAGTTTCTTGAAGGCAGGAACTCTTTATCCTTGTATCCCCAGTGTTAAGCATAATACCTTACACTTACTTAATAGTTTCTCTCTCTGTGTGTATGAAATTAAACATTAATATAACATTAAACATTAATATAATATTAATATAGCATACACCATTATATGTTGTATATAATATACAACACATTATATATTATTATATTTTATATATGTATATATTAGTTCAGTTGGCAAGATTAAGTAATTGAGCTGGAGGCAGGGTGTCTATCTGTGTTTCTCTTGGGAAACATGTCCAGTGGAGCAGAAGAGGTTGGGGCTGCAGCACTGATAGTCATAAAAAGGAACTGCATTCTAAGAGGAAATGCCCAGCCATGTGGAAGTCTGTCCCTTGGATGAACACACCCTGATTGAAGATGGTCCCCTTCTTCCAGAGTAGCATGGGCCCAATCCATGGATACCAGCATCAGTGTGACAGGTGCTGCTGGAATTATCTGCCGACCTCACAGAAGAATCAACTATGAAGACAAAGAATCCAACTGCACCTGAATAAGATTCTTGGTTACAATGTCCCAACAAATGGGTATCCAGGAAGGAGGTATCTATTTTATTCAAGTCAGCCCATTCCACTTTTGGAAAAGTCAGGACAGTTAGGAAGTTTTTCCTGATATCCACCTAAAACCTGCCTCTTGGCATATCCCCTACCCATGACTCCCACCTCTGCCCTCTGCTCTCTGAAGCCAAATTAAACATGTCTAGTCCTTCAATACCACAGCTGCCCTCGAAGTATCCATGACCCCTATATCTTGTCTCTTCCAAGTTAAACACCCCCATTTCCTTCAACAGATCTTTGCATGACATAGTTTCCAGTCTTCCCCATCCTGATCAAACATCCTTTGGACCCACTCCAATTTCCTCTCATGTGAAGGGCCTCTGACCTGTCATCAAGTATCGTCTCTTCTGGACAACATGCTTTCAACCTCTTGCCATAGAACTCACCAGTGAACTACTGCTGTATCACTGTAGTAGGCCAGGCCTGACTCAGGCTGGCCTAGTAGTTCAGGTTAGAGATTCAAACAAAATGATACCATTTAACACTTAACAAAAGATGGTATATTTAGCTAGGGCATGAAAAGAATGTTTAGCAAGGATACAGCACTGGTTTAGTAGGACGTCAGTTCAATCCGCTATGGAAAATCCATCAAGTCTAAGAGGCACTGACTTTTCTCAAAGATTGAGCTTTTTTATACCCTTAGGGAACCAGGTAGCCACATCACTCAATGGAGCCTTAGCTCAGTGCACATCAAATCTCAAAGATGGCTTCTCTGTATTTTAAAGAAAAAAAAAACTTAACCTAACCTACATGGTAGGGTTAATGATAATAACCTTCACCTGTGGCATTCTACCCATTATGTGGGCTTGAACACTATTCCTACTTGTACAAATCCCCTCCCAGTGTCTACTACTAGAATCAAGTCTGTCTAGTCTCTGGAACCAGGTTATCCTGGGTTTACCCTATCCTATCACTACCTGAAGCCAGAAAAAAAATTGAACCTCAGAATAGTTTGGACTTGGATCAGGGATCTCTACAACTCTTGTCAGAAGCAACCAGTTAGATAAGGCTTGCTACCCTACAAAGAAAAAGAGAGCTCTGTTTCTAGCTCCCACCATGGACCTAAGCCCTGCCCCCAGCAACATCAGAGGCTAAGCCTAGTGTACAAGGCTCAAGTAACCACATATCCTCTGCCTTTCCTACTGATCCCAGGCTACCATTCATGGCCTAGCAACACTGCTCCAGACAGCAGCTATCCAAGCCTTCTGGCCTTGGGGATCCCATGAGCCTCCAAATACCATCATCTGGGCATCATTACAGATTGTATCATCAGTTACCATGAGTTCCAGTCCTGTCTTTCTATGGAAGAGTAGAAATCTTCAGTAGGAAACCTAGTCAGATCTGGAGGTTGATGCAAGAAGGTTTCTCACAATTATACATCTCAAGGAACCCGTATGTCTTATCTGAAAATTGAATCTGTAATTGGTCAATTGGCTATTGTTTCCATGTTTTGTTCATTGAATACAGACACTTGGAGAGAGTGAGACATTTCTCTCTTTCTGATTTCAGGGTACTGTACCTGTTTGCTCTCCCCTCCCAATTTGGAAATGCCCTCATTTTCCCTCCAATTAGAAATAAGATTACCTAATTTTGTAATCTTGTTTGTACCCTGTTAATCATTTTCTTTTAATTAATTGGTCCTATTTGATTAATTGATTTTAATACATAAAAATCTATCTCCTCCTATATTCAGGGTCCAGTGCCAAAGCTGAGGAAGTATGCAATTGGCATGTATCACTTAATAAATCGACATACTCAGAAGTTCATACCTTTCTTTCCTCAGTCATTTCATCTTTCACCTACCACACACTTCAGGGATGAGGTTCAGTTATTCCCTTGATGCTAAGGGAGTTCTGATTTGTCACACTATCTACTTCACAAACTAAGAATAACTCACATTGGCACAGTACATTTAAGTATTCAAAGCACTTTCTTCACAACAACCCTGTGTGGGGAGTATTGTAAATACTGTTATTCCCATGTTATGGAAGGGGAAACTGAGGCCAAGAGTGCTTAAGTGATCTGCTCAAGCTCCCACAACCAGTAAGTGGCAGAGCCAGAGGTCAGTTCTTTCTTAACTCCAAGTCATTTCCTCTGCACTGTGCTGCTTTTAAGAGGAGCTTCCAAAGGTTCTTACTGACCCTAACCTCTGCAGTCACTAGCTGTCAAGAGCTCTTTAAATCTAATCGGATCAGTCTTTCAATTCCTTATAGGTAAATTTCCCCTTCAAATTAAAGCTGCTGGGGGAAAGGACTTGATGATTGCTTTTCAGTGAGACTTAAGGAGTCGGCATCAGTCCTTGAGGAGATGGAGTGGCTGATTAACCCTCTGGACCATTAAAATAACCAGTAACTATTGGTCTCAAGAAAATCCTTGAAGTGTTTGGCTCTCTTTATTTTCCTGTTCCCTCCACAGCATGGCATATTTTAAAATCCAAGTGAACAAATAAAAACTATAATTATGTTAGTTTCCTAGAGCTTGAATACAGCTCCAAAGGCATCTAGCACAATTCCCTACTTGATAGATGATTCCATCCAATAAAATCCCCAACTGATACTCATCAAGCATTTATTTATATACTTTCAGGGACAAGTCAGAGTAGACTGTCTCAGGGAGTCCTTCAGTCATTAGAATGGAAGGAAGAGGTAAATGCACTGGTATGAGGCAATTGAACTCAATCAAGGCAGAAGGAGAAGAGACAGAGAAAGTAAAGTCAAAATACAAACTTAAGAAACCTAGTCCTCTACCAGGGAAGGGGAATGACCTTGTGTTCTGGAAGACTATGTCGCTGGAGCAGAAACCCTAGCAGATTCTCCTAGACTGGAAACACTGAATATGGGCCTGGTAATCAACAGACTGTCTTTTGAACAAAGAGAAGATTAGCAAGGTTTAGAGGGGTTCATCACTGGAAGACTGCCCAGTAGGTATTTATTTATTTATTTTTTCTAGTCAAAGCAACTCATTTACAAAGGCACGGAGGAATCTCTATCTGCATTAGTAGATAGAGCATCCAAATAGTTAAACTCACAGACTCTAAAAGTGCAAAAATATTCACTTATTGAATAAAGAAAACAGCTATGCCCACCAGCACCCACATCTACCTACAAACTTCTTCATTTTGTTTGACTTTGTTTTTGTTTTGTTTTAACTACCTCACCTTCTCCACCAGACAGCATAAATTTCTTTAGATGCCTGGGCAATACCAGGCCAATCTGGCAACGATGACAATCTTGATTAATGTTAATTCAATTAAATTCAAGCCAACAAGCATTTATTAAGCACCTCCTATGTGCCAGGCATTATGCCAGGAACTAGTGATATAAAGACAAAGACCAAAAAAGTCCCTGCCCTCAAAGAGTACACATCATCTTCTAGCCAGGTTGACTGGGCAAGCATCCACACTGACTCTAACATAACCTATGTGTCAGACTTAAGTATGACAGGATCCTGGCATTTCAGGCTATTGCTTTGACTGTACTATGAGCTTTGGTTAACTATGGATACAGGATACTAATATAATTCATTTTTTAAGAGTCCTAACAACTGAATTCTAAGGGAAACAGGTTTAAGATGTTTGGGGATTTTTTGTTTTGGCAGAGATATATGACATATTATTGTTTTGAGATTTGTCAGAACACTCATCACAAATGAACATATGGACAAGCCTATACTATCAGATTTACACACTAAACAGGAAAAATCCGATTTTGAATCTGCTTGCAATGCAATGGTATTGAGAGAGGGATCACATTAGTTCATCTCAGACTTGGCAGCATCATAATGTAGAGCAGATACCTTCTAGATGGCTGGATCTTAAGGGATTGGTGGAATAACCTTTTCATCTCCACACATTCCCCAAAATGTCACTGGACTAGAGAGCAACTTTCCATTCTCAAGTGGGGTAGGATCTTTTCAGTCAATCTTGTGATTGTCTACTAATGATTTGTACTGGACTGAGGAGGAGGTTTAATCAGACTCTAATCATATTCATAAATGACTTCTTTCTAGTAGCACTTTTGATATAAATAGACATTGTCAATCTGGGGCATTGAGACAGACTTGATGTATATACCCTTAGTCTTCTTAGAAGGAGGATACATGTCTAGAAGTATGTACCTGGCTAGGGAAGAAATAGAAAGCAAGGCTCTTGGAAGTTTGGATCTTGACTTTGCTTTCTGTGTGTCTCTTTCTTATCTTCTAGTAGTGCATCTATTTCTCATTTCCCTTCTGGTGGTTGAGGGAGTAAGACTCTAGTCATTCCAGTAACACGTCCGATTTCTTTCTTCCTTCTGGAAGGCAACAAGGGAAGTTGCCCCTATGGGCTACTCCTATTATTCTCTTCCCTTTTAAAGGGAGAAGAGAATGGCAAGCTCTTAATTGAACAGGCTACATTTCTCTTGACCAGACACAAGGGAATAGAATTGCCCAGCCTTTGCTTAGTGTCCTAGATCTTTGCTCTGACTTGGACCTGATTTTCCTTCGCTCACATTTCCTCCTCCTCCTCCTCCTTTCTCTCTAAAATCTTCCTGGTGTGAAATATATGGCAATTTGAACATTTCTTGGCATTGCCCTTTTTAGGATTGAGACATAAACTGATCTTTTCTAATCCAGTGAACACTGTTGTATTTTCCAAATTTGCTAGCATATTGAGTGTGGCACTTTTAACAGCATCATCTTTTAGAATTTTAAATAGCTCAGCTAGAATTCCATCAAATCCACTAGCCTTGTTAGTAATGTTTCCTAAGGGTCACTTGACTTCATTCCCCAAGATGGTTGGCTTTAAATCAGTAGTCACACCATCGTGGCTATCAGTGATGCTGAGACCTTTCTTGTATAGCTCTTTTGTGTCATCTTGCTATCTCTTCCTAATCTCTTCAGCTTCTGTTCAGTGCTGTATGTCAGTTTCATGATGGCATGATTGCATGAATTCTATATAATGGATGAGGCTCTCATGTTTTCCCAGTCACTGATGAAGTAAAGCAGGGCTGTGTGCTATTCCCATGCTATTTAGTATGATGGTGATTTCATAAAGAATAATAGCTTCAGAGCTAGAAGGGCCCTTGGATGTCACTGAGTCCAAACCCATTTTTACAAATGAGAAAAGAGACTCAAGAGAATTTAAAATTAATTACCATGGAACTAAGTGGTACAGTGAATAGAAAGAAGATGGACATAGAGTCAGGAATAACTGAGTTTAAATCCTGTTTCAGACACTTACTGGCTGTGTCTCCCTGTGTAAGAAACTTGGCTTCTAATTTTCTCAGTTTCCCTCATCGCCCACCTTACTGGGGTATTATGAGGATAAAATGAGGCCATATTTGTAAAACCCTTTGTTACATAAATGGTAGCTAGTGTTATTACTATTGCGTCAAGCCACAAAGATAGTAGACAGCAAAGCCAGCTTTTGAATTCATTGTCTCTGACTTTAAATTCAATCCTTTTTATGTTGAACCATGGGAGAACTCTATGCCTGATGCTTGAAGCATTCTACAGAATTTCAGAGTGCCAAGATCTTGGGTATATTTCATAGCTAAACTGTTGGCAGTGATTTTAAATTCAGTCAATTCAATATTTGTGAGGGCAGAACTATAAAAGAATTCAGCATCCAATGAAGCTCCTTGCAAAACCTCTTCCTGGACTCATGTCAACTATGAGAGAAAAAAACAAAACAAAACACAAGTTTCTTTTGCCTGCATATAAAAATAAATTTTGCAGAAAAAAATCAAAATTTTTCTTTTTACTTGATTTTCTTTTTTGCCTCTTTGATAGAAAGGCCATGGGAATGCCCAGTTCTTTGGCAATTGTCTTAATGTAAGTGAGATTCTTTCAGCTACAGGTTCACATAATACTCTCAACACAATCCTCAGTCTAACTTAGATATTTAAGGTTGGCAAGATGGTGATATCCCAAGACTGCAGTGCTCAGCTAACTTCACTGGCATGGATCAGAATTTTATTCCAGCTTACCAGTGCACAGAAAAATTGAAAATCTATTTGGTGGAGAAAACCTTAGTCCATAGGAATCCTTTTTGGATCTGCCAAGATATTGCCAACAGTATCATCTAACACCTTAGCACTTCTGCTACTGGTAAGCCTAAGAATCTCTGAGCTTTTGTTTGGAAAAACCAACATATTCTAAGAGCTATCTGTGCATGTTAACATTTCCCAGAAGCTGGTAAAACTTGAAAAACAATGTAAAAAGATTTTGTTCTGTTCCTGAAATTGCAAGAGCTGCATTATTCAAACAGGCTCAATTGATGCCTCAGAGATTAAGACTAACCAGGGGCACATGGTGCAGATCTGGCAAATATATTTTGAAGCATGTTTTCTTGATTTGCTTGAAATTTTTTCTACATTGTCATGCCCTTAGCCTCTTGCATTTTAAATTGATGAAGAATTTGTGATCCCAAACCCTTCTAGTCTTTTCATGAGCATGAATGTATTTCATATTATTCTCTCTACCAGTAATGCTGTCACACCATAATAACAAATTTATATAGCTTTTATATAGTATCTACTATGCACAAGGCACTATGCTAAGTGCTTTACAAATATCTCATTTGATCCTCACAACAACTCTGGGAGATAGGTAGCATTATTATTGTCATTTTATAGTCGAGGAAACAGAGGCAAATACAGGTTAAGGGACTGAGCCAGGGTCACACAGTGTCTGATTTGAACTCAGGTCTTCCTAATTCCAGAGCCAGTGCTCTATCAACTGTACCACCTAGCTGTCTCATAATACCAGCTCATTTGACTGTTTTGTGTTGGTGGGCAATATCAGGGGGCAACAACAAAGTAAAAATATTTTTATTTCTTGGTCTTAGAAATGATTTCAGAATGGTCAGAAAGCCATTAAATTATTATAGTTCATTCTAATTTATAGAAGCAAGGAAGCTCTTCAAAATCATCTCTTTCAATGTAGCATTATGGTTTACCAGTTCCAAGATAGAAAGACCCTACTACAAAGGTGTTTAATTTGATCATTGTAACACTACCATATTAGTTTTTGAGTTAGAGAAAGTCCAGTGAATTCTTGTGATCTCTTATTAATAAAGCAAACTTTCTAGCCAGATTTTTTTTTGGGGGGGGGGGGGCGGAGATTTGATCAAAAGTTTTGTTTGCTGAAGACACAAAAAGAAAACAAGACCCATTTGCAAAACATAACCTATGTCGTTTCCTAAATTTCCATTGGAATATCACTTGTAAAACCATATAGCCTACAAAGCAATGGCCATCACCTTGGTTACCTTTGAAGAGGGCATCTTTGCCTTGGGATTGAACCCAAGTCAGTCATTAATAGCTGCCCAGGGCGGAAGACCTTTTAAGTTTATTGGAATATTAGGAAATGGAACTACTACAGGTGGCTAGCTATTGATTAAGGCAATCAGAGCCAGATGTTTTAGTCCTTCACGGGGATGATTCATTCTTGGAAGTCTATGGAATACACATGCACTCCTTTTTTTAGGGTTGTCTGGGATTAACCATTTCTGCCACCACTATAATAATGAATGAATATCTCTCACTCAATCTTTTCCCTTCCCTCACTTCTCATTCCCCCATTCACCCAGAGAAAACTCTGACAATGGACATTCTTTGCATGCCATGTTATATACCCAGCAGGACTAGATAATCTCATTATATGAAGGGAGAGAAAAGATTATTTCTCTCTACTCACCTTATAAATTATCCAGAATGCAGAGATTTTGTATGAAAACAGCCCATCCTGATTTCACTTTCATGGGAGCTAGGTCAAGAATATCATTCATCATTTGACAGCCAGTAATGAGTATGTAAGATTTATTTCCTGTGACCCCATATTTCTGCCAGTAATAACAGGGAACAATCAGTGGTATTAAATCAGTAGGGGACTTGATGTTTTAAAAGGTGCTTCCCCCCAATTACTTGGAACCCTCTGTTGGGTGAAGCTTGAAGATGAAGGAGGAAAGCAGAGCAACATTACTTGTACAAATGAACACTACAAATGTACGATTTATCTAATAAAGACAACACACCGCATTCCTGACCAAATACATCGCTTATGCACACTATATTCTGCTGAATGGAACTGTTGGCTTTTCTCTTCCTACATAAAATACACAGCAACAAAGTATGACTTAGAGGATGCTTTGCATCTGGCCATTTTTTATTGGGAGGTATTCAATAAGAGGAAATTTTAATAAAGTCTATTTTTTCTCATTATACTGTTGATTAGAAGGTTGTATTATGATGAAGTTTCATTATTCATATGTGGTGACTTATCACAAAAGAAATACATGCATATAACAGAGAGGAGCAATTTTCTAGCACTGAAAATACTTTTTAAAAGTACCTTTTGTTGTATTTTCTTGCATGTATTGTACCCACTGGATGTTGTTATTCGGTCATTTCAGTTGTGTTCAACTCTCCGTGACCCCATTTGGGGTTTTCTTGGCAGAGAAACTAGAGTGGTTTGCCATTTCCTTCTCCAGCTCATTTTTGCAGGTGAGGAAACTGAGTCAAACAGGATGTTAAGTGACTTTCCCAGGGTCACACAGCTGGCAAATGTCTGAGATTAGGTTTAAATTCAGGTCTTCCTGACTTTAGACTCAGCGCTATCCACTGCACCACCTAGCTGCCCCACCCACTGTATCTGGTCCAGTAAAAAAAAACAAAAAAACAAAACTCTGTATTTGGAAGTTGGACCAGTTCTACTAACTACCTGTTTGCTGCCATCTTCTCTGTCAAAAATAATGAAGGATCTTTGGACTAGAGGAATAGAACAAAAGTGGCCGATGGGAAATTGCTACTCATCAATATAAACAAGGAGCAACTGTGAGAATATCCAACTGATGAAATCAAGTCACCTAGCCCAGATGAACTATATCCTCAGGTATTGAAGGACCTGGAAGATATAATTGCTGATTCACTGCAAGTGAAATTTCAAAGATGTAGAAACTGGAAGAAATACCTCAGGAGAAGGGTATATGTTCCAATTTTCCAAACAAAAAAAGAGAAGAGAATGGAATCTATAAGCTTCGCAGCTATCTGAGGTTGACTTTGATTTCTGGCAAAATTGTAGAATGTATTATTAACGAAATGGTTAATGAATGTCTAGAAAAGGAAGTAGTAGCAGCTGCAAAGATTCAATAAGGCTTCAGCAAGAACCATGCCAAACTCACCTTATTCCTCTTTGGAAGGGGCTACTAGACTGGTAGACCCAAAAAGTGCCATTGATCTAGCTTACCTATATTTTAGCACAACTTTTAATAAAGTATCTTATACTATTCTTATGGAAAAGATGAAGAAATGTGGGCTAATAGTAAAGCTAGATAAAGATAGAACCTTCCTCAAAGAGGAGTCATCAATGGTTCTACATCATCCTGGAAGGGGGATTCCAGTAGAGTGAACCAGACATCTGTAATCGGACTTATACCATTTAACATTTTTATCACTAATTTGGATAAAAGCATAGAAAACACATTTGTCACATTTACAGATGACACAAAGCTAGAAAGAGCTGACCAATGTGGTTCAGTGAGAGAGTCAAATCTAAAAGTTCTTAGTGGAGAGGTGGCTAGGTGCCACAGTGAATAGAGCACCAGCCCTGGAGTCAGGCAGACTTGAGTTCAAATCTGACCTCGGACACTTAACACTTACTAGCCATGAGACCTTGGGCAAGTCACTTAACCCCAATTGCCCTGCCTTTCCCCCTCCAAAAAAAAAAATCTTGGTGGAGTTTAGTGAACTGCAAGCCTAATAAGTGTGTGTGTGTGTGTGTGTGTGTGTGTGTGTGTACAAATACATACACATATCAACAGCATGAAATACATTTGGATCCTGGGTTTTGACAGGTAAACTTTAGGAAGGGCATTGATAACCTGGAAAGTATATAGAGATGGTGAAGGGCCTCAAGTCCATGCCATGCAAACATTGGTTGAAGGAAGATAAGGTGTTTAATACAGAGAAGATGTGGGGTTGCAGGGGGAGGGTGGGATGATTTGTTATAGTTCGGTCCTGCTGTTTAACTCATCATGACCCTGTGGACATTACTACTAACCATGGAATTTTCTTGGCAAAGATACTGAAGTGGTTTGCCATGTCCATCTCCAGTGGATTAAGGCAATCTGAGGTTAAGTGACTTGCCCAAGGTCACAACTGGTAAACATCTGAGGCTGGATTTAAAGTCCGATCTTCCTGACTCCAGGCCCAGCCCTCCATCCACTGAGACATCTAGCTGCCTGTGGAATGATAGCTGCCTTCAAACATCTGAAGGGCTGTCATATGGAAAAGATGGACCAAGAAAATTTTTTCTGGTTTGACCCAGTAGAGCAGAATCAGGGTCATTTGGAGGATATTTCAAAGACAAAAATGTAGGTCTTATGTCAGAATAAATTTCCTCCAAGTAGAGTCTCAAGCAGAGAATGAACCATAATTTGTTTTGGTATCTTAACATGAGGAACCCTTTTGGTGCATAGGTCAGACCAGATGGTTGATGAGGTCGCTTTGAACGCTGAAATTCTGGGATTCTGAGAGACTTTGGAGAAGTTGCTTTATGTCATGGGACCTCCCCATTCCTTCATCTATAAAATAAGACTTAGATTGTCTGAGGCCTCTTTATCCTAGGATTCTGTGTTGCAGTGGGTGGCAGCCCACCTTGCCTATCACCACTGCTGATTCTGCCAGAGTAAGAGCTGCTCGACACAGCAACGTTTCATTTTTACTCAGCCTGGAAAAGGAAGAAGAGTCAATTCTTTACAGCCATGTAATCTGTGGTACCCCCCGCCCCAAATCTGTCAGGGGTCAGGAGTACTGGGCTCTTTCTAGGCCTCCCAAAATCACTACACAAATTTGCTAAACAGAGAGTCATTGAATAGGGCTCATTATGAAGGGTCTCTAGGTGGCTCAGTAGAAATGGTGCTAGGCCTTGAGTCAGGAAGGCCTGAGTTCAAATCTTGTCTCAGAAGCTTAATAGCTGTGACACTGAAGAAATCACTTAAATTCTCTTTGTCTCAGCTTCCTCAACTATCAAATGAGTATAATAATAGCACCTACCTCCCAGGGTTGATTTGAGGATTAAATGAGATAATGCCTTTAAAGTGCTTAAGAATAGTGCCCGGGGAACATAAGTAGGTGCTTAATAAACTCTTGTTTGCTTTATCAGTAAATACACTATAGGAGAAGTCTTAGATCAGTGACATACCTATAAATGAATAAAAAATTAATCTTGTATAGCATAGGATAAAAAGATTTAACAAAAATTATTTCTGTAAAGAGAAACACAAATGATCAACCCTCCTAAGTCCAGTTGGTTATTCATAGGCATGAGGCCACATAGGGAGGCCCCCAAGTAGGAAAAAAAAGAGTAAGAAAGTCAAGTCAACAAGCATTTATTAAGCTCCTTCTATGTGCTAGGCACTGTACTTGGCACTGGGAATACAAAGAAAGGTAAAAACAATCCTTGCCCTCAAGGAGCTTACAATCTAATGGGGTTTGAAACATAATGTAAACAACTGTGTACAAACAAGGAGAAAATTGGAAATAATCTCAGAAGGGTGGGCACTAGAGATAGGAAAGGGCCAAGTCATGAAGGACATGAAAAGCCAAAGAGAGTTGTTAAAGCTTAAAACTGCACTAAAACTTTTGTAATGCTCTCTATCTGATGTTGGAGATAAGAGTTTATCTGGAACTTATTGAAAAAAGGAGTGATGTGGCAAGACCTGCATCTTAGAAAGATCAATTGGATAGCCTGTACTGAAGTAGGAAAGGATTTGACAAGGAAGGGAGACCAACCAGGAGGTTATATTGCAATAGTTCAGATGTCAGGTGCCTGCAGCAGAGTGGTGATAATAACAGAGAAAAGAAAGGGGCATATGTGAGAGATGTGAAGGTAGAATTGACAGGAAGGATTGAGAGTGAGGGAAGAATATCCTAGCTTGTGACACTGGGTACCCTCAAAAGTAATGGGGAAGTTTGGAAGAGGAATTGAGTAACATGATGAGCTCAGTTTGGGATATGTTGATTTTAAGCTATCTATAGGATATCCAGTTTGAGTCGCCTAATAGACAGGTGGTGTTGGAGGACTGCAGGTCAATGGAGAGATTAGGGCTAGATAGCTAGATTTCAGAATCATCAGCTTTATTGTTGTTCAGTTGTTTCAGTTGTGTCTGACTCTTCATGACCCCATTTGGGGTTTTCTTGGCAAAGATACTGGAGTGGTTTTTTGATATTATTTTCTTCTCCAGTTCATTTTACAGAAGAGGAAACTGAGGCAAACAGAGTAGTTAAGTGACTTGCCCAGGGTCACACAGCCAGTAAGTGTCTGAGACCATATTTGAATCCAAGTCTCCCTGACTCCAAGCATGGCACGCTATCTACTGCATCACTTAGCTGACCCTCTCCCAATAATTAGAACTATGCAGAAATGGTTTGACCTGCCTGGGGTGGGTGTGTTGGGCTCCTTCCTCAACCCATTTGGAGGTCTTCAGAGGGCTGGATAATTGCTTGTTAGGTTATTCTTGTGGGGGTTTCTTTTGGAGCATCAAAGGTTGTACTAGTGGACCAATGAGATGCCTTCCTACTCTCAAATTGTGATTCTTTGATACTACCCAGTATGTGTTCATTTTGATGATATTCTCCATGACTTTGAAGCCATTAAAGCCAGGAAAGCTATATGGTAATCTCTGTTAAAGCTGTGATTGGACCTGCATATAATAACTATGGCCTTTTGTACCAGCCTACCTCCAAATGGACATGAATTACTGTTCTAGGAAGTACCATTGTGTGGGGGCAGAGGCACAATTTTCAAAGGTATATCAATATCTTTAACTTGTAAGTTTTCTGGTACTTTGTACAGAATCTCCTGCCTAAATGCTTTCTTGTCACACTCATTAGTTCTCATCTCTGGTATTTTACACAGAAAGTTCTGCAAAATAACATACTACTAATGAGGCTTTGTAGGTCTGGTCACCATTTTTGAGGCTCTTTCGAAGTTAGCTGGTATGTACATGTATTTCCTACATTGTATGTGAGAAATAAACTCTTTCTTCTGTTACACCAAGGTTTATACCAAATAAATATTACTGTTTTCCCTTAAAAACACTAGTACAGTGGTTCTCAACCTTCCTAATGCCGCGACCCTTTAATACAGTTCCTCATGTTGTGGTGACCCCCAACCATAAAATTATTTTCGTTGCTACTTCATAACTGTAATTTTGCTACTGTTATGAATCGTAATATAAATATCTGATATGCAGGATGTATTTTCATTGTTACAAATTGAACATAACCCACAGGTTGAGAACCGCTGCACTAGTAGGATGAGGTAATCAGTCTATAATTTGGCTAAAGGAAAAACCAAATCAAGATTATATTTTTAGCTTTTATAGGTGACAAAAGTTTTGATGACTGTTAAATCCATTATTGCATTAGACGAGGATTTATTAAATGCCTACTATGTGTAAGGTACACTGTTGGGTGCCAGAGATACAAAGACCCTGAAAAGGAATATGACCTGAACATAGATAAGTATGATACAAAGTGGGGAGGGGATGGTAGGGACAAAGGAGAGAGCTAGGCAAAGTACTCTAAAACAATCTGAGGAAAGAGAGAAGATTTTCAGCTAGGGTAGAATAAAAAAAAGACTTCCTGCAGTAAGTAGCACCTGAGATGAACCTTGATGGAATGGAAGAGTTTGAAAAGACAGAGGGTAAGGAGAAAGTACATTCTAGGAATGAGGAGGTTTGCACAAATGCACAGACATAGGAGTTTTATGTCAGATTCTGGGAACATCTAATCATCTGGTTTGACTGGAATATAAAGGACATGAATCATAAAAATGTGAAAGGAGGATAGAAAGGTGAAATCAGGCTGTGGAAAGTCTTGAATACAAGGTTGAAAAGTTTCTATTTTATTCCAAAGGCAACAGGAAGCCCGTGAAGGTTTTTGAGGAGGTGAGTGACACATGAGGAATTTATGAATAATACAACAACATTAAGACAACATTTTCAAATTAACAGCCATCTTATTATTTTTCAATATTGACAGAAGTATGAATCAATTCCTTAAGTATCAGGTTGAGGTCCACAGACATTGGCTAAACTTACTTATTTATACTTGTTGCCACTATTGTAATTTTCATTAAGGAAATTCTGAAGAATTTTTCTTTCTGGAAATAAGGAAGGAAAAGTTTTGTTTAATTTTTTAGAATGCGAAAACAAAAGAATAGAAGCAAGTAATGTAGGCCATTGTTCTAACAAAGTTGAGTGTGTTAAAGAATGTAAGACTTACATAGTAATCTTATAGGTAGAGAACAACATGACTTAGGGGATATGATTCCTATGTACATAAGAGGGAATAATTATTTATTAATTGGCAAGAATAAAGTAAATATTTAGAAGATCAGCTTAGGCCATATAGATGACAGTAGCAAATATCTCAGACTACTGTCATTAATATTTTGCAGAGGGAAAGAGTTATTTTTCTGCCCAAACAGGCTAGCTTAATGAATTATTCTCCTTCCCTTGAAAAACAAAAGACAGGTAAGGAAAAACAAACAAATCATTATTTATTTCATTATAAAAATCATTATTATGTTTCAATTAATATGACTAACTTAGAAAACACTACAGATTTAATTCAAATGTCACCACAATTGATTAAAAATGGCTGCTATCAGCAATGAACCACATCATAGAAAGGTGCCCCTTATAAAACCAGTAATAATATTTAATTTTAATTTTTTTTTTTTTTTGGTCTTTTTGGAGGGAGGAAAGGCATAGAAATTGGGGTTAAGTGGCTTCTCAAGGTCACACAGCTAATAAGTATTAAGTGTCTGAGGTCAGATTTGAACTCAGATCCCCCTGACTCCAGGGCCGGTTCTCTATGCACTGCACCACCTAGCCGCCCCTAGCATCTAGCTTTTATATAGCCCTCTAAGGTTGCAGCATATTGTGCGTATCTTATCCTCAAAATAACTTTGTAAGATAAGGGCAATTAACTATTTACATTATTATAAATAAAGATGATAATATGTAAAATAACAAATCAGGGGCTATTATTAACTATATTATTACAAATAATGATAATATTTACAATAATAAATTATTATTATTTTACGGGAAGCTAAGGTTGAGAATTGTTAAGCAATTAAGCCAGGATCATGCAACTAGCAAGTGTCTGAGGCAGGATTTGAAATCTGTCCTTCCTGACTCCAAGTCTAACACTCACACCCACTGTGCCTACCTTATAATGTTAACTGTGAATAGTAAAATTTGATTACTTAGCATGTTTTATCATCTCCTTGGTAGACAAGAAAAAAAAAAAACCTCTCTAGTCTTATAAGTTGTCCCTGCTCCAAATACCACCCCCTGCTCCTCCTCCCTTTTTCTAGAATCTTTTATGCCAGGAAACTTCTATCTGCTAAATGGCACCTAACTTCCTGAGACATCAGAGAATGGAACCAATCAGACATGCCTGAATGAGAGTCTCCCCGCTCCCTACAAAACCTCTGGGTCCCTTTTTTCTAGGGATTGATGCCCAAAATAAGCTGCCCTCTGCAGTCTGAATATACAAATTGGCTCTACCATGAAAATCAGTTTGTGGCCCTAGTATGTGTGTATTGGAAGAAAGGAGGTTATTACATCAGAGGCAGTCAGTTTATAGCCCTGGTCTTGGAAGCACTGGCTCCAGCTTCCAGGGTGAGAGACTGGCATCCTCCACTTGCTGGAAGAAATAGGCTTCCTGTTCCCCTCCCTCAATGATTAAGGGATGAGAACAGAGTGCTGATACTAACAGCCTACTTCCACAGAAAGTAGCTGAGCCTCTTTGATCTCTTGAAGAGCACTCTGCTTATAGCTTCTCCTCGTGTCTCCCTCCTTGGATGTCCTCTTAAGTCTCAAACCTTCCCTTGAATTAGGTTACAACACTCAGATAATAAGTTTATTGCTTTTAGCATTGGCGGCCAGTCTAAACCTCTTACAGATGCCTCTATATCTCCCTCTTCTCTGCCCCCATCCTCGCCAATGGACTTAGAGATCTAGTTTTTGAACATTTTAGGAAACAACTTTCTACGCTCTAAAATAAAACTGTCGGAAATTAACAAAATTTAAAGCAAACCAGCTGGATCCAGGGTAGCCAATAACAGGTCATTTCTTTTTTTCTGGCCTTCTTATGGTTATTGGTTAGTGCCCTTAAGATGGCTATATCAATCAATCAGGCTATCTATTATGCACCTAGCACTACGTTAGGCACTGAGTATACAAGATAAGAAGCTGGCAAATCCTGGCTGAGAGCCATCAACTGTCCAAGTGCCTAGACAACTGGACTGGCTGCTTCCTGACTCTGAGTAAGGCAGCACACATGTGTTTCATACATGTGTCCTTAGTCTGAGCTTGGGGAGGAGGAAGGACATGGTGGAGAGGGAAAGGAGGTCAAGGTAGGACGTTATTCCAGCTCTTTCTCCATTGGTCTGATTCCTGTGCCTTAATCTCATTCTTTTGTGTTGATCAAAGTCATTCTGCTATGCCCTTTCCATCTCCTTCCTCCCCCTAATCTATCCCCTTTCTTGTCCTGCCTCTTCCCACATCTTCAGCTGCATCTCAGTCTTCAGGGAGTACACAACTCCCACTTTTTCCCTAATAAAAGGAATTCCTGAGATGTAACTCCAAAGAAGAGAGCTAGAGGAGTGTAAGAGGAGAGAGCTTGAGGAATAAGAGCTGGGTTTTTTTTTTTTCTATTTGAAGGATGGGAACAGTTTTAGAAAAGACTACAGACTTTAGGGATCCTGGTAGTGTTGTTGTTCAGTCATTTTGGTCATGCCCAACTCTTTGTGACCCCATTTGGTGGTTTCTTGTATCTCTGGAGTATCCAGTATCTCTGGGGTGGTTTGCATTTCTTTCTCTAGATCATTTTACACATGAGGAAACTAAGGCAAATAAGGTAAAGTGACTTGCCCAGGGTCACACAGTGAGTGTCTGAGGCTGGATTTAAAGGAAGATAAGTCTTCATGACTCCAGACTTGGCACTCCAGCATTGTATGTTTTTTTTACATTGTATACCCAATGCCTAACATAGTGCTAGGTGCATAATAGATACCTAATTGATTGATAGAGCCATGTTAAGGGCACTAACCAATAGACAGAAGAAGACCAGAAAAAATAGAAAAATGACCACATAGCTCATTTCCTATATAGAAATATTATGATTAGGGCCTCTTTCAAGGGAAATATCAGTTCAGAGAACTGACCATAACAAGGTAGGGTGATAGGGGATGACCATAAAGTAGGATAGTTTGTATATGACAAAGACCCATTGAGTTGTGTTCTATTCAAGGTCCCAAACTGTATCTTAGTGTGTCTATCAACTTACCATTCTGTGGAACTTTCTCAAGGTATTTCTTGATTTCAGTTTCACTGAGAGAATTCAAAATCATTGCAAAATCTAAGTATTCCTTTCCATAATGTCTTTCATATGTGCTCTGCTTCTTCATATGTTCTTGGTTCCAAATGTGGCTAAGCAGAACCGAAGGAACTGAGAAGACAAAGGAGAAAAAAGTCAAGGGGAAGAAAGCTTCTGGGTAAGCAAAGAGTCACTGCCATCTCTTGGCATTACACTGAAAGCCATGGGTCTCCATGACAGGCTGAATCTGCATCCTTAATGATGTAAGGAACTAAGCTATCATTTTAAATGAAACCTCTTTAAACAAAGCCAAGAAAATTTGGAGGGGGGTATAGGACCACAAGACTATTGGGTTTATCAATGTAGTAATGTATGTAAGAGAAATCCAGGTTTTAGTTTCCAGTCACTTGGGACTACAATTGGGTATGAGTATAGTAGATTGTAAGCTTCTTGAAGGTAAAGACTGTTCTTACATGTAATTGGAAAAAAATAATGAAAATTTTCAGAAAAAAAATTTAAATAAAAAAACTCTATTTTCATTTTTGTCTTTGTACCTTTAGTACCTAACAGTGTCTGGCATTTAAGGCAACACTTAAATGCTCACTGAATCCAATTGAGACCTGAAGGCTGATATTTGGCAGCCCAAGGCAGTCATAGAATCTCAGAAGCAGCTTAACTGGGAGTCAGAAAATGTGAATTTGGTTCCCAGCTCCCCTGTTTCAGCATGTTTATGACCTTGAGCATTTTATTTTTCTGTACCTCAGAACAATACCCCATCCTATTGCTATGAGGACCAGATAAAATAAGCTATATAAGAACTCTTTATAAGTAGCTTGGTTTTGGGAGGTGCTTTGGTTCTTCTATTAGAATATGGTTGTGTCCACATATCTGAGGATTCACTTCAAACAATACAATGATGTCACACTATGAAGATTTGTCTGGTTCTGCTTCTGGCTTCCATGAAGAAAGCTGTAGAAAGAATGGGTGAAGAGAGAACTTTCTCTGACTAAGAAGAAGAATAAAATTGTGTAGGTAATTTGGAGTGGTTTTCTCTAGTGAAGGAGACCAGAGGTTGAATTTTGGGAAAAGAAATTAAGAAAAATTTGAAGGATAAAAGCAATCTCCTTCAACTAGATAATTCAATAGACCATTTAGACAGAAATAAGAAATAGATGAAAAGTTTGGGAGGCAAATAACAATCCTGGCTCAGAGTCATGATAGAGATAGGGTGCCTCATTTATTCAGACATTTGACTAATCACTACCAAAAAAGAGAGCAACTAATAATTTCTTGAATTACCTTAGTAATGATGTCATCCTTTAAAAGGCAGAGGAACCAAAAAAAAAAAAGGAAATTCTCTTCTGGATCTGATTCTCAGTAAGAAAAAGTGGTTGCTAGGATGGAAATGATAGGAATTCATGGGAAAGTGACTACCCCATTCTAGAGTTTGTAAAAGTCCAGGAATAGTCTGACATGTACCTTCTTTTATAAGAAAGCACATTTTAAAGAGTTTGGAGATAGGAGGGGTAGGATTTTATGAACTACTAGTTCTATAGGGGAAGTCAGTCCGGGAAGTGTGGGAAATGTTCAAGAATGAAATACTTAAGGCACAAAAGTTAGCAGTTCCAATTTGGAGGGAAAATGGGATTTGGAGATAGGAGGGGTAGGATTTTATGAACTACTAGTTCTATAGGGGAAGTCAGTCCGGGAAGTGTGGGAAATGTTCAAGAATGAAATACTTAAGACACAAAAGTTAGCAGTTCCAATTTGGAGGGAAAATGGGATTTGGAAAGATTAATGTGGACACATAGGGAACACACCAACTAATTTAATTTTTAAATGAAAGTACAGAAGATAGAAACAAGGCCAGGTAATAAAAGTAGAATTTTAAAAGTATGGCATGATCTTATATGAAATGTAAGGAGTAATAAAGTTCTGAACAAATTGAGGCTGTAAAGAAGACTAAAAAGTCAATAAGCATTTATTAAGTGCTTACTTACTATTTGTCTGGCACTCTGCTAAGTGATAGAAATTTTTAAAACGCAAAAGACAGACCCCTGCACTCAAGGAGCTCACAATCTAATGATGGACATACTACATGCAAACAACTATAGACAGAGATACTAAATACAGGATATGAGACTGGAAACTGCCAAAAAGTGAGGACTGGATAAACAGATTTGAGGCTCATCAGCAGAGAGATGATAACTGAATCCACAAAAGCTGAAAGTGAAATAATAGAGAGGAAGAAAAGAGGAATATTAACAGGACCCTGTGGAACACTCACCCTTAGTGACTGTGACCTCAGTAAAGATTTTGCAAAGAAGACTGAACAGGAGAGGTCAGACAGGTAGGAGAAGAACCATTATGGAGTATTATTCTGAAAACCGATAAAGAAACGACTATTAACATCATGGTGTCAAAAGCTAAAAAGAGATCAAGAATGATGAAGGTTAAGAAAAGGCCACTGACTTTGGCAATTAAGAGATCATTTGTAGCTTTGGAAAGAGCAGTTTTGTTGTAGTTATGGGGTCAGAAGCCAGGGTATAGAGAGTTGAAAAGAGAGAAAGTATTGTAGGTCTTCTCAAAGAGCTTAGCCACAAGAGGTAGAGGAAATTTGGGATGAAACTTAGCAAAGATGGTAGAATCAATAATGAAGGAATTTTCTTTTTTACTATTTTGAGAGAAAAAGGGAGAATTTAAAGAAGAAAAGGTGATGATAAGACATTGATAGACAACAGAGAGGGAAGGGAGAGCTGTTCAATTTTTGTTTTCCTTCACTTTCCTTTATCAAAAATGACCTTTGAACTTCTCACTATCCCCTCATCAGACCTCACATCTAGAGGATGGTGTTCAGTTCTGAGCACCATAATTTATGGGAGGCATTGATAAGTCAGAGGGTGTCTAGAGAGGGCTAGCAGGATTCGTAAAGAACCCTGAGTACATGTCACATGAGGATTGATTGAAGAACCAAGAATATTTAACCTAGAGAAGATCCAAGGAGGACATGCTAGCTATCTTCAAGTATTTGTTGGACTGTCATATGTAGGAGGGATTAGGCTTGTTCTATTTGGCCCCAGAGATCAAACCAGAATCAGTGATTAGAAGCTGCAGAGAGGCTAGTTTAGACTGGATGACAGGAAAATCTTTCTAATAATTAAAGCAATTAGTAGGATAAGTGGAGTGGGCTATCTTGAGGGATGGTAGGTGGCTCCTCCTCTTTAGAGGTCTATAAGCATTAGGTGGATGAATTTTCTGTTATATTCCAATGGGGAATACTTTCATGTATGGTTTCAGCTAGATAGCTGCAGAGGTCCTTAAATTCTGTGATTCTGGGTGTCCCAACCCATGCCCAAGCCAAATTGGCCTCTTTTTCAGAGTGCTGCAAAGTTTTCTGCCTCATTTTTTCATTGGAATGGGAAGATGGCTAAATATTTAGTATTTGAGTTGTTGAAGTTCCCTCCAAATTCAATAGAGGGGAGTGTGATGTCAAAAAGAACAAGAATATGAATAGTGTGTATGGTCTTCTTCTTCTTCTTCTTCTTTTTCTTCTTCTTCTTCTTCTATTCTTTTTCTTTTTTCACATAAACGATTATGTCATTGGTGTTCGATGTGAACACATGTCCTTTAGATTATCCAGATACTTCCAGAATCTCATTATTCAGACTACTAGATTGTACCAACAAATTATCAAAGACATTCAATATGTGAAAGCTATCTGAATTTATGTCCTAAAAATAAAAGAGAAAAATGCATCTGATGAATGAGAACAGAATCTGGAGCTTAAACATCATCAAACTGAACATTCACCTCAGGGAAAGCTATCACAGACCCCAAAAGAATGTAAGGATTTGGGATAAAGACTCTTCTGTTGTTTTGTTTTGTTTTGTTTTTCCTATTAGAGCAACCCTTTTCTCTTCCCTGACACATGTCATATCCCCTGGTAGTACCTGAGGACATTGGATGTATGCATAGAAATAGAGCAAGAAAAAATCCATTGTATTTAGAATTAAGCCTAATTCCATAAAGATTAAGGTTGCTCATAGTGTCTGAGTAGTGTTCAAGCAGTGAAAAATATCTTTTTTTTTTTAACTCAAATATACTTTTTTTTAAAAAACATTTAGTGGTCCTATTGACTTGAAGTGATACTTAACACTGTATTCCTCTGGTTTTCTGCTTCCTGCCTCTTCCCACGTAAAGGCTCCAAAGTGAATACATTTTTTAAATTCTTGGTAGGGGTATACAAAAATAGATACACAATCTAGATGTGTAATGCAGAGACAACTGAGAGTTGACACATTTGATTCCTTTTCCCCACCCCCAAATGCAGCTGTAATCATGATGCCTGTCAGTGGTTCTTGATGGGAGAGTTCTTCCAGAACTGGGAAGATAAGACTACTACACTATTTTAAATACCAAATCTATCCTTACCAGGTCCATAAGCAGCAACTGGCAATGATGCATTACATCGAAATTTGAAAGTTGAGTCTTGTAATTCAGGTATCTTCTCTGGGACTTGGAAATTACGCCTAAACTCAGTTTCTAGACGCCGAGGAAGTAATTTTTTCCAATCAAGAGGCACTTGTATAGTTTGTTTCAGTTTTATTACTAGAAAGAATGGAAAGTAACCAATTATGCCTAATTAACTTAGAGGAATTAACATTTTAAGCTGATTTTCTCTGCTTTTTACTATTTTCTGCACTGAAATATGCTCTCCATATTTATAGATGAAAGTAGCAATTTACAAATACTATATAATCAAGAATCAATCTGGGGCAGATAAAGGTGGCACAATGGATTGAGTGCCACACCTGGAGTCAAGAAGACCTGAGTTCAAATTTGACCACATATACTTACTAGCAATGTGACTCTGGACAAATCACTTAACACTGTTTGCCTCAATTTCCTCATCTGCAAAATAAACTAGAGAGGGAAATGGCAAACCATGATAGTAACTTTGCCAAGAAAACCCCAAATGGGGTCACAAAGAATTGGACATAACTGAAATGATCAAACAAGAAATAGAAGCAATCTGCTCCTTTATTCGAAACATGGAATCTGAGACTGTCTTAATTGGTTAGGAAGGCAATGGACTTACTTTCCTGTGTCACTTAGGTCTTTTGCTCTACTATATGATTCTAAATTGCAGTCCTCAGACTGGCCAGTTATACTGCAAGTGTGTGCAATTGCTCAAAAACTAGAGAGTTTTCTCTCATTGGGGAAAGTTTTTGTATAATCACCTCAGAGTCAGGGAAGATTGTAACTAGACATATTTACATGTGAAAGGCAATATTTTAGAACAAAAGATTTGAAGGTGATGGCTTCATAGCCAACTTCTCCTTAGGCTTTTTTGTTCTGGTCTTCCCCTTCCCCTTTCCTTTGCACAGGAAATCTAGAAATTTGGGACAGACAGCTGTAATTCCTCAGATCCACACAGTCATTTGTGGTCTTTGGATTTCTTTGTACCCCTTGGCTAGCATTTAGCAGGATGCCTGGCACATAGGTGTTTAATGAATGTTTACTGACATTTGGAATTCAGTCTCACAAAAAGTCTTATTGACAATTTAAAATTAAAGTTAAAAGTGGCTTTCTATCACTAGATCAGATAGAGATTTAAGACAGGACTTTGATTCTATGAGAAAAAGGAAATAAGTTCAAAAGACAAATTAAATGTCATTAGGGTCAAATTAGTTGGCTAGCTGGCTTGTGTTCCCAATGAGCTTAAGCCATGGGGCTAAGATTTTGGTAGCTATCAAAATCCTGCCAGACTCAGCTGCTTCTCTGAGCAAAAAACTGAGCAATATAATGACAATTCCAGATGACATTAGAAGTATCAAAAGTGTGAGTTGTTCTCTTCCACACCTCTATATAAACCACACATGGTCCCTTCATGTGCTTCTTTATCTATTAATGCCACACATAATCCTATGTTTGTGTTCTCATGCATGATCCCTACACATGCTTGCTCTTCTTAGAGATATCTGTATTTGTGGGAATATATGGAAGGAATGTTCTATTGCTACTTATTATTCCATTTTATTAAATACCTTTCTTTGAACTAATCACTTCTTGTGGCTGACTACTAAAAGTAAACATATCAGTGGGAGCTTGTAAGCTGTGGTGTTTTTGAGTGTATGTGGACCTAGAAAGTACCTTGAACTTGGGGTAGCTTGTCTGTTTTTAAGAAATATATTTTACTTATGTCTTTTGTCTATACATCATAGTTCATATTTCTAGTATTCCTTTCTAGATCAAACTTTCTTATGATAAAGAAAAGCAATTTAGCAGAAACACATTTACATTTATATGTTTATATATATATATATATATATACATATATTAAATAATTATATACCATTCATATACATTTGTGTGTGTATACATACATATATATACATTACACAAATATATTGTTTGTCCAAGCAGTCCTCCACCTCCAGTATGAGAGAGGCAGAATGTTTTATTATCTCTTCTCCAAGATTTGTTCTTTCTTTTGTTTAGAGCTTAATTCCCTTTTAACAATGTTTATATTTACATTGTTATAGTAATTGTGTATATTAGTGTCTTGACTCTATTTATTTTGCTCTCCTCATGAATTCACACAAATCTTCTCATGATTCTCTGAATTCCTCCTATTTTTTATTTCTCATTCCACAGTATTATGCCATTATATTTGTATAATGTGATTTTTTCAATCATTTCTCAATCAGTGAACACCCACTTTGTTTCCAGTTCTTTGCTACCACAAAGAGCTCTGTCTATGAATATTTTAGTGTGTAAGGGACCTTTGTCTTTCTTTGAGTTCCTTGGGACATATGCCCAATAGAGCAGTGGTTCTCAACCTTCCTAATGCCGCGACCCTTTAATACTCATATGTGGGCATATCTGCATGTGGGTGGACCTGCCTGGAGACGGGTAGAGCATCAGTGTCTCGGTTCCTAACACCATTAGAAATATGTGTTTTCTGATGGTCTTAGGTGACCTATGTGACCCCCATGAAAGGGTTGTTCAACCCCCAAAGGGGTTGCGACCCACAGGTTGAGAACCACTGCAATAGAGGGATATATATATATGTGTGTGTGTGTGTGTGTGTGTATATATATATATACATATATATAGTATAACATTTATATATGTATAATTTCCCTATATTCTTGATAAGTTTTAACAGTGATATTTGATAAAAATATTTCCCCACCTTATATATTTTTAATTATTCCATAATTTATTTTCTCTGTACAAATATGTTTTTAATTGTATGTAGTCAAGATTGTCTATTTTATTTTTTTGTGATATCCTAAGAATTCTGCAGGGTGAGCTTTTCTAAATACCTCGCATGTCTAGGAGAGGGCACCCAGGTTCCATGTCTTAAGGTGAAATCTTGGTGCACTGCTCCTATCGCAGAGTGATTAGTCCTAGATGGAGACTAGGGTTAATTGCTGTCAATTCCCCTACATTTCAGAAGAGAAACAGAGCAATCAATCTCTCTGCATGAAGAGAAGATGAAAACACAAGACATGATTTCCCATGCAGGAAACAAGGAAAACCAAGATGCTTACATTTTGATTTGTCCACGTAGTCTTCCCGGAAACTAGAAGTATACTGATCTGCTATTGCCTTACGTATTTCTTTGATTGTAGCAGGAACTCTCCATGGAGAAGAACAAATTAGTTGCTCTTTTGAAAATTGTCGAGGTAGTTTCCAGACCATAAATTCCTATCAATACAAACAAAATTGTTAGAAATAGTTATCCTTTCTTTAAAAAATGCAGCTGGTATACCAATCAACATTTCATATATATATAATATTTATATTATATCTCATATATAATGTTTATATTATATCTCATATATGTTTATATTATATCTCATACATAATATAATATTTATTTTATTTATTATATAAATAAATATATTTATTGAGTTGTTTCAGTAATGTCCAACTCTCTGTGACCTCATTTGGGGTTTCCTTGGCAAAGATACTGATTTGCCGTTTCCTTTACCAGTTCATTTTATAGTTAAAGAAACTGAGGCAAACAGGGTTAAGTGAATTGCCCCAGGTCACACATCTAATAAGTGTCTGAGGTCACATTTGAACCCAGGTCCTCCTGATTCCAGGGCTGGTGCTCTATCCACTGTGCCACTTAACTGCCATGTATATGCATATGTATATGTATATGTATATGTATATATGTATATGTATATGTATATGTATATGTATATGTATATGTGTATGTATATGTATGTGTATGTGTATATGCATGTGTATGTGTATGTGCATGTGTATGTGTGTACATGTATATGTATGCGTATGTGTGTGCACTGCATGTGTACATGTGTGTGCATTGTGTTGTGTGTATATGTGTGCAATATGCACGCATGGGTATGTGTGTGTGTAATGTGTATGCATATGTGTGTATATTCCAATAATACTATGCACAGACAAATCCAAATATAAAAACAGTCATTAATTACATTAATACAAGACATTGCCAATTTACCTGACTTTCTATTGTCACATAGTTCTTTGGTTATTATATACACTAGAACACGCCTTCTTAAACTTTTTCCACTCGTGACCTCTTTTGGTGTTTCAGCAGCATTCTTTGGCACTGCATGGCCTTTGCCAGTGCAAAGTATACATTGTGTTCAGAAGCAAGGCCACAGTGAAGCTGGCAATGTAACATAGGCAAGCACTGGCAGAAACACCTCAGATTTATTACATGTTTGATTTTGAATTAATTTTTTGGTTATTATGTATTGTAGCCCCAATGCAATATCCATAGTGGTCAACAGTTACTATAAACATGCCTGCATGGTGCTTGATCACAAAATATAACAGATTCTCCATATAGAAGAGAGAAGCAAAACATTTATTCAGACACCAGAAAACCAAATTCCAACACCAGGAAACTGAATCCAGCATAGCAACATAGAAGTTAATGCACCACAACATAGCAGAGAGCCATGCCATCCTTTAGCCTTTGCACAAACCAATACAAGCCTAGCTGTCACAGTAGGTGGCAAACACCAACATTTACTCACAAGCCTAACTGTCTCCCTTGGATAAGTCCTCTCCTTCCACCGTGTCTAACTGCTCTGACTCCCAGCTTCCTGTGGGCTCTCTTCCACCCATTCAGCAAACTCATCCTACCACAGGCTCCATGTGATTACCTTCAGCCTATTAGGGGACAGGGCTTATTTTCAAAGCAGGGAAGGTCTTCAAATTCCCTTAGTTTTATTTAGGAGCAGGGAAGATCTTCAAATCACCATTACCATTACATGCATTCAGAAACCTTTTACTATTGCCAGATGTTTTGCAACCGATCACTTAAAAGTGCCACATTGGAGAAACAGAGTATGAGAGTGCTGAACTGGGAATCAGGAGAACTGGGTTTGATTGCCTCCCATCTCTGCCACTGACCTGCAATGTGCCCCTGGGCAAGATCACTTAGCCATTTGGAGCCTCCTCAGAATCCTTATCTGTGAAATGGAGAGTTTGGCCTGGACAACCGTTAATTAAACTCTCTTCAAGCTCTAACATTCTAGACATTAGTCACTGTGATGGGAAAAAAAAATGACCAATAAAGAAAAATTGTTTGTGTATCCAGACCAGGGCCTCCTTAGTGATTTCTCCTAGGGAAAAAATGTTTAAGAGTGACTACTCTTAAAGTACTACTACTACCCTAAAGGGTCTCCCGGGGGTGGAGAATTTGCAGCCTCAAGGTCCTTGGGTGCTGCCTTTTGACTGAGTCCAAGTTTTACAGGACAAATCCTTTATTAAGGGTTGCACTTGAGGATACCTAGAGGGCCATGTGGTCTCAAGGCCTCAGGTTCTCCACTCTTGTCTTAGACCTAACACCAAGATTCTAATACTGAAAAGGAATTCTAAGTCATTCCAGTTCTGGCCTCTCTTGTCAGGGTAGCAAAGAGGCCCCATGAATTTCCTATGCACTGCCCAGCCTTCATAGGCTACATGGCCAGCCAGTGCTTCAATTTCCTCTTCAGTAAAACAAACTAGCTGCCCTTCCAGCTATAAATCTATGATCAAGGGACGTTCTAAGTGAGAGGAGGAAGAGGGATTTTTTATTATGGGTTTTTAGGAGATATCCTCCACTTCAATATTCTTAACATAATACTAATTTTAATAAAAATAATAAAAGATATTGAGATAGTACGGCATATTTTAAATTATTTTCTAGGACCAAACAAGAAGTTCAAAATTCCATAAGTGCTTAACTTATCTATCCATTTCTTATAAATTCATATTCTTTATTTTTCTTTCTATTATTTTTCCACATCATTATCATCTAAGACTCTTGATACATAAGGGCTACTGCTGGAGTTCCTGACAGCCCTGTTTGGACTAGTCGATTGGAAGGTTTCCCTGAGCTCCCCTGAGAAATGAGCATGAGCAGTACAAATAAGATTTCCCAGTGACATTTGCTCAGCATCCCTGAGCTATGCATGTGCCACCACAGCTGGAAAGTCATCTTCTACAGGTAGAAACTTTGTATGTAGAGTTAGCTGGCCTTGACTTCTTGGCAACGGTCTGATGGAAAGAGGACTGAAGAGGAGTCAGAAGACTTGAGTTCGAATCATAGCTCCACCACCAACTAGCCATGCTACCATGGGCCAGTAACAACCCTTTTGATTCTACTTTCTCATCTATAAAATGGGAACAATAATACTTGTAAGCAGGGTTGTGATGGTAAGTGTTTACAACCGGCTCTCGACAAATAACAAATGGACAGCCTATCATATGCTTTGATGTTTAATTTGCATTATTAATCTTTTCTCCATCACTTTCTTAAGGCTCTAAGACAATTAGCAAATAATTAAATCAAGCCCCGATTTATAACCTATTTCCAAAATATAAATGCTAACACTGAAAAATTTAACCATCTGGTGAGCTAGTTCAACTACATCCAGCACACCCCTAACCTCACAACACAGTTACTTACCTTTCACAGAGGTGGTGACTATAAATTTAAGTTCAATGTCCAGGTGATTTCACTCCAACCCAATTAGGAGGCCTTTACTTGGTAGTTCCCTTGATCACAAAAGACCCTCATCCATGATGTTCACTGTCAAGACATGTCATTGGATCATGGGTCTAAAGCTAAAAAGGACCCCAGAGTTTAGTCCAACACCCTCCTCCTTTTGCAGATGGAGAAAACTGGGATCTACAAGAGACTAAGTGACTTGAGTAAGGTCACAGAGTCAGCCCCAGAGACTGGATTTGAACCCAGATTTACTGATTCCAAGACCAGTGCTCTATTCAGTGCAGTATGGACAATCCAGCCAAGGGCACTGAGAAGGGATGGCCAAATGGCACCACCTGGAGAGGGCCCTTACACCTAGTGATTGGGCCAAACTCAAATATCTCCAGAAGGAAACACATACTTCAAATCTACTCGACTCTCTTTACTAATTTAACTTGTAGATTCTTTGGTATTTTCTCAGTTGTTATCTCTTCTTGACTTCTCTTGTCATTGCTGACATTGTTGAACACTCTTTCTAACTTCCTGGATACTCTTTCCTCCCTTCATGTTCATGCTACTGCTCTTCTCCTGACTCTATTTCTACCTGTCTTTCTCAGTGTCCTCTGTTGACTCAACCATACCCCAATGACAAGAGTGCTGGTCCTGGAATGCTCAGTGCTAACAAGCATTCAAATTCAGTCTCTGGTGCTGACTATGTGACCCTATGCAAGTCACTTAAATTCCTGTGGACTCCAGTTTCTTCCATCTGTAAAAGGAGGGTGTTGGATGAGATGGTCTCTCAAAGGTCTTTTCCAGGTTCAGACTCCATGATATCCTATGACATAACCTTGTCTCACCTCCCACCAAGGCTCTGTCAAAGGCTTTATTTTCTCTTTCTACACTCTTACTATCTCACTAGCTCCCATGGGTTCAGTTACCACATTTATGCAGATGATTCCCAAATCTACATGTCCATCCTAGTCTCTTTTCTCCTAAGTTCTAATCTCACACCATTGCTAATTACCTATTGGACATTTCAACCCAAAGAGACTGCCCATGGGTATCTCAAACTTCATATTCCAAAGTAGAACTCATTATCTTCCCCGCCCAAAAAAAAAATATATATCCCCTTCTTTTGAACTTTCCTTTTTCTGGCAAGGGTACCAATATCCTTTCAATCACCCAGGTTCTCCTCAGCTCCTCACTTTCCCTCATCTTATCAGCCAATCAGATTACTTCTGAAACATCTCACATGTGTTCCCTTCTCTCTGCTCCTCAGGCCCTTTTCATCCCTTCCTTTAGTATTGCAATAGCTTCCTAATTGTTCTCCCTGCCTCATCTCTCTCCTCTCCAATCCATGTTCCACAAAGATTTCTTACCCAAACCTCAGCTCTCCCCCACCTCAGTCCACACTGTCCTCTGTCATTTTACTCTATTACACCATTCTATTATGACTTCTGGAATTCTTACTACTGTTAACAAATTTTTTATCTTAGATCACTTTTGCTCCTCATCTTCTAAGTAATAAGAGAAATTTGGCTCTCTCCAAATACTCCTCCTAAAGTTAAGGTCCAACCGGGTCACTACTTTGAACTTTGGGGCATTAAGGATGACCTAAAAACCCTTCTGAAATAAGTAAAAGTCATATATAAACTCCAAGAGAGCACTGAATCAGGACGAGGGTACTTTTCACAAGGCTTCACTTTCAGAAAAGTTAAATGATTCACTTGGTCTTTCTCCATCAAAGACATCATCCTCATAGTCTTTGATTTCCAAATTCCTGAAACTTTGAAGTTACAATCCAGAAACCTGCAATTCCTTTCTCCATTTTGCTGACCTGGGCTCATGCCCATAGGCTATATACCACTCACCCGCAGTCTACATAAATTAAGAAGATCAATACAAAATCTGCAAGATTCTAGACAATGCTTCCCCTTATACATTTCAGATTGATTCAGTAGCTATTTATAGAGTGCCTACTACATGTTAAAAGAATTCTAGACACTAGAGGAGATATGACAAAGAGTGTGGAAGCAGGGTTGGCATGGAGCTGCTCTGCTACTCAGAAGGAGGGACATGGTGTATACTTTAATACACAAAATTAGAGTGCAAAAGAAAATGCAAAGAAAATGTGAGATGAAAGGGAGGAAAAGCTATTTATATCAAATTCCTCCAAGTAAACCCACATCTAAGACATCATAATAATATTTGTTAACTCTAAAATTTTATTATTAGGTGATTCCATTCACATTTCAATGAGATGCTCCTTGAAACTATAGTCTTCACAATGGCATTTGAAGTTTCTTTGAGACATATACATATATGTGTGTGTATATGTACATTTTCAGATTCATTACTGCTATACAATAAAATTCTACTTATGTTTCTCCATATGTATTTACATCAATCTTACCTGGCTAGGATGGGGATTATTGTTCCTAGTTCCTATATCTGTTGTGGTCCTTATCATGTCTTCTTTAGAGTATGGTTTCCAAGCATACTGTTCAGTGTATAGTGTCTGGTTACCAAAAGGATCATTGAGCTTGTATGAATATCCCAACCTTTTGAAATCATTATGACTGTAAGAAACACATTAGAAATTGTAAAAAGGGAATCTGATGACATATGTTACAACAAAGCATGCCACGCACTTCTACCAAAAGTATTTCTGGTAGAAAGTAGAAACTTCTAACTTTTAAAGAAAGGCTAGACCAGGTAGATGAGGCCAAATATAATGAACTTTTCAGAATCCCTCAAGACTAAACAAGCCTATGAGATAGCTATTTGCAAAAGTATGCCAGACTTGGAGAGAAAAAAAGAAGAGGAGGCTATATTCTAATAAATCCATTTTCATATATTTTAAAAGACTGAACAAAGAAATTGTTGAGAAAATTAGGCTTGTATCTACAGGAAAGCCAAACAACTAGATATTTTAAAATATAATCTCTCTGACCTCAGCTTCTTCATCTTTAAAATGGAAATAGAATTTGGAATAACTTACCTCACAGGATTTTTCTAAGTACTAAATGAGAAAATGCATGAGAAAACACTTTGGGACTATAGAGAACTGTGTAAATTACCTTACATGTGGTCAAATAACGGGCTAGAGCAATTTTCTATAGGACCTTTAAGAAGATCCATTTAACCTTTCTTGATGTCCTCTTATGGGTTAAATTTAGATTGAACCCTTAAGTCGTTTTTTTTTTTTTTAATCCTCCTGGCAACCCCTTTGGGATAGCTCTAATGAGGTATGCATGTGTTTCTACATTTTACATATACTTTATATATGTATATGTATATATATATATATATATATATATATATATATAAGAATGTGTGTATATGTATATGTATATATATATATATATGTATACACATACACATATATAATATTATATATTTCCCAGGACCATGGGCATATATCTTTTTAGCTGGACAAGTCTTTAGTGATTACCAAGTCCAACCCCATTCATTTTCAAGATGAGGAAACTAAGCTCCAGTGAGGGAAAGTAACTAGTCCAGGGCCAAACAAGGGATGTAGCCAACAGGGATTCGAATACAAGTCTTCTGGTTCCAAATATAAAATTCTTATGATATCTAATGCTATGTTGTGGCCATCCCACCATTGTTGTTTTTTATTTGCCTGTCTCTTCCACCTCCCAGATTATACTATAAATCCTGGCAGGCAGGAGATATATGGATGGTTCTTTCTTCCATTTTTCAGTGCCAATTGCACCTACAACAGTTCTAGGCACAAGGTGGATGTTCAATAATGTTGTTATTGACTGAAAATCTTTTTTTTTTTCATTTCGATGCTATGCAACAAAACAAAATAAACCAGTCAGAAGTATTTTTATCAAAATGTAACTCACCGAATTGGGTCAGGAACTTCTCCTTGTTTAGGGGTGTACTCATGCATCATTGTTGTTTCATAGGAATCCCAATTGGTATCTCCCACTGAAAGCATAACATAGCATTTTCAGATTTGATGAACATGAGGGTTAGTCTCTGTTTGGATACTGTTTGAGACAATCAATTCACCAAGGAAAAAGTTTTGGCATAAGAATAGTTTTGCTATAAAGGAAACTTTTCTAATGCAAATGTAGCCCCTTAACTATTAGTAATAAGCTCAGAATAGTTAAGAGAAAACAGTAGGAAGTTTTTTCTTCGGTTGTTTGGGAGTTATGCAGATATAGGTAATGAATTAGAGAATCATAATTGGAAAGAATCTTAGAGGTCATTTCTCAGGTGTGAATTAAGTCAGATCTCTGGATATTAACAAGCCATTAAATCCTGTTATTAAGAAAAAGATGGGGCAGAGCCAAGATGATGGAGTAAAAGTAGGAACTTGCTTTATCTTCCTCTCTAACCACCTCCAATACCTGTAAAAAAAAAAATGCCTCTAAACAAATTTTAGAGCTACAGAACCCAAAAAGTTACAGAGAGAAACAAATCTCCCACTGAAGGCAGCCTGGCAGGCCAATGGGAAGGGTCTATCACACCCAACTGGAAACCGAGTGCAGTCCCACATGAGCCATGCTGGCCCAGACTTGTGGCCCAGATCAGCCAGAGCAGATTTCAGAAGAGTGAACCACCAGCAGCTGTGGTAGTTTCCAGACTTCTCAACCCATAAACACCAAAGAAAAAGTAAAATGTCAGCAGGGACCTCTGTTGGAACTGGGTGAGAGAAGAACAGGGTCCAGCCCCTGCCCCTGAGGCAAAAGATGGTGGCAGCATAGTGGCTGCAGCTGCTGTCACATGGCTGCCTCTGGAGCTCCTGGCCTGCAGATTGTAGGAGGACCAAGCAACCATTCAGATGGTAATTGTTCTTGCTTTGACCTGCTTGGATCTGAGTCACAGTTGTGGGTGGTGGTCCTGGGGTAAGGAATGCTAGTGTACCAGAGCTTATGGTGGCTGTAGTGAGGGTGTCCTCCTCAAACCTCTGACAACAGCTCTGACAACAACTGCAAAAACCCCAGCAACTTGGGACATAACTCTCTCCATTCTGGAAGCAGAGTTCTACCTTGGCAAAGAGCTCAAAAGTCAAGCAATTGGCTGGCAAGATGAGCAAGCAAGCATAGAATCTTTTGGGGGGGGACAAAAAGGATCAAAACATGGAACCAGAAGAAGACAACAAAGTCAAAACTCTTGCATCAAAAGCTTCCAAGAAAAAATACAAATTGATTACAGACTATGGAGGAGCTCAAGAAGGATTTCAAAAATCAAATAAGAGAAGTGGAAGAAAAATTGGGAAGAGAAATGAGAATGATGCAAGAAAATCAGGAAAAGTGAGTCAACAGCTTGACTGAAGAAAATAACATCTTAAAAAATAGACTAACTCAAATGGCAAAAGAGGCCCAAAAAGCCAATGAGGAGAAAAATGCCTTAAAAAGCTGAATTGGCCCAATGGAAAAGGAATTTAAAAAACTCACTGAAGAGAATAATTCCTTAAAAATTAGATTGGAGCAAATGGAAGCTAATGACTTTATGAGAAATCAAGATAC
>CM053588.1:155910342-155935418 GCA_028646515.1 Pseudochirops corinnae | reverse complement strand
AGACCTTTTCGGCCTGACGCTTATCTCCCTCTTTCACAATCCCCACTCCCACAGCTGGTGCTAATCCCCCCTCCTCGAAGCTGGTGCTAATCCTCTGCTCACCTGAGAGCTATTGAGAGCTTTCTCTGCACCTCCCGACCAGCCGCCCCCGGGGCACAGCCGGAGCTTCAGGCCAGGCTGGTTTCGGTTTGCAGTGCTGATAGTTCCTCGTAGCCGAGCTGACTTTAGTGGGAAGTATCTGTGTGCGTTTTTTGAAGTTCTAGGTTGGTCCAGAGTCCTATTCCATGGGTATTTGGGGGTGGCTATGTGAGAGCTGCGATATATTGCTGCTGCTACGCTGCCATCTTGGCTCCGCCCCCAGAGCCTAATTTTATCAAAGTTAAAAGTTAAGAAATAGGCAGGAAAATTAACAAGCAAACAAACAAAAAAAGAACTTGACCATAGAAAGTTACTATGGTGACAAAGAAGGTCAAAACACAAACTTGGGGGAAAAAAACCCAGCAAAGTCAAAACAGTTACATGCAAAGCCTCAAAGAAAAATGAATTGGTCTTCTCCCCTTCCCCCCCCCCCAAAAAAAAAAACTACATTGTTTCAGGAAGAACTCAAAAAGGATTTAAAAATTTAAATAAGAGAGCTAGATGAAAATTAGGAAAAGAAATGAGAGAAAGAAAATAATGAAAAAAGTCAATAGCTTGGTAAAGGAAGCACAAAAATACTGAAGAAAATACCACCTTAAAAAACAGAATAGGCCAAATGGTTAAAAAAAAAAAAAGGCACAAAAATCACAAAAAGAGGAAAAACTCCTTAAAAAGCAAAGTTAGCCAAATGGAAAAGAAGATATAAAAAAGAAGAAAATAATTCTTTAAAATTAAAAATTGAGCAAGTAGAAGTTAATGATTCTTTAAGACAGCAAGAAATAAAACAAATTCAAATAATGAAAAATAGAAGAAAATCTAAAATATGGAAGCTATGATCAAAAAAAGAGCCTCAACATCATCTTTCAAGAAATTGTCAAGGAAAATTGCCCTGATACTCTAGAACCAGAAAATAAAACAGAAATTGAAAGACTTCACAGATCACTTCCTGAAAGAGATCCCAAAATGAAAACTCCCAGGAATATTATAGCCAAATTCAGGAGGTCCCAGGTCAAGGAGAAAATATTGCAAACAGTCAGAAGGAAACAATTCAGATTTCATGAAGTCATGGTCAGGACACAGGATTTAGCAGCTTTGACATTAAAGATTCAGAGGGCTTAGAGTATCATATTCTGGAGGGCAAAGGTGCTAGAATTACAACCAAGAATCACATACCCAATAAAATCAAATATAATCCTTCAGGTGAAAAATAAATATTTAATAAAATAGAGCACTTTCAAGCATTCCTGATGAAAAGACCAGAGCTAAATAGAAAATTTGACTTTCATATTATGAGAAAAATGTATTTTAATGCTGTATTATTTGATTATTAACTTGTCATATTCTTTTCTGGCTAAGAAATGTCATCTTATTCTAGCTCTTCTCAAGCTCATTAAGTAGATTGGGCTGGGCCCCACCCAATTGGGAATCTAAATTGTTTATAAATAGAATACAGTTTGAGTGAGAGCACACACACACACACACACACACACACACACACACAGGGAAGAGCTTCAGTCCTTGTTCCCTTCATTAGAGTTTAGGGTAGCCTAACTCATGAAGGAGAAAAATTAGTCAGAAAACTCAAGATCGAAATGGTTTCCCCTACCCAGTTTGCTGGAGGCTACTGAGACTCTTGATCAAACCTTGTACTCAGCAGGAGTTGTTGAGAACTCTTAGCCCACCTTCTCATGTAGTATTCTACCAATAACGGTTGCTTTTCTCTTCCTAGGGGAGTTCCCAATAATTTGCTATCAAGAAGACAAGACCTAGATTTATATAGGTGAGAGACTCTCCCTCACCTATTTTTTTTTACCAAGAGAAATCATTGACCATCAATTTATTCTTTATTAGCTAGCCTAATTAACAAACTGATTTTCAATACACAGAAACTTTATCTCTTGAAATTTTAAATGCCACAAATACAAGACTCAAGAGAAGCATAAAAAGATAAACAGGCAAGAAGAATCATGAGGAATTCAATGGTAAAATGTTTACATTCTTACATGGGAAGATGATACTTATAACTCCTATGAACTTTATCATTATTAAGGCACTTAGAAGTATGCATAGACAGAAGGTATGGGTATGAATTGACTATGATAGGAGGAAATTTTTTAAAAAATAATATTAAGGAGTGAAAAATAAGGAGGCACTGAAAGAGAGGAGAAAGGAGAGGTTTAATGGGATAAATTATCTCACATAAAAGAAATGAAAAAGCCTATACAGTGAAGGGGAAGATGAACCTGGAGTGAAAGCAAAGCTGTGTGTTTGCTTCCATGCTCTTTAGAATGATGTTTTTAGTGATGTTGTCAGACATCATCATTAAGGATTAAAATGGCATCAAGGTGAACTATCATATTAAAAGTAAATTATTTAACTTGAAAAGGTTACAAAAGCTAAGACTAAAATGGAGGAAGAGTTGGTGCTCCACTTTTTGTTACAGATTATTGTGTACCCAATGCAGCTTCTAAGGCTGAGAACATAGCATAGATTGACTTTCTACTGCTTATGCTAACTTTAGCCTAACACCACCAAAAAACAGGTTCTCCATCAGTCAATGCCATACCATCCACATGTGTAACCACTGGTTACAGCAAATGGAGAAATTTAGAATGCTGTGGATAAATTCACTAGGTTGCCTACCAAACTGAAGGTCTACAGAACCACTGTGCTAACCTCATTGTTGTATACCTGTGAAACCTGGACAATATACCAGCACTGTGCTAGAAAACTGAACCACTTCCATTTGAATTGCCTTAAGATTTTGAAGATCACTGATAAGATCACTGACACTGAAGTCCTTTTTCAAGCTGAACTGCCAAGCATTCAAGCTCTATAGGGGAGAACACAACTCCAATGGGTTATTCACATTGTTCAAATACCAAATATGTGTTTGCCTAAAAGATTATTTTATGGAGAACTCATATGAGGCAGGTACTCACATGGCAGGAAAAAGAAGCAATAGAAGGACACTCTCAAGATCTCTGTGAAAGAACTTTGGTATTGATCATGAGACATGTGAGACACGGGCACTGGATTATTCAGCATGGTATGCCCACGTCAAAGAAAACACTGTATTCTATGACCAAAGCAGGATTGTAATAGCTCAAAAGAAATGCAAGGTACACAAATTTAGAGACATTTTCCTCCCAGATGATAATATGGACTATTTGTACCTGACCTGTGGTAGAGCCTTCCAAGAGCATACTGTCTGATCAGCGACAGCCAGACACAGTACATTGACAGTACATTGACCACCACACCACCATTCCCCAACAGCATGATTTTGGTCCTCTTTGAGCAAAAAGGACAAACAACATCATCATCAGAAGTGGTTCAAAAGGGAATGTATACTCAGTTGGGTATAGAAATCTATCTTACCTTACAAGGAAGTAGGAGGAGGGGAAGGGGATAACAGAAGTGGGTGAGACTGATTAAAGGCAAGGTGGATTGGGGGAGGCAGGGCTCAAAAGCAAAATTCTTTTGAGGAGGTACAGGGTGAAAGGAGGGAGAGAGAGAGAGAGAGAGAGAGAGAGAGAGAGAGAGAGACGAGGGAATAGGATAGAGGGAAATATACAGTAATCATAACTGTGAAAAAAATTACATCAGATTTCTCTAATAAAGGGTTCATTGCTCAAATATATAGAGAACTGAGTCAAATTTATAAGGATGAGTCATTCCCCAGTTGATAAATGGTCAAAGAATATTAATAAGCAGTTTTCAGATTAAGAAATCAAAGTTATCTATAGTCATATGAAAAATGCTAGAGAGCAGGAAAATGACAAATGTTGGAGGTGATGTGGGAAAATTGGGTCACTAAAGCACTGTTGGTGGAGTTGTGAACTGATCCAACCATTCTGGAGAGGAATGTGGAACTATACCCAAAGGGCTATAAAACCTGGTCTACCCTTTGACTCAGCAATACCACCATTAGGTCTATATTCCAAAGAGTTTTTTTTTTTTTTAAAAAAAAAAGGACCTAGATATACAAAAATATTTACAGTAGCCCCTTTTGTGGTGACAATGAATTGGAAATTGAGAGGGATGGATATCAAGTGGGGAATGACTGAACAAGTTGTGTTATATGACAGTAATGAAATGCTATTATACTATAAGAAATTACAAGCAGGATGCTTTTAGAAAAACTTAGAAAGATTTACATGAACTGATGCAAAGTGAAGTGAGTAGAAAGAAGAGAACAGTGAACACAGTAATAGTATTGTACAATGATTAACTGTGAATGACTTAGCTATCTCAGGAATACAATGATCCAAGACAATTCCAAAGGACTTGGGATGAGAAATGCTATCCACCTCCAGAGAAAGAACTGATGGAGTCTTCATGCAGATCAAAGCATACTTTTTTTTTTTTTACTTTATTTTTTCTTGGAGTTTTTTTTAGTCTGTATTTATTTTTACAACATAAGCTAATATGGAAATGTTTTATATCACTACATATATAACTATATCAAACTGCTTGCCTTCTCAAGGAAGGGGAGAAAGGAAGGAAAAGAGAATTTGAAACTCAAAATTTTTAAAAATGAAAGTTACATGTTTTTATATGTAATTTAAAAAAATAAAATATTAAAAATAAAGAAGTAGAAAAAAAAACCCATTATTCTTTGAAAGAGGCCATACGATTTACCAGACTGCTAGAGAGGTTTATAACCCCAAAAAAAGTTCCAAATCCCTGCTCTAAATCTATGAACCTCTCTGATCTTATTTCTGAAGAGAGTACACAAAATTGTCTAATTATGCTAGATGCCAATAGTTTAAAGACTTTATTTTCTTGGTGTAACTCCTTCTAACCAACACAGTAACTCCTCTATGAACTGGGAGGCCATTTCTGAGAACTGTTTTAACCATATCCAGACTTATTCAATCCATCCCTAGGCCTGAATTTAGAAGTGCCCAAAACTTGTGCAGAGGTTTTGAGAACCCAAGGTCCCATCTACATAATTGTGCATCCCCAGTCAAGTTCACCTATACTTTTGCCCCCACTCCTGACCTTCTATAAGCCTAGGGTGCAGAATCCTGGGATTCTTCATGAAGTCTTTAACTCTTTTTTGCATTTTCAAAAGAGATAAAGATCTCATGCTGGGCACTTTTTATTGAGCAGATGGATTTATTACACTATAATATGAAAGAAGCAGGTGTTTGTTACCTCATCTAAGCATTGTTTGCTTTTCTTCTTAAAGGAGACAAGACATTGGAAACTGGACATCCTGTCTTGATTCTTTTTTTCTTCAAATACTAGTCTAATCCTTTCAGGTGTATGGGGTGTTACACCTCAGGTGTGAGGGCTTGCTGAGCCCTTTTCAGGGCTACTCATCCACCTTTGGTGTCCAACTGGTCACCCAGCTCTCACCTATGGCTTTCAAAAATATTATAACATTCCAAGCAGCCACAGCCTAGTAAAACCATCTAGGCAGAAGGGTTAAACTAGGTTGGGGGTAACCGACAGGTATAAGACTAATGAGTTAAGGGTATGTATACCCCAAACATGTGAAGATTCCCCAAAGAAGAATGGGTGGATGAGAACAATTTATTCCAACAGCCATACAAAGGAGGTTGAAGTAGGTGCTGTGGAGCACTTAGAGCTTGGTCAAACATCAAGGACACCAAGGTCATCCATTGCATCCTGGGGTCCAACACCAGTTGTTCTGACTTTTGTCCTGCCACTGGACTTTGATGATTGTAATATAGATTGAGGCTGACAGTTTCTTGAAACTCTGACTCACTTAAATCCAATTCACATGCAAGTCAAGACATTACTCTGTGATGTCATTGGTCTTCTTCAAAAACAAAGGACAAACAACAACTCTAGTCCTTTACTTTTTCAATCCCTCACTAGCCAAATTTAACCATCATTCCTTTCTTCTTCATTTAAGGCAGTAGTGGTTAATCTTTAGTCCAAGGGCTAACTATGGGAGTATTGGTGTATGTTAACACATAGGGACAATGCTTCTGCTAGATGGATTTATAGCAAGTGCCTGGGACAAAAATATTGAATTTCTTTTTTAACCATATATAGATGGAAGTAAAAAGGGTCAATTGTAAGTAAACTGTCGTGTTGTTGAAGTTTTTATTGTTATTATTATTATTATATACCTTTTCCTCCTCTCTCTTAAGAATCTCAGGATTCTTCTTCTACCATGAGAAGGAAGTTTTAAGTTGGACATTCTATTACATAGGAAACAGATTGTTTATACTACAATGTAAATGAGTTGTGCATTTGTTACCTCATCTAGGCATTCACTTGCTTTTTTAAAGTCTTCTTAAAGATGTCTTTAAGATGTCCTACACTAGATAATAAAAGTCTGACACCATGATTTGGTTCCTTTTTCTCTAAAATGTCTTCTCTTTTTTTTAACTTAGTAGTATTTTATTTCTTCCAATTACATGTAAAGATAATTTTCAACATTCATTTTTATAAGATTTTGAGTTCCAAATTTTTCTCCCTCCCTTCCATTCTTCCCTTCTCCCCAAGACAGCAAGCAATATGATATAGGTTAAATATGTACAAGTACATTAAACATATTTCTACATTTGTCATGTTGTGAAAGAAGAATCAAAACAAAAGGGAAGAACCACAAGAAAGAAAAAACAAAAGGCAACAAAAACACTAAAAATAGTATGCTTCAACCTGCATTGAGACTCCATAGTTCTTTCTGTAGATGTGGATAGCATATTCCATCATGAGTCTTTTGGAATTGTCTTGGATCATTGTATTGCTGAGAAGAGCTAAGTCTATTATAGTAGATCACAGCATAATGTTGGTGTTGCTTTGTACAATATTCTCCTGGTTCTGCTCATTTCACTCAGCATCAGCTCATGTAAGTCTTTTTTTTTCTTTTTTTTTTCATGTAAGTCTTTCTAGATTAAAATGTCTTCTTTCAATCAAACAATGAAGTCACAGAGAGAGAATATGAGTAAGGGGGACAAAGGAGGGTCCTAGTCTTCTGTTATTTTAATTTCCAAACCAAATCACCCCTTCCTTCTCCTTCTAAGGCCCTCAGGCAAGCTCCAAGGGACCAAGGATTCTCATAAGGGACCAAGGATGCCCATCTCCTCCTCCCAAATAAAAGATCTTATTGGTGACCAAGAACAATTTTTTTTTCCTAGTTTCCACAGATCCCAACATAGTGCCTTACACAGAGTAGGCCTTAATAAATGTTTGCTGATTGAATTTATAAGTGTTATCACTGCCTCCTTTGTCTTTCCTCACAGCAAATTTCCAATTCCTGCCTCCTGTTGGGACTCCCTCGAGCCATTTCTTTGCTTGCTACAAGACACAGTATTCTCTGTGCTTCACAAAACACAGAATCACACTATTTTTCCTAAGGCTGGGGCTTGAAGGAGGGCCACAAACAGTCTAATAACTTGCCTCTCTCAAAAGATTTTTTTCAAAAATTGATTTTTGGACCTCACCTCCATGACCCACTGGTTAACACATTCCCACCTCATCATATTCCACTGAATCCTGATATTTCTGAAACCCTCAGTCATTGTTATACAATCTTTATTCCTCATCCCCAGTTACTCCCCTTACTCACTTACTCTCAAATCCCTCTACTTCAACCTTGCCTTCCAAATGTCCCTTTCTAGATCTTCCTGCTCCTTCCACTGTACTTTCTGAAATGCCTACTCCATAATTAACAAATGTGCTTTCATTTTAAATCTTTCCTTTTCCCATTCCTCCCCCTCCTTTTTCAGGGTCCTAGTGAGTCCCAACACTTTCCTGATGATATGGTTTCATATCTATTCACCAGCAATGTCTCCTCCTTTGAGGTTTATTCAATCCACATTTGTCACCCAATCAAGATTCTGGTATCGTATTTACCAACAACACCCCTAATCCCCCATATTCTCCTTCCCTCAATGAGTTCAACAACTAGCTCACTGTCTTTTCCTTTACCCCAACTCCTTCCCTCATACTAGGGGACTTCAGCATACATACATTGATACTATTCCCTCAAACACTGGCCTAACTTCCCAGTTCCTAAATCTACTAGTCAGTTCTCATCACCTATTCCTCCTCCACTCTACCTCAGCTACACACAGAGATGGTCATGCCCTTGTTCTTTGTCATCATTCATAAGCGTTCCACTTCCATGTTCATAAACTCTGAAATTCCTTGATCATTCCATCTTCTCCTCTGTCTTCCCATGTGTCCCTCCCCAATCCTGTTCTTTATCCTCACAATCACCTTTAATTCCTCCATTCTTCAATTTTTTCCTGAGCCATCACCTTTGTATTGAATACATTCTTCTTCCCCTCCTTGGTGCACCAATCATCTTCTGTATTTTTATCTGTCATTGGGTCTGTTGCCCACCCATTGAGCATCTCTTGCCAAGCCCCAACCACATTTGGAACTCACACTGGGCAAGCAATTCACGTGGTAGTCAGAAAGAGAAATACAAGGATACTCTCAAGGTCTCTCTCAAGAACTTTGGAATTGATTGTGTATATGGGAGACACTAGCACAGGACTACTCAGCATGGCATGCCCTCATCAGAGAAGGTGCTGTACTCTACGAGCAAAACAGAATTGGAATAGCTCAAAAGAAAGATGAGCTATACAAATTTAGAGAATCACTTCCAAATGTTCACATGTATTATTTGTGCCCAACCTGTGGTAGAGCATTCCAAGCTGGTCTTGGTCTGATCAACCAGAGTCGGACACACTGTGACTTGATTCTAACATAGTGATGTCATTTTGGTCCTCTTCAAGAACAAATGACAACAACCAACCAATTATATCTATGGCCTTCAAACCTATATCTGTACTCTGAACAGAGGTCTAGAGGAAAGCATAAAACCATGCTAAGTCCACTACAAATGTTCCATAGTATCAAGTAGGCACTCACCAAAGCACAGCAATCCTTTTAGGCCTCCCTAATCAAATTAATCACCATTATAGTCTCTTCCAAAACTTTTCATCCCCCCTCAAGTCTCCCATGGCACACTTCCTTCCTTCCACCTTCCTAGCTGAGGATCTTGCGTCATACCTGACCAAAAAATTGAGACCATTCTCACAGAGTTCCCTTTTCTCTTTTTTTCATTTCATGTTGCTCAGACATCTTCCCCCAGCATCTCTTCCTCCATTCATGTCTCACATGAAAAGGTAACCCTTCTCCTTGCCAAGACAAATCCTTCTTTCTATGGACCCTTCTCCCATTCCATCTCATTTTCTCCATCAGATTGCCCTAATTAATATCCCTGCTATCTCACTAACACTAATTTTCAATTTCTTCCTATTTCTGGCAATCTTCCTGCTGCCTTCAAGGCTCTTCATGTTTCCCTCCATTCTATCAGAAAAAAAACCTTCACCTGATCCTACCATATATTCCCCAGCTAACTATCATACTATATCTATTTCTCTTCCCTTTTGGTGACTAAACTCTTTGAGAAATGGTATTCCTTTCCACTCACTGGATTCCAAACTCCCTGAAGTCTAGTTTCCAATTTCATCATTCAGCTGAAACTGCTCTCTACTAAATTGCCAGTGGTCTAATACCAAACCTAATGACCTCTTCTCAGTCTTCATCCTTCTTAACTTCTCTGCAACCTTTGACAATAGTTGATCACCATCTTCTCCTGGATATTCTGTTCACTCTTGGTCTTTGTGACACTGCTCTCATCTGGCTTGCTTCCTCCTATGTCTGACTTTTGTGAATTATTTATCATTTAGTAATAGCTGGATCCCATTTTATGTAATTAGAGGTTTAATGTAATGTTTACCAAATGGAAACTATAGCAATAAATCTGCAGCTTGAAATTATTTGAGTGTAGCATACCAAAAATCTGTCTTTGAAAGACCATTGGAAAGGTCCATCCAAATCTTTAGAGCCTCCTGGGATCCAAAAAAGGGTGATGGGAATGTGAGATGATCACCACACCTTTGAAAGTGAGCTAACTGAAAGCAATTGGTTCTAAGATTAGAGGTGCTGGATTTTTTATTTTTTTATTTATATATATGTATTTTATATTATATTATATATATTATATTTATATATTTTTATATATTTACATATATTTACATATTATCTGTATTATATTATATACATATATTCACATATTATATATATACATATATTATATTTACATATATATGTATTTTATTTTTTATTTTTATATTTTCAATGTTACCACTTGTCCTAAATTAAAATCATAATTTGGTCTCATTTACAATGAAAGGTGTTCTCCTAGACTGGCATCTGGACGGAAGAGTGCATAGACTGCTGGGTCTGGAGTCTGGACGCCAGGAAGACTCATCTTCATGAGTTCAAATCCAGCCTCAGACATTTACTAGCAGTGTGACCCTGGGCAAGTCACTTAACCCTGTTTGCCTCAGTTTCCTTATCTGTAAAATGAGCTGGAGAAGGAAATGGTGAACCAACTCCAGCATCTTTGCCAAGAAAACCCCAAATGGGGTCACAAAGAGTCTGACACAAACAAACATGTGTTCTCATATTAGGATAATTGTGGTAAATCAGAACTCAATGCAAAATACATTTGATATCTGGAATTAATGCTTGGAAACTACATAGATCTGGAAAGCCTGAGTTCAAATACAGCCTCAGAAATTTGTTGTGTGACCTGAGCAAGTCATTTTCACTTCTGTTTGCCTCAGTTTACTTATCTATAAAATGGAGTAATAACAGAACCGACCTCCCAAGGCTATTGTGAGAATCAAATGATAATCACAAAGTACTGAGGATGGCACCTGGCACATGTAAGTGCTATAGGAATGTTGACTATTAGTATGTATTAAATGTAATTACTCTATATTTTAATGTAATTACTATAGAATACTAAATTGGCAGATGGTGATTTTTTTCTATAAGAGAATTCAGAAGTGCATTCGAATGAATTTAAATTGTTTGACTGGCAAAACGTTTTGTATTATGCTTTTTAAATTCATGATACTACTTATCATTAGGTTTTTAATTTTTCTTGAACTGTGAATTTTGGGAAGCCATTGCATAAGAAATACTATTAAAATGAAAAATTATACCCAAAAGGAGACACAATTATTAGAAAAGTACTTCTCTTTTAATCTGGATGATATTAGACTATTAATTTAGCATATATATCTATATATATATGTATGTATGTGTGTATATGTGTGCACATACATATGTGTGTATACATATATATGTTTTGAAAAATGATTTTTAATCACTCTCTTGGAGATTCAGAACTTCCCTCAGCCCCCTTCTTCCAAAGTTCAGTTTTTGTTCAGAAAGACATTACTGATAATGAAATTACACTGACTCTTCTTACCCTGGTCAAACCCCAACCCAAGCTTGCAAATAATTCCATTTAAGATACAGAAGCCCCTCTGCTCAGGCTTGGTGGAGACAGATTCTTTTGTCTAGATAGCCCAAATCCTAGGTGGAATAAGTTGATGGAAGAGGTATTTCCTCTGTCCAGAGATAAATTGATGAGGAAATGATATCAGCTCCTGTTGAAAGTGTTTAAAAGCTGTGCACCCTAACCCCAAAGGGAGTCCAGTTCCAGACAGGCTCCCAAGCATGCATGCCACCAGTTTTGAGGGAAATAAAACAATGGAAACAACCTAATGATGTTTGTCTTTCTTAGACCAAACTCTGAGGTTGACAATATGTACACATACACACACACAGATTTGGCTTCCAAACATTTTTAGTGGGTTATACAGGCTTTGAGTATATTTTAGTAATATATATTGGATTAAAGATTTTACATATAAAATTTGCATTAATGATTATAAAGAAATGTTTTAATCATGTTGGGTTTTTTCCTATTCTGCAGTTTCTGGTTAATATAAAAAACCAGAAAGGCTCATTTTTATAAGTCAGGCCTTCAGGAACTTTTTAAGATTCTTTCTTCATACCGTTAATGGCATTGTCCATATCATGTACTGGTTTCAGGTAAAGATAGAAAAGAGCAAGAGATATGTAAAAACTGAAATCCTCTGAAGTTTCAGGTGAATACGGATTCCTAATTTGTGTTCCTCTTATAGTTCTGTTGTTAACAGGATTCACTCCATAATGTTTGAACTGGTTTTCAGCACAAGAACTAGTTACTGGAAAACCAAATTAAGGAGATTGTATTAAATTGTGTTAAGTCTTTGTTACTGACAGATTTTAGCAGAATTGCTAAGCCTTAGGGAATCCCCACAAGGGACTTGGAACCAGAAAAGTAGATCTACTAGAAGGAGCCCCCTCCAGAGCTGCCATGAGAATGAGGCCTATTTCATAATTTCCAAGAGAAGATGTTTCCAGGGATCAGACAACTACACTGGATACTGGAATTCAAAATGTCGCTTCTGATTAAATGGACATTTGGAGTTGGTTACAAGAAGACTTGATGTTATTTAATATTGCTCCTTACTTTTATAGTACTTTAGCTTTTATGATGTTTATGTTTGCCTGCAAGAAAGGTATTGCCCAAATTCCTTTATTTGTCAAAGGATCAAGGTCATTAGTCCTGAAACTTTTTGGTTAACTGAAAGCTTGTCTTGTTTTTATTAACCAATAAACTTGACTTATGGAATAATAATGTTAACTGTTGACATTTCTCAGGTAGAAGCCAACAGGAAGTTTGAAGCACTCCTAACTGGTTTAATTATTTATATATATAACATATATAACTATATAGTTATAACTATAAAACATTTAACTATATATGTGTGTGTGTGTATATATATATATATATATATATATATATATATATATGTATATATGTATATATGTATGTATGTATGTATAGTTAACTATACAAGGTAGGATTTCCCTGATCCTGGTTTTCTTGGTTACCTTGGTGAATTCTGTCTTCACAATATCTTCCCTATACATTATTCCCTTCTTTCCTCTCACATAGCTCATACCCTCATCAGGCCCTCATCATCTCACCCATGGACTACACTTGGGTGGCCTTCCTATCTCAAATCTTTCCCCCCATGTAATCCATCCTCTAACTCAGCTACCAAAATAGTCTTCCTAAAGTACAGGTTTATTCCTGTCACCCTCTCCCCTATATTCAATAAATTCCAATGGCTCCCAGTGTCCTCCAGTATCAGACATAAAATCCTTTCCTCCTATAAAATCCTCTTGTCTTTGGCTCTTAAAGCTCTTCACAATCTGGGAGCCCTTTATAATGTGGGCTCCGTTCTTACCTTTCAAATCTTACAATCTATTCCCCTCCAAGATTGAGTGACACTGTCCTCCCCCTCTTTTTTCCTATTCTTTATACATAACATTCCATTTCCTAAATCAGTACCTTTTCACTGGCTGTCCCTCTACCTGGAATGCTGCGAGAAATATTTATCTCTTGTATTTAATAACTATTATGTTAGGAGACCAAGATTTTTCCCCTTTCTACTTCCTCATCCAGAAACCAACCACTATGTGAAATCTCTCTGAAAGATTTACTTAGGTACAAGATCTAATCAGACAGTAAAAGAAATTCTAAGTTTGGGTTAATGAGCGTATTCCTCTTCATTGTGTTTGTTCAGACAGGTCTGTGGAAGTGCTGATTCTCCAGGTGATAGGGAAATGGTTAAGAATCTTTCACCAAGATTTGGGTAACCCAAAACACATACCCTAAGACTCATATTTTAATATAGCTTACCTCTCATTGTGTTAATCAGAATTGGCTGGTACCTCTCAGGAACATCTACTCTTTGAAGGGCATATAAACTGTGAGCCCACCTTCATGAGGGATCTTTTGTCTAAGAGACACAGCCCAATGACCATTCTTTTATTAATAAACATTCTGGCCTTATTAATAAAATGATTAAATTACCCAGAAACTATGTCTCTCAGATTTTAATTGTCACAATGCTTAACTCTCTTTTCATTCAGCTCCTGGACTTCCTTAACATTGTCCAAGACTCAGCTCAAATCTTACCTCCTGCAGAAGGCTTTTTCCAGTTCCCTCCCTCATTTCCAACCCTCCGATAGCACTTTCCCCCAGAGATTATCTTCTATTTACACTGTATATATCCTGTATATGAAATTTTTGCATGTTCTCTCCTCCAGTAGAATATGAACTTCTTAAGGGTAGGGACCATACCTTTATTTATATCCTCAACACTTAGCAAAGTGCCTAGTTCTGTTAAATACCTAACAAATGTCCATTGGACCAAATAAATAATGTTGTCTTCCCCAACAGAATGTGGTTTCCCAGAGGGTAAAAGTTGTTTTTATTTTTTTGTTCTTTAGATGTTCAAGAGTTTGGCACTGTGCCTGCTGATGCATAATAAGTGTTTAATAAATGCTCTTCAATTGATTGATCAAGACTACTTCCAGACATCTCTTACCAACATTAATTAGTTACCTGGGAATTAAGTTCCTTTATAATGAAGAAAGATGTACAAAATTAATTTCAAGATAAGTAAATGATATAAAAATAATAAAATTCATATAAAGGAACCAAATATCAAGAATTTTAAAGGTAATAATGAAAAAATGGGAAGGAAGAGAGTCTCTCAGCACAAGATCTCAAATTGTACTGCATAGCAATAATCAATGCAATTTGTTATGAGAGAGACAGTGAGAATGAGAAGGAGAGCAGTGTCAATTAGTGGAACACAAATTAGGTACATGACATTCAGAATCAAACAAGCACAATAGCATAGAAACTCAAAGATCCCATTTCCTGGGCAAAGAACTATACTATTTGGCAAAAGCTGCTGGCAAAACCGGGCAACCAAGCATCTGTCAGAAATTAGGTTTAGACCAACACCTCAAATCACATCACAGGACAAGCTCCAAATGGATACATAACCTAGACGTAAATATCACATCATAAATTAGAGGAACAAGGAAGAAATTACCTTTAGTATCTATGTTTAGGAGAAGAGTTTATGACTAAAGAAGGGATAAAGAAATCACACGAAATAAAATAAACAATTTTGATTATATAAAACAAGTTTTTGCACAATTAACTTTAATGTAAGTGAAGGAAAATGGGTTGGTAAACTGGGAGGACAATCTTTGCAACAAGTTTCTCTGATAATAGTCTCATTACCAAGATAAATAAGGCACAAATTTATATGACTAAGAATTATTTCCCAATAGAAAAACGTCCAAAGGATTTGAATAGGTAGTTTTCAAAGAAAAAACCAGATATCTTAACAATTATATTAAAAATGTTCTAAATCACTAATAATTAAGAGAAAAGCAAGTTAAAGAAATTTTGAGGTTCTACATCATACTTGTCATACTGACAAAGATGACAAAAGAGGAAAATGATAAATGTTGGAAGGGCTTTAAGAAAACTGGGTACTCTAGTATACTGTTCACGTAGCTGGGAACTGATTCAGATGTTCTGGAAAGTAATTTGAAACTACACCCAAAAAGTTACTGAATTTGTGCATTACTTTTGAACCAGCAATATAGTCCATTACTAGGTCTATGTCCCAGAGAAATTAAACATATATACATACATATATATATATATATATTTACCAAAAATATTTATAGCAGTTCCTTTCAAGGTAACCAAATATTGGAAATTAAAGGTACATCCTCCTTATTAGGCAATGACTAAACAAAGGTGATTGAGCTTGAAGTCAGGAACATGTGAGGTCAAGAAGTCTCAGAAATTTATGGTGTCACTGTGGGCAAGTCACTTAACCTCTATTTGCCTCAGTTTCTCATCTGTAAAATGGGTGTACACTGGAGAAATATCTTAAGACCCATCAATAAAAGCCCATGGTGTTACATAGAGTCGGACAAGACTGAACAATAACAAAGTATGGAATATGAATGTAGTTGAAGTATTATTGTGCCATGAGAAATAATGAAAATGGGCAATATGTAGTCAACTGGAAAGACCTTTAAGAAGCGATGGGAGAGAGAAGTGAGCAGAACCAGGAGAACAATTTTTATAATAACTATAGAGAAAAACAATCTTGGAAGACTGTGGAACTCTTATCAATGCAATGATAAACCATGAATCCAAGAGAATGAAGATGAAGCCTACTAATCAATCTCCTGCCGAAGAGGTTATAAACTCAAAATGTAGAAAGACACATACTTTTTCAGACATGATTACTATGGGAATTTATTGTTTTGGACTCTATAGATATGTATTAGGGGATTTGTCTATTGGAAGTTTGTGTCTTTGTTTTTAATTTGCTCAAATAAAGAGGAGGATAGTAGAAAGGAGTAATTTATTTTAAAAAAACTTGTTACTTGAAAAAAAACAATTAAAAAAGAAAAAATGATTTCACAAATTGTACGGAGTTATGTCAGTGGGTTACACAGCTTAGTGACACTTTCTGCTGAGCTGGGCTAGTACATAGCTGCCTGGGACAAAAATATTGAGTGTCTTTTCATCTGCTCACAGTTGGACATAAACAAGGCCTACTGGCAAGCAAAATTGTTGAGTCAGTGATGTTTCTCTCTCTCTACACTGGGGGTCCTTGGCCTATTTTTATGTCATAGACCTCCCTTTAGCAGTGTGGTGAAGCCTTATGGATGCTTTCTCGGAATCATGTTTTTAAATGCATAAAATAAAGTACAGAGAATTATACAAAAGAAACCAACTATATTGAAATAGTAACCAAAATAGTCTTTTAAAATGAAGTTTATGGCTTTTAAACTCTGCCCTATACCCTTCTTCTTCCTCTCCAGCCTCTTCAGAATCCCAGAATGCCTCCTGCCTTCTAACTCCAATGGCCAGGATTATATCTTATATATAGGCATTTGTTTACTCTTAACAGATAGGTTAACTGATTATACTTTAACATGAATGAGTTTCAGTCAATAATGTTTGTGACTTCATCCAGCCATTGTTGACATTTTAAGCCTTTTATATCTGCCTTTGTACCCTAATAAGGTAATTGCAGGCTTCAACCAGAAGACTGGGGGAGAGGGAGGGCCCTTGAAATTATACTCCCAGCAAAGGCCCTGAAGATAAGAGGTTTTCCTTTCCCAAGTATTTCCACAACCCAAGAATCCAAGGAGGCAGATTCAGTGCTGTGGAAAGAGTTCTGAGTTTGAAATCAAACGACCTGATGTTCAAATTCTAGCTTTCTGACCTACTGCATATGGGACCTTAGGATAAGTCTCCTCCCCTCCCTTGGTCTCAGTTTCCTCTTCCAGTTCTAAATCAATTTATGACCTCGGAATGAAGAGATGCATTTCTCCACAAAGGCTCCATCCCTCTAGGGCCTTTGCCTATAGAAATACACCTTTCATGCTCAGGCCCACAATTCTGTCAACTTGAAGTTTTACAACATCCCACAGCTCCATAGATGTTGGTGCTTCAATTACACAGCAAGACAATGGCAACTGGGTATTTTGGGTCATTAGAATGGCAAGAATGGAATTGAACGCACAGTAATCAGGCAGCTAGTATCCCAGCAGGAGGAGGTTCTCTCCTCCCCAACTCCGGGAGGATCAAACAGCTAAATTCTGGAAAGCTGCTGCATATGTATGCACACTCTGTACTAAGAACACCGCATCTGTTACATACAAATCTACTTCTTAATAACCACAGTCTCCCCTCCCCCAGCCAAGGTTAGAATTAGCCGCACAGTCCTGCCCCCATACCACTGTGAAACAGAGACCCTTTGCTTTGGGATTTATTTGCATTCCACCACATATTAAAGTCTCCACGGGTGTCCAAAGCCAGGTCTGCTTTCAATGACCATGACCACAGTGATTTCAAGTGCCTCCATTACCATTCTCCTCCTCCTCCTCCTCCCTCCCTTTACTAATGTGCTAACGAAGGTCTTATTTCAACTGTTGTCTGCAGTTGCAAATTGACAGTGGGGGGAGAAGTCGACGAGAAATGTGTGATGCTCCCTTGGGGAAGGATCCCGGCTGCTGTCTGTGCCCACTCTCTCCAAAGCTGCCTGACTCCTTCCCTGCTCTGTCTGGCTCCTTATTCTCCTGAGTGACTTGACTCTGTCCTGTACTCTTTCACACTCATAAAGGACTTAAAGCAGCTAAGTGCACATTTTAGGGGAAAGGATCTCAGGTAGAGGGTGGCTGTAAAAGAGCCATCTCACCATCTCTCTCTCTTCCCTTCTCTCTCTCTGTCTCTCTGTCTCTGTCTTTGTCTGTCTCTGTCTCCGTCTCTCACACACACGAGTCATCTTCACTATCTTTGTCTGTCTGTCTCTGTCTCTCTGTCTTTGTCTCTGTCTGTCTCTGTCTCTCACACACATCATCTCACTATCTCTGTCTCTCTGTCTCTTTCTGTCTCTGTGTGTCTCTCTCGGTCTCTCTCCCATCCTCCCTCCCTCCCTTCTCCATCTATCTTCTCTATCTCTGTCTTCTTTCCCGTCCCCCCCACCTTTCTCCCTCCTCCCCCCACCCCAGGACATTGCCTTAAGGTACACCACTTTCCAGGTAGTTTCTTCTCCCTATCTATCCTTCTCCGCCCCCTCCCCGCCCCTTTTCGGTCTCTGGCTAGGGTCCGACCTGGAGCTGGATAGATTGGGGCGGGGGGAAACGGGATGGTGAGGGGGAAGGCGGGACGACGCTCTCTTACCTGGCCCGTACATAGCTGGAATGGATGTTGGGAAACAAAGTTTCCGTTCAATCAACATTTGTTGATGTGTTTCTCCTAGCAGGGCTCAGGACGCTAGGATCCTTTGCCTGGACTCATTCACAAGCCGGCTTAGATCTAGGGCGCCGGAAGTCAGGGTCCAGCGCTTTTGTTGTGACCCGTCACCTTGGAGACTCGGGGACACGTCCCCAAGACCTGGCTGTACGTGGGCGCCACGCGATCACTGTGCATTGTGTCTCAGTGACTTTTCCTGAGCCATGGTGGTCCGTGGGCTGTAGCCTAAAATTGGATGGGGAGGGAGGAGGCTGTGTCTCTGTGTGTTGGGGACTAGTGGGAGAGGGAGGTGACACTGCTGTCCCCACTTTCATTGCTCACCAACTCTCCACTACAACTCTCAGCCTGCTCAGAGTTTTGAGGTCGCTGGCTCAATTCAATTGAACATACTCTTACCTAAAGCAACTCATCTAAAGCAACCCTCCCTTTTCATTTCAAGTGTGAGCAATGGAAAAAAGGTGTTGGAAGTCTAGAAGTAATCTTTTGATAGATCCTTGTAGCCATTTTCCTGTTCCGTGTTGTTGTTCAGTCTTCAGTGACCCTATTTGGGGTTTTCTTGGCAAAGGTACTGGAGTGGTTTGCCATTTCTTTCTCCAACTCATTTTACAGATGAAGAAATTGAGGCAGAGTTAAGTGACATGCCCAGGGCCACACAGCTCACAAATGGCCAAGGCCACATTTGAATTTAGGTCTTCCTACTTCCAGGCCCAGCACTATCCACTACATCACATAGATGCCTTTACTGCTCTGTAGTTATAAGAAAAGACCATGATAAAGAACTTGTCACATCAGCCTTGACCAGACAAAATGCTTTTCTTGGCCACCATCATCTAGTGTTTGCAAAACACAGGATTTCCACAATTAACTTTATGTGGTATAAGATCTTTAGATATGTTATTATTACCATTGCCCACAGATGAGAAAACAGAGTCCCAGAGAACTGACATGACTTATCCAAAGTCACAAGACTACAACAAATGCAGTGTGATATAGAGGAGGGAATGGATTTGAATCCTGCCTCTGACAATGATTATCTTTGGCACTTAAAATCTGAGCCTCGGTTTCATCTTAGTAAAATGGGACAATAACCTTTAGTTCTAACCACATAGGGCTGTTATAAGGAACAAATGAGATAACATAGGTGATTTTGTATAATCCTGAAAACTCCATCTATAATTGTCAGAAACTACTCGCTACTATTGTGCTGTAAACAATCACCATTCATTAAATACCTACTACCCAGGCATGGTGCTAGCTAAGCATTGAGGATACAAGTACAAGAATGAAATAATTCTTACTTAGAAGGATCTTAAATACTAATGAAAAAGAAGAGGCAACAAGTACATACATTAGGATATTCAGCATAAACATATACAAAGTCATCAACTACAAAGTAAGTTAAGCACATAAGAGCACATAGGGACCAAGAATTGCTTCATGCAGAAGATGATGCTTGAGTTGCATATTAAAGGAAGAAAGGGACTCTGGGACTTTCATAAAATTTCTAAGAAGAGATAGGAAAAACAGTGCAGAGTGGTGTCTGGAAGATGGGACCTCTTTTCTAGCCCTAACACAAACTAGCCCTTTGTGACCTCTTTGAGTCTCAGTTTTCTCATCTGTAAAATGAGAGGACTGGACAAGAATTAGGGGTGGGGAACCTGTGGACTTGAGGCCTCAAGTGTGACCTTTTGACCGAATCTAAACTTTGCAGAATAAATCCCCTTTAATAAAAGAATTTGTTCTGTAAAACTTGGACTCAGTCAAAAGGCTGCCCTGCAAGAACCTAGAAGGTCACATGTGGTCTTGAGGCAGCAGGTTCCCCAGCCCTGGACAAGATCTTCAAGGTTTCTTCCAGTCGAAACACTGTAGATTTCTTCTTTTTCTTCATTCCCAGGAAGGGCCATGGCTACTATAACCTCTTGAACACGGTGGTTGTAACATCATGACCCTTTGGAAAGATCTGTGTATGTTTTTTTTTTTAATTAAATTGAATCAGAATGGAAATTACTGTGGGAAACCTGTGAAATTATTCCTAAAAGGTGAATCAGACACACATGACTTAAAGCAATCAGTATACTAGTGCAAGATATTTCTTAAATATCAAAGAGTACACAACAAAATTAGTATCTCAAGTATAATAACAATCACTCACATTTATGCAAAACTTTCCAGTTTACAAAGTGCTTGAACCTGTGAGGTGGGGGATGATAAGATTATTATCACCATTTTTTTGATGATAAAACTGAGACTCAGGGAAATGAATAATTCATTTATAGGCACAACACTAGTAAAGATAGTGCCAAATGAGGTCTCACTTCAAAAGCCCAGTGTTCTTTCTGGGTGTACCATATTGCCTCTCATGTAACCAATCGGTTTTAAAACTGAGTCATAAGCGATATACCTGAAGGAATGCTCTTCATATTACAATACTTAGGACATTATTGACACTACACAAATTTGAATCATTAATAGGAGATAATATAGACAGAGAAAAATCTCCCAGGGATATTATTTAAAGGAAACTAATTAAAATTAGATTCTAATTCCATTTTTGACACTGAGAAGTTGTGTGGGCTAGTGAACTAACTAATCTGGGCTTCAAAATTTGGGCAGTTCAAAGCCTAGGAAGCTTATTGCCACACACACACATGCACACACACATATATATGTATGTGTATATGTGCATATCTGTATATATACATAATATAGTGTGTATTTATAAATGTACATGTATATACATATACTGTATATGTAGTATATGTACATGCGCATATGTATAATGCAGTATATGTATATATTAATATATTTCATGTGTGCATATGTATGCACATACGTGAACAAAAGACAATGGGTCAAGAGGAAAACAACATCATTGCTTTCTAAGTTTAGTTTTTGTGCTTATCCATATTCACACAAATTTGCAAATTAATATTTGTGTTCAAATATAAAATTCTCTGTTTGACTTTTAAAGCTCTTCATGATAGTCACCTCCCCCTAACCTTTCTAGTCATCCTACATCTTACTCTCCCCACCCCCATACTCTGTTACAATGACTCTGGCTTCTTTGCTGTCCATTGGAAAAAGCACTCTATCTTCTCCTCTCTGGGCATTTTCACTGGCTGTCCCCCATATCTAGAACTCTCTCCCTGCTTATCTCTGCTTCCTGACTTCCTTCAAGTCTTAACTAAAGATTCACCTTTTACAATAAACTCTTCCTAATCTTCCTTAATCTTAGTTTTTCCCTTTGAGATAATCCTCAATTTTTCCTGTCTATATCTTGTTTGTACATAGTTGTCTGCATGTTGTCTCCACCATTGGACTGTGAGCTCCTTGAAAGTAGGGACTGGGTTTTGATTTTTTTTGTTTTTGTTTTTTGTTTTGTTTTGTTTTGTCTTTCTTTCTATCTCCCAGGGCTTCTTAGCACAACATCTGGCCCACAGCAAGCACTTTATATATGCTCATTGACTAGACTTTACTTGGTAAGATACAAAGCATTTTAGGGGACCCTGAAAAAATATATAGTGACTTAAACCCACACAGCTTGGTGGAGCTTCTTTGATAAGGCCCCCTTGAAATGATGTTGGGTAATGGGATAACATTAATAACTGGCATATAGTGCTTTAAGGTTCAAAAGGTACTTTACATACATTATATCAATTGACTCTAATAAGGGAAATAAGTGGGAGTTATTAGAGCTTTTAAACCTTACATCAGATAGAAGCTTGGGACAAGAAAACAATATGGATCATCCTAGTGAGAAGAAGAAAGTTTAGCTCAGGGGCACTCTGCCTGGCTTATTTGACATTTAACTGGGTGTGGTGGCTCATAGCTTCAACTATGAACAAAAGAACTATAAGCTTTCTTTGTCAGGGAGAGGCTTTCTAGACATTGTAGCCTAGCAGAGCAAAGTCAAGATGCCTACCTAGTAAGTGCCCTGAAGAGATGAAGTCCAGGAGGTATTAGCAAAAAGAAGCTCAGCAGCCTTGAGACTATTAAAGACACAAGACTGGGAGTCCAGCAGAGCACTCTCTAACTTAAGATTACTAACAAGAAATAATGCTTGGTAGAGATGACATGTCACATGCTCAGCACAGAACAGGCAGACCCCGAAAGAATAATGTGATAATATTACCAGAAGCATAAGTTGCCCTCTACCTATGGGCTCTGGACATATATGTGTCTTATATGCCCCATGTGTGTTCTCTCCATGTATCTATCTTTCATGCATATTTATGGGTACTAAGTATGCCCCAAATTTATGGAGGAAATGTCCTATTGCCACTTTCTCACCTATTTTATTCTATGTCCTTTAATTTGAACTGATTATGTCCTCTACTTCAGTAGTAAAAGTACATATATCAGTAGGGGCTTGTGAGACAGGGTTTTTGAATGGATATGTATACATAGGGTACCTCGAACCTTGGATAGTACTTACAGAGGGCTTGCATAAAAGAGGAGGGTAGTCTGGGGGCTATGTAGTATTAAAAACTATTAAAAGGCCTTGCTTCTAGTCCCAACTCTGCTACTAAGCTTTGTGACTGGACAAGTCATTTCATCTTTCCAGGCTTCCATTTCTTCATCCATAAGACAAGGTGATTGGATGAGACTGGATGAGAGGAGATCCCTTTCAATTCAAAGGTTCAATTATTATGACTAAACTAAGTCTGTTGTAGTTTAGTCATGAAGTAATCATGTCCAACTCTCTGTGTCCCCTTTCGGGTTTTGTTTTGTTTTTTGGGGGGGCAAAGATACTGGCCTGGTTTGCATATCCTTCTCCAGCTCATTTGACAGATGAGGAAACTGAGGTAAACAGGGTTAAGTGACTTGATCAGGGCCACACAGCTAGTAAATGTCTGAGCCTAGAGTTGAACTCATGTCTTCTTGACTCTAGGCCCAGCACTCTATCCACTGAATCACCCAGCTGCCACTATGAATCTGCATTAGGATCTAAAAGAAGACAGCAATCATCACAACAGATTCCCTTCTGAAATTGATAGTGCTAGTAAAAATGGTTTCATTCATGAAAAATATATTCTAAAATGAATGGGAAGTCTATAGAATTTCCAAAGAGTGCTTGTCAATAATTGCTTGCATTTGTAAAACAGTATTACTATTTTGTGGTTCATTCCTTTGAAGAAGCATTTCTATTTCAATATTTATATGAAGGCATCACAGCCCTTTCTATTGTGATGTGAGGACTGTTTCTGCATATGTCATTTCGTTGTCCAAGGCAACCCCTTTAAACAATGAAGCTCATTTGTTTTCAGGCTCTGGAAATAACACTGTGAGGGTGGCTGAGTAGCCCAACCATGAATTCCTATTATAGTGGCATTTATTTAATACATAGCACTTCTAATTTACAAAGGGTCTTTATTCACCAGATTCCTCTTCTATTTGTAGCACTGTTTATTATTTACATGGAGAAATGCACCATTAACCTCTTGTTTTCTGTGATAGAATTTAGAACTTGTTCTTCGGCCCCCTGCTTCCATATAAATGTCACTAACTGATCCAAGAGAAAGGAATATCTTTTCTTGCCATATCCTAAATGTCCACAAATTTTCCAGGTCCAGTGCAGCACCCTAAGAGACAACCTCATTAAAAAGGAAACTGAGAGGCAAAGGTCAAAGCAAGATTTCATCAATGTAGGGTCATTCCACTTCAGATATTACCTTCATTGTGAAATGACACATCTTCATTAAAAAAGAAACAACCCACGTGATCACTGATTTTTCCTAAGTTACTGACAAGGAATAGTTGTCAATAATGCTAAAGCAGTAAATATTTTTGGTTGTACTATCCAGATTTCTTTTTTTTTTTTAATTGATTTGTTTGTTTACTTTTAGTTTACAAGATTCAGTTCCACAATCCCTTGAGTTTCAAATTTTCTCCCCTCCCTCTTCCTTCCTCCGCCACCCCCGCCACTCCCCATGGTGGCATGCAATCAAGTATAGGATCTGCAAATATTTTCAAACTGGACATTAGTCTGGTTGTATAGAAGGGTTGTAACCAATGGAATGAACAGTGGGAAAGAAGAAACAATACCAAACATGGGAAAGAACAATAGCATGTAGATTGCTTCAGTCTCCATTTAAACTCTGTTCTAAATCTTTCTCTGAATGTAGATATCTCCTTCCATCCTGAGACTTGTAGAGTTGCCTTATAGCTGTGCATTGCTGAGACGAGTCCAGTTTATCAAAGCTGGTCATCACACATACGTTGTGTCTGTGATTGTGTACAAATTTCCTCTGGTTCTGTTCTTCTCCCTTAGCATCAGTTTGTATAAGCCTCGCCAGGTAAATATGAAGTCCATCTCCTCCCCATTTCTTATAGCACAGTAGTATTCCATTACATTCATATACCATAGCTT
>CM053588.1:155880746-155909842 GCA_028646515.1 Pseudochirops corinnae | reverse complement strand
CCAGTTTTTTGCCACCACAAAGAGAACTGCAATAAATATTTTTGTACATATGGGTCTTCCTCCCACTTCTATGATCTCTTTGGGATACAACCCCAGAAGTGGTATTACTGGGTCAAAGGGTATGCAATTATTTATAGCCCTTTGGGCTACTATCCAGATTTCAAAGCACTTTGAATTCTCCTTTATCTCATTTTTGAAATCTGAGAAAATGAGGACTGAATGGTTTTCTCAGTATTATCTCTCAGCAATGAATCTTAAAGGACACAATTATTACTTCTGATCAATGGATGTAATGGTTATCCAAGGTATTTCTAGATTAGCAATCACTTGGATGGTGATTTAGGTTATTTTATTAATGCTTTACATCATGGTAAAAGTTAAAAGCTAAGTAAACAATTTAGAAAAATAAAACACACTTCAAGGAGAGTTCTTAAGTTCATTGAACTGAGTCAGAAATTTGCAAGTTTAAGCTCAGCACACTCACATCCATTCCAGTTCATCTCAAGACCAGACTATAAAGGAGAGAGTTGGGAATTGAGAAAGGAAAAAAAAAATCAGCAAGATCAAGAGAGACTACATGGAAACAGCAGAGCCATAGTAGGTTTAATTGGGTGAAATACAATAATCAATTGATTATTTAATAAGCCAGCTCTATCTCTGTGATACTGAATAGAGATAGAGCTGGTTTATTAACAAATCAATTGATTATTGTATTTCACCTGATTTAAATTAATTCTAAATTGATTAAAATTACCTTTAAAAAACAAAGCTCAAAGCAAGCCTGTTTGTTTCTAATATGTGAAATCAAAATTTTCTTCAAGCTTTTTTGAACCTCCTTTTTCTGATGAAACCTTATTCCAACATTTGTGGCCAAGAAGAGTCTCTTCCCTTTGGCTGCATTCCATGCCTCAGTTCTCTTCTCTCTCTTCCTCAATGGCCCCTTTCTTCCATGAATGAACTGATGAGTTTCTCCCAGAACCTTCATTTTAAGAAAGGGCCAGACAGTCAACTTCCATTCTCCAGATTTGACCACCATACTCTCTGTATGAGTATGACCTTCTACCCCCACTCCCACTTTAGCTCCCTTTTATGTTGTCTTCCCCCATGAAAATGTAAGCTCTTTGAAGGCAGGGACTTTCTTTTGGCTTGTATTTGTGTCTCTTGTGCTTAGTATGGTACTTGACAAATATAAGCACTTAAGAAATGCTTGTTGACTTGATTTTTTTGTCCTACCAATGGAGAGGCATGCCATTTATTGGTTTATAATGTTATCTTGCTGTGAGTATATACAGTATATGACTTTGAGTCTGATTTTTTTTAGACAAACACAAAAATGTTTCCATCCAAAGCATTGTACCTTTCTGAGCAGCTTCCTTCCTTGTGAGGCTATATCCCTGTGATACTGTCAAAACTGTTTTTGAATTCACCTTCTGAAACAGCTTTCAGTGCATATTTAAGTTATGGAGTCCTTAGACCAGGGAGACTCTGAGTCATGCTGACCTTGGAGCCAGGATTCCCAAATGAGATGTTGCTGTTATCCCAGTAGAGGAGCTTTGAATTTGGACATTGATGGGACTCTGCTGCAAAGAAACTAAGTTAAATGGTGAACCTAAAACTCCACCTCCACCAACCCCCATATCTTTCAAAAAGATCTTGGTAAGGGAGAGGGATTATGCCTCTATTGGAGAAGATGAGAGGGAAAAGAGAAGGGAAAGGGAGAGAGAAGGAAAGGGGAGGGAGAAGGGAAGGGAGAAAGAGAAGGGAAAGAAGAGAGAAGGGAGGGGGGGAGAGAAGGGGGAGAAAAAAGGGGGAAAGGAGGGTAGAGGAAAAGAGAAAGGAGAGGAAAGGGGAGGGGAGAGGGAAGGGAAGGGAAGAGGAGACAGAAGGGAAGAGAAGGAAAGAGAAGGGGAGAGAGAAGGGAAGGAAAACATCCTCAAGCCCAGGACTTCTGAGGTTTTGTTGGTGGTGGTTTTCCACTAAGGCAAATCTTTATCCACTAAGGATGAATTTAAGTTTTGGAAATGGCCAAAAGTAACTCACCCAAGGCTGGCTGAATGAAGTGGGTGATGAAGCTAGATCAGATGCTTCTCTAGGGGAAAGCAAGGTTCATATAAACACAGAATGAGAGCAGGAGGGAACCTGAATTTGATCTTATCATTTTACAGATGAGGAAACCAAGGACCAACGAGATTCATGCAGCCTGACTGAAGCACAGACTGAAGCTATGGAGGAAGGTTCAGGTGAGAATAGCAGCTCCAAAAGCACTATACACAAGTGGTAAGTCTTTGCTGTGACCTGCTGCACCTGTGTACTACTCCTGGTTACAGGTAACATGGTATCTGTAAAAGCAATGAACTAAGAGCATCGGAAACCCCAGGCTCTGCCACTTGTTAGTAGCTATCAGTTATACATTGTGTCCCAAAAAATCTTTGTGCAGTTTTAAAATAGGACATTTTGGTTTTAGTTGTTTTCTTTTCATCTGACTTTCAACAGGTATTCAAGAGCTTTCTTTATCTCTAGGAGAACAAGTAAAGGAAAACATTTCACCTTTGAGTTCAAAGGTGTTCCCATTGTTTAAGTACCAAGGTTAGTTCTGAATCAAGTGAAAAAGGAATGTGTATTTTTATTTCATTATTTAATTATAAGTAGTATACAAGATACAATACACATTCAAAAAATGAACTACTGGTCACTCTATTCAGTAACAAATACTGTGTGGTTGTTATAGATAACGGAGGAAAAAGTGGACCATCCAAACTCAGTTGTCAGCCTATTGTTGTAACATCTAATAGCCTTGGCAAAAGTGATTAAAATACATTCTGCAAGGCTGATGATAACATTATGCCAGGTCCCATGTATTACAGATTTTGTGTCTAAGGTATTAGTCAGATCACTTAAATATGACTAAGGCCACTTGGGTCACTGTTGACTTTTTGTTGTTTTGTTGTTATTATTCAATTGTTTCCATCATGTCTGATTCTTTGTGACTCCATTTGGGGTTTTCTTGGCAAATATACTGGAGTCGTTTGCCATTTCCTTCTCCAGCTTATTTTGCAGATGAGGAAACTGAGGCAAACAAGGTGAGGTGACTTGACCAAGGTCACACAGCCAGTAAGTATCTAAGGCTAGATTTGAACTCAGGAAAATGAGTCTTCCTGACTCCAGGCCCAGGCTCAACTGTAAAATGAGGATAATAATAGTATTTATTTCACAGGGTTTTTGTGAGAATAAAATGAGATAATGTTTGCAAAGTGCCTGGCACATCATAGGTTTTCCTCCTTCCCCTGTAAAATGAAGGGGGTTAGGCATAAAGATGCTTTTATCTTTAAATCTATGACCTCATTTTTTTTGCTGTTTTTCTTTAAATTTCTGAAAGGTGATCTTTTACTGAAAGCAGCTTTCATCATTATGATAACTGGAGAACTGTACAAATATAATTGTAAACAATGAAATACATCTGTTTTAGACTGTGTTTTGCTCAATACAGTAGAATATAAACTCCTTGAGGGAAAGAATTGTTTCATGTTTGTCTTTGTATCCCCAGTGCCTAAAACAGTGCCCAGCACATGGCATTATCTTTTTTTTTGGATGTTCTTAATAAACGCTTGTTGAAATAAATAGAAACTTCTGTTTTTTCCCAAGTACTAAAGACTTCAAACTTCAGCAAACAAGTGAAAGTACGATTCCATTAGAATTCTGTGAAGAGCAATTATCTCCTCAGGTACCATTTTCTTTCAGTTTCCCCTAAAGGCCCATTGTCAGGGAGTTCCAAATCTTATTTTGCTTCTACCTGCTAATCCCATTCCGAAAAAAGATTTCTCTTGGTTCTTTAATTTCCCATCAAGTCAAAAAGGTCCCCAACTGTTTGAGAACCACAAAGAAACACAAGGAGCTTGATCAAGTCACTGAGTAAGCTCATCACCAACACACTGCCTTGCCCATAAAAGGCACTCAGTAGATATCTGCTAAAAAATCAGTCCAGTGGGAAGGAGGGCAGCCAATTTAATGGTTATCATATTAAGTGCTAAGAAAAATAATTTAATTGCACTCAACTGAGTGCATTTAAAGTAATAACAACAACAAACTATCAGTAATGTTATCCAGAGTGTCCAACTTGACAAAAGAAAGCCCATGGATTATAGAAAATTTTTAAAACAAAATTATGCCCTGAACACAAGCGTTTTTTCATTATGAGCTTCTATAATAATATTTATCTATGTAGTTGTTGATGATTGATTTTTTTAATCTTTAAGATGGTTGCATCCTCTGCTCTGCCTGGTTTCAAGTCCCTCCCAGGATAAATTCATCACTTCTAATCTTACCATCTTGCTGCTAACTCAAGCCTTGATGAATATTACTTCCCTCATCATTCTCTCCCCTCTGATGGGAGGGCTAGAGGGCAGAGGACCAAACACCTCCCAATGTCTTCCTTTATAGAGGGCAGACAGATCACTCCATTTTGCATCTGCTCCCCTGCCTGGTTTCAATTCTATGGAACAAAATGTCCCTGCACCAAGTACCCCCTGTTGTCTCCCTCCCCCCCCCCAATTCCTTCCTCCTTTTCTCTCTTGTCTCCCACTTTAGACTGTAACTTCCTGGAGGGCAGGGATTCTTTCTCTTTATTAATTGTATTCCTAGTGTTTCCCACAGTACCTGGCACACAGCAGGTTCCTAATTAAGTTTATTGGATTGGACTGATCTTAATTAACTCTTGAAAATCTCAAGGTAGCTAGAAAGTGCACATTTTTTTTGTTTGGTTTTGTCTGGGTTTTTTGTTTGTTTTTGCTGTTAAAAAGCATTGTGGTAGAGAGAACTCTTCTTCCATTCTGTTTCTAGTGCTCAAATTGCTACAAGCTCTATCAAAGTAGGAAAATAACAATCATGCACTGTTGTGAATGAAGGAGGAAATTAAAGTATTCATTACCTTCGAAGCTTAGTACTGATTTCAAGGATCTGAAGGATTTCAAGATCAAATATGTCAAGCTGGAAGGTTCTTAGAAGTCAACTAATCCAACCTCCTCCCTTTACAGATGGGAAAAGTGAGGTCCGGAGAAAGTCACAACACAAATGGTAATACGAAGCAAAAGTATGACTTGAACCCAAATTGACTGTCTCCAAATCTAACATTGCTATTCCTTTACTATACCAGCTCCCAAGCTACCCAGGTCACTCTGAACCTAGGAGGCTCTGAGGAGTTCACATTCCAGACAGGGGTCCAGTTACCTTCTCCATCAAACTAACTAACCCTCCAGAAGAATATCAGCTTGGATATTTTACATGAGCAACATGGAAGACAAACTCTCATTTCTTGGCTCTAAAGAATTTATCACACTTCTGGGTTATAAGGCCAGAGCACCAATCACCATAGTGGTTACCGTAAGCCTGCTAGGTTGGGATTAAAGTAGGAGTGTTCCCAGTTATTGGGCAAATTCACTGCTCTTTTTGCCTGGCATGGCAGGAATGCCCCTAGCTCAGATGATTTCCATAAAACAAGTTAGAAAATGTTCCAAGCTGTACTGTCACAAGGTATAAAAGCAGGCTATGGCAGGTAAAAGCACAGCTTCCCCCACAGGCCTAAAGGAGAATGCCCTTAACCCTGGTGAGCATGTCTCTAAAATGATTTGGTTGTCAGAGCTGCTGGGCCATCACATCTTGTAGAAAATTTTTTTTTAAGCCCCTCTATGGGGGTCTAATGAGGGTGGATGGAGAGGGCCTGACCTCCCTTAAGGAAAGAAAAGAGGATAAAAAGTGAGGGAAGGTCCTCTCTTACCACCACTCCCTCCTGTGACCCCAAAGTCTAGGCACATGCTTTTCAGTTAGAAAACAAACTCCAACAATTTTACACAAATCGGATAAATTTGTTGGGTCTCTCTTCAGATTCCAGGACTGCTGAAATTGGAAATTCTGCTAGAAGAGGATCTGTCAAAGATGATCTAGGTGACAGGTTGCAGGTAAAAACATCATCTATTGAGCCTGAAAAATAGCAAAAGAGGTATGTTTTCATTCTACAGAAACTGAGGACACAGAAACATGTCTTAGAGATCTTCCCATGTGACAGTAATTTGAAGCAACAGTAGAGGGACCCAGACTTATTGAAAAACCCAGGAGATAATTTTTTTAAATTTTCTGTCCTTTGTGTACAAAGACGACATGTCTGGTCAAGAGAGCACGTGCTTGTGATAATTTTTTCAGTGGTAGAGATGAATTTATAATGAATGGTTAGATACACTCTGTCACCGGGTTTTGCCTGGTGACCAGAAAGTATGCCCTTTTTTGAGAGGGGTGGCTGGGACTGGGAAAACCATTCAGAGCTATAGCCCAGAGCAAGAAACTCATCCCCAAAGGTGCTCACTGAACAATCTTGCCTGATTTCATACAGTCCTCAAACTGGGTGAGTGACCTCAAGACTTTGTGTGCCTGCTTAAGCAGCGAATTATATGTTAGTGACTTCTTTTTGATGAGAGACCAGAACTGATTCATTGGTATAAGAAACTACCAGTGAGCAAACTCCCTCTACCAATGCTGATCACCTTATAGTGCACTGAGGCAGCTAGGTGACACAAAGACCTGAGTTCAAATCCAGTCTTGCATTCTTACTAGCTATGTGATCCTGGGCAAATCACTTAACCTCCATTTGCTTCAGTTTCCTCATCTGTAAAATGGGAGTCATCACAGCATCTAGCTCCTGGGGTTGTTGTTAAGATCTAATGAGATAATTATAAAGTGTTTAGCACAGTGCCTGGACCATAGTAAGCACTTTATGTTAGCTGTTATTATCATTATTATTATTGATATTGTGGGCAGCTAGGTGGCACAGTAGATAAAGCACTTAGGCCTGGAATCAGGAAGCTTCATCTTCATGAGTTCAAATCCAGCCCCAGACACTAGCTGTGTGACCCTGGGCAAGTTGCTTAACCTGTTTGCCTCAGCTTCTGCATCTGTACAATGAGCTGGAGAAGGAAATGGCAAACCACTCCAGTATCTTTGCCAAGAAAACACCAAATGAGGCCTCAAAGAGTTGAAAATGACTGAAATTATTTTATAATACACAAATTATTATTACTATCTGCCTCAGTTTCCCCAAATGGTAACAAGAGGATCATAATAACACCTACCTCCCAGATTGTTATGAGAATCAAATGAGATAATATTTGTAGTGCTTAGCATAGTGCCTGGCACGTAGCAGACTCTCTATAAACACTTATTCTCTCCTTCTCCTCCTTTATAGTACAAGATAGTTGCCCAGAGTCACACAGCCAGTAAGTATCAGAGGGAAGACTTAGAACCTATTTCCTCCTGAGAGGAAATAGCAAGCAAGGCTTGCTCTCTTCCTCTCCACCTTCTCAGTTATAGTTATAAGTTCCATAAATGGTAGCTGTTGGGTCAGAGCAGACTGGAACAGCTCCTCCAGAGTTGTTCCATTTTGGAGTGGCCATGAAGAGTTTTCTCCACCAGCCTCCAGTCTTATCCTGGATTTTTTCCTTACCATATACTTTTAGGGCAAAAAGGAAGGCTCTGTTAAGACCCACAACAGCCCTACTTCTTCTAAGTAGGAAAAGAAATATACTACCATGACCAACAAGGCAAAGGGAAGGGAACGGAATACAGTCTACATTTTACAAAAAGAAAAGGGTCGAGAGAGTAAATCTTTCCCACCTGTTGTTTTCTGTATCATGCTTTTCCCTCCAGCCTATAAGCATTGGGTTTTTTTTTTGCCAGTGAATTGGTTCCCATTACTCATAACAATAGTTGCATCTTTTGTAATTTTTAAGATCCCCAAAGGTAAAAAATAAAACAAAACTGGGTTTGAGAATTGCCAACATACCTCTGGAAGTAACACTGAATTTCCTATCTGAGAAGCTGCTTCTTCTGATGAGAGGTTCACTCATTTTTTCCAGAAATAACTTTATTGTCTCTTTCTTTTCTGGGCTAGTACTAGACAAATTCAGGATTTTTCCATGAACATTAACTGTGGTGTTGCTGAGGCCAAACCAGTAGAAGAAATCAAACAAGGCATCGGCTTTGAATTCATACACAAAATTCAAGTCTTTTCCGTTAACCACTTCATTTCCTGGAGGAAAAAACTTCTTGACCACTTCTTGAAAATTAAACTATAAAAAAAGAGAGAAAAATATTTCTTTAACCTCCATAAATATCCACCCAAATGCTGACATGTAAAGATGTCTTAGAAAAAAGAAAAACAATATCACATTATCGCTACTCTCCCATAATTTGGGGTATTGAAAATGTCAATCTTTGTATGTGTCCCCATCAATGCATTTCTTAACAATTTGGAAGCCCACAGTCTGGGGATGTTTTCATTAAGCAAAATACCTTCCCTAGATCATAGTACCATACCAGTAAGACTTAGGGATTAGGAGACTAGAGGATTAGAGTCATGTAGCTGAACCATCTATCATGTTCCAACTTAACACCAGTTTATTCAGCCTTTGTATTGTGTGCCATTTTTACTGTTACAATTATTAATCACCAAATGAATTCATAGCAAGTCAATGGTGTAGAGGAAAGAGCACCACTGTAATAAGAAAACCAGGGTAGCGGGGTGCCAAATGTACCTTCTTAGTATTAGAGTGTATTGAGCTAGATTCCAAGTCAGAAAGTCCTGAATTCAAATCTGAATTTTTCTGTGCCTCAGTTTTGCCAACCTAAGATTGAGGATGATAATTCCTTTCTAATTAATAGAAAATTTAGAAACAGGAAAAGTCTTTCAACCTCGGTGGACCTTAGTTTCCTCACCTCTAAAATGGGGAGAGTAATAGCAACCACCTCACACGGCTGTCATGAGGACCAGAGAAGATAATACATGTAAAGCCCATTGCAAATGTTAACTACTAATATTATCTTAAAGTCCCTCTCTTCCACTCCTTTGCTGTGTGACCTTGGATAAGTCACTTGGTCTTTTTTGAGTCTCCATTTCCACATATGTAAAATTATGATAATAACACCACCTATCCCACCTACCTCACAGTGGTAGTATTGTGAGAATCAAATGAGATCAGCTGTAGAAAGTGCTTAGTAAATGATAAATCTCTGTGGAAATATCAGTTATCAAAATACAATCAAGCTCTGAAGACATGATTCTTAATTGGGTGATGCTACTCTCTTGGCTACTCATGGTTCTTTGTTTATCAGAATCAGGTGTGTCCCAAAAGGGAAAACTCCAGCTTTTGCTGGAGGAAAGCATATCCCTGAGGATGTGTTTTCCCTGCTTTGACTATAGCACTGTCCTTAAAACTAAGTCTACTATCCTGTACTAGAATTTCTTTTGAAATAGTGACACTATAGTCACTATTCAGTAAATTTCACTAAATAGTGAAATAATAACAGATGTTACTATCCCATCTTCCTTCTGTTCAGCCTTTTAAAAACCTGGTTTTTAAAAAATTCTTATCACCTCTCTTCTAAGTATTAACTGCTTAATATGTCCACATCTCATTCAAGCTCATATGATTTCTATTGGGTAAGAAAGGAATTATCACCACCAATCTTAGGTGGCAAAATAGATTTTGAAAAATTAAAGATCACATAATAAGTTAAGGCCCTAGGATAAGAACCAGGCCTCCTAATAACCTATCCTTTACTGTTTCTACAAGTGGCATTCTCTCTTTAATTCTTTTTGTTGTTTTGTCAATTAGTTGTGTCCAACTCTTTGTGATCCCATTTGGAGTTCTCTTGGCAAAGATACTGGAATGATTTGCCATTTCCTTCTCCAGTTCATTTTTACAGATGAGGAAACTGAAGCAAACAGGATTAAGTGACTTGCCCAGGGTCACACAACTAGTAAGTATCTGAAGCTGGATTGAACTCAGGTCCTCCTGATTCCAGGCCTGGAGACTGCACCACTGAGCTGTCTCTAATTCTTAGTAGCATTGAATTCAGGCAATTCAAAATTTACCTGAAGTCGGTAGCTTTCTCCAATCACTGAGGAAATGACTGTATCCATTCCATGCTCAATCTGTCTTCTGATCTTGGGGTGTCGTGTATTCACAAGAAATGCATATGTCTTTTCTAAAAGTAGGAAGCACCGTTTAGAGATGATTTCTCATCTTCTACATATGGACATTCCTTCACAATCCACCAAGCCATCCTTCCCAATGTGTTTGCAGTTGTATGATTTTATGACATACCTCTTGCCCTCACCCCATTCTGTATGACATTGTTAATGTATTTTAATTAAAAATTAATATCCCTTTGGAATTCTACAATACCTTTTGAGACAGACTGGAGTGGCATAAAATGAGGTTTAGAAGGAGAGGATTCAGGGAAGATGGTGGAGTAGGTCAAAACAATTTTGTCTCTCCAAATTTCCTCCACAATAAAAAAGACAGAACCACACCTCAGAGGGAATGTAGAGCCGTGGAAATAAACAAAAATCAGGGCAAAGCAGTTTTTCTCCTCAGACAACTTGAGAAGACCCCCATGAAAGACCGGACCAGGTTCAGGCCGAGTGAAGTGCAAACACCTCCAAGGTTAATTCTGCCCTAGGGGCAACTGGGATTAGGAGGCAGCCCCAGCCTTAGAAACTTTCATCTCAGGAACAGTGTCAGGGTCTGACAACTGAGAAGTAGAAGATTCAAGGACCTTCCACTGTTAAGGGACACCAAGCACATATTGTGCTGACCAGATGGGATTCAGGATTCAGCTACTGCTGCTGTGGGGGAGAATTAGTTAGCGTAGACCTGGTAAGGGCAGTAGCAGAAGGGCAGGGACCCTGTTGGCTATCAGCACTTGCAGGAGAGCAGGGTCCCTGGTTTCATTTCCAGGGCAGAAAGAACAGCTGTAGTTGGCAGCCACTGGAGGGAGCAGAGGAAGCAAAACCATTTGTAGGACAATGTGTCTGGGAGCCCTACCATTTGTTTAGGAGTGGAGAAGAGAACCCAAGGTTGAACCCCAGGAAAGACCTCAGAAAATAATGGTAAGAAAGATCTCAGGCTTGGGGCATCATTTCCTCTACCTCAGGACTAGAACTTGATTACACTAATAGCTGCTAAAAACACAAAATAAAACAAAAATAAATAAATATGAGTAAACAAAGGAGAAAGGACCCAACCATAGATAGCTACTATGAGTATAGAGAAGATCTGGGTTCATATTCAGAGGAAGATAATGAGCTAAAAAAAAAAAGTCATTCTTTTTTCAATGAGGAACATCAAATAGTTCCAAGCACAAAAAAGAGTTCTTAGAAGAACTTAAAAAGCACTTTAAAAATCAAGTAAGGGAGATCAAGGAAAAATTAGAAAAAAAAAAAAGTGAGTAATCTAAAAAAAATTATAAAAAGAAAATCAACCAACTTGAAATAGAGAACCAAAAACTTAAGGAAGAAAATAATTCCTTGAAAACCAGAATGAGGCAAAGGGAAGCTAATTACATTCTAAGACACCAAGAAATAAAACAAAATAAAAAGAATGAAAAAAATAGAAGAGAATGTGAAGCATCTTATAAGAAAAACAACTGATATGGAGAACAGATAGAGGAGAAATAATATAAAGTTAGTCACACAACCTGAAAATTATGATTAAAGAAAAGAATCTTGATATAATATTACAAGAAATTATCAAGGAAAATTGCCCTGAAGTTCTAGAACAAGAAGGCAAAGCAAAAACAGAAAAAAAAATCCACCAATCACCACCTAAAAACATCCCAGGAGGAAAACTAATGGGGATATCATAGCTAAGTTTCAAAACTTCCAAGTTAGGGAGAAAATATTGGAAGCAACAAGAAAAAAAACAATTTAAATATTATGGCACTACAATAAAGATTATACAAGAAATAGCAGCTACTACAATGAAGGATTGCTGGTCTTAAAATACTGTATTTCATATGGCAAAAGACATCCAGTTATAACAAAGGGTAACTTTACCCAGCAAAATTAAGTATAATCCTGAATTTAAAAAAAAATGGATGGACATATAATGAACTGAAAGACTTTCAGGTATTTGTGACAAAAACAGCAGAATTTAAGGGAAAATTTGACATATAACATCCAGGAGAAAAATAAAGTAAACCTTAAAAACCAATTATAAAGTACTCAATAAGGTCAAATTGTTTACTTCTTATACATGAAAATAATATCAGTTCTTTTATGACTATCATCATTTGGGTAGTCTGTAAGAAAGTCTTGAGCTGAACTGAGTATGTTGGTGATACTAAAAAAATAAAACTGTACAAGGAGAGATAAAAATAAGTAATTACCTCAATCAAATGAGGCATAAAAGGAAAAACTGATACACAGAAGAAGCTAGTAGGGGGGAGGGCAGGTAGTGCTAGAACTTTACTCTCATCAGGAATGGGTTAAAGAGAGAACATGTAGCTCTAGCAGAGTATAAAAGTCTTCTAAACTCAGAAAGAAATAAGAGGGCAAGGGGACAGGGTGGAGGGAGAGGATAAGAGAGGGTCTCTTGAAGAGGTGGGGATAGCTTAAGGAATAGGAGGGCAAGGTATTCAATAGAAGTAAAGCAGAGGAGTGAGGGGGCATAGGAATAGGGTAAGAAGGAGAATGAGGAAAAATAGGAAGGAAGAAAACACAACAAGTAATTATAGCTTAGAATGGGATGAATTTACCCATAAAATGGAAACTGATAGCTGATTAAAAATTTGAATTCAATAATATATTACTTTCAGGAAATGCTATAAAAATGGGAGATACACACAAAGATAAAATAAAGGTCAGAAATAGAATTTATCATGTAAAAAAAGCAAGGAGGCAAAGTTAAAGCTAAAATAGATTTAATCAAAAGGGAAAAATAGAGAAACTACACTGTATCAACAATATCCAATATTGTTTTAGACCATTTAAAATAACTAGATACTATAAAATACCTGAGAGTATAACTGCCAAAAGAGATACAGGAACTATATGAACATAAACATAAAATACTCTCTATGCAAATAAAGTCAGATCTAAATAGTTGAAGTAATATTTATTGTTTATGGCTAGGTAAAGCCAACATTATTTTTTAAATGACCATTTTACCTAACTAATCCATCTATGTAATGCCATCCCAATTAAATTGCTAAAAAAATTATTTTACTGAGTCAGAAAAAATAATAACAAAATTCATTTGGAAGAACAAAAAGTCAAGAACTTCAAAGAAACAGGGGGAAAAGTCATAAAGGAAGCAGATTCAGTAGTATCAGATCTTTGAAAACATTGTTGAAGTGTAAATGGATAATTTTGATGATTTTAAATTAAAATTTTTTTTTTGTATAAATAAAACCCATGCAGCCAAGAAGAGAAGGAATGCAGAAAATTGGGGGAAAGCTTTCACAGACAATCTCTCAGATAGGATGTGATTAGGCTGGCATATTGCTGGGGTGCAGGAATTTATGAGCTGGTTGATTTAGAAAAACATGGAAAGAATTGGACTTATGAAGGAAGATGCTATCTACCTTCAGAGAAACAGATGACAAGTGGAAATAAGTATAATATGATCAAATATATATTTTATATGCATGTGTATGAGTGTATATGTGTATATATGTATGTTTATAGATATCTGTATATATATATGTATGTGTAAATACATTATATACATACATAAATATGGGCTTAATTGTAACATTTTTTGGGGTATGAGAAGGAAGGAGAAAAAAATAAAGCAAAAAGTGCACAGCAGAGAACAAAAGAAAATCTATAAGGAAGTAAAGAGAAGCTAGGCAGCTTTGAAAACAATATGTAGTTGTTATTATATAGGTTTTCTTGAAATGGAAATTTATTCTTTTGTATTGAATCCTTTCATATGTTCTACTGTGTACATGGCAATTGTTTTTTTTCTCATTTTGTATTTAAGTTTAAAAGAAAAAAAAGAAAATGAGGTTTAGGAATTACTGTTTTAAAGGCTAAAGTCTATGACCTCAGTTGAGAATTTGTTGCTGAATCTTGTACTTGGGAGGTGACATAATCAAAGAAAGACTGAATCTTTTCTATATTCCATGCTATTTAACAAGTATTTTAAAGCATCTACTAAGTACCAGATGCTGTAGTAAGTACTGAGGGTGCAAAGGAAAAAAAAAGGAAAAATTTCCTGCCCCAAGGAGCTTACCACATTTTATTGAGACATTATGGTTTTAAAACAAGGAATTTAGGAAAGTCTTCATTTTTATAACCTTGGTGTTTCTTGAAAAAAGTTCTTCTCTTTCCTAATCTTTCACATGAATAAAGTCAGTCCCAAGTGGACACAGAATTAGTTAAGAGCCTAAACTCCATCAGCCTATCCCTCAAGCCCTTAGATCTCTGTCCTCTTTGAATGAAAATTCGTACTCCAAGTCCAAATTCAAACCATCAGAATATATTTGTGGTTTTTTTTTAAGAAATGAAATTTAGAGTATGTTTTAAAGAGGAAAACCATACTCCCCACATCATCTGATACATATAGCATATCTGTTGTCCTCAGAGGTCCTAGAAGTTGATAATCCTATTTGGGGTCAGAATTCCTAGGCCAGGTATACCCATTTGAAGTACTTCAAGTCTTTCAATGAATCTGAATGATTAATAGCCAATAAATTTGAATTACTTAAAGCCAGAGACCCCTTGCTCTCTTACACTGCAGCCTCGGCCTCCTTTGCCTTGACCACTCCGCTGAGCTGCCTAGGTGGACACATAGATGTGTCAGCCAGTAAGGGCTTTCTCACAGTGCATTAATTTCCTACAGCAACTCCTAAAAAAGACCAGCAAGCTCATTCAACACCCTGATTTCTAAATCTCCTCTAACAAGATTTCACACAGCTCTGCATTTCTGACAGGTCCTAAGTGTCTCTGCCTGTACTTCCAGTGCTGATGCTAACGTGGCAAAGGCCTTCAATTTGTTCTTTAGTTCCCTCCTGAGAGATTTAGGCAGGGGGCGGACTTGATATATCTGTGAATTACAGCTCAACAGAAATCTCTGGCTTTCTGGTCATCATCAAGCCAAACAGCCTTAGCAACTAAGCTCTGCTAACAGAAATTGCTCTTTATAGAGGATTCTGTTCCCTGCCTCTGATGTCTCTCCAGCAGAGAGAGCATTAGAGTGGTGAATTATGAAATGGAGAGAGAGTTTCAAGAATCTCAATGAGAATGAATGTTTTATGGGTTTTATTTAGAAGTGATAGGTCATCCCTTTCCACCTTGCACCAAATGGAAAATGGCGATCTGAAAGCAAGACCGCCCACCTTGGAATTCTGCACAAGGAAGTGTTAGGTTCAAAGACACAGGCCCTGATTTTGGATCTTGGCTCTCCTTATTATTAGCTGAGTGATTTGGGGGAAGTCACTTAACCTTGGAAAGCTAGGTGATGCAATGGATAGAGTGCCAGGCCAGGAGTCGGGATGACCTGAGTTCAAATCCACCCTCAGACACTTACTAGCTGTGAGACCCTGAGCAAGTCACTTAATCCTGTTTGTCTGTTCCCTCATTTGTAAAATGAGCTGAAGAATGAAATGGCAAACCAGTATCTTTGCCAAGAAAATCCCAAATGGGGTCACAAATACACCTAAATGACTAAATAACAACACTTAACCTCTCTGGGCCTTAGTTTCCTCATCTGTAAAATTACAAAAACAGTTTGAACTCTAGATTCCCTTCCAAATCTTGACTTTTGGTGCTATGTTATACTTACACCAAGGGACTCTGGAGAGATAGTAATTGAAGAAGAAAAAAAACCAGAAAGGTTTTCATATTAGAATTCTAATTAAGTTGGTTGTCAACTAATTCATCAACTTGGCCTACAACAAGGGCAATGCGTAGAATGGTTTAAAAAACAAATCTGAAAACCACAGCACAGAACCTATCAAAACCCTTACTGCCCATTTTTCTTCTCTCTAATTTCTCCTTTACCACTTGTGTCCATTTTCCCTTTGCAAAACATAGGTTTGGGTTTCTAGTTTTCAGTTAGTCATGTCTGACTCTTTGTGACTCCATTTGGGGTTTTCTTGGCAAAAATACTGGAGTGATTTGTCATTTCCTTCTCCAGCTCATTTTCCAGATGAGGAAACTGAGGCAAACAGGACTTGCCCAGGGTCACATAGCCAGTAAGTGCCTGAGGCTGGATTTAAATTAAACCCAAGTCCTCCTGACTCCTGGGTCATCACTCTATTTACTGCACCATGTAGATGCCCCATCAAAGAGGATGGCAGAGAAAAAGACAAAAGGTTCCTGATCTAGGAACACTTCAGAGTGCTTTGTTCCTGATTGTTTTACCTTCAAATGGCCCTTTTGCTCTCATCTGAGACCTTTCCCTTCCTTACGACCATAACAGATCCTAACTCCCTGGCCCCTGTCTTGATCTTTGGGGAAGTCTGTAAACCATAAATGTGCCAATTCGAAGCTTGTGTCAAACCCCAATTGTCCTGCCCGACCAACCATGCTCCACTGTGGCTGGCAGCCCAGAATGATAGGACCCGTTAGGGACAAGGCATAGAAAAAGAAAGCGTCATGGTCTATTTCACCAGTCCACCTTTTGAGGAGTCTCCTTCTGTTTGGATGTTAATAAAGAACAGCATCGGTCTGCTCAATATCGTTTCCCGGTAGTCTTTGTAATCACAATGGTTGGTCAGTTCCACATACCTATTTTTTAAAAAAAAGAAAAGAAAAGGCAGAAATCATTTAAAATGAAATTCTTCTTGTCATCTGACATTGAATGCAAGGCAGGGACGAGTAACTCAGCCTAACTTGAAAGTGCTAAAAATAAGTCAAGAAATTTAATTAGGGAAAAGAAACTTTTCCTTTTGCTTCCTTCACCCCTGAAAAAAAAATTTTTAATGGAAAAATTTACTGTTATTCCTGATAAAGGTGTCACAGTCTAAGAAACAGAAATATTGCTTCAGGATTTAAAAAGTTCATTGAATCTTGGAATCTTGGAGCTGGAAGGGACCTTGATATTTTCATCTCTTTTATAGCCACAGAGCTGGCACAGAGAAACAGCTTAGTAAATGCTTGTTTAATGACTGACTGACCTCCGAGATCATCTCTTCCACTACTGGGATCCTCCTACCCACTATTGGAATCTTTCTACAATATTCCCAACATATAGTACTCCAGACTCATGGAGAGGATAAAAACCAGCCATTTTATTTTCAGCCAGCTCTGATTTTTTAATATACTCTTCCTTTTCTTGAAGTCAAATATCTGTATCTCCCTAACTTCCACCAATTAGTCCTCCACTCAGCTGCCAAAGTGATGAGGGTAAGGCTCAGGTCTGACTATGTTACCCCCTACTCAATAAATTCCTGTGGCTCACTATTTCTTTCAGGATCAAATATTAAAAAACCCGTTAAGCTTTTAAAGCCCTTCATAACTTGGTTCCTTCACACCTTGTTGGTCTTTTTGCATGTAACTCCCTTCCATGTAATCTTATAATCCAGCAGCTACCTCAAACAAGATACTCCAACTCCAGCTCCCCTAGAGGGTTTTCTCTAGTTATTCTGATCCACTCTGAAGCGCCATGGCTGTGGAGGAGAAAGTGAGGCTCGTGACCTTGCACAGCTCTGCCTCACTTAAATCCAATTTACTTGCAAGTCACGGTATCACCTTCCTGATGTTATGGTCCTCTTAGAGAATGAAGGACAAACAAGGACTCCAACTCCTTACACCTTCTGATTGTCCCTCCCCACATGGAAGGAGTAATGTCCTCCCTCCTCACCTCTACCCCCTAATTTTCCTGATTCCCTTTAACACAGATGAAATCCCACCTTCTGCAAGAGGCCTTTCTTGGTATGGTCCCTCCCCCCTTACCCAGCCGCCTTCCTGCCTTCTTTTTGAGATCACCTCCCATTTACACTGTATATCTTGCATGTACAGTGCTCTCCCTGTACCCCACCCCCATTAGAATGTAAGCACCTTGAGGGCAAGGGACTAAGTTTCTGCCTTTCTTTGTTTTCCCCAGGACTTAGCCCAGTGCCTGGCACACAGGAAGCCCTGAATAAATGCTTGTGGACTGGCATGACTCTTCCTAGTTCTGCCTTGTGGATAATTAGAGAATAAGTCTCTGCCAGTGATGGGGAACATCAGGCCTCAGACCACAAGTGGATTTTTATGTCCTTCAGGGTGAAGCCTACTTACCTAAAAGAACACAAAATGGTTGGCAGCAACTAAATCTATAGCTGAGTAAAATGGTTGTGATTTTTCAGAACTTTTGAGTAATACCCCTTTTTATTTTCCTAGAAGGCTTGTGATACAATTACACCTAGTTCATTCAGTTCCACTGTTCAAACTGAGCATTATGCATCCTGAGGGTCCTGCTATGAATCAACATTTTGACATATGACTAGAAGACACTTGCTTAGAAGATCCCAGTGCTGGAGCCAAATACCAAGTTCTCTGCTTTAAAGCAAGCAAATTCATTTTTGTTGCTCAGTCATTTTCCAGCTATGTCTGGCTCTCCATGACCCCATTTGGGGTTTTCTTTGACAAAGATACTGGAGTAGTTTGCCTTTTCCTTCTCTAGCTCATTTTACAGATGAGGAAACTGAGGCAAATGGAGTTAAGTGACTTGCCTAAGGTCACACAGCTAGTGAGTATCTGAAGTTAACTTTAAATTCATGAAGATGAGTCTTCCTGACTCCAGGCCCTATGCACTATCCACTGAGCTATCTAGCTGTCCTTAAAAAATTCATTAAATTATGTTTATATCATATTTAATTTTTTTCATAAATTGGCAGAAACATAACAGTTTTTTAAAGGAATTAAATTGTATTTGCTTCACATTTTTAAAAAAAGAGTTTTTAATAAATATAAAGAATATGTAATAGTAGAGAGTCCTTTCGGATAGGGGTTGGGCAAGATAGCCCCTAAAGCTCAATGCAGATCTCAAATTCTATATAATTCTGTGACTAACATCTTCTGTTTGATTGGTTTGTTTTGCCTTTGAACTTATGCAGCATGAGGAAAAATCTGATGTGTTCATTTGGTCCACATAATTTCCACCGTTTAGGACAGTTTGCTACCTGATAGACTCTTCTCAATATAACTTCTAATAAAAAAAATAGTTAATAGCTAGCTACAAATAGTATTTTAAGATTTATAGAATGCTTTACATGTATTATCTCATTTTATCCTCACAATAGTCTTGTAAGGTAAGTATTTTTTATAGAAGACAAAACAGAGGCTGAGGTTAAGTGATTCGCCCAAGGTCCTACAAGCTAGTATATGTGTGAAGACAGATTTGAACTCAGATCTTCCTGACTCAAATGGTTCATTGCACCAGTGAACTGCCTTTAAAAAAAAATTCTGTTCTACATGACAACCCTTCAAGCATTTAAAGGCAATTATGACGTACCTCAGGTCCTCAAGCTAAATGTTCCCAATCCCTTTAACTAGTCCTCAAATGACATCATTTCCAGACTCTTCTCTCTTGGTGCACACCAGGGCTCATAAGATTTGAGCCAGAGCTGGAATGGACTTGCGACACCATCTGCTTCAGCCCCTTCATTTTAAATATGAGGAAACTGAAGCACGGAGAGGTTAAGTGATTTGTGCATAGTCACAGAGTCAACATTGCTCTAAAAATGACCCACCTGAATTGAACACATTACTCGGCACAGACAATGCAAAATACAGATCATTCAATCAATCGATTAACAAGCATTTGTTAAACACCCCCAATGTACCTTGCACTGTAGTAGACACTGGGGAAACAAGGAAAAATATGAAAGTCTCTCATCTAATATCTTTATATTTCAGCATGTGCAGATAAATACAAGTTTAATTGGAGGAGGGGAAGCAGTAACAGTTGTCGGGGGAGAGCATCAGGAAATGCTTCATGAAGGATCTGGGGCTACAGCTGAACACTGAGGAAAACCAGGGATTTTAAGCATTGGAGGTAAGAGGGAATGCATTCCATGCACAGGAGACAGTCTGTGCAAAAGGGTAGAGACAGGAGAGAGAATGCTGCTCAGTAGGAACAGCAAGGCCATTTCAGCTGGACCATACAATTTATGAATAAGGCTAGATATATAGATTGGGATAAGGATGTGAAGGACTTTAAATGCTAAACCTAAGAGTTAACATTGAATTTTAAAGGTCATAGGAGGCCACTGGAGTTCACTGAGGTGAGCGTCATAGTCCAAGTGGTAGACTAGTGAAAAAATGATTAGGTGGCACAGGACCTGACATCAGGAAGATCTGAGTTCAAATCTAGCCTCAGACACATACTAGCTGTATGATCCTAGACAAGTCATTTAACCTCTGTTTGCCAGCCTCAGTTTTCTCAACTCTAAGATGGCAATAATAACAGCACCTACCTCCTAGGGTTGTGAGGATCAAATGAGATAGTATTTGTAAAGTGCTTAGCAGAGTGCCAGGCACAGAGTAGGTGCTGAATCAATGCTTCTTCCTTGATCTGGGCACCATCTCTCTGTGAATGCAGACTAAGATTGAATTCATTTTCCCAGCAGCCCTTTGGGTCATTTAAGTCCATAGTCAACTAAAACCTATAAATGTTTTTGGTGATAGTGGTGATGGTGGATGGGGGTCGGAAGAAGGGTCTATGGATGTGAGAGATTTGGAGGAGTATAAGCATATACACCATGGGAGGGTATATATGTGTGTATGTGCACACATATGCATGCATGCTTCACATAAAGTGCTTATTAATCCAGATGCTTCCCCATCCTATGTTGTACAACTGAGTTTTAACTAGATACAGACGTATCCCTTTTGCATGTAATTTTGTTCATTTCAGCCCATCATATCAACCTGTTAAGTGCTTATGAAATCTTGATTCTTGTTTTTAAAAAATGGGCTGTTACAGGGATGGAAAAGAGGTATCGCTACAGCCATTCCCATGAGCCCAATTTTTCCCTCTGTCTGAATGCTGAGGGGGTGTGGTGGGGATTGACTCAAGTTATTGAGGGAGAATTTAAGGGTGTCAAGGGAGTAGGCCAGCTGTTAGGTTACAGAGAAAGGTGATGGGCATGAAATCAGCCTTGACATAAAAGTGCCTAAGAATCCAGCTACTTAGAGGAAGAGCACTGGGATGTGGGAGCTCTGGATGAGAAGAGGCTGGGGTTGGGGCTGCCATTTATCAAGGATCACATCCTATAGAGTCATAAAGATTCACATTATGGGGCAGCTAGGTGGTGTCAGGAGAACCTGCATTCAAATCTAATCTCAGACACTTGACATACTTACTAGCTGTATGACCTTGGGCAAATCACTTAACCCTAATTGCCTTGCCTTCCTCCCTCCAAAAAAAATTTAAAAAAAAACAAAGATTCACATAAGCAGGTCATGGGGTTCTTGCTCTAGTACCTAGGAAAGTATGTATTAGAGCAGTGCTTCTTAAAATGTGGGTCGTGACCCCATATGGGGTCTAAAAAAATTTGGCAATAGTAAAAGGTTTCTGAATACACAATGAATAAAAATTAATGAAAAATCAAATGCGTAATGAATCCGAGGTGTTTCCAGCAGCACTTCCCCAAAACTTCACTGTGGTTCCAAACAAGGTATGTGCAGTTTGCACTGTGTGTGCCCTCAGGCCACAACGAAGCCAATGAAAGATGCCCAAAGGTGAAAATGAGTCCCAAGTAGAAAACGTTTCAGAAGTCCTGGATGAGAGTACAGCAAGCAAGGATAGCAGAAGCTACAGAATACAAAAGCAAATATTATCTGAAATAAGTAAAGCTTGCCTGCCACTCCATTCTAGAAAAAAAAAAGTGTCTGGGAAAAGCTGGGGGTAGCTCAGTAGCCCAGTGGAGAGAGTGCTAGACCTAGAGTTAGGAAGACTCATTATCTTTCTGAGTTCAAATCTGGACTCAGACACTTAATAGCTGTGTGACCCTAGGCAAGTCACTTGCCCCTATCTGCCTCAGTTTCCTCATCTAGAAGAAAATGGCAAACCACTCCAGTGTCTCTGCCAAGAAAATCCTAAATAGGGCTACAAAGAGTCAACGTGACTGAAACGACTCAATAATGACAAGGGCCCCTGGGCAACTGAACATTTCTGTTATCTATTTTATAGGCACAGGAGCTGCCTTGACTACCACCAATACTTTCATCCTTGGTTAGATCTGTGATCTCATCAACCCATCCAAGCTGTTTATCCTGTGAGACTCTTGTCCACAGCCTCCCATAAAACCAACACTACTGCACAAGAACTTTGCTAACCAAACCCCACTGAAACCCTCAGGCTCTCTGCTTAAATCAACAAGCCCTTGCTCTTCCACTGTGCCCTACATCCTATGGGTTTCAGTATCCTACTCAGAATCAGTTCTGTTCCAATGGAATAAACTGTCCCCCATTTTATTAAACAGGGTAGACCTGTGTTTGTGATAGCTTTTCTGTCATCTTTAAATCGGATAACCATGCCATTTGACTTCACTCATCAAATCAGTACAGCACCAATCCTTAAATATACATCAACTCTTCATTTCTTCAACTCTTTAGATCAAAACATCCTTCCCTGAGCAAACCCCACCCCCACCCCTGCTACAAGTACTGTTTTCCCACATTGTAGTTTAAATACTTTGAAGATAGGGATTATCTCTCCTTTTATATTTGTATTCTCAACACTTAGACACACAATTAGGACTTATTAAAGGCATATTCATTCATTCATTCACTAATCCAAGTCATTGATAAAAATACTGAACAAGACAGGGCCAAGAATGGACTACTTATACAATAGTTATCATTTATATAGCTTTAAGATTTGCAAAGCACTTTATATACATGATCTCCTTTAATCCTCACAATAAGCCTGTAAGGTAGGATGCTATTATTATCAACATTTTTACAGATGAAGAAATTGAGGCTAAGAGAGGTTAAGTGACTTGCCTAGAGTCATACAGATAGTGAATGATGCAGAATTCACACTCAAATCTTCCTAACTCTATCCACTATAGCACCCAGCTCCCTCTATTGCAGGGGTTCTCAACCTGGGGGTTGAACAACCCTTTCACAGGGGTCACAGGGGTCACCTAAGACCATTGGAAAACACATATTTCCAATGGTCTTAGGAACCGAGAGACCGTTCCTCTATCCTTCTCCAGGCAGGTCCACCCACATGCAGATACACCCACATACAGTATTAAAGGGTCGCAACATTAGGAAGGTCGAGAACCACTGCTCTATAGCCTATATAAAAGTCTATAGCTTTTATTCTAGATGTGATTCTCTAAATAAGCCATATCTACATGGAACCAAACAGACTGTTGCCCTACACATTCATGGGCACGGTTGGCCAACATGCATCCCAGCCCACTGAGGGAGTTCCCCATATGGCTGATCCAACTGTAGTGCATATGGCTACAACGGTTCAGGCTGGTTATGGCCAACAACACTGACTCTCCTTGGCCGTGATGCAGCCAGTTTGTTCCCCACATGTAAACATGGGCAGAGAAAACTTGGAATGATTTGTCTCTTGTTGGCTGCCTTTACAAGGTTTGACATGAAAATCATAGCCTTCAGCTCTTCTTTGAAGAGATGTTCCCTCTATGTGGGGAGCCTGTAGTTCACAGGTCACACAGCTCTCAGGGACTGCTATGAGACAAGCCTATGGGCCATTGGAGATGAGAAAAATCAGCCCCCATGTCAGAACAAGGTTACCTCTGCTACCATATTTTCCAGTTTGGTTTAAATATATCCCTTTTGTTCTTCAGAATTCTATTCCATTAATACATTTTTCTTGATTTTTATAATGTTTGGTACACATTTAAACTTGACTCTTAGCTATTCTTAAACACCCCTTGACCTCCACTCTATTAGACCTTTGAAATAAAGAAATCTCTAACTTATGAAGCTCCTATATTCCCAAAAGTCTGTAAATTGGTTTGTTGAACCTTAGAATTCATTTTTCCCAACGTCATGCCTAAATAGTTAGATTCTCAGGCCTCATGAACCTATGATATATTTCAAGCACCTGATACTGTATATATAGTTTCTTCCCCCATCTGTAATTTTCACAATTGCTCCTGCCTAACCATGGGGACTCAGAAAAAGAAGATCCCCTGTAATGAGAACACAGCTTAGAAGAAAAAGATAAATTGAACCAAAGACTCTGCTGAATAAAACATGGTAAATCTCAATGAAGAAATTATCAGAAGCTGGGAGAATATCCATTTCCCTCTAGTATTTTATAGAATGCTTCTTAATCAGAATTTATTTTAATGTATACCAAGATATGCCTCTCCTATTTGGGGGCTCAATTCAATGGAAAATGGAATTTCATCTCTTTTCTGACAAGGCTGAGAGGGAATGAGGTATTCTCATTAATCAAATAGTCTGGTTAATAGAGAGTATTTTTCAAAGAATACAAATGCAAATGATCTTCCTTTAATGATTCAGAAAACATTTCAGGGTCTTTCAGGGCCTGAGTGAAAATATCCTTGTTATTGGGCCCATTAATAGAAAATCTAATTAATAGAACACTGGATCACAGTTTAATGGAAGTAGCTTGCATAATCCCTACTAAACAGATGCCCCACCTAAATACCAACCAAATTCAACAAAAATCTCTTTAGTACAAAGGTTTCTAAGCCCCACTCAAGGCACAATAAAATAGCAGTGAAACAAAAGAATGCAAATGGGCCCTTAGAGTTCATTTTAATGAAATTTGACCTTTAAGAAAAAAGTCATTAATGAAGACCAGAAGAACAAAGAGCCGTGTTCTGCAGCAATCTAGACTTCCTGCATTTATATGCTTTAGGTTATTTTAGATGAGAATTGAGTGACTACCTTATGGACTAATTCTTTAATCTTTAATCAGTGAATATTTCTGAATTAAGAATGCAAATATTGCTTCCATGTATTTAATATTTATCATATTTGCTGAAGCTATCATTAGTGATTAAAGCAAAGAGCTAAAGATGAGAAGGATCCATTAAAATGTCTCTTCTTAAGTGGCTTTTAACTTGGTCCAAAAGTACTTTTGGGCTGTAATTTTCTATGCTTGGCTTAAGACCAAAGACAAAAACAACAAGAAACATTTATTAAATACCTACTATGTGCCACTCATAATGTTAGACTCTAGTTTCCTCATCTGTAAAATGAGCTGGAGAAGGAAATGGCAAACCACTCCAGTATCTCTGCCAAGAAAACTGACAAATGGGGTCAAGAAGAGTCAGACATGACTGAAACTAATAAGCAAAAAAAAAAAGAGTCTATATTTCTCTCAAATTTTAGAGAAAAATCCATAGTTTTTATTAAAACGACTTCAATGAATCTATGATTTCATTAATGTGGGTAATAATATTCAATTGGTACAGATTATAACCAATCAATCAACAAGTGTTTATTAAGAACTTACAATGCACCAGGCACTGGGTTAGGCACTGGAGATACAAAGAAAAAGTAAAAATAGTCCCTAACCTCAAGAAGCTTATATTCTTTTTTTTCCCAAAGAATTTTTTTTAACCTTTTTTTTTTTGGAGGGGAAAGGCAGGGCAATTGGGGTTAAGTGACTTGCCCAAGGTCACACGGCTAGTAAGTGTTAAGAGTCTGAGGTCAAATTTGAACTCAGGTCCTCTTGACTCCAGGACTGCACCACCTAGCTGCCCCAAGAAGCTTATATTCTAATAGAAGAGACAACAAGTACATAAATAAGCAAATAAAACATATTTACCAAGTAGATGGAAGGAAACTTTAGAGAAGTCAGCAGTAGCCTAGGGTCCAGAAAAATCCTGCTAGAGAAGCCTTGAGGGGAGTCAAGTTTCTAAGAAAAGCGAGGAAGGAGAGAAATCCAGGTATGGGGGCTAGACAATTTGAAGGCAGAAAGACAAGGAGATGGGGCATCATGGGAGAGGAGTAGCAAGCAGGCCAGTCTGACTGGATTACAGAGTGAGTGGTGGGAAATAATGTGTTAAAATACTAGAAACATATGAAGGATGCAGATTGTAAAGAGCTTTAAATGTCAATTAGAGAAATTTATATTTGATCCTGAAAGTAAAAGGAGCTTTTAGAGTTCATTGAATAGAGGGCATGATTGGACCTATATTTTAAGAAAATCACTTTGAGGATGAACTGAAGTAAGCAGAAACTTGAGAGAGGAAGTCCAACTAGAAGGCCATAGTTCAGGTGATAGGTCATCTAAGAGGGCCTGATCTTAGTAGCTATGTGAGTGAAGAAAAGGAGACAGATGGGGAAAACATCCTAGAGTTAGGAATTTCAAGGTTTGGCAAATGATGGGTGTATGGGGTAAGGGAGAGTGAGGAGTTGAGGATAACATCTCAGTTGTGATGCTGAGTGATTGGAAAGATGGTGGTAACCTCAACAGTAAGAGGGAGTTTTGAAGAAGGGAGTGTTTTGGGGAAAAGACAAGTTCTATCTTTGACTGGTAAGTCTGAGATGCTTTATGGGACATCAAGTTCTAAGCCTTCAATAAGGATGCGCAAATGCACGACCAATACCAAGGACAGAAACTAGGGCTGGATAAATAGAGAAATCTATGAACTGTCATCATAGAGGTAATAATTGAACCCATGGAAGCTGATGAGGTAACCAACTGAGAAAGTATGCAGGTTTGGGGAACCTGTGGCCTCGAGGCCACATGTTATCTTCTAGGTCCTTGGGTATGGTTTTTTCACTGAGTCCAAGTTTTACAGAACAAATCCTTTTATTAAGGGGATTTGTTCTGTGATGTTTGGATTCAGTCAAAGGGCTGCACTTGAGGACCTAGAGGGCCACATGCGACCTTGAAGCTGCAGGTTCCCCACTCTTGATACAGAGAGATGAGAGCCCAAGAGAGAGACTTGGGGATCAGGCACAGTTTCTAGGTGTACCATGAAGATCCAGAGAAGGAACCATTAGACAGATAGGAGAATTAAGAAAAAAGAGAATCATGAAAACCTAGAGAGGAGAAAAAATTCAAGAGGAAAAGGTGGTCAGCTCTATCAAATGCTGTTAGAAAATGTCAATTAGAGTTAGAAAAACATGAAAATTGAGAAAAGGCCATTAGATATGGGAATTAAGAGATTATAGGTCACTTAGGAGAGGGCAGTTTCAGTCGAATGATAAGATCAGAAGCCAAATTTCAGGGTAGTTTAGAAGCAAGGAACTTGGGGCAGGGAGAACAGACCATTTTTCCAAGGAATTTAGCAGAGAAGGGGAGGAGAAAAGGGATGGTCAGATCAAGTGAGGTTTTTTGGTTTGGGTTTGTTTGTTTGTTTTTAAGACTGAGGGCTACATGGGCATGTTTTAAGGAAACAGGAAAGGAAGAAGTAAATAAAGACAGACTGAAAATGATAAAATGTGGGGATGATAGTAGTGGAGGCATTTTGTTGAAGAAGATGGGAAGGGATGAGATCAAGGGTGGATATAAGCTGGCCTTGGCAAGCAGAAAGGACACCTCTTCACTACAGACTGGAATGAAGGAGGATATAGTGGGAAATCAGAGAACATGAGGTGAGGAGGAGGGAAGAAAATGGAGCTCTTGGCAAATGGCTTCAATTTTTCCTGTGGAGTATGAGGTGACGAAGTCAGCAAAGATGGCTGGGGGAGGGGAGCCATGGGAGGTTTGAGGAAAGAAGGGAAGGTTTGGAACAAGTGCTGCAGTGAGCAGGATAGAGAATCTGGAAAGAATAGTCACCAATATCAAGGATATGACTAACCTAGTATGTAGCAGAAGTAGAGTGAAGGAGTCAGTCATAGGAATCATGTAGACTGAATAATTGGGAAGTAAGGGTATCTGAGAAAGCATCAATATGTATGTTGAATGGCTAATATGGACATGTGTTTTGCATGACTTCATATGCATAATGGGTATAAATTGCTTATCTTCTCAAATGAGTGGGGAAGAGACTGGAGGGAGAGAGATAATTTGAAAATAAAAATAAAAAACATAGATGTTAAATGACAAAAATTATAAAGAAAAAGCGTGTATGTTAATGTCTCCTAAAAGGAAGGAAAGAGATGGAATGAAGAGGAAGACTGAGCCAGACATTGAACTTACTGAGTAAGGAAGGACAATGTCCTGAAGGTTGGCAGATAACAGATACTAGAATCAGAATTAGGTGATAAATTTGGTTGGAATGAACCTCAGAAAAGGAGATCAGTGAAAGAAGAGTCTGGAAGTAGCAATGGGGAGCAAGAATTATTCCAGTTCCCCTATTATGACTGATGAGTGGGCAGGGGGTGGGGTATAGGAGTGAAAGTGGGGCCAGTTCTGGAAAATGGGGTGCCGAAGGATGGACTATCATCCTGGGAAAGTAAAATCTCAATGAGTGCCAGAAGATGGAAGGAGCAAGAGAGGAAGTAATGTAAGACGACACGAAGTTTGTGAATTATGGAGCACAGGGAAAGGTATAAAAAGATCTGGAATAGGACATACAAGGGGAGTGGGACATGGAGGAAGGGTTAATGTGGATGGGAATAAGGCAATATAGATGGATAGTAGGCTGGGGGGGGGGGGGTCGTTCTTCAATAGGCAGGGACTGAGTATCACAAAGATAGGGAGAGTAAGAGTACCAGAAAATGGAAACTATTGGGGAATGAGTTCGAGCAAGCTGGAGTCTAGAAGCAGCTAGATGGCACAATGGATAAAGGACTAGGCCTGAAGTCATGAAGATCTGAGTTCAAATCCCACTTACTAGCTGTTTGAGCCTAGGCAAGTCACCTAACCTCTGCCTACCTCAATTTCCTCAACTATAAAATGAGGATATTAATAGCACCATCCTCAAAGGGGTATTATGAGGATCAAATATTTGTAAAACATTCAGCACAGTGCACATAATAAGCACTTAATAAATGCTTGTTTTCTTCCTTCATAGGCAGAGTAATGCTTAGGAAGGCAGGTTCAAGACTGAAGCTTCAGGTTACTCCTTTCCATCCTGTGTAAGTCTCATAAATATCTTCTCAGAACTCTTCCATTGATACGCTACACCTCCTGACAGCATGTGGACATCAGCGAACCACATAGGCTTTCAATCGGCTCTCTCTTGCTCTTGCTATGACACATTCAAGTTCTTGCCCAACCACATGGCTCTCTGGAGTCCTTTATACCCCTTCTCTTGAGCAAGTACTTGTTAGTAATATGAGGCAACCTACTAATGCCCAACATGTGTCTCTCCATTGCCCTTTGGGTAACCTACTTCAGGGATTGTGGTATTACATGATTCACAAAAATACTTCAGGGATTGTGGTATTACATGATTCACAAAAACACAGCATT
>CM053588.1:155868351-155880246 GCA_028646515.1 Pseudochirops corinnae | reverse complement strand
GGTGTGGGAGTTCTGACTGTGTTGTCTTCCTCCCATTCCATGCTTTGATCCTTCTTATCCCCAAAGAAGGAATCTAGAGTTTGGTTGTTGTTCTTACTTTGCTTCCTTTGCCTGCTCATGATGGCCAGTCAATGATTTTTTTTAGCTTTGTAGAACTCTGCTTCCAGAGGGGAAAGCTCTGTCCCAAATTGCTGGGGTTTCCCTAGCTGCCAGAGCTATTAGGAGGCTGCCATTTTTTTTTGCAGCCCTCACCATCTTTGGCTCACTGAAAATGCACCCCAGGACCACCACCCAGGACCACGATCCGGATCCAGGCCACTCAACGCAAGAGCACTTAGCCTCTGAATGATTGCTTGGATCCCTGTAGTCTGCAGGCCAGAAGCTCTGAAGCAGCTACATGGAGGTGGCTGCAGGGCCAGGCTTCTGCCACTTCCTTGTCCTGGAGGCAGTTTGGCCGGACCTGCTTTTCTTCCCCAAGTTTAGCTGAGTTCCACTGACCTGTCACTTAGTCCTTGTTTCTTATGGCTTGATAATTCTGGAAACTGCCACAGCTGCTGCTGATTCACTCTCCTGAAGCTCCAGCTGCGGCTCAGCTTGACTTGTCCAGCCGCCCCCAGGGCCAAGCTGCGGTTTCAGGCTAGGCTGGTTTCAGCTCCCAGAGCTGAGATGGTCCCTTCTAGCCAAGCTGCCTTCAGCGGGAGGTATATTTGTGTGAGTTTTAGAGCTCTAAAATTTGTTTAGAGTCATATTTTATGGGTATTTGAGGTGGATATTTGGGAAGTGCGGTACCTTGCTGCTCCTATGCTGCCATCTTGGCTCCGTCCCCCTCAATCCCTCAGCTCTTTTTCTTTATCTGTAAAATTAATGGGTTCAGACTCTTTAAGACTCCTGCAGACTTTCAAATACTATAATTCTAGTCACTGCAATCTTTTTTACAGATAGGGAAACTGAGTCCCAGAGAAGTAAAATGATTTGTTGGATCACACAGTATAGCCAGGGTTTGAATCATGTCTTCTGACTCTTTATGCTATAATGATTTCACTACATGCTATTAGGAAATAGGCAGCATCCAGAGCATAAAATATTCAATGGTATCTTAGTTTGTCACCTCTAATTTAGGCTTCTAATATTGAAAATAATGAAAATGTTTGCATTTGGAAATATATCTTGAAAGTAAATCTATGTCTCTATATTACTATATCATATGGTATTGAAAGCCATCAATATAATAAGGCTGTAGTAATACAATTAACTTTAAATTCAATTGAACAAGGATTTGTTAAGCACCTACTATGTGAAAGTCAATGTTAGATCCCAAGAATACTGAAATTCAGTCCTTGCCTTAAGGAGCTCACATTTTATTGAGAGGATAAAAGATGTACATGTTGTTGGACAGAATTGGTTTCCTGCATTCCCAGCCCAGGGGATGTAATAACAGGAAATAAAGGGCAGATAATAGAGGTAAGATGCTGTTAATGTGTTAACAAAGTGCAAAAGATGCTTCTATATCCTATTCCTCTTCTATGAAGTGTAAAAAACGTTACCTGATGCAATTGAAAGAACATTTAGTCACTGGCGAGTCAAAGATTTGTAATGTCTCTGACAATCTTTAAAGCGTTAAGTTTGCCTCTTCTGGACATAGTTGAAGTGTGATTCCCGTACCTCTATTAGAGGGCATCGGAGGCAGGGAGGGGGGAGAGGAATGAATTTCTTTCCCTTCTCTTCTCTCACAGGTCATAGAATTTTACAGTGGAACTAGTCACCCAGTAGGAGATACTGCTTCCAGTTAGAAAGAGGAAAAGTCAGAGAGATAGTCAATAAACATTTATTAACACTGAGCTAAGTATTAGGGTTACAAAAACAGGCAAAAGAAATTCCTGCCCTCAAGGACCTTACATCTAATGAGGGAGATAGCAAGCAAACAAATATGTGCAAGCATGCCTCTGTAGAAGATAAATGGGGAATAAAAAGAGAAGGAAGGCATTAGAATTAAGAGGGGTTAGGAAAGGCTTCCTGAAGATGGGATTTTAGTTGGGAATTAAAGGAAGCCAGGGAGGTCTCTAATCAATGAAAAGGAGGAAGTGCTTTCCAGGTGTGAGAGACAGCTGGAAAAAAAATGAGTGCAGCCAAGGGACAGAGTGTCTTATTTGTGGAACAACCAGTGTCACTGGACTGAAGAGTATATAGTGGGGAGTAAGGTGTAAGAAGACTGGAAAGGTAAGAGGAGGCTGGGTTGTAAAGGGCTTTGAGTTCCAAAAAAAAGATTTTGTACTTGATACTGGAGGTTATAGAGAACCATTGGGGTTTATTGAGTATGGAGGGTGATATGGTTAAGCCTGCATTTAGGAAAAAAATCACTTTAAAGGCTGAATGGAGGATACATTGGAGTGGGGAGAGACTTGAGTAAGGCAGGACCATCAGTAGGATGTTGCAGTAGTATGGGTGTGAGGTGATGAGAGTCTATACTAGAGTGGTGGCAATGTCAGAAGAGAGAAGGGGGCATCTTCTAGAGATGTTGCAGAGGTCAAATTGATTGTCCTTGGCAACACCTTAGATGTAGGGGGGTTGATGGGTAGTGAGGGGGCCAGGAAGTTTCCTGAGTTGTCTAGTCAGTGGTGGTGGCTCTCAGAAGTGTGGTCCCTGGCAGAAGAGAAGAGAGCCATTGAAGAAAAGAATTGCAGAGAGGAGCAGGGCTAGGGAATCTAGCTGTGTAACCTGCCCAGCAGAAGTGCTGTCCTGGTAGGGGGTACATTACTAAAATACAGAGGATGTTGGGCACCTACAATATTGGAGGCATGAATTGCCTTAGTTACAGATAATGTCTCACTCCTAGTATACTCTAAGTTAGCACCCAGTCTTCCCATGGTTGCTAAGTACATTTGCAAGAGAGTACAACCTAGGTTTATTGAGGGGAATATTTTATAGATACTATTCTTTCCATGTTGTTTTAGTAAGTGCTTTTCCCTTGAACTAATTGTGTCACCTACTCACCATTAAAATTGAGCCTGCTAGTGGAGGCTTGTGATCTATAGTTTTAGGAGTGTAACCCTAGAAAGTGTCTTTCAACCAGAGGATAGTTGCCCCTCTGGTGGACCCCACCTGAAACCTATGAGGATCAGCTTGTGGGAGGATGCCCAGAGGGTGTTCTACATCTGAAAATGAGCAAATATAAAATTTATAGAAAGCACTTTTTGGCAAGGAGAGGCATTAATCACAGAGAATCAAGAAAGGCCTCTGGCACCTGAACTAGGCCTTGTAGGCAGCTGAAGATTCTAAGAAGGACAAGTGAAGAGGAAGAGCATTCCAGAAATACTTGGGGCAAAGGAACACAAGCAGGGTATAAGTATTATGTATGGGGCCTAATTTAGTGGAGGCGTTCAGTGCATGAGTAGGAGTAACATAAACCAGGTTTGCAAAAGCAGACTAACCTCTAAATGTGAAGGTCTTTAAATGCCATGTGTGATAAATGTTTTATCCTAAAGAAAATAGGAAACCATCAAAGCTTTTTGAGCAGAGGAATAACAGTCAGCTCCATGCTTTAGAAATATCAATTTGGTAGCTAAGTGGAGAGTAGATGGGAGAGGGAAGAGACTTGATTCAGGGAGATCAATTAGGAAGCAATTTCAATAGTCCAGATGAGAAATGATAAGGGCTTAAAGTATGGTGGTGGCCATGGGATTGGATAGAAGGAAGAGGATGCAAGGGATGCTATTCAGGTAGAACTCACAAAATTTGGCAAAGGTTTAGATATGGGGAAGAGGAAGAGGCTAAAGTCACAGATGACTCAGCTTTTTAAACCTGAGTGATCTGAAGGGAAGGATGAAGGGTCCTATAAGGTAGGAAGATAACAAGCTCCATTTTGGACTTGAGGAGTTTGAGATGGCTATGGAACATACAGTTGGAGATATAGCTGAATAGTTAGTTAGTTGGTCATGCATGACTGGAACTTGGGACAGAAATAAGGGCCAGTTATGCAGATTTGGGAGATGTCTGCACATAGATGAATCTTGAATTCATGGGAACTAAGGAGATTACCAAGAAAAGACAGAAAGAGGGTTCAGGATGAAGACCTCTGGTACAGTTTCCTGCAGGATGTGAGACCTGGATGATGGTCTAACAAAGAAAACTGAAGAATGGTCAGCCAGGTGAGAGCAATGTCAAAGAAAACTCAAGAATGAGAGAATAGCTTAGCAGGGAGGGATAATCACTGATGTAAAAGACTTAATGGAGTGTAGTTGGTCAAAAAGCATTTCTTAAGCATTTACTATGTTCTAGGCACTGTTCTAAGCATTGGGGATGCAAAGAAAGGAGAAAATAATGCCTACCCTCCAGGTGCTTACATTCTAATGGGGGGGAAGTAGCATGTTAACAATTAGATACATGTGAGAGGTCTACATGTAAGTAGAAGATAATCTCAGAGAGAAGGCACAGAGGGCAGGGGTGAGGGGGTACAGCCTCCTCAAGAAAGTTGGCTTTGAGCTGAATTTTGGAGAAAGCCAGGGAAGCTAAATGGGGAGGTGAGGAAGGAGAACATTCCAGGAGGATAGTCAGTTTAAAGGCACAGAGAGAGAAAATGGAATGTCATGTACTAGGTGCAGCAAGAAGTCCTGCATAGCCAGAGGGAAGTAAAGTTTAAGACTGGAAAGACAGCAGAAAATAATTAGACTGTGAAGAGTTTTAAATGCCAATTGTATAAGATGCATTGCTCTTTTGGCTTAGCTGATAGTCTTTGGGACACTGCTCAGCTGGGATTCCAGCTTGGCCACCATGGACTCTATAACTTCACCAGGCTGTGGTGGAACTAAGTTCTCTGTCCTCCTGGAGACCCAGGCAGCACCTTATTGGTCCTTTCAAAGGTCAGACTTTGCCATTTTCCCCCCCAGACACAATTCAGTCAGCATTTGTGGGATCTCCTTATCAGGTCAACGTTGTCTGGTCAGCTAAGTGAATTCATTAGGGGGATAGACCCTGGCCAATCAGAGGAGTGTAGGGGCCAGCATTGTCTTGGTGGAGTTTACCCATTTGTCAAATTGAATATTTGACTGTTAAAAAAGCACAGGAGTAGAAGAAGGTATGTGATGAGTGATGAGTATTGTGAACCCATTTAAATTATCTGCCAAACACAAATCACTCTGTGGAACTCCAATAGAGTGAAAAAGAATATGTAAACTGGTATAAGTACCATAAAGGACTTCAATTTGGGGCAGCTAGGTGGTGCAGTGAATAGCGCATCAGCCCTGGAGTCAGGAGGACCTGAGTTCAAATGCGGCCTCAAACACATAACATTTACTAGCCATGTGCCATGTGACCTTAGGCAAGTCACTTAATCCTAATTGCCCTGCCTTTCCCCCTCCAAAAAGACAAAAAAAAAAAAAAAAAAGAAAAGAAAACTTCAATTCCAATCCTCAATCTTGTACTGACTATCTGTGTGACTCTGGATTATTGACCTCAGTTTCCTCATCTATAAAATAAGGAGGTTTAATTCAATGTTCTCTAAAATCTCTTTCAGTTCCAAATACTATGGTCATCATATATGCAAGATGATAATGCCAGGAGTGAATAGCTGCATTACATTTCTACCAATAAGAAAAGAAAAAAAGAGGTTTGAGCTGCAGCAAAGAAGGATTTGGGTTTGGTGCCAGAAAATTTTTTTTGATTTTTAGACCCTGACATGAGATCAGACTGCTCTGCCTCCTTTCTGGCTGCTTTTCCCAACTCTGTATGACTCCCTCCTGAGCAGTGCTCTCTTGACAGGTGAGTCCCTAGCTTGGATGACTGTTTTTTGAGAGGTCTGAGTCACTCTGCTCACTCCCAGATCAGCTGGCCCTCAGGGCTTCTCTACCTCCCCACCAGCTGCCTGGCCCACCTTGTAATATTCTCCCTTGAAACCTTTCCATTTCCTTTCTTGTTTTGTTTTCCCATAAGAAGGTAAATTCCTCAAGAGTAGGTACCATCTAATTTTCTAATATCTGTATCCCAAGTACGTAGTGCAATGCCTGCCGTATAGAAAGCACTTAAAAATTCTTTAGCTAAGGAAGGCTGAGCAATCTGATTCTTTGGAAATCTTAAAAAATGGGCTGGAGTCTCAAGCTGGCTGGAATTATGAAGATGTGGTCTAGCCTGAAGGCAGCCCCATGATTTTATATTATCAGTGCAATAGATTTTAGGACCATGAGATATGGCAGATGCCGTTTGACAGCTTTGCACTGACAGGACTGACTGGTCCCATGTTTCCTTCAACAGATTCCTAATACAAGGTGAGGGTTTCTTCCTGCTCAGCCTGTGGCAACCTGGAGAAATCAGAGGAAACACAAACATGCCCAGCTCCCCACATTCCTCCGCCCTTGAAGTACAAATTTATTTTTCCGAATTGTATGCTTTACTAAACGGAGCCTTGTGTTCATTTCCCCCTAATGAAAAAATCCAGAGTATTTTGGAGTCTGACAGAGAGAAACCAATCTACTGTTTATTTAGTATCCTAATCACAAGCGTGTTTACAGGAAAATGCCCTCATCTGCTGCTAGCAGCTCCAGCCACTCAGCCATGTAAGAGTTGTCTTCAAAGTCAATTGCCTGTCATTTTGCTGATTTATGTTGAACAACTGTAAAGACCCCTCGAGGTATTTGCAGCTAGCTTGATGATTCTCGTCTTATAAAGTGGCAGTGGGCAGAGTATTTCAGTTCAAATTCTCATCAAGACAGAATTTAAATCCCTGTTCCTGCTGCTCATATTTGCAATGTGAGCACTTTAGATAAGGAGAGGCTAAAATGCACTAAATGCTGGGGGAAAAACTAACCAGGATTTCTTAAAAAGGAACTTGAACCCCAATCCATTTAAAAACCAGGTCTACGGAAAAGAGCTCTAACATGTTTTAAAATCGTGGTCAGGGAGGGTGCTCTCCTTCCAACAGATACTGAAAACCCAAGACTACCTTTGGCACAGGAGGTATTGACAAGATGTGGCTTGATTTAAGAAAAATTGCTCTGCCCTTAAATTAAAAAAAAAAAAAAGTTGTTCTTGCCCCACTTAAAAAAAAAAAACCTGTCCATGTTACTTTCATAATAGCCTCCTCCAGCCCCAGAACCCTCCCTTATAACAAATAAGAACAATCAATCAAAACAAATGGTTGGCTTTATCTAAAGATGCATGCCTCACTCTGTACCTGCTGTCCATCATCTCTTTGCTGATAGGCAAGAGGAAGTTTTCCCATTAAGCAAAGAAGTCATCATTGGATACTGCTCTGGGTGGAGTTCGGAAGCTCATCAGTGTCATTTTTCTTCACATTGCTCTGCCACTGTAGGGATTGCTTTGCTGGTTCTGTTAACTTTGCTTTATATCAGTTTTTTCTTTTGTTAAATTGTTTTATTCTAAACTTAACAAACACCAAATTAAATGAGCATTTCCACATACATAGCAGAACAAAAGAAGACAATAGTACATAAAGCTGAGTCTCTTTTATGTAGAGCTTGCTTTTCTTTGTAAGTATGTAATAGATTCAACTTGTAACTTTCAAGTTAGTCATTCCTTCTGGCCTTACTTCTGTTCTCTTCTGCAGATGAAAAAAATGCTTCAATGATCCTTCCCTCCCCTTTTCTTCCCTCTCTCCCTTCCTCCCTCCCTCCTTCCCTTCCTCTCTCCCTTCTTCCATTTTTTCCTTCCATTCCTTCCTTCCATTCCTTCCTTCCTTCCTTCCATTCCTTCCTTCCTTCCTTCCTTCCTTCCTTCCTTCCTTCTTTCCTTCTTTCCTTCCTTCCTTCCTTCCTTCTTTCCTTCCTTCTTTCCTTCCTTCCTTTTTTCCTTCCTTTTTTCCTTCCTTCTTTCCTTCCTTCTTTCCTTCCTTCCTTCCTTCCTTCCTTCCTTCCTTCCTTCATTCCTTCTTTCCTTCCTCCCTTCTTTTTTTTTTCCTTGTTTTTAAGACTGGGTTTCCCTATCTAACTGAGGCCAGAAGTGTAGGACTCTTCATGGACTCAGTTCCACTCTGACTGGCACAGAAGCTTTGACTTGCTCCGTTTCTAATTTGTATTAGTTTATTTTTCCTCAGAGGTTGGTTTCAAGAGATGCCATGGAGGTAGAAATGGCAAAGTTTAGCAAGTGATTGGATATCTGGGGTAAGGAGACAGTGAGGAGCCAAGGAAACACCAAGATTATGGACCTAGGAGACGAGAAGAATGGTGGTGTCTTCAATGGAAATATGGAAAGTAAGAAAAGTGGATTTGCAAGGACAGATAATGAGTTCAGTTTTGGACATCTTGAATGTGAGATGTCTCTGGAACATCCAGTTTGAAATATCCAAACAATAATGGGTGATGTGAAATTGAAACTTGGGGAGATGATGGCTGGATAAAAAAAAAGTCAATTTACAAATTCTATATTGCAACAATTTAGTAACGTTCCATGACTACTAACCTTTTTTTGCTTAAGATTTTTTTTCTCTTATCCTCACTTCCTCCCTCCCCCTTTAAATTTTTATGATAAAGAAAAGCATAGGATCATAGGACCACATATGTAGGAACTTCAGAGACCCCATAGACTAACATGTTCATTTTACAGATGAGGAAACTGAGGTCCAGGGAGGCTAAGTGACTTGTCCAAGGTGACATAAAAATCAGATTGAAGAAATTTTTTTTAAAAAGCCAACTGACATAGCTACCATATCCAATAGTGTATACTTCATTCCACGTCTGTAGTGCCCCTATTGTTTCTGAGGGGAGGGAGGTATGTTTTCTTATCAGTTAATTAAAATACATCACAGATCATAGAACCATAGGTGTATGAATTTAGATTTGGAAGGGAACTTAGTGGTCACCTAGTCCAATCTCTTCTTATCGAAGACAATGAAATTGAGCCCCAAAGAAATTAAATAACTTGTCCAAGGTCACACAGGTAGTTAATTTGAACTAAAGTCCTTTGACCGCAAATTCAATGTTCTTTTTAACTGCTTTTTAGTCTTGTTATGACCTACAATAAAATAAAAATGATCTAAACAAGATCATTTTAGTCACTATATACATTGTTCTCTTGGTTCTGCTTTCTTAACTATATCACTTTGTACAAATCTTTCTATGTTTTCTGAATCCCTCATATTAGGTATTTCTTAAATTTCTATAATAATTTATTCCATTCATATACCACAATATGTGCAATCATTATCTAATCAATGGGCACCCATTTTGTTCCCAGTTTCTGGCTGCCACAGAAAGCATTAGTTTTTTAAAGAAGGAAGGAGGTGACAGTCTCAATATACTCTTCCCTGGTCACAATATAGCTGAAATATTGTTTTCAGTTCTGGATACCAGAGAGGGCTGTTGACTAGCTAGCACGTCTAGAAAAAGGCAAATAGGATGTTATCTATGTCATATGTGGATTGATCAACGGAATTCTAGACTTTTAGTTTGGAGAAAAGATTTAGATAGGATATCACAGCTATTTTTAGGCATTGAAAAGGTTGCCATTGAGCAATATTCTGAGTGATTTGCAGAGGCCAGAACTAGGACCAGTTGGTGGAAGTTACAGAAAGGCACATTTTTGATCACTTCAAGGAAGAACTTTATAACAAATGCCTAAAATGGAGTGGGATATCTCATGAGTTAGCAAGTTCACAGAAATTTCATCCCTCCAATAATTTTTTAAAAATTAGATAGAAGGAAACTTTTAATTAATAGAAGATATCAGATTCACTAGAAGGGTTCAGACAAAGGCTGAACAGATGTTTTTCTGTCAGTCAACAAGCATTCATTAAGTGCTATATTAAGCATGGGGAATATAAAGAAAGGAAAAAATGTGTTTCCCTCCCTCAAAGAGTTCACATTCTAATAACATGCCAATAACTAGAGTATCTACCTATCTATACAAAATATAAAGTATAAATGTACAGTCATTTCAGAGGGAAGGGAGCTGGAGGCCTGGGAAAGGACTCCTGAGACTATGGTAGGACTAGAGCTGAGGGTTTATAGAATCCAGAGAATCTAAAAGACTGAGGTGAGGAGGGAGAACATTTCAAGCATGAGAAATAGCCCGTGTAAATATAGAGTCAGGAGATGATGAATCATGTATAAAGAGCAACAAGGAGACCAGGGAAGATGGAGCCTAAAGTGTCTGGATGGGTGAAGGGATAAAGAGAAAGAAGATTGGAAAGGCAGGAGTTGGCCAGGTTATGAAGGATTCTAAATGCCAAATAGATTGATCCTGGAGGTACTAGGGAGCCACAGGGATTCGTCGAACTGAGAAGGTGACATGATTTGAACCTAAACTTTAGGAAAATGACTTTGACAGTTGAGTGGAGGTTGGATTAGATTAGTGAAAGACTTAAGGCAGGGAGGCATTTTGGGAATGTTGTAGAGAGGTCTGGAATAGATGACCTCTAACATCCCTTCCAGATTAAGGCCTCTGTCATTCTAAGTACTAGGCAAACTGATAGAATACAGTCTGTCCTGCTGAGTCTCACCGAACGTCCTCCTATAATTGAATCACCAAATGACACAGCAGATGCTGCCTCTTTAGCTGCCAGGGTCCCCACAGGAACCAACCCCAGACTTTGAGCACTTGGCATGCCATAGATCCATTCACTTGTTTGTACCCTGAGGCTCAGGTTAGAGGGGAAAAGGGAAAGTTGTTCAGGCCATCTTAGAGTTGGAAAAAACCTCAGGGACATCTAATCCAATCCATACTTGAGTCAGACAGAGTTGATTAGGCTTCTTGGATAGGCAGATCAATTTTCAGCTGTATTGTGATGGGGTGATGGACTTCGAAGGAGTGATGGCTAATGAGAAGGCAAGAAAAAAGCATTCTGGGTGAGGAAAATCACGCAGGCAAAAGAAATGTGTAACATCATGCAAAGAACACCAAACTTGGAGTCGGAAGCCCTGTGTTCAAATCCTGACTCTACCCTGAGGAGCTGTGTGACCTCGGACAAGCGTTTGACCTTTCTGGGCTTTAATTTCCTCATTTGTTACATGTTGGTGTTGACCTAGATCAGGGATTCTTAACTTGGGGATTGTGAACTTGTTCTTAAATATTTTGATAACTGCATTTCCATACAATTGGTTTTCTTTATGTATATGATTTTATACATTCTGAAAGGTTATTCTGAGAAGGAATTTACAATCTTCACATATTGTCTTCACATATTGACAACAGGGTCCATGAGGCAGAAAAGGTTAAGAACCCTTGATGTAGATGCCCTCTAAAATGCCTTTTAACTCTGGAATGTGGCATCATATATTTAAAATCACAAAAGACCTCAGAGTTTAGGTGGCACATTGGATAGAGCACTGGACTTAGAAGAGTCAGGAAGATGGGTCCAAATGCAGCCTCAGACACTTACTAGCCAGTGACTTCTAGGCAAGTCACTTAACCCTTGCCTGCCTCAGTTTCCTCCTCTGTCAAATGGGGATACCAATAGCACCCACCTTTCAGGGTTTTTGTGAGTCTCAAATGAGATATTTATAAAGTGCTTTGCTTTATGGCCTTAAAGATTGTATAAAGGTTAGCTATTATTAATTATGGTTATTAGCCAACCTTCCTCATTTTACAGATGAAGAGACTGAGGCAAAGGGAGAAGTAAGTTGCTCCAAATCACTTAAGTAGTAAGTAGAAGAGTAAGGACTTGACTCCACTTCTTCCCATGCCAGATCCATCACTCTTTCCATTGGACATCCTAAAAATAAAAAAGGTGTGTCCATGAGAGGGGAAAGGAGGGGAGAAAATCTGAAACTCAAGTGAATGTGGAACTGAATCTTGTAAATTAAAAGTAAATAAACAAGTCATTCAAAAAAAAATAAAAAAAATAAATAAAAAAGGTGTGCTTAGTAGACAGCAAACAGATCAGAATGGAACCACAGAAATTATTTTTTCTCTTTTAAGGATTGTAATGTTAATGGGATTTAGGGTTTTATT
>CM053588.1:155843543-155862224 GCA_028646515.1 Pseudochirops corinnae | reverse complement strand
GTGAATTCTTTCAAGTTCTATTTTGCCCTCTGGTTCTAAAATATCAAGGCAATTTTCCTTGAGAATTTCTTGAAGGATGCTTTCTAGGTTCTTTTTTTGATCATGGCTTTCAGGTAGTCCAATAATTTTTAAATTGTCTCTCCTGGATCTCTTTTCCAGGTCAGTGGTTTTTTCAAGGAGATATTTCACATTGCCTTCTATTTTTTCATTTATTTGGATCTGTTTAATACTATCTTGATTTCTCATCAAGTCATTTGCTTCCATTTGCTCCACTCTAATTCTGAAGGAATTATTCTCTTCAGAAAGCTTTTGCTATTCTTTTTCCATCTGCCAAATTTGAGTTTTTATGGCATTCTTCTCCTCATTGGCTTTTTGGGTCTCTTTTGCCATTTGTGTTAATCTGTTTTTAAGGTGTTATTTTCTTCAGTCAGATTGTTGACTCTCTTTTCATGATTTTCTTGCATCATTCTCATTTCTCTTCCCAATTTTTCCTCCACTTCTCTTATTTGGTTTTCAGAATCCTTCTTAAGCTGATCTATGGCTTTTAGGCAGTCTTCATGTTTCTTGGAAGCTTTTGGTGTGGGAGTTCTGACTGTGTTGTCTTCCTCCTGTTCCACGCTTTGATCCTTTTTGTCCCCCAAAATGGAATCTAACGTTGGATTACTGTTCTTACTTCGCTTCCTTTGCCTGCTCATGTTGCCCATCAATTACTTGACTTTTTAGCTCTGTGGAACTCTGCTTTCAGAGGGGAGAGCTCTATCCCAAATTGCTGGAGTTTTCGCAGCTGCTGGAGCTTTTAGGAGGCCACTGTAGCCCCAACCAGCTTTGGCTCACTGAAAAAACACCCTAGGACCACCACCCAAGACCACGATCTGGATCCAGGCCGCTTAAGGCAAGAGCACTTAGCCTCTGAATGATCGCTTGGCTCCCATGCAATCTGCAGGCCGGGAGCTTCTGAAAAAGCCACGTGGAAGCAGCTGCAGAGTTGCAACTTCTGCTGCTTCCTTGCCCTGGAGGTAGTTCAGCCGGATCCTCTCCTCCAAATTTAGCTGAGTTCCACTAACCTTTTACTTAGTCCTTATTTCTTATGGTTTGATAATTCTGGAAACTGCCATTGCTGCTGCTGATCCACTCTCCTGAAGGCTCCAGCCCCAGCTTGTCCTGGCTGCCCCAGGGCCAAACAGCAGTTTCAGGCTGGGCTGGGCTTGGCTTCCAGTGTGCTGCCATGAGCCCTTCCTGTCCTGCCTGCCCAGCTGCCTTCAGTGGGAGATGTGTTTTTCTGTAATTTTGTGAGTTCTGGAGCGCTAAAATTTGTTTAGAGTCATATTTTATGGGTATTTGAGGTGGCTATGTGGGAGCTGCAGAGTTTTCCTGCTTCTTTGCCGCCATCTTGGCTCTGTCCCCCCCAAATGGCAACAGATGGTCTTCATCCATTTGCTTTTTTCTGTGTAGATGGATAGCCCAAGTTCATTTGAGTCATCTCAGATCCCTTCCTTAAGTCTTCTGCAATATTCTAGAGAATCAGCAGAATATTATCCCCAAAAAAGCATCTGAAGGCCTTCAATATTCATAGGGAATCTCTCCTGGACTTGTTCTTTGCTTTGGATCTACTCCAACACGATGGAGAATACCTCTGGCAAGCATACTGTTCTATGCCTCACTTGATATTTATTGGGAGTAGGAGGGGTCATTAAACATGGTTATTTCTATCATTACATCTTCTAAGGAATCCTGAATGGTGATGATGTATGAAGTAGAGCTATTTTGCTATAAAATTGCCTGTAAGGCAGACTTTTGTTCTACCAAATCAAATGCTAATGTTTCTAACTAGCAAATTGTAAGCACAATGGAATCTTATATTCTCTGTCTTTCAGTTAACTGTGACATGGAAAAGATACAGTCCATTGTTGAATATCACTTATGAAAGTCTACTTGACCCTGAGTAATATCCTCAGTGAGGATATCCTTGATTCATATCTAGATGACTCTCATAAGGATTTTGTATAGATGGGTGAGTAGGAAGAGGTTATTGATGGTTTCTCAGTCATTTTTTTATATTAACAGGGACAGCACCCTAACTAAAGCTCTCATCGCTAGAGAATGCCCATTCATAGAGGATAGGACATAAGTAACAGAACATCAAAGAGACCAAGAAGGGACAGTAAGAAAGGTAGGAAAAAAACCTGACTGAACCACATCAAGAAAATCCAGGGAAGAGAAGGAGGTAGGGGTGACAGTGTCAAAAACTGTGGAGAGGTAAGGAAGGACAAGAACTGAGAAATGGTTATTGGATTTAACAATAAAGAGATAATTAGTGACCTTAAAGACAGAAATTTCTCTTGTGAGTGGCAGGGAAGGGAGCCTGACTGGAAGTGGATAAAAAGTGAGGGGGAAGTGAGTAAGTGTTGGCAACAACTGTGGACAGCCTATTTTTTCTAGGAGCTTGGCTATGAAAGGTAAGAGAGACATAGAACAGCAGCTTAAGGAGATGGAAATTGAATTAAATATTACCTATTTTTAGAAGGCTCCTACTATTCCTAACTCCACATTCTCACTGTCATTTCACAATAGGAAAAATATGATGGAATTTTCTTTACATTGAAACAGGAAAACTACAATATTATCTTTAAAAAATTTTTAAGGCCAAAAGGTTAACAGTGACTACATGCTGGAAAACAAACTGATGATAGCAGTAATGTAGGAGGTGATAAACACTTTGAATACAAATGGTCACTTTAAAATCATATAGTATAAAAGAGCAAATAGATCATATGAATTAAGTTCTCATTTCTGTGCTTATAATCTCCAGCTCTAACTTACTTATCCAGCTCTAACCTCTCTCCTGATCTCTAGTCTTGCATCTCTAGCTACTTACTGGACATCTTGAATTGTCTGGTGAACATCCTAAATATCACATGTCCAAAATGGAATTTCATCTCTTCCTCCCTCTCCTAAACCTTCCCTCCATTCTAACTTCCCAATTACTCTTAAAGGTACCACCATCTTCCCAGTCATATAGTTTTACAATCTGGATGCCATCCCTGATTCCTCACCCTCTCTCACAAACCATCTGTTGTCAAGTCCTGTTGGTTTTGCCTTTGTAACATCTCTCAAATATGCTCCCTCTGACGCTGATAGCAGCTTAGGATAAAACCTTATTAACTCATGCCTGGATTGCTGCAATAGATGTCTTTTTGGTTTCCCTGCCTTGAGCCTCTCCACATTCTAGTCTCTCCTCCACCCAGCTGTCAAAGTGATCTTCCTGAACCTCATTTATGGCCATGTCACTCGCTTTACAGTAAATTACAGGGGCTCCTGATAACCTCCAGGATTCAATATAAAATCCTTTACCTGTCATCCAAAGCCCTTTATAACCTGGTTCCCTCCTATTTTTCCAGTCTTCTTAAACTTTATTCTTCCCCCTTCCTTGTCCCAACCAACACTGTCCTTCTTACTATTCTTGCACTTAATACTCCAGATACACTGTGTGCATTTTCACTGGCTGTCTCCCATGCCTAGAATATTCTCTCCCTCCTCATCTCTGTCTCATGGCCTCCCTGCCTTCCCTTAAGTTTCAACTAATTCCTGATCCCTGTTAATGCCTTTCCTCTGTTTAATATCTTCAATTTTTCCATTCATAGTTGAATATAAATAGTTTCTTCCATGTTGTCTTCCCCATGAATTCTTTTAGATCACGGACTGTCTTTTGCTTTTCTTTGTATTCCTAGTATTTAATACAGTTCCACATAGTAGGCTCTTAATTGCTTGTTGACTGACCTACTGACAAAGAAGAGGACACAAAAACCTTGCAGTACAGAAGAGAAAGTGTCACGTAGTTGTATTAGAGACAAAAATAGTTTCTAACTCGGATTAAGCCGTAGGAGCACATATTGCCACCCTAGCAATGCATGATCCCTATTCATGATCTCTCTACTATGTGAGTGCCTTGGCTACTCATGTTCTCAGTGCATATGCCCTCTCCCTAGCCATGAATAATATCTTTCCCACTGTTCATATGGAAACTGTGATTTGGGGGATTTCCTATGTTATTTATATTGCCATGCCATTTAACTAAATTTTTTTTGCTGTGAACTAATTCAGTTCAACAATTCAATAAACATTTATTTAATGCCTACTCTGTGCAAAACAATGTCACAGACACCAGGGATATCAAGGCAAAAAAACAAAAACAGCAACAGTTTGTGCCTATATGTGTCCTCTGGCTGGTTGGTTAGAATAAATATGGGAGGTATGTGAGCTGTAGTTTTCGAATAGTGACTAACACAAAATATGCCTTGATCTTGACGTAGATTTTAGGGGTTCCATGTGTGAGGTGGTTATAGACTAAGTACTGAATAGTGAAAACAAGGCTAATGTTAATGAATCAACAGTAAATAATTCAAAACAGTATATAATTGTTAAATTATATGGTGCAATTAACAAATATTTATTAAGCACCTACTATTAAGTACCAGGTACTATGCTAGGTATTAAGTATAAAAGTGTAAGAATGAAACAATTCCTACTGAGAATGAATTTATGATTGAATGAGGAGACGTGTGTACATGTGCATACACTATAATATAAAATTAATAAATGCATGTAGAAATAGTTCAAGGTAGTTCAGAAAGGAAGGGACTAGTAGCTGAGAGGAAATAGGAAAGGTTTCATGCAGAGGATGCTGCCTGAGCTACATCTTAAGGTAAGAGAGGTACTCTATGAGGCAGAAAGTACAAGGGAATATATTTTAGGCATTGGTGATTGCCAAAATAAAGATACTGAGATGGGAGATAGAGCGTGGCATGTGTGAGTTGTAGAGAGAAGGTCTGTTTGGCTGGATCAAAGAGTTTGGGAAAGGAAGCAAAGTCCAATGAGGCTAGAAAGAAAGGTTGAGACTAGGTTATATAGGGCTTTAAAAGCTATATAGGGAAGTTAATATTTTATCCTAAAGGCTAGAGGAAACCATTTGCATTGGTTGAGTATGTAGTCAGATCTGTGCTTAAGGAAAATTAATATCATAGAAGTGTGTAGGATGAACAGTATAGTAAGAGATTTAAGGCAGAGAGGTCATCTAGGAGGCTGTTGGCTGGGAGTGGTCGTTTTGTTGTGTTGTTCAGTCCTTTCAGTTGTGTCTGATTCTTTGTGACTCCATTTTTGTTTTTTTATTTTTTAATAGTATTTTATTTTTTCCAAATCACATGTAAGGACGATTTTTAGCATTCATTTAAAAAAAAATTTGAGTTGCAAAATTTTCTCCCTCTCTCCCCTCTTCCTGAAATAGTAAGCAATTTGATATAGGTTATATACGTGCAATCATGTAAAACATATTTCCATATTAGTCATGGTCGTGAAAGAAAAAACAAGACCAAAAAAGGAAAAGTCACAAAAAAATAAAGAAAGTGAAAATGGTATGTTTCAATCTGCATGCAGATTCCATCAGTTCTTTCTCTGGATGTAAACAGTATTTTCCATTATGAGTCCTTTGCCATTGTCTTAGATAATGATCTAAGTATTACTGAGAAGAGCTAAGTCATTCACAGTTGATCATCACACAATGTTGTTGTTACTGTGTATAATGTTCTCCTTGTTCTGCTCATTTCACTTTGCGTCAATTCATGTAAATCTTTCTAGGTTTTTCTGAAATCTGTTTGCTCATCATTTCTTATTGAGCAATAGTGTGCCATGATATTCATACACCACAGCTTGTCCAGCTATTCCCCAATGGATTGGCATCCTCTCAGTTCCCAGTTTTTTGCCACCACAAAAGGAGCTGCTTTAAATAGTTTTGTACATGTAGGTCTTTTTCCCTTTTTAATGCTCTCTTTCAGATGCAGACCTAGTAGTGGTATTGTTGGATCAAAGGATATGCATTGTTTGGTTGTCCTTTTGGCATATTATTTTTGGGATTTTCTTGGCAAAAATTTTGGAGTGGTTTGCCATTTCCTCTAGCTCATTTTATGGATGAGGAAACTAAGGCAAGCAAGATTAAATGAGTTGCTCAGGGTCACACAGCTAGAAGTGTCTGAGGCTGGATTGAATTCAGGTCTTCTTGGCTTCAGGTCTCACCTATATGTTAGGGAGTGGTAGTACATACTTATAATTTGTGCTACGAAGGGAATCTGGGAATGGTGGAGTTTTGGAATTCTGAGCTTCAGTAAGGCTAAAACTGATTGGGTGTCTGCACTAAGACTGGCTCTAATATGATGAGGCCCTAGAGAATAAAAGGCCACCATACACCTGAAAAAGGTCATCATTCTCTCTACTGGAAGAACTGTCCCAAGCCAGAAAAACCAAGCAGGTTAAAGCTTCTATAATGATCAGCTCTAGGATCACGAATGGCTGCTGTATTTCCAGCCCTGGTAAGACAGGGAAACCCAACTAAACAAATAAATAACAGAGAGGGAATTTAGGGGAAAGGTGATGAGGGCCTGAACTGAGATGGTGCCTGTGTGAGTAGTGAGAAGCTGAGTACAAGAGTTGTGAAGGTACAGACAGCAAGATTTGGCACCCAACTGGATATGCACAGTGAGAGAGAATGAGGGGCTGAAGACATGAACCTGGGAGACTGGAAGAATGGTGGTGCCTTCAACAAAAATGGAAGATTTTTTGAAGAGGACAGATAATGAATTCACATTTAGTCGTGTTAAGTTTAAGAGGTCTTTGATAAAACACTTTTGAAGTGTCTAATGGTGATGAAGGACTGAAGCTCAGGGAAGAGACTAGGACTGTATACGTAGATCTGGGAATCACTGGCATAGAAATGATGATTAAACTTATGGGAGCTGATGAGGTTATCAAGAGAGGGAGGGAAGAAGAGAAGAAGAGAGGAACATCCACAGCTAGGGTAGGTGAAATAGATGATGAGCCAACAGAAGATCAGGGAGAAAGCAGTTAGACAGGTGGATGGCAAGGAGACAGCAATGTCATGAAAATCAGAGTGAGGAGACTACAAGTGGAAAGGGTTGTCAACTGTGTCAGTCGAAGTAGATAGGTTGAGAAGGATCACAATTAAGAAAAGCTCATCAGATTTCTAATTAAGAGATCACTGGTAATTGGAGAGGGCAATTTAAACTGAGTAATGAATCTGGAAGTCAGATTACCATGGGTTAAGGACTCTAAATGCTGTGGGAATTTTGTAAAGAGGGAGAGGAGATGAGTATATAGCATAGCGTAGTACTCAGGTAAATCTTCTTGGAATATAGCATGTATTCACTACTTTCCAATAGATAGAAACCTTTCACATTTTCCAAACCTGCTCTCCACGCTCCTCCCCCCCCCCCCCCCAGCACCATCCCTTACAATGCAGACTGCACACAAATTTATGAGTCTCCCCTACCTCATGGGTTTGATGTGAGTATCAGATTAGGTAATGTATGTAAAAGCGCAGGAGATGTTATTATAAAGAAAGAACATCTCCTACCTAGGCCAATAATAGCAATTCTCTTATGTTATGAGTACAAAAATAGAAATTATCCCTAATGTGATACAATTATTAGAAATTATCACAGAGTACAAGAATATTATTTCCAGTTCTAAATTACAGTAGATATTTTATGCGGCTGATCTTCAATGACATCCCATAACAGAAGCTAAACAAACGTGTAGAGCTGACAATAGATAAACCTTTAGAAAGGCAAATTCTTTAATATTTCGGCATATGGAAAGACCCAGAAATAGTCAAAAAGCCTGATCACAGCATAAAGAGAATCAAAGGTACTTGTTTTTACACTTAAAAATACATGGCCATCTTCAAATACATTTAAGTGAATATTTGCACATGGAAGTGTTACAAGGAAAAGAAACAAGCATTTATTAAGGTGCTGCTGTGTGCCAGGCCTGTACCATGCTAAGCACTTTACAAATATCATCTCATCTGAACCTCACAACAACCTTGGGAAATCGGTGCTATTATCCTTAAGGCTTAAGTGAATCGCCCAGGGTCAGACAGCTAGTGAATGTCTAAGGTCGGATTTGAACTCAGGTTTTCCTGATTTCAGGTGCTCTACCTACCCACATCTGAAAAAGCATAAATGAGCAGAGAAAGGCTAAAAGTTGTTTCAGAAGCAGTTATAAAAATACATTATCACATCTCAAACTTGATAATTGTGAAAGTTCAAAAGTAAGAATTTAGAAGGGCATAAGCTACCCTATATACGTGTTAGAGAGTAACAGATTTGAGACACATGGACTTTCAGAGCTGCAAGGGATTTCAGTGGCCATGTAGTCTAACATATACCTTAATAGTATTTTCTAATAAAATATAACTGAGAAATGGACATCTGACTTGTCCTTGAAGAGCTATGATGGGGGAATCTATTACCTCCAGAGATAGTCCATTAAATTTCTGGATAGCTCCTTAGCAAAATTTTTTTTGCCTCTTTGCAATGTCCACTCATTGTCTCTTCTTCCATCTAGGGCAAAGCAGAAGAATCCTTTTAAAAGGTAGACCTTCAAATATCTGGAACAGCCATCATAACTCTTTTCTGCTCCTAATGGCTACTCCTAACTCCCATCTCTGGGCTGAACATGGTACTTGTCTTATAGAAAGTGACCAATAAATTGTTTGTTGCATGATTGGTTGATATAGATTTACAATAAGGGGTTGGTATAGCATTTATTATGCTTCAGATGAACTCAAAAAAGGAAATGATATCAATTATGATCTTGAAAAGACAATGATAAAAATGTACATCATTGAAAGAGATAAGTAGGAAAACTTTCATGCTTAAAGGTACTACAGGCAATTAATATCAATAATCAATGCATTTCCAATGAATGATATAGCATCCACATTCTTAAAAGTTAATCATTTTAAAAGGAACAAAAGACATTAAACTATAATAGTTGAGGATCTCCTTATATCACTCTCAGATTTTGTCAAATCTCACAGAAAGATGAACAAGAAAGAAGTTCAGGACTGGAACAAAGAGGAAGATAGATATAGTAGAAAACAGAGTGCTAAACTTGGAATCAGAAAAACTCTGAGTTCAAATCCTGCCTCAGACACTTACCATGTGACCCCAGACTACTAGCTTAACCTTTCTCAGGCTGTTTTCTCATCTATAAAATGAGAATAATAATGGCACTCACCAGGATTATTATTTTTTTCTTTTTATTTGATTTGTTGATTTACTTTTAGGTTACAAGATTCAGTTCCATAATCTCTTGAGTTTCAAATTTTCTCCCCTCCTTCTCCCCCACCCCCCATGGTGGCATGCAATCAAGTATTGTATCTGCAAATATTTTCAAATTGGACATTAGTCTGGTTGTATAGAAGGGTTGTAACCAATGGAGTGAACAATGAGAAAAAAGAAAGAGAACCAAACAAGAAAAAGAACAATAGCATGTGGATTGCTTCAGTCTCCATTTAAACTCTTTTCTTTCTAGATCTTTCTCTGAATGTAGATATGTCCTTCTATCCTGAGACTTGTAGAGTTGTCTTATAACTATGCGTTGCTGAGAACAGTCCAGTTTATCAAAGTTGGTCATCACACATACGATGTGTCTGTGATTGTGTACAAATTTTTCCGGGTTCTGCTCTTCTCACTTAGCATCAGTTTGTATAAGGCTCTCCAGGTGAATATGAAGACTGTCTCCTCCCCGTTCTTACAGCACAATAGTATTCCATTACATTCATATACCACAACCTGTTTAGCCATTCTCCACTTGATGGGCATCCCCTTAATTTCCAGATTTTTGCCACCACAAAGAGAGCTGCAATAAATATTTTTGTGCATATGGGTCTTCCTCCCATTTTCATGAGCTCTTTTGGGGTACAATAGGGTTGTTTATTTTTTATTATTTTTATTACTGAATTTTAGAAAAAGTTAGATATAATAGATCTCTGGTCATTACTCTGTAAAGAAAGGGGATGTAGTAATAGTCCTTTAACTATATACTAGAAAGCAGTAATGATCAAAAGTTCTTGGTAGTAAGTACCAAACAGATACATGCCTTAAAAATCAAAAGTCAAATCATAAATAAATTTTAATAACAAAGAAGGAAATACCTTTTGCAGTTATCAATTGAGAAGGAATTCATAACCAAAGAGGGAATTTGAGAAAATCAATCTAGACCCAAAATGCACAAATTTTATTAAGTAAAACTGTAAAGTTTTTTGCAGAAACAAAATAAATGTAGTTAAAATGAAACAGAAAATAGTTAACTGGGGAAAAAAATCTTTATTAAAAAGTTTCTTGTTTGAAGGCCTGATATCCAAGGTTTAAAAGGAACTAATTCAAATACATACATACATATATATAAAATCTATATTACATACATGTATTATATGTTATATGGAAAGAGTCATTGCCCAATAGCTAAATAGTCAAAGGACATGAACAATTAGTTCTCAAAGGAAGAAATTCAAGTTCTCAACATCTAGATGAAAAAAGTGCCCTAAATCACTAACAATTAAAGGAATGCAAATTAAAACAACTTTGATCTTCTATTTCATGCCTATCAGATTGGCAAAGATCACACAAAAAAGAAAATGATAATTTTGGGAGGAGCTGGGGAAAGAAAAGTACACTAATGTACTCATGGTGGAACTATGACTTCACAGGTCAAGCATTTTTCAGGAAAGCAATTTGGAACTATATCACAAAAGTTACTAGAGTGTACCCTGTGACTCAGTAATATTGCAAAGAGATCAAAGAATGAGGGGAAAGATACTATCATTATTATTATATAATTATTGAAAATACTTCTGGTAGCACTATTTGTTAGAGCAAACAAATGGAAGTTAAAGGGGTCCCTCTTAACTGGAAAATGGTGGAATGAATTATGGCATATGAGAGCAATTATGCTGAAAGAAATGATGAAAGAGACAGTTTCATGGAAACTTTGGAAGAGATGTATGTAATGATGCAAAAAGAAGTGATGCAGAACCAGGAGAACTATTTATATAAGTAAAAAATAAACTAAAAAGATTTTAAAAAATCTGATCAATGAAATGACCATCTCCAGAAGCCTGATGATGTATGCTATCCATCACTTAAGAGAAAGGAGATAGTCTCAAAGTGCAGAGTGAGACACACAAATCAGTAGACTGGCAGTAACGGGGGGTTTCTACATCAAAAAAGATGACCACTGGCAGGAAAATGAGCCCAATACCTGGTCTGACTTGCCAAAAGACATGGACCTATAGGAAGCTGTCTGGACCACACAGCCAGAGTGAAATGTAAAATGCCTACTTGGCAGTCTCTCAAACTGCTTCATGTTTTGAAGTTTAAGTCTCAATATCCTTGAAGAATATGTCAGTAGTTGTTACTGGTGCTACCTGTTTTAAGTTTTTCTGTCAATGCATACTTGTGGGTCATAGGTGTGTTAAGCATTTCTTTTCTAGAGAAGAAATAAACACTGTTTTACATCTGTTCTACATTGTAAACTGAATACCTTTTTTATTCCCTTGCTTTTGGGGTACATCCTAGTCATGAGCCAAATTTAAGTGCCTATAGTATGCAATCCTTATCATTTCTCTCTTTTGAAAACTGGGCTATTTGCCTTTCTCCAACTTACAGCACTTCTCATGTTCTCTAAGATCTTTTAAAAACCACTAACAATGTGTGTGCCATTCATATGTGCCAGTGCTTTCATACCCTAGGATGTGATTCTTCTGGGCCTGGTGACTTAGATGAAGAGGTAACTTGGGGGCAGCTAGATGGCACAATACAAGCATAGGCCTTGAAGTCAGGAGGGTTTGAGTTAAAATCTGACCTCAGACACTTACTAGCTGTGTGACCCTGGGTAAGTCACTTAACTCTGATTACCTCACCCCCAAAAAACAAAACAGACAAAAAAAAAACCCACAAAGAGGTAACTTGATGTCATGGCAAGATTGCTAGACTAGGAGGTGAAGAGATCTAGATCAAACCCATCTCTCTTACTTCCTAGCTATATGACCATGGACAGGTAACTTAATCTCACTTAGCCATAGTTTCCTCATTTGTAAAGTGAAGATGATAATGCCTTTAATACTTCACAAGGTTATTAAAAGGATCAAATGAGATAATGCACTTTTAAGACCCTGACATTTTGTGAAAACTATAAAAAGATAAATGTCAGTTGTGCTTATTACTAGATAGAGGGCAGCTAGGTTCTATCTTAATATCTCCTTATTTATTCCTGCTAACCCAGGATAAATCTTAATATACAAAATGATCCTATTATGTTTTTTGTCTTTTTTATTCTTTTTGCATAAGGTATACCCTAATTTGAGAATTATATTCTAGTAATGAATAACATCCCACCAATTCTCAGTAGTATGTATAAGTTCAAATTTGCAATCTAATAGGAGCTTGTAGTGACAACCACACTGGCATACTCAGGATAGCTGCTAGCACAGGTTCTTAGATTTGTTTCACTAGGAACGATGCCTGTTAAAGGGGTCAACCATCTTTTTAAATTACATTCATTAGTTTAGGGGAAAAATCAGTACCCTGAACTTCAGAGAAAATCTAAACAAAGAAAATAGAGAAAATACTAGCAGAGAAATATACACCAGACAGGGCTTCTAATTGTCTAAGAAATTAGAACACATCAATAGATAGATCCAACCATGTGATCAATGTAATACATACATAGTTACCAGAGAGAGAAGCAACAACAGCTGGGTTGTTCAAAGCTGGAGGGTTCCTTAACATCTTCCCAGTCTCATCTGGTCAAATCACAAGAACACTCTTCCAATGAGTGAGACCCCAAAACAAAATACCAACTCAGAGTATATATACACTTCTCATATCTAAAAGGCATCACAACCCTCAAGATTCAGTGCCTAATAAGAAATTCACAAAAGGTGTGAAAGCCTTCCTACAAGCAAGCCTCCCCTAAGCAAGCTTCCCTTAACAGTCTCCACGTGAGTATGGTTGGGGAAGATCTTAAATCCCATTAACTTTACAAAGCTCTAGCTCTAGCTCATCTTGCTTATTATCCCTATTTTATGCATTTGTATGTTCTTTCTTTGTTTCAAAGAGGACGAATGGCATTATGGGGTGATATCTTGATTTTCAAGTGAGATGCATTTAAGTGAGGCAGAGTTGCATAGAGTTGTCAGCCTTACTTTCTCTTCCCAAGTCATAAAAATCCATCAAGACAAAAGTCAGGATGATTGTTGGTGGCCTGGGATGCAGTGGATGATTTTAGCATCAAGCTCTAAGTACTCTAGGTGCCTTTGTGGCTGTTGGAACAAACTGTTCTCATTCACCCATTCTCATTCACCTGGAGAAGTCTTCACCTGCTTGGGGTGGACATTCTCCTAACTCACCTATGGTTTTGAGGCCTGTCAGTTATCCTCAAGCCAATTTGCCAAGACAGTTTTCCTGGAATGTGGCTGCTGTGCATGCTACAGCTTCTTGGAGCCACAGGTGACAGTTGGGTGAGAGGTAGACATCAGAGGTGGATGAGTGGCAAGCCCTCACACCAGAGGTGCCACTACTCCCTGAGTGCCCTATATACACCATAGACAGCTGAATCTGTGCATTCTCTTTCTCTCTTCTGATCCATGTATTATGAGTGTTTCTCTTGCTACTCTATGATTTTACATGGGCAGTTTTCTTCCTTCCCGTCCCTTTTCAAGTTCTCTTGATGAGATTAGCAAGATTCCAGGCTAATGTATATTTTTACTGTCCTTTATTAAGAATATTCCATTCATCATCAAAAGCCCTTTATTATCATATTTTAAGTTGTACCATTGACAGAAACACAAACATAGCACATACATTGTTCACTGAAGCCAGATCCTCATTTCTCTCTTCTTTTTTGGTAGTTTTCTTGGTTAACCCATGTGATTAACTGTTGTAGCTAAATGCCTGTGTCTTATGCCTGCTGGCTATGCTGAAAGCTCCATGTAGGATGACATATATAATTAAGATACTGATTTTAAACATTATTGTTCATTTTCAGATTTAGTAATATAGGGCAAGCCTACTATGGAAAGAATAACATTGGCTGTTACTACCTCAATACTAGAGGGCTATCATGATATTGTTCCTGCACTAAGGTTTCTTCTTTCCTTAGGGAAGAGAAAAGAAGGTGCTACCTTGCAAGCTTCTAGGTATTAGTGTATTAGTGTAGGTATTAAAATAAATTTTGCTCTGGGTAGAGGGAGTGATGATGAAAGATCCACTTTTCTGGGAGTGGAAGGTAAAAATATTAGGGTGGAAAAAGTAGAGGGGATGTGCAGTTAGAACCACAGTAACATTTAACTGAGAGTTAAGAAAAAAGATTTTTCAATTTGTTCATCTTAAATGTGAGATGCCATGGCTTAACTTGACAATTCTGAAAAATATAATTCATATTTTACTAATTTTCATTCTGAAACATTTTTATTGTGAAAAAAAAAACCCACCATGTGTAAGGGTAGAAGATTAGTCTAAACCTGAACTTGCCAATTTGTATTCACAGTACGGTAATTGCATTTGTGTGTTACAATGTTGTCACATGTCTAAAATCATATATTGTTCCATGCTGACCTGAATTTAAATTAATTTTAAATAAACTGTGCTTCCTTGTGGGTTTCTGTACAACGGTCACCAAAATCTACAAGTGTACTAATATAACTATAGTGAACATCTGACTTGATCATTTGGTGGGGCTAGCCTTAGAAGTGGAATAGGCAGTTACCTATATGTTGTTTTAAGGGATACACAGAGTGATTTGAAAAAATCTAAAAGACCTCTTTCTTTAAGGTACTCTCCTCTCAATGATAAGCCAAAGTACTTGAAATCCCATTAGAAATTCATATTTTGGAACTAAAACAGTTTTACATTTAAATTAAAATGAAACTATTCTCAAGAAAAAAAAAATCATCTCATTCATTAATACCTGAGGTACCAGGAATGAGGGGCAATTAACAGGCCCTGATAGATACATAAAAATTGTAACAACAAAGAAGTCAAAGTAGTACAGAAATAATTTCACTAGTATACACTGAAAAATAGCAGGGGTCTTTCACAAACTTAAGTGTGTGACAGGTACTTATGCAGGTCATATTAAGTTTGGAAGGCTTCTATTTACCATCTTTGCATATGCAGAGGTCACCCAAAAGTCTTAAACATTACAAGAGAAGATAGCAAAAGATTAGAAATAGTGTTACCTCATAGAAAGTTGGGTCAGGAGTCAGGAAATCCTGAGTTCAAATCTGACTTCAGACACTAACTAGCTGTTATGAATCTGGGCAAGTCACTTAAACACTATTTGCCTCAGTTTCCTCAACTGTAAAATGGGAATAATGATAGAACCTACCTCACAGTGTTCTTGTGAAGATCAAATGAGATAATACTTGTGAAGCACTTCACACAGGGCTTGGCACACACAGTAAGTGCTATAGAAAGTCTGGCTATTATTATTATTATAACAACAGTGAAAAATAACCAGTTTCTTTTTAGGCCAAAGAATTGCCGTCGGGCAGTGCTGTTCTAGCAGATGTTATAATAATATGCATAGTGCAAGTATTACCACCCTTCTCCACCATTTAAGGAAGTTGAGGCCTAGAGAGATTCAATTATTTGTTTATGTAGCTAGTAAGTATTGGAGCTGGGATTTGAGTTTGAGTCTCCATGCTCCAAGTCAAAACATTTTTTGAAAACATCAAAGAATTCCAAAGACAATCTTCAATTGTACTTGTTCTCTGTTTACACAAGAATAATCAATTACCTGTTAATATGCCATTTTTGACACATATTGGCTGATTTAATTTCTGAGTGCCTGAGGCCATGCTCTAAAACAGTGGCGTCAAATAGGATTGCTGTGCTACATATTGACTTAGAAAACCACAAATTAACATTATCTATGTTGTCGTATTTTTATTTATTCTGCTAAACATTTCCCAATTATGTACATCTTAATCAGGTTCTAGGAGCACACAGGTGACAGTTAGCTGTGAGTTTGACACCTCTGCTCTCAGAATAAAAAAATTGCAGAACAATTGCTTATTTGTATTAATAGAAGGAGTTATTTCACTTAGTTCCCAACACCTCATGAAGTCACAGGTCCAGTCCAAAGATAGAGGAAAAAAGAGAAGTCATCACCTCCTCAGAGCCTCATTTTTTAGAGTGCTAAGTACTCTTTCTGTCATTTATCTAAGGTTACCTGACTTCATATTATTGATTTCCTTCCAGTTGTGTGTGATCTGTGTGTGTATATATCAAACAATAAAAAAGTACCTACTATGTGCCAAACACTGTTTCAAGCATATATGTGTGTCTATCAATACACATACATACACACAGATACAAACATAAGCACTGTATACACATGTATTTATGTGTAATACCTTGTTAGAATCATTAGCTCATTTTAAATTTGAGTGACATAATGTTCCCTAAGATCTAATTGGTTTCATTCTTTTCAGCTTTAGGAAGTTTATTTTATATGAACAGTTCTGAGTTCAATCACAATTGCTCTGAGTCTGTAGTTAGGAAAAATTCCTAACATATAGACAGAGGTTGGGCTCTCTGCCTAATTCTACATTTATAACTATCTAGTTAACCCTGGCCTTTGTGGCTGAAGTGAAATAGAGTTTATTGGAAACATTTGGGTAACAAAATAGCAGGTTATATTTTTTGTGTCTGTGGATAGATGAGCATCAGGAGGGGAGTTTGGGGAAAGAATTGGTCTTTTCTCTGCTGCTTCCCTCGGCCTGTATCCTTGTCTGTGGAGTGGGGGTGAGGCGAAACCACCAAACACTATTCTTGATATCTCCCTTCTCTACCATAGCTTGTTCCTCCTTTTGTTCTATGTTTGCTCCAGCCTCTAGAACAGACTCAGAATCTCTTCTTCCCCCACTCTAAGAGAGCTCTTTCCTTTTATACAAAATGCTTAGGGCTGACCCAGTCTCTCTTACAGTGGCTTTGATTGATTCAAGGAGGTACACAGAGTCTATTCACACTCAGTTATGATTGCTTGATTCAATGAAAACAAATGAACAAACAAAAACAGTTTGTACTTAGTCAAGGCACCTAAGCCAAATGGGGTGGTTTCTACCCCATCCTTAAGACTCATCCATACACATGCATGTATATGCATATGTGTATATGTATGTGTACATATAGGAGTCCCCAAAATCTAGTTTAAAGCTTTGCTAAGACTTTTGGGACATCCCATTGTAATGCCATTCATGAGCAGTTTTCCAGAAGAATGCTACTGTGAACAGCTTTTAAGGTTCTGATTACACAGTATAGTGAACACTCTATTCCATAACAAATCAGAACAAAACATTCACACTAAATCGAGGTACAGCATTCACAATGTTACAACTTATCACAGAAAATCAAAATATAGCATTCACAACAACTTATCACAGAAAATGGCCACATAGTTTCCACCACAGTGGTCACAAAGTTTTAAACAAAGAACATTCATTTAGTCAATCACAAAATCCTTAATTCAATCACCAACCACAATATTCAAAGTTCTCCACTCATGGGGCACACTAAGTTACAAATCAGTCACTTATTCAGTCATCATTCCCTAAGCACATTTAGTCAACTAATCATTCAATCAACTGAATCATTCAATCAACTGAATCATTCAATCATCCTTCATCATTCACTATTTAATCATCAGAAAATACACAGACCCTTGTATGGGATAAGTGAAAACTTCTCATTTTGGGGTGGTTAACTTTCCCTTCCTCCTTCTCCATCGCTTCTGTCAATCACTTTTATCTTCCTTTGTCTGTTTTCCCACCTTGGTGGGACCCTCTCCCCCCCTTGCCTTGCTGTCCCAGTTGGGGAGGGGTCTTGACTAAGTTAGGTTATAAATTCCAGTATTATCTTTTGTAACTTGCCTCTTCTCCATGATGAGTCATGGGGAAGACCACCCTCTTCTCCCGGGGAAGAGAATAAATTCCTGTTCTTATTCTAAGAAATCTCTGTGTTTATTTTTTTTCACTAAATTAAGGATAAAGGGTATTGTTCATCCCAAACAAATGCAGGCTTGTCTTCGATTCTTTTCTCCCCTGCAAGTAGCCGTTCCCCATGCCAGTCTTGAGGCAGGGAGCTTTCTCCAGTGGTTTCTGGACTTGGTGGGGAGCCGTGGCTTCTGGGTTGGGAAGATCCCAAATGCATTCCTTAGATAAGAACAGGCATAGGAGGGAAGACAGGAATTAAAGTGAGGCAAAAGGCTAGCCTGCTGGGGTGATGAAGACAGTCATGAAAACTACATGCATATAGCCCTAAGAGGTAAGCAAATCTAATGGGTCATGGGGTAGGGATGCCATTTAATGAGCTCCTAGAGTGACTGAGGGGAGGGGAGGGGAGGTTTTTTTCCCTCCACTATTGAGTCCTGGATTTCTAGGAGTCTGGCCACAGCCTCCATAAGGAGAAGGAAGGTTTATTTCCTCCAGTGTTGAATCCTGGACTTGTAGGAGTTTGGTAAGGGGAGGGGAAGGAGCTTTCCTCCCTCTGAAATGGAAGAGGGGGGCAGGATTTGTACACCCCATTCTTCCAGAAGGAGTTGAGGGCAGAAAAGTAGTGGGCCTGGCTGGCAGGCAGGACTAGCTAGGTCTGGGAGACAAAAGGAATTCCCCAGGAAATGCTGAAGGGGGAGGGGGAGGAGCTCCCCATCCTCTGAAATGGAAGGGGGGGGCAGGACTTGCATACTGTTATGGGAATCTGAAGATCTTCCCTGCCCCTAGGCCCTTTGCTAATGTGGCTACGTGACTCTGAGGACCCTTGGATA
>CM053588.1:155808897-155843043 GCA_028646515.1 Pseudochirops corinnae | reverse complement strand
ATTGAATTTGGCTTAAGGAGGGAATAACATACATACTCAATTGGGTATCTTATCCTACAGGAAAGTAGGGGGGAAGGGAATAAGGGGGAGGATGATAGAAGGGAGGATAGATTGGGGGAGAGGTTAGTTAGAAGCAAACACTTTTGGAAAGGGACAGGGTCAAAACAGAAAATAGAATAAGTGGAGGGTGGGATAGGATGGAGGGAAATATAGTTAGTCTTTCATAATATAACTACTATGGAAACATTTTGTGTAACTACAGATGTACAATGTATATTGAATTGCTTGTCTTTCCAGTGAGGGTGGGTGAGGAGGGAAGAAGAAAAGAATCTGGAAATCAAAGCTTTAAAAACAAATGTTTAAAAAATTGTTTTTTACATGCAACTGGGAAATAAGATCTACAGGCACTGGAGTATAGAAATCCATCTTGCCCTACTAGAAAGTTAGAGGAGGAATGGGGGAGGATATAAGAGAGAGCAGATTGGGGTAAGGGGTATTCAGTAGGCTTGCTATCTTGGGGTAGCGGGGTATGGGAAAGACAGGGAGAAAATTTGTAACTCAAAATTTTGTGGAAGTGAATGCTGAAAACTAAAAAAATACATAAAAGATTAAAAATAATAATCTGTATATAAATCTGTGCATTTCCTGGGTTCCACCCCAACAGTTTTGATACCAGGAAGATGTGAACTGCATATTTGTTCATGGTAGAATAAAGATCCTATATTTGGCTAGGAGTAGTAAGAAGAAACCAGGATTGTGGGCCATGATTGCAGAGAAAAGGCAGTGATTCACCTGAGTTCTCCCCCAAATCCCTGCACTTTAAATAATGCCATAAAACAATTTCTGGAGTGGCAGAACCCACAAAAGGACAAGATGAAATAATTTTTCAAAGACCACTTAGAAGTTCAGCAGAAAAGGTCCATCATATTGGGGTGAGAGTAGAGCATTGCCCAGCACAGACTGAGCCAACACAGACCATGCTCAAGCAAACCAAGAGCAGGCCTTGGGAGTCATTGAATCTGTAGCAACAGTGGCTGCTCCCAGAGCTCTCAGCCCACAGACAATAAGGGGATTAAACAACTGATCAGAAGGAGATTACAGGGGTCTCTTTGCTGGTATTGGAGGCAGGACTCTATTGTTTTGCCCATACTCATTTCTGAGTAGCAGTCCTGGGTGACAGACCCACAGTAGAGTAAGGACCCTCCTCACAGCTCCAGGGCAGAAAAGAGTGTGATTATTCAGAGACCAGAGGATAGGCAAGAAGGAGTAGTAAACACTTCTCCTTAGATCATACCACCTTGGAAGAACTGAAAACTTACAGGTCCCTAGAAGTATCTCTGAAAACAGCTGCTTAAAAATTCTGAAACTTGGGCCAGTGCCTCCTCCATTCTGTAAGCAGAGCCCCATTTTAACAGAGTTAAAAGTAAAGAAGTAGAATAGAAAAATGAGCAAATGACAGGAAAAAAAAGCCCAACCATAAAAAGTTATTATGGTGACAAAGAAGATAAAAACACACACTCTGATGAAAACAACAAAGTCAAAGCCTCCAAGAAATATATGGCTTGGTCTCAAGCCATGGAAGGGCTCAAAAAGGATTTTGAAAATCAAGTAAGAGAGGTAGAGGAAAAATTGGGAAGAGAAATGAGAGTGATAAAATCATGCAAAATGAGTCAACAGTGTGGTAAAGGAGACACAAAAAAATACTGAAGAAGATAGCACATTAAAAAACAGAGTAGGCCAAATGGTTAAAGAGGTACAAAAAACAATGAGGAGAAGAATGCATTGAAAAGTAAAATTGGACTAATGGGGAAAGAGGCACATAAACTCACTGAAAAAAACAATCCCTTAAAAAATAAAATTGACCAAATGCAAAAGGAGGTACAAAAGCTCACTGAAGAAAATGATTCCTTAAAAATTAAAATTGAGCAAATAGAAGCTAACTTTGTGAGAAATCAAGAAACATTAAAACAAAACTAAAAGAAAGGAAAAACATAAGACAATGTGAAATATCTCATTGGAAAAATAACTGACCTGCAAAATAGATCCAAGAGAGATCATTTAAAAATTATTGGACTACCTGAAAGCCATGACCAAAAAATGAGCCTTGACATCATCTTTTTAGAAATTATCAAGGCAAAATTTAACATGAACTGATGCTAAGTGAAGTGAGCAGAAGCTGGAGAACACTGTCCAGAGTAACAGCAACATTGTATGATGACTAACTTTGATAGACTTAGGTCTTCTTAGCAATGCAGCAACATATGAAAATTCCAAATGATTCATGATGGAAAATGCTATCCACATCCAGAGAAAGAACAATGGAGTCTGGATACAGATCAAAGCTTACTATTTTTTTCTTTTTTGTTGTTGTTGTTCTGTTTTTTTTTTCTTTCACATGGTTTTTCCCTTTTCTTCCGGTTCTTCTTTCACAACATGACTAATGTGGAAATATGTTTAAAATGATTGTACATGTATAGCTTTATATCAGACTGTATGCTGTCTTAGGGAGGGGGAGAAATTTAGAACTCAAAATCTTATAAAAGTAAATATTGAAAACAAAAAAAAGAAATAATTTTGAAAAAAGAAATTATTAATGAAAACTGCCCTGATAGTCTAGAACCAGAGGGTAAAACAGAAATTGAAAGAATCCACTGATTACCTCCTGAAAGAACTCTTGAAAGCTCAAAAACTCCCAGGAATATTATAGCCAAATTCCAGAGTTTCCAAGTCAAGGAGAAAATATCGCAAGCAGCCAGACAGAAACAATTAAAGTATTATGGAGCCACAGTCAGGATAACACAAGATTTAACAGCTTCTACATTAAAGAAACAGAGGGCTTGGAATATGATATTCCAGAGGTCAAAAGGGAGCTAGGATTACAACTGAGAATCACCTACCCAGCAAAACTGAGGATAATACTTTAGGGGGAAAATGAATATTTAATGAAAGAGAACTTTCAAGCATTCTTTTTTTAAAGTTTATTTATTTTTAGTTTTCAGCATTCACTTCCATAAGTTTTAAATTTTCTCCCTCTCTCCCTATTCTCCCCTCCCCAAGACAACAGGCAATCCAATACAGATTCTACTTATACATTCCTATTAAACATATTTTCACATTAGTCATGTTGTATAGAAGAATTAGAACAAATGGGAGGAAACATGAGCAAGAAAAAACAAAACAGAACAAAGCAAAAAGAAAATAGTTTGCTTCAATCTGCATTCAGACTCCGTAGTTCTTTCTCTGAGTGTGAATAGCATTTTCCATCATGACTCCTTTGGAGTTATTTTAGGACCTTGCATTGCTGAAAAGGGCTAAGTCTATCAAAGTCAGTCATCACACACTGTAGCTGTTACTGTGTACAATGATCTCCTGGTTCTGCTCACTTCACTCAGCATCAGTTCATATAAGAATTTCCAGGTTTTTCTAAAGTCCATCTTTCAAGCATTCTTGATGAAAAGATCAGAGCTGATTAGAAAATCTGCCTTCAAATACAAGATAAAAGAAGCATTAACAGGAAAGGGCAATCATAAGGCACTTAATAAGGCTAAGCTGTTAACAATTCTGCATAGGAAGATGATACTTGTAACTCATAAGAACTTTCTGATTAGTTGAAAGTAGTATACATGTAGAGAGAGGGCACAGGTGTGAGTTAAATATGAAGAAACAATATCTAAAAAATAAAATTAAGGGGCAAGAGAGGAATGCGCTGAGAGAAAGGGAAAGTAGATTGGGGCAAATTATCTCACAAAAAAGAGGCAAGGAAAAGTTTTTATAGTAGAGAAGAAGAGGAGGGAAGTGTGGGGCAGAATTGATTCAAAGAGGGAATAACATACACACTCAGTTGGGTATAAAAATCTATCTTACCCTATAGGAAAGTAGAAGGGAAAGGGAAAGAGAAGGGGAGGTAGTGAGGGGAGATTGGGGATGGTCAGAAGCAATAAACTTTTGAGGACGGATAGGGTGAAAGGAGAGAGAAAATAGAATAAATGGGGGAATAGGATGGAGGGAAATAGTTAGCAATCATAACTGTGAGAAAGATTATAAAGCAAGTTTCTCTGATAAAGGCCTTATTTCTCAAACATATAGAGAACTGGGTCAAATTTATGAAAATAAGAGCCATACCCCTGTTGATAAATGATTAAAAGATAAGAACAGTTTTCAGACGAAGTAATCAAAGCTATCTATAGTCATATTTAAAAATGCTCTAAATCAGTATTGACTGGAGAAATGCAAATTAAAACAGTTCTGAGGTACTACCTCATACCTATTAGATTAGCTAATAGGACAGAAAAGGGAAATGACAAATGTTGGAAAGGATGTGGGAAAAATAAGACATTAATGCATTGTTAGTGGCATTGACCTGATTCAACCATTCTGTAAAGCAATTTGGAACTGTGCCCAAAGGGCTATAAAACCATGTATACCCTTTGACCTAGCATTACCACTACTAGGTCTGTATCCCAAAAGATAAAACACACACACACACACACACACACACACACACACACACACACAAAAGAATAGGACCTATACGTACAAAAAATATAGCAGCTCTTTTTTCATAGCAAAAAAATTGGAAATTGAGGAGATGCCCATCAATTGGGGAGTGGCTGAACAAATTGTGGTATGTAATTGTGATGCTCTCAGAAAAACCTGGAATGACTACATGAGCTGATGCAAAGTGACAAATACTATGTACAAAGTAACAGCAATATTGTAAGATGATCAGCTGTGAATGACTTTGCTATTCTTAGCAAATACAATGATCCAAGACAACTCTGAAGGAGTTATGATGAAAAATGCTATCCATCCCCAGAGAAAGAACTGACGGTGTCTGAATACAGATTGAAGCATATTTTTTAAACTTTATTTTTCTTGTTTTTTTGGACTATGTTTTCTTTTACATGACTGATATGGAAATGTTTTATATTGAATTGCTTGCTTTCTCAATGGGAGTGGGGGGTGGGGAGAGAGGGAGAGAATTTGGAACTCGAAGTTTTTAAAAGAATGTTAAAAATTGTTTTTACATATAATTGGGGGAAAATAAAATACTAAGCAAACAAAAAAAAGACATTAGGATTATGGATAGGCTGTTCAGATTGCTTAAGAAAGTAGTCAAAGGGATAAATTATAGACAGCCAGGACCCTAATCCCAAGAGCCTCAGGAAAAGCAGTGCTTTGTCACCAGACCACTGGACCTCCTTTTATCTTTGGCCCAGTCACCACCATTAAGAAGAAAAATCTAGGGGCAGCTAGGTAGCATAGTGGATAGAGCACCAGCCCTGGAATCAAGACAACCAAAGTTCAAATCTGGCCTCAGGTACTTACTATCGGGCAAAAAAAAAGATAGAGAGGAATCTAAAAAAATTAAATTGAAGAGGAGAAATCACTGGAGAAGGGACTCACTTTTCTTACTAACATCATTACCAACCAGCAGCCATCACCTAGCAAATAAGTCCAAGAGTCTTGGGATCAGCAGCACCATCCAGATGGATCACTGATCTTGCTTCTAGCCCATCCCTTGTAAGTCTTCAGATTGAGCCTGAAAGTTGTTTCTGTTGGTGTTGTGACCACAGCTACTAGAGACAAAAAAAAAAGTCTTGCCATCCAAGTCCGTGGCACTGTCCAATGATTCAACGTCAGAAACTCCTAAGATTTTATTGGTGAAAATGACATTAAAGATGTCTTATTACCATTGAATTTGCTGCTGCACTCTAGCCCTGGAGTCAGGAGGACCTGAGTTCAAATTTGACTTCAGACACTTATCAGACACTTAACACTTACTAGCCATGTGACCTTGGGCAAGTCGCTTAACACTAATTGCCATCCAAAAAAAAAAAAAAGAATGTTAGCTCCTTGAGGGCTGAGTCTGTCTTTGCTTTTTTTCTTACTTTTTCTCTCCCCAGCTCTTAGCACAAAGCTTTGTACATGGTAAGTCAAAAAGCATTTATTAAGCCCCTACTATTTGCCTAGTGCTGAGCCAAGCACTGGGGAAACAATGAAGAGGAAAAATAGTCCCTGCTATAATGGAGCCCACAGTCTAATGGGGGAAGACAACATACAAACAACTCTATACAAACAAAATACATACAGAATAAATTGCAGATCATTTCAGAAGGAAGGAGTTCGAATTAAAGGGGATCAGGAAAGATCTTAATAAATTCTTTATATATATTTTTCATTCATTCAATCACATACACTACATTCTTCATATCAGAGAACTGATCCTGAAATGGTTCTTTGGCTACACCTGTGTGTCCCCTCTTTTTATTCCTTTGACTTACCCATCTTGATGAATTTGGCTCTGACTTCTCCAGCACATCCTTCACTCAGCTGCCATAGTGATCTTCCTAAAGTACAGATATGACCACATCCACCCCACCTCTCAAATCCCATTCCCCCCACACACCCATACATACATACACTTCCCTTCCCCCTCCCCATTAAACTCCAGTGTTTCTCTTTTGCCTTTGACATTTAAAGCCCTTTACGACCTGCCTTCTTCCTATCTTCCCGGGCTTCTTAAATTTTATTCTCTTTCATGTACTCTATGATCCAGCCACACTAGCTTCCTTACTGTTCTGTACACAAAACACAAGGAGTCTCCTGACTCCTCATCTTTTTACTGGCCTCATGCCTGGAATTTTCTTCCTCCTCATCTCTGCCTGTTGCCTTTTCCTTCAGGACTCCATCCAAATCTCCACTCATCCACCCCACCAATTACAATTCACATTATAGATATATAAATATGTTGTATGTATATAATCATTTGCATCTTGTCTCCCCATTAAAATGTGAGTTCCTTGAGATCAGGACCATGTTTTTTACTTTTCTTTGTATTCCTTCCCCCACCTCCTGCATTTGACTACCACATGACCCAGAAAAAAAGCTAACACCCTGTATGACATAAAATTTGTAAAAGTCATTAGAAGGTTACAGGTATCAGAAATCAACAATATGTTATAAACATTTTTGTATATGTAGGTCCTTTTCCCTTTTTTATGATCTTTTTGGGATGGCAAAGAATTGGAAATCAAGGAGATGCCCATCAACTGGGGAAAGGCTGAACAAGTTGTGGTTTAAGGAAATACTTTTGTGCTATAAGAATTGTTGATTCTTGTTTCTGTACAGCTGCATATTAAGAATGGTTTTTACATTTCTAATTTATATTATATTTTTAAATGTAAAAACTATTCTTAGCTTGGCCATATAAAACAAGAGTCCAGTTGATTTGGCCTTTGGATGATAGTCTGCCAACCCCCAGGCAAGCACATGGGGCAAATCTAATAAGATTAAGTTTAAGAACTATAATTGTAAGCTCTTACATGGGTTGAAAAACAGTCAATTTCGCCTGTACAAGTAGGGAAGTGTGGGTAGACAACAGCTAGTCTGAAAGACATCTTGGACTATAAGCATGATGTGACCCGCCAGGAAAGCTAATGCAATTTTAGTCTGCATTAAGAGGAACATAATATTTCCCAGTTGATAAATGGTCAAAGGCTAGGAATAGGCAATTTTCAGATGAAGAAATAAAAGCTTTCTGTTGTCATACTCTAAATCACTATTGATTAGAGAAATGCAAATTAACTCCAAGGTACCACATCACACCTCTCAGATCAGCTAATGTGACAGAAAAGAAAAATGACCAATGTTGGAGATGATATGGGAAAATTGGGGCACTAATGCACTGTTGGTGGTATTGTGAACTGATCTGACCATTCTGGAGAGCAATTTGGAACTATGCCCAAAGGGCTATAAAACAGTGCATATCCTTTTATCCAGCAGTACCACTTCTAGGTCTGTATCCCAAAAAGATCATTAAAAAGGGAAAAGGACCTACATGTACAAAAACATTTATAGCAGCTCTTTTTGTGGTGACAAAGAATTGGAAATTGAGGGGATGCCCATCAACTGGGGAAAGGCTGAACAAATTGTAGTGTAATGAAATACTATTGTGCTATAAGAAATGATGAGCAGGCTGATTTCAGAAAAACATGGACTTATATGAACTGATACAAAATGAAGTGAGCAGAACTGGGAGAACATTGTACACAATAACAGAAAAATTGTGTGATGGTCAGCTATGAATGACTCAGCAATACAATGACCCAAGACAATTCCAAAGAATTCATGACGGAAAATGCTATCCACATGTAGAGAAAGAACTGATTGAGTCTGAATGCAGATTAAAAAATACTATTTTCACTTTTGAAAAGTTTTTGTGTGTTTTTTTTTCCTTTTCATCTGTTTTTTTTTCACAACATGAATAATAGGGAAATGTTTTACATAATTGCACATATATAACCTATATCAAATTGCTTACCATTATAGGGTGGGAGAGGGGAAATAGAAAAATCTGGAACTCAAAATTTTTAAAAACAATGTTAAAAATTATCTTTACACGTAATTGTAAAAAAATAAAATACTATTAAAAATAAAAAGAGATATAATATCCAAGACTAGGAAGATGATTGCCCTGCTATACTTTGCCCTGATCAGACCATATCATGTATGATATGTTTTATTCAATTCAGTTCAGTCAGACTATATCACATATAATATGTATTGTGCTCAGCCTAGTATTATGTTCAGTTCTGGAATCACATTCTAGGAATGATATTGATAATGTAGAGTTCCCAAAGAGAGGCTACTTGGATGGTAGAAGCCTTCAAGTTAATGCCCTTTAAGGATCAGTTGAACAAACTGGGAAAGACTTTTATCCTGGAAAAGAGACACTTAGGAGGAACATCAAAGCTCTCTTCAGGAATGTGGAGGTCTATCACAAGGAAGAAATTCATTTTGATCTGCTTGGCCCCAGGATAGCAGAACTAATAACAATGAGTGGAAATTGCAAAGATTGAAATTTAGCTTGATTATAAGGAAAAACTCTCTAACAGAACTATCCAAAAAGAGAATGGCTTACATCTGGTTGCAGTGGGTTTCCTTTCAGTGAAAATCTTCCAGCAAAACCTGGATGACTAGTTATCAGGTATGAGTGGAGAAATTCCTTTTCAGATATGGATTGTATTAAGTGATCTCTGAGGTACCTTCCAACTCTCATATTCTGTGATAAAAGTAATAAAATATATTAGAGAAGAAGTATGTCAATCCACTTTTGAGCTTTTTAAAGTTGTTATATAAACAAGTTTTAATATTCTTAAATAGAATTTAATAGTTATTTTTTATGTTGCCAAAGTAAATGAATTCATTTCAGTTCGGACAACACTGAATAGGTATGATTATATGAGAGCTCCATAGAATTCCTAAAATATATCTTTTTTGAGAAGTTGCTTTCATATACAATCATAATGGATTTTTTTTTGTTTGAAGTGATAACATTCTCCTAAAAATGCATTTTTAAAATTACTGTCCTTATCTTTAGATTCACAAAACACAAACCTACTTTTCAACTCAATACTTACACAAACCATAGAATTTCTTGACAGTAATATATTTGAGCAACCATTTGGAGGAGCCTGTGCCACAGAATAATGAGCAAAGGTTGAACCTAACTTGCATGGAAATCTTCATTTGGAAGAGTAATTCAAACCTCAAAGGATTCTTAGTCATACTCCAATAATTAATGAATTTTTTTGTAGACTTTGTTGTAAGAGGTTAAATGTAATGGAAGCTTAAAATGGGGACTAGATTAATTTGATGGAAAATTCAGCTTGGTCTTGTGCCCCTGGTAGCATAAGCATTCTGAAAAATGGAACTGAAACAGCTGGCCCTCAGACTTGGTAGTTAACAAACATCTAAACGAAGCTTCATTGATAGAAATCCAAGTTAATGTAAGATCAAAATCCCAGATTTTTGGTCAGGAGTGTGGAAAATTCTTCTACCTTTGTCATGAAATAGCTTAATTTTTGCACAAATTCAGGGAGTGTAATCTTAACTCTATTTTCATCCCAATTTTCTTACCATGTCTGTTCATATTCATGTTCTGCTGAGGTAACTACAGATAGTCAAGCCTTGATTATCTGTGGTAATGGAGGATAATAGCTTACCCTTACTTTGTTTATGGCTTTACATATATTAGTCTTCATAAAATACTCTCTTGTACATTATCTCATTTGGACACTAGGGTGGCCAAATTTTCATTTTAGTCAATAATTTCAATCCTTTCTTAGCAACCTTTTACCGGGACTACTAAGAAAATGGCAATTTGATGACTTGTTCCACCTTTGTTTTCCCAACTCATTCCTCCCTAGTAATGTCTTTAAATGAAAAGTACTGAGAGAATGAAATAGAAGTATGTGATCTGTACCATCCCCATGTAGGATCTTTGTGACATAGTAATATCTCTCAATCAATCAATAAAGTAGGGAAAGAATTTATGAAGCTAAAAGTACTTACATAAATTTGTTGTTTTTTTTTTAATCTTACTGTGTTTGTGAAATCCTAGTTTTGTACTTTAGGGATAGAATAGGGATTAGACTTTGTGATTTCCTTGAGAACTCCAATATATATTGGGGTAGAGGGATCTCCTAGATGAGAAAAGTCTCTTCAGTCATTCATCCAATCCTCAAATTACTTAAGATACTAAAAGGTTAAGTGACTTCCTAAGGGTCACAAAACTAGACTATGTCCAAGTCAGAACTTGAATCTAGGCCTTGCTGGTGTTAAGGCCAGCTCCTTATCCACTATGCCTCACTGCCTTAACCCAACAGAAGTGCCAATGAGACAGTTTGTTTAATTATAAAAATTTAAGTTATTTTCACCCTATGTAGTCAATTCTACATTTGGTAGGTAGGAAAGTCACATTTATATTTGCTTATGAAAAGCATTCAGCAAGTATTTATTAAATGCCTATTATTGATGCTGAGGATACAGACAAAAATGAAACAATCCTTGATTGTATTCTAAGATAAAATGTGCACAGTCTCAGAATGATGCTAGACTGTACATAAAGGACAAGGTAGGCACTTTATGCTCTGACATTTTTACAAAAATTGTCCATGGATTTTCCTCTGACCTTCCTAAGGAAAAGAAATTCCTCCCATAGATCTGTTGAGTATTAGAACATTCACTACCCAAAGCATAAGAGAGGTCTGAGCTTCTTCTCTGACTGTTCCTAATACAATACAAATTTCATCAAAAATGTTACCATTGATATATAGGCATGGGAGTCCATGTCGGGAAGTCAGAGAGGAAATGGGAGAACACATGGTATAGTGGAAGAGATACAAAAAGGAGGAATGTAGAAGGTGACAGGACGTATGTGCAGCTGGACAGTGAGATATGTGCCCTCACAATATGGGGATTTCTTTAAAAAGTCATTCCTTCCAAGGTGTTTCTTCATAGCTACAATGCCTTTAATTTAGGTTCCTACCAGCAGATGAAGAGTGATGCCTTGGATGGTGCCTCACAGTCAGAAGTGGATGGTAGGTTTCCCTTAGGTATGATTAAAAGCACTTTTATTTGCCATTTAATTATACTTTTCCGTAAAAAGAGAACTCTATTAAAAACAGCTGAGCAGGAATTTTAGCTAATATCAGAATATTTTTCTTTGTTTTTCTAGAGACATATGATATAATTAGGATAGGGAATTCATGGGGTAGAAACTCCCCACACTGCAGGGAGATCATAAATCCTCTAGAAATTAGAGAGACTTACAGGGTTGCTATGGCATTGAGAAATTAAGTAATTTGTCTTTGGTCAAGCAACATGTGTCTTAAGAAAGACTTGAACACAAGTCATCTGGTCATTTTCTCTGGCCGTCCCCCATGCCTGGAACACTCTCCCGCCACTCAGACTACTGACCTTCCTGGCTTCTTTCAAGTTCCAATTAAAATCCTACCTTCTACAGGAAGCCTTCCCCAACCCCTCTTAATTCCAGTGCCTTACCTCTGATAAATATCTGAGATGAAGGTCAACAGAGCTGTTGTGCTGATCTCATTGTTGTATGCCTGTGAAAGTCTACCAGCACCATGCCAGGTAACTGAATGGCTTCCACAGAATTGTCTTAGGAAGGTGCTGAAGATCAGCTTGGCAAGAGAAGGTACCAGACACTGAGGGCCTTTCTTACACTAAACTGGCAAGCATTCAAACTGTATTATAGAGAACTCAACTCTGATGGGCTGGCCATGTTGTTCGAATGCAAAATGTATGCTTGCCAAAAAAAGACTATTTCATGGAGAATTCACACAGGGCAAATGCTCACATTGTGGTCAGAAGAAGCGATACAAGGATACTCTCAAGGTCTCTCAAGAACTTTGGAATTGACTGCATGACATGGGAGACACTGGCACAGGACCACTCATGGCATGCCCACTTCAGACAAGGTTCTGTGTTCTATAAGCAAAGCAGAATTGAAATAGCTCAGAAGAGCAGGATGCACGAATTCAGAGAATCTGTGGTAGAGCATTCTGAACTTGTTTGGTCTGGTCAGCCCCAGTCTGACACACTGAAACTTGACTCTAGTATAGTGATGTCATTTTTGTCCTCTTCAAGAAGGAAAAATAACAGCCAACCAACCAACCAACCAATCTCCTATTTATACTGTCGATAGTTTGCTTTGTATATATTTATTTGTATGATTAGACTGTAAATTCTTTTGGGTCAGGAACTGTCGGTGGTCTCTTTTTGTATCTTGACTACTTAGCAGAATGCCTTGCACATAGTACGTGCTTAATAAATCCTGATTGACCCAAAGGTCTACCGTCCATCCTCTGTGTTTTGTCCCCACAATATTACATTTATATAGGAAACATAATTTATAAAAAAAAGATTTAAAGAAATGCAAACACTTTTCTCTTAGATACCTTTCTCACTAATTTTTAACTGTCCTTGTTAATATTTAATATGCCCTGATTTTCTCTAGACTTGAGGACATTTAACTCACCCTAAATCAAGATCACTAGCCAACTTTGCCTTCTGTTAAAATTATTGCAGTTTTCATCAGTCGTAGCTTTAATTGCTTCCAGGAAAACAATAACGACAACAAAACTTATCTAGAACTACTGTTTGTTAGTCCCAGGAAAGGTTTTACATCATTAGGCTTAATTTTCAGTCTGTTTTTTTTCCCCTGCATCTTTTCCCATGATCACAAACAAAAAGAAAAAAGGCTACATGTCCTAAGTTTTTCTTCAATTATCTTTTTTCATGATAGAGATTTTCACATCACCTCACCACTATTCTTACTCTTAGAGTTGCCCTTATAAAAATTGAATCCTTATTAAATATATGCATTTCCTTTAAAAAAAACCCTCAATTCTGATGGAAAAAACCCCCCTCATAAAAAGGTAACATTTTAAAATATTGCTTAAATGGAACTTTAATTATTAAAAGTATAAACAAAATAACTGTCTTACTCATAATAGCAGTTATAGGACTTACAAGATATTTAGCATGTTGTAATCATGCTTCTCCCATATATAGCTTTGGGATTTTAACACAGATCAGGAGCATGCCTGTGGCCATGAAACAATGGAAAAAGCCAAGAAAGCGAATTTTTCTTTTAATGTCCAAGTGTGAACAGGAGGGGAGAGACTAGAGAAATGATCCTTAAAACTGCAATATCCCATATACCTTCACTCCTTTTATCTGTTGTGGTAAGCCTATAATACCCAGGTGATTTATGCCCTGTAGGGCAGCTGGAAACAAGATAAGAAGGAGGAATGAATATGAGAATCAGAAACACCACTGCCTGGAAATCCAAACAGTGGCTGGTCCCTACTTCTTCATCCAGCGATGGCTTCAGGGCGCTACAAGTTTCTGCATCATATCAATGCATGCCTCCATCATCGTACCACCAGCCTTTGTGTCAGAGGAACTTGGGGATGGGGTTGACTGACCAACAGAGTAAATTTGACTCCCAAGCTCACCCCCCAAACATTTATTTGTAGATAGAATGTAGAAGTTAAGGATGAAGAAGCTAAGCAAGCGGAAAGGAAAAGATTTAAGGGAAGAGTAATCCATGGCAACCCAAGAGGTGCCACATAAGGCTGGAGGAAAGGGAAGAACAAATCATACTCAGAGGCTATTTTCTGGTGAGTTTTATACATTGACATTCAAGAATGAGCAGGAAGGAGGATTATGGATTTTCTCTCCTACCTTCTCCCCTATCCCATTTCTCCACCCCAGGAAAAGTGAGTCTCCCTGATGCTGGTCAGTTCCTTTCTGCCTTTTGCCCATCTTTCCCTTAAATGTTTCTTTAGTTCTCAGTGCTTCTAATTTATAATAAAATTGTTGGCCTTCATCCCAGAGCTATTGTACTTTACTTAATGCTTAAGTATCTAAAGAGAGAGAGGTCAGGTTCTTTCTTCTAGAGATGAGAAATGCCTTGTCTAACTGAGTTAGGCTAGTTTGGAGCTGTTCAGTCAAAGTGAGAAGATAAGTTTTGGACAACCAAAAATCTGCCATAGGTTTTGGAACCCAGATAACTCTAGATTTGAGTATGAGCAGGTGAGCAAGTTCCTTGGGCTGCAAATAGAACAAACCATGAGTATTTTTAGTAAAATTTTTATTCTTTGTTGACTTCAACTATTTGCTGCACTGAACCTTGAAAAACAAGACAGGTTTCTATACCACCTAGGAAGTAAGATATGCTCACTAGGATCACTGGTTCATGAGATAGTTAATAGCTCAACCTGGCCACCTCCCCAGCAGCACCTGATGTCTACAAGCACAAAGCTAACCTATCCTGGAAGTTTGTGAGTGAAAAGCCCCAAGTAGAAGTCCTTGCCCACTCCCAACTGGTAATGACAGAAAGTCAACTTTCATCTTTTACTACACCTGCTATTTGGGGGTTTTATATAGGGACTAGAAGTTGGTCTGGGAGTGCTCATGATGGGTACATCAATATTAACTCTCTATGATTTCTTTCTACCACTATGACTGAAGTGTTTATGTAGGAAGTCCTTGTAAATGACCTTAAATGAAATATGTTTTACTGTGACTCTGGTTCCTTGACCCCTTTCTATTCTCCCAATGTGTGCCTCTCATCCTAGCCTCATTTGATCCCTTCCTTAGTCTTCATTTCATTGTTTGCCACTGTATTGATTCATTAGCCACCACCCCAGAACTCTTCACTTGCTAGACCAGAAGTGGTCCATGGGCCAACAATCCTAAGTGCAGCTCAAACCAGATTAAATTATAATTGGAAAATATTTAACAAAATAAATGACATAAATAATATGTAGGGGCGGCTAGGTGGCGCAGTGAATAGAGCACCGGCCCTGGAGTCAGAAGGATCTAAGTTCAAATCTGGCCTCAGTGACCTTAGGCAAGTCACTTAACCCCAATTGCCCTGCCTCCTCCCCCTCCAAAAAGCAAACAAACGAACAAACACATAAGTAAATAAATGAGATGAAATGTAGTTTTCAAAATCTCTATTATCTTTCACATGTAGTTTCACTTCCAGAGATGTGGAGGGATGACATTCCAAGCACGGGGCAAGCCAAAGAAAAGCTTAGGTTCTCCATCCCATTCTTCACAATGGTTGTTCCAAACCTCATCCATCTTTCCCTGCTCTTTCACACATATTTATAGGGGCTGTTAGGTGGTGCTAACTGGATAGAGTACTATGTCTGAAGTGAGGAAGACATTTTAAATCTGGCCTCAGACATTTATGAGCTGTGTGACCCCAGGCAAGTCACCTAAACCTGTTTGCCTTGGTTTCTTCATTTGTGAAATAAGCTGGAGAGGAAAAGGGCAAACCATTCCAGAACTTTTGCCAAGAAAACTCTACGTGGAGCTCATGAAGAGTTGGACACAACCGAAAAACAATCAGCTACCACACAGCAGATGATGTAGTCTTCTCCATCAATGACTGGCTGGCCTGTCTCACATAAACTCCCTTAACTTTCCTCTTACATGTCTCAAAACTTCCATTATTATCAGTCACTCTATTATTATTCCTTCTATTAGGCAAGGAAAAACATCCCTATTCTTTACAAGGTCTTATCTTCTAAGTATATCTTTGAGGCCTTGATCTCACTCACTGCTGCCCTTTTGGGGTTCTTGCTCCAATAATCAGTCCCATTCTTTCATGCATCTTCAGTCTTTCTTCCTCTAAAGACTTTCTCCCCATCTTCTTAGAAAACATATTCAGGTCTTCCTAATCCTAAAAAAAAAAGTCTTCCGTTGCCCTTATATCCCATTCAGCTACTGTTTGTTCTTTCCTTTCATGGCCATACTTCTTGGAAAAACTCATCTTCACCCTATGCACTGACTCACAGGATCTAGAATTGGAAGGGATATCAAGTCCAACATTTTTGCTGGAAACTGAAAAGAAGAAATTGAGATGTTGTTGTTGTTGTTGTTCAGTCATATCTGACTCTTTGTGAACCCCATTTGGGGTTTTCTTGACAAACATTTCCTTCTCCAGCTTAATTTTCAGATGAGGAAACTGAGGCAAACAGGGTGAAGTGACTTGCCCAGGGTCACACAGCTAGGAAGTGTCTGAGGCCAGATTTGTACTCAGGAACTCCTGACTCCAGGCCCAGCTCTCTGTCTCTCGCACCTCTTAGCTGCCCTGAGACCTCAAGGGGTGACATGACTTGACAGAGGTCACACATCTTGTCAGTGATCAGGCCGAAATGAAAACCTAGGTTTTTTAACTAGGTATTTCCACTCCACTATTGCTACAATAGTAACTCTACTTACCCAAATGCTCTCCACCATGGTTGCTGAATTGCTACATATAAGCATAGTTTCTTAATGTAAAATGCTATTTCATTTCCCCTTTTATCTAATCTTGGCCTTTTGAATAAGGCATACTTCTCCATAGCCCTATTCAAGTTATGAGTCCCATTGCAAAGTTCCATGATTTCTATGAGGTTGAATTTAACTTTTTATCGAGAGATCCCATTTAGGAAGTCAATTTCCTACTCTATCTCCTACATTGAGTCTTTTCTTCCTCCTCACTCTGTAAAAACTCTATCCTCTGTCTTCTCTCCCTACCTGCTACCTTGGCAATCTCATGTATTCTCACAACTTCAAATATTAATACAGGTAATAGTTACAGGTATTTCTTATACAGGTAATACTTAAGTCTCAAATAAGGTAATATATGTCAAAGTTCTTTGCAAACCTTAAAGTACCAATAACTTCAAATGTATATTGAATTCCATGAGAGCAGAAATTGTTTCATTTTTATTCTTCTATTCTCAATATTTAACATATACACATTGAGGATGCTAAGTAAATTATGCTGACTTGAATTGAATAATTGCTCAACCAGTATTATGAGCCCTGCCTTCCTCTCCAGACCTGCATTTCCTGCTGCCCACAGAATAGCTCTTTCTGGATAACCCATTGGCACTTCCAATTCATCAGGTATAAAACCTCCCTTATTAGTTTTCCCTCTAAATCTACTCTTCTTTTTTACTTCATTATTTTCTGAGCTTGGGGCTTTTTTTTAATCCTTTCCAATATTTCTTATATCTATCCATTTAATAGTCCTATCTATAGCTCCATCACAATGTCTACTGGCTCCACTCCCTCCTATTTCAACAACCACCACCCTAATAAAGCCCTAATTGACCCCTGTCTGGACTATTACAGTAGCTTACTAGCAGATCTTCTCACTTCCAAACCTTTCTAACAGATGTATCTTTCATATTCATAGATAGGGTCCAATCACTCACTCAAGGACACCATACTACTACCTACCAAATGGAATTCATGTCTTTGCCTAGACTTAAAAACTCTACACTCTGGCACCAGTATTTCTTTCTAGCCTTGTCTCCTAAACTTCCCACAAAGCCTGCCAAACTGTATTACTTATCATATCCTAAAATTGCTTAACTCTATGTCTCTGCTTGTGTTCCAAATGAATGAATGAAAAGCATATATTAAGTACTTCCTATATGCAAAGCACAGATAGATAGATAGATAGATAGATAGATAGGTAGATAGATAGATGTACATATAAATATAAGCGGTTAGGCGGCACAGTGGACAGCATGCTGGGTCTGGAGTCAGAAAGACTTATCTTGCTGAACTCAAACCTAGCCTCAGACACTTACAAGCTGTGTGACCCTAGGCAAGTCACTTAACCTCATATGCTTCAACTCCACATCTATAAAATGAGCTCAAGAAGGAAATGGCAAACCACTCCAGTATCTTTGCCAAAAAATCTCAAATGGTGTCACAAAGAGTCAGACACAACTGAAAAACAACTCAACAATAATATGCAAAGTACTTCACCAAGCACTGGAGTTATACATAGAAAGGGGATCTATCCCCAGCCCTCGGGAAGCTCACATTCTAAGGGGAAACAGTAAACATAGCACCGTCCAGATGCAGAGTGGATGGAAAGGTCCAGTGGTCCCTGGGATACTGTAGTGAGGATGGTAGAACCTCTTAGCTCAGTAATCTAATTTGTCTAGATTGGAGGGAAGATAATTACTTCAAAAACCACACCCATTTCTGACATTGAACCACCTGACTCCGCCACGGACTGTGGTGACAGAGGGAGTCGCTATGTTACACTTACACCCAGATTTCCTTTCCTTTTCTTATCTATTGAATTACTAGCTCTCCTTTAAATCCCAATTCAAAGCACATCTTCTTCCACAGAGAATTTCCCATATGCCCAGTCATCAATAACCTCAATACTTTTTCACATTTCTCCCATCTTCACAAATATGTTATTTTGATTTCTCATCTACCTTTTCATGTATGATTTTTGTTTTATTTCTTTGTGTATGTGTCATATCTCTCTACTAGAGTGAAAGTTCCATGAGGGATCCTAAAACTTGATATTTCATCCAGCTGAAATGAAATGGAACAGAATAATAAATAGTGCTTTGGCAAGATCCTAGTGTGTTGATTTAAGGTCCACTAATCACGTACTTGCTATACTCCTTATGTGAAATGCCAAATGTGGGGAATTCAAATAGCCTTGTGCCAAACATGTGGATTTCTGTAAATAAGGCAAGAAATTCTTGATTAAATGTGATTTAAAATGCTTCATCCCTCATTATATGAACCCTGGGCAAATCACTTAACTTTTCTCAGCCCATTTCCTCATCTGTGAAATGGGAATAATAATTGTACTTACATAGTTGGTGTGAGGGTAAAAATGAGATAACATAAATAAACCATTTTTGCAAACCTTAAAGTGCTAGATATTATAAAACAATCATCCTTGAAGCTAGATGTGTAAATAGAAGTATAAGGGGGTGGATGGATCAGTGGAACACCCTGATTAATCAGCATGATGTATCCCAAAGGTGGAAGCCTTTGGGACTTTCTGTAGCTTTATCTCATGGAAGGTCTGAACATCTCACTTAAGATAAGGAGGTTCTGAAATGCTCCAGGGATTGACAACATCAGCTTAGTGCCATCTACAAACCAGATCAGCTAGAGAACTTTATCATCTGTAAGAAATCCCTCTTTAACTTGTACTCTGTTCAACTAGAATCTCCTTCATGGTAATGGCAAATGCCTTTGGCAAGTATATATCTGCCTGTTTTATGCTGTGCCTGATAATGATTGGAAGGGGAGAGGGACCGTAAAGCAAGATTATCTCTGTTGTTATAGCTTTCTTTTCCTACATAGAAGGAATTATGCATATAGTTTTGACTTATGCATGGGAAACACCTTGGTGGTGGGTCCCATAGGCAGAATTTTGCTTTACTGAGATGGATGCTTTTTTAGATTGCATGAAAAGTGTGGTGAAACCTTGTATTCTCCACTTATTTCAGCTTTACCAACTGTGTGGTGGTAAAAATGTCATCTCAGAAATATCACTTGGAAGAAGCCTGCTTATTCCCTTCTAATAACCTTATTGAGGGTATGAAATAAACCTCTTTTAATATGCAAAAGCAGTAATAGTTGTTCATTTCTCCCTGTGTCCCCTAACACTGGAGAAAATAGATCATTTAATATAGTGATTGAAACCTGAAAGCTATGTAGGAAATCGGAAGTGTGCTTTCGAGAAAAACTGAGATTTATGGAAGTGCATGGCATGAAGTGCTGTGGAAGTAGAGTCCCAGATGTCTATATGTGGATGCAAACTGATTAAGTAAAGCACTTACTGAAATTGCTTTCTGAACATTAAGCTATCACAAATAAAACATAGAACTCAAAGTGAGAAAGTTCCCTGGGAGTGGGCGTCACACAAGAGGCCAATCATGATTTAAAGCAGATGTGCAGTGCTGAAAATGTTCACTAACATCTGGAAATTCACAAGTAAAATGGTTGAAGAATGAGAAGTTGACTCACTTATTACTTGCTTTATTAGTGTACTCGTTCAAACAAAAGGATGGAAATAGCTCAATGTCTCAGAATTCTTCCCACTCCTACTCTCTCTGTTTGCAAGGCTTCAAAAAGTAATGCTGTCCTTCATGTGCAAAAATTACTGTATCGCCCAAATATAGGACGTACTTTATTCCAAATCCTCTTTGTATAAGAAAATCTGAGTATGGTCCAGACTTGCTGTTATTAGTCAGGACTTACCCATATATGTATATATGTTTTTTCTTTCTGGGAAGATCTCAGAACCACAAAATCTCAAGAGTTGGAAAAGGCCACTAACATAATCTATACCTGGGGGGGGAGGGAGAAATGGGGCACAGAGGAGAAGGAAGACTCCCCTCTATGGCATACCCTGTGCTTGAAAAAAAGGGAAACCATTACATTCTGGGGTAGCCAGTTCCATTTTGAGATAATCCTAATTGTTAAGGAGTTTTCCGCCCCTCATCAAATCAATATCTTGTTTCTTTACAGTGTTGCTGAACTAGAGGAGAACTGTGAGTAAAATATATCAGTACTTCAGCAATATCAGTATTATTTGGCAGAGTTTTTCATGATATCCTTGGGGACAAGAGGAAGAAAAGTAGGCTAGATGGAGTGTATTAGTTGTTTGGGTTCAGAATTGTTATTTGACTGGATCCAAAGAGCACTGGTTAATAAACTGATAAAAGTAGGCCAAGGGTAGATCTTGATCAAAACTTTACCAACTGTGTGGTTCTAAAAAATGGTGGTAAATACAGTGATTGAAACCTGAAAGCTATGTACAAAATAAGAAGTGTGCTTTCTAGAAAACCTGAGATTTATCAAAATATATGGCATGAATGCCTGTCCAATTCCACTCTGCCTTGTAATTAATGACTTGTAGATGGCATGGTTTACATGGATGGCATCATTGTCAAATTTGAACATACACAAAGCAAGGAGGTATGGCTGGATGACAAAACTGGGATCAAAAATATCTCCTTTTGTTAGAACAGTGAGACTACAGTTAACAGGATCAGATTTAACAAGGATAATTTGTAATGCCCTGCACTTGAGTTTAAAAAAAAAAAAAAGAAATCAATTGCCCAAATAAAAAAATAGGGAAGAAAACAGCTCCTAAGCAATTCATTTGAAAAATGATCTGGATGTTTAGTGGACTACAAGCTTAAGATGAATCCATAGTGTGATATAGCAGCCCTCAAACAGTCATTTGAACTGATGTTACATTAATAGAAGTAATGAAAGTATCCAGAGTAAGGGAGGTGATAATCTTGTTATGTTCTGTCCTTGTTGGACATGTCCAAAACCAAACTCATCACTTTCCCCCTTAAACCTACCTCTCTTCCCACACCCTCCCCTCTCTGTGGGGACACTGTTGTCATGGTAGCATAAGCTCAAAGCTTTGGGGTCATCTTTAATGTTTTCCTCTCCTTAATCCATCCCCCCATCCAATCAATGACCAAGTCCTACTGATTCTACCTCTACAACATTGCTCACATTGGTGCTTTTACCCTAATCAAAATCACCGAATCTCTCACATTTGGGTCATCTAGTTCAAACCTGAAGTAAACAAGAACCTCCTCTAAAACGTTTATGGCCAGCGATGATGCAGTTTTTGGCTGAAAGATCTCCAGTGAGGGAGAAGCCACTCTGTCCCAAGACAACTTATTCCACTTTTGGACAGTTCTGATGATTAGGAAGCTTTTCCTTACGTCAAGCCTCGATTTGCCACTCTGCGACCTTCACCCATGACCCCTAATTGTGCCCTAGCTCTGGGCAAACAGCACATATCTTTCCAATGGAGGTCTCCCCCATCCACCCAGTACTAGATCAAACATATCCAGGTCTTTCAGATTATCCCTGTATGACACTGACTCAGAGCCTTTAACTATCTGGTCTCCCTGACCTGGATATTTTGGCCGTCTATCAGTGAACTGCTCAGAACTAGACGTTTTAAGCCAAGTGTGGTTTGACCAGGGCAAACGTCTGATCAGATGTACTGGTGACCAACATGCAATTTGACATCAATTCTTGAGTGAGCCCAGCCTTTCAACCAGACCTGAAGCCATCTAATTGTTTTTACCAACGAGTAGCCTATGTCTCTCCATCTCGTCTACAAGAATTTGGTTGTTTAGTCGTTTCATTTGTGTCCAACTCTGTGATCCCATTTGGGGTTTTCTTGGCAAAGATACTGAAGTGTTTTGCTGTTTCCTTCCCCAGCTCATTTTACAGATAAAAAAACTGAGGCAAACAAGGTTAAATGACTTGTCGGGGGTCACACAGCTAGTAAGTGTCTGAGGCTAGACTTGAACTCAGATCATCCTTACTCCAGGACTAACTTTCTGATATCAACAAGTATGAAAGAATTTGTCCAAACTTTACAAAAATCTAAGTAAACCAATCTTTAGTAACTCTGTCAAAAAGGAAATTAAGTTCAATCTGACATGACATGCTCTTGATGAATAGTTTGCTATTTGGTTTTGGTTTTTGTTTTTTTCCTGGAATTAATCATCCATTTATTCATCCATTCTCGAATTTGCCCAGGAATCAAAGTCAAGTTCATTGGTCTACAGTATGCAGACTCAATTATCTTTCCCAATTAAAAAAAATTGTAAGATTTGCTCCTCTTCAGTCTAGCAGTACGTCTCCCAAGGGGCAGCGAGACGGTGCAGTAGATAGAATGCTAGGCCTAGAGTCAGGAAGACGCATCTTCCTAAATTCAAATCCAACTTCAGACACGTACTAGCTGTGTGACCCTGGGCAAGTCACTTAACTCTGTCGCCTCAGTTTCCCCATCTATAAAATGAGCTGGAGAAGGAAATGACAAACCACTCCAGTATCCCTGCCAAGAAAACCCCAAATGGGGTCACAGAGAGGCAGACGCAACTGAAAACAACCCAACAACATGTGCCAGGGGCTGAGGTTATAAGCAATATATTCCTATTGGATTAGATTAGCAACTATTAGATGATGCAGCAGAGTGAGGTTCCCCTCCCATCATCTCTGCTCAAGCTTCTGTTTTCCTCCTCCCAACTGAGAGTGCTTGTCTCCCTTTTTTGCCTCCAAAGCAAAGATTCCTAATTAGGTTTCTGGCTCGGAGGATAATTGTATATCTAGCAGCCAGAAAATACTCTGATACCTAAGAATAATCCAGCCAAACACCAAGCAGAAATCAAAGGATCCAAAAAGTTTGTGTAGGCCATTGTCTTGCAAATCAGCATTGCCCACGGTGTGAAAGCAGCTGTTTCACTCTGGCTAGAACAATAATGAGGCTTGTCCTGGCTCATTGTGTTTTTTCCAAAGGCTTGGAAAGCACAATAAGCAACATGCCTTGGCCTGCAAATGCCAGGTCTTTTCTGAGGAAGAACTATTGGAGTTCTGCACATCTAATGCTTGACTAACTTCGCACCCAATGGAGGGTGCGGGAATCGGATGCCCTTCCATTCAGTCAGATTCACAAAGGGTACTTTTAGTTTAAAACACACATATGTGCTCCTAAGACATTAAATGTTCTAGAGTCAAGGTTTTCAGGAAAAACGTCCACAGTTTGCTCTCAAACAAAGCTTCGACTTTGAGGAGATGATTCTTGGAACTTAGTGAAGGTTGCTCCCTGAGGAGAGGAAGATACCTGAGAGACTTCAGAATCTTTAGCAGTAACTAGACGCCAGAGCAGTGCCTCTGAGGAACTGGTCCATCAGCGAAAAGGGGTCTGGTTTTTTGTGCCTGGCTGAGTACTCAAAGCAACAGTAGGCATTATTAGACACTGATATGTGATCTCGTTTACTCTCAGTTCTTAAACCCCACAGCACATACACGGGGAAGGCATTAGGATGAATGGTGAGGCTGGTGCAGTTTGGTCCTGAGCCACAGAATCTCCGAGTTAGAAGGTACCTGAAAGGTAATCTAGTCCAACACATAAATATACCGAAGTCTCTTCTACAACCTCCTGTTGAGAGGTCACCTAGTTTCCACTAACCAGACCTCTTTCCCAAGACAATCCTCTTGAAGCCTTAATAATTAGGAAACTCTTTCTTCCATGGATTCTGCCTATTATACCATGTGTCATCTGCCTCTCTGAAACTGCTACCCTTTGTTTCTAGTTCTACCAAATGAGGATCTAAATTTCTTCATCCAGTGAATATTTCTAAGCACTTGTTCTGAGTGAGGAACCATGGTGGGGGGTGGGGAGAGATATAGAGACATAAAACTGAAAAGGTCTTTAAGGCCTTTACATTCTATTGGGATGACAATGCCCATGGATAAGTAAATATAAACTATATACAAAGTACCAGCTATTAATGGGGGGATGGGGGAAAAGGTGGTAAGGGAGAGCACTAACAGCTCCGGGAAAGGGGAAAGGCCTCGGTAGAAAGTGACACCTGGGCTTAGCCTTAAAGTGAGTTGGGGATTGATTCCAAGGAAAAGGTGAAGAATGGGAGGATTTCTGGCATGGAAGATAGCCAGTGAGAAGGAACAGAAATGGGTAATAAATGCAGTGTATGAGGACCAGCACCTAAGCCAGTTTGCCTAGAATATACAGCTCATGAAACACAGTCATGTGTGATAAACCTGAAACGTAGATTGGAGTTGGATGATGAAGGGTCTAAGGTGGCCAAAAGGGTTTGCCTTTTACCCAAGGGCCATTGGGTACCCTGGAGCTTCTTAAGCAAGAGACTAACATGTTCCAATTTGTACTTTAGGAATATCAACTTGTCAACTACAGGGAGAATGGAATGAAGAAGGAGGGACCTGAGGCAGGAAGACAAATTAGGTGGTTTTTTTTTTTTTCAACAACCCAAGGTCCTGGGGATAAGAGCCTGGGGGAAAAAAAAAAGGTGTTAGTGATGTGATTGAAGAGAAGAAATGGTGAGAGGTGTTGCAGAGGTAGTTGTATGGTTGTAGTTTATCCTTAGTTCTCAAGGAGGACCCTAATATCAGAAAGATGATGCCATGACTTGCAAGTGAATTGGATTTAAGTGAGGGAGACAGTACAAAGTCTACAACCTCACTTTCTCCTCCCAGAACCATCTGGGAACAGTGACAAGATATAGATCAGGATGACTAGAGATGGCCCTGGATGCAGTGGGAGACCTTGGCCCTTTTAAGCTTAGGTCTTTCTGAGTTCTCACATTGACTGAGGCAATGCCCCTTCAGTGATTAGAACAATTTAAGAAGTGAGCTGAGACGGGGTGGCTAGGTGGCACAGTGAATAGAACACCAGCCCCAGAGTCAGAAGTGAGCTGAGGGATGGCCTCTTTAATCTAAAAAAAAAAAATCAAACTGTGAGGGGAAGACTCTCAAGGGTTTCTGGCCAAAAGAAAAACAATTACTACTTACATTCACTCTGAGCCATCAGGGCCCAAAAAAAAAATAACCATTAAGTGGTGCTTGGGCAGGGACCTATTGTTGGCCAATCAGCATGAGCCAGAGTGAATTGGGTTTAAGGCTTAGTCTTTAAGAAAGAAATCTAAACAAGATATCAAGGTGGGTTTCAGCCATCAAAATTTTACCTTCCTTTGGACAGAGCACCCTCAGGTAAGGGTATGATACCCCATGAGAGAGGAAAGGAGAGGAGGGAAGAGGAAGGGAGGGGAATGAAGGGAAGCGAAGGGGCCGAGTTGCCCAATTGGAACTGGTCAGTTGGATCCCCAGTGGGGCAGCTCAGGCTATTCACAGGCTGTGGTTGGTTCTTCCATCTCTAAGAAGACCACAACATCAGGAAGGTGATGCCATGACTTGTGAATGAATCAGATTTAAGTGAGTCAGAGCTGTGCAATGTCACCAGCCTCACTTTCTCCTCCAGAGCCACATGGGTCCACTGGCCAGATATAGATCAGGACCACTCAAGATGGCCCAGGTGCAGAGGTAGATTCACAAGATTAAAGAAGTTGGTGGCAGTAGGAGAGTAAGGAAAAATAAAAAGCCAAATCTAAGGGTGGAGTTAAAACCACCCCACCCCATTTTAGCCTAAATAACCAGGTAAGAACTATCTAAATTTCTTAAAATCCTTAGACTTGAGTACTAAAATGCCTTCAACCTGTAGTGACAATGACATTGTCTACAAATTAACAAACACAGAGAAGTGATTGATTTCCAGAAACTGGGGCAAGTGTGGTTTCCCAGCACATTCCTGAGGTAGCATCACTATGGGTGAGGGGTAAGAGGGTAGAGAAACCTTGACTTCCAGCCATATCCAGTCTCCTTTCTCCCTGCCACTTTTGGCAGAGAAGGACCTTGCAAGTTCTGAAAGGTCTAGAATATTTTGGATTTTCTGTCTTCCCATTGGTATCCCAGCTTTATCCATGGGACAGCTACTAGCAGAGGCTCCATCAGGAGCCAGGGACAGAAGGACACAATTTCACTATAATTAAGGAGAACTTCTTGAGTACCCTATGAATAGGAGAAAAGAGCTCCCAGCAACCAAGAGCAGTTGAGTTGCCCTTTTGTTACCTGTAAAGCTTAATCCCATTTTTTCCCCTGGATTCTCTATGTACTTATGAGACAGTATGTCTCATAAATTTGTGTTTGGGGGGCTGGGGGTAGAGGGGAAGACAGGGCATTTTGTACCAACCGTTTTTTTTTTTGCTTTTTTTTTGGAGGGCAATTGGGGTTAAGTGACACACCCAAGGTCACACAGCTAGTTTTTTTGTGTTAAGTGTCTGAGGCTGGATTTGAACTCAGGTACTCCTGACCGCAGGGCTGGTACTCTATTCACTGTGCCACCTAGCCTCCCCTCCAACTGTTCTATGTGCCAACTCCTACTCTTTGTGACCCCATTTGGGGTTTTCTTGGATGATACTGGAGTGGTTTGCCATTTCCTTCTCCAGTTCATTTTAAAGATGAGGAAACTGAGGCAAACAGGGTGAGGTGACTTGCCCAGGGTCACACAGCTAGGAAGTGTCTGAGGTTAGATTTGATGATTCTTCTTGACTCCAGGCCCAACACTCATTCTAAAACTACTTAAGGCTGGCAACTAAATTGATTCTCAACTGATAAATCTTGCAGGAAAGCACATTGGTGGGGGCTCAAGAGAATCGCCATGGACTCCTCAAAGATATTCTGAAAATACTGAGGGGGAGATGTAGCTAAACTTAGTGGGCCTGAAATTTTATCTCAGGGAGAGTGGGAGTTAGGATACAGATCCTACAAGGAGGATTCTAATAGTAGCTGGCATTTACATAGAGCTTTTAAGGTTTACAAAGCAAATTGCTTTACATATATTATCTCATTTGATCCTCACAATAACATAGGGTTTATGGCCAGCACTCTTATCTACTGTGCCACCTAGCTGTGCCCCTCCCCCAATTTTATAGGAAACTGTGGCAGATAGAGGTTAAGTGACTTGCTTAAAGCTATAGAATTAGTAAATGCCTGAAACCAAATTTGAACTCTGGTTTTCCTGACCCCAAGTCCAGCCCTTTATCCAATGTGGCACCTACCTAACTACGTCCCTGCCTCACAACTCCAAAGTTATGAACCTGGATCCCTAGAAGGATGGTCTCCCTTTTAACTCAAAGGGGGATGTTAGGAAGAAGGGTTGGGGGAGAAATAATGAGAAGCCTGGAGGCTTGCTATAGGGTCATTGGATCATAAACTTTGACCCAGAAGGGATCTTAGAGGCTATGGAGGCCAACCCCCTCATTTTACACTTGTGGAAACTCATTGAAATTTAAATTCAGTCTTCTTAACTCCATTGCACCATCTCCTGGAGCTAAAATGAGCGAGTAGGGCCAGGTTTATCAAGCTGAGAGTTCTCTTTAGAGATGTGAGAACTGAACCCCAGGAGCTTATGAGACTACTAAGAGAAAAAAAAATTAAAAGAGGGCCAGGGCAGAGCCACAGTTAGTGGTTGGGTCAGGAATGGGATCCAACCAAAGAGTCTTTAGAAGGAGCAGCCACACTGAGAGAAGGGGAACCAATGTTGTACAATGTCCTGAAATCCAGGGGAAGATGGCGTCCAAGAAGAGAGGGCAGTCAACAGTATAAATGCTGCTGAGGTCAAGAAGGCAAAGGAAGAGGAAAGGCCATCGAATTCAGTAAGTAGCCTTGGGTGAGCACAGTTTCAGTTCAGTAATAGCATTTATATACTCCATAAGAACCCTGGAAGGTACGTGCTGTTTTGTCGTTCAGTTGTATTCGACTCTTCATGACCCCATTTGTGGTTTTCATGGCTAAGAAGCTGCAGTGATTTGCTGTTCCCTTCTCATTTTACAGATGAGGAAGCTAAGGTAAACAGGGTGAAGTAACTTGCCCAGGGTCACACAACTAGTAAGTGTCTGAGTTCCAATTGGAACTCAGGAAAATGAGTCTTCCTGCCTCCAGGCCCAGCACTCTACCTACTACAACACCTAGTTACTATTATTATCCCCACTTTACAAATAAGGAGAGAGAGGGAGACAGAAGTTAGGTGATGCCACCCAGTGTTACACAGCTATCAGCTAAATATTGGGGATGAATTTGAACTCAGGTCTTCCTCACCCTATGTCCACCTTGCTGCTGAGTAACACAGTAAAAGCCAGATGACAAGGGTCTGAGAATCAAGTAGAGTAAATCTAATCCCTCTTTACCTGACATCCTTCCTCAAAAATGTACCAACCAGACCTGAACACAAAGAATTCTGGATGCAGCTGATTTAGGACAGACGAGATCATAGATCAGAGCCACCTCTGGCCTTTATAGTTCTTTTTTTTCTGCCTTCCAGAGCTCTAAAAGCACAGCAGATTTATAGGAAGAGGACCGAAAGCTCAAACCCCAGCAATGATACCTGGATAATATTGGGCAAATCTCTTAGCCTTTCTGAGACCCAGTTGCCCCATGTTTAAAATGAGGGGTGTTGGACCAGTCGACTTCTAAGCCTTCCAGTTCTAAATCTGTGATCACATGACCCAACCATCAGTCAGTCAGCAAGCATTTACTAAGTGCCTACTGTGTGCCAGCACTGTCTTAAGTGCTGGGGATAGAAAGCAAAGCAAAAAGCAGTTCCTTCACTGGAGGACCTCACAGTCTAATGGAGGAGACAAGTAAACACATATACACAAATGTTCTGTGTACAGAAAAAATAGAAAATAATTCACAGAGCAAAAGTGCTGGAACTACCTAAGGATGGAGAAAGACTTCCGGGAGATTAGATTTTAACTGACACTTGAAGAAAGCCAGGGAGGCCTAGAGGCAGAGATGAGGAGGCAGAGCATTCCAGGCCTGGGGGACAGCCAGAGAAAGTGCCCGAAGCCAAGAGACTGAGTGTCTTGTTCTCAGAACAACAAGGAGGCCAGTGGCACTGGGTCAAAGAGTACCAGACAGCAGCAAATGAGGTAGAAACCTGGAAAGACAGACGGGGGAACTGGGTTATTTTTTTTTATTTTATTTTCCAGAATTTATTTCTGTATTTTTAGTTTTCAACATTCATTTCCACACAATTTTGAGTTCCAAACTTTGGGGAGCCAGGTTATAAAGGACTTTGCATGGTAAATAAAGGCTTTGTATTTGATCCTAGGAGTGTTTATTGATTTGAAGGGGAGGGGAGGAGGTGACGTGGTCAGACCTGCACTTTAGGAAAATCAGTCTGGTAGCTAAATGGAGAATAGACTTAAGGCAGGCAGAGCCACCAGCAGGTTATTGCAATAATCCAGGTCTGAGTGATGAGGACCTGGACCAGATGAGTGGCAGCATCTGAGGAGAGAAGGGGGTGTATTCAAGAGATATTGCCAGGTGAAATGGACAAGCCTCAGCTACAGATTGGCTATGGAGAGGTTGGGAGATTATGAGGAGCCCAGGATTACTCCCCAGTTGAAAGCCTGAAGGACTGGGAGAACGGTATTGCCTTTGACAGTAATAGGGATTTTTGGAGGGGAAAGGGTAGAAGGAAAGACAGGAAGTTTAGCTGTGGACATGTTGAGTTTAAGATGTTTACTGGACATTCGGCTCAAGATATCCACAAGGCAGCTGGAGATGAGAGCCTGGAGGTCAGTAAAGAGGGTAGGGCTGAGTAAGTCAATCTGAGAATCAACAGCATGGAGATGAAAATTAAATCCATGGAAGCTGAAAAGATCACCAAGTGAAATAGAGAAGAGAAGAGGACCTAGAACCCTGAGGATGTGATCTGGAAGAGAATTCAGCAAAAGAGACAAGAGAAGGAGTGGTGAGAGAGAGTTAGGAGGAAAATCAGGAGAGCATGTCCCAAAAATGGAGAAGAAAGTTTCACGGGCAACAGTGTCAAAGGCTGAAGAGGAATCAAGAAGAAGAATAACTAAGAAAAAAGCCATTATTGGATTTGGCAATTCAATAATTGTTAATTTTGGAAAGAGTCAGTTAAATGAGGGGTGAAGCAGGGGCCTGGAGTCAGGAAGACCCGAGTTCAAATGCAGCCTCAGACATTTCCTAGTTATGTAACCCTGAGCAAGTCACTTAACCCTATTTGCCTCAGTTTCTTCATCTGTAAAATGAGATGGAGAAGGAAATGGCAAACCACTCCAGTATTTTTGCCAGGAAAAGCCTAAATAGGGTCACAAAGAGTTAGACATGACTGAAACCACAGAACAACAAAAGTTAAATGAGGGAGTCAGAAGCCAGATTATAGGGAGTTAAGAGACTGAGAGGACAGGCAGTGTAGGCATCAATTTCAGGTGGCCTTCTCCAGGAGTTTGGCCTTACTGGGCAGAGGAGATAAAGGATGATAGAGGGGGGAAGGATCAAGTGAAGGGTTTGGAGGGTTTGTTTGTTTATCAGAATAAGGGAGATATGGGTGTATTTGACTGCAGTAGAGAATAAGCCAGTAGACAGGGAGAGATGAAAGATAAATGAGAGTGGGGATGACCGAGGGGACAATCTGCTGGAGGGGAGGGGATGGAATAGGACTGCTTGTGCAGGATTTGCCTTGGCATAGAGTGAGGCTGCTTCTTTGTGTGAAATAGGATGAAAGAGGAGAGAGTGGCAGAAGGCATCTGAGTGATAGGAGATGAGAAAGGAGGGAGAAGAGGGCCTCAGTTTTTTCTGTAAAATATGAAGCAAGGTTGACAGCAGAGAGAGATGGGGAGGAGGAGCCACATGGGTTCTGAAGAGGGATGAAAAGGTTTGGAAGAATGGCTATGAAGAGTAGCACAGTGAGTTGATAAAGGAGGTACAGAAGAATTGCCTAGCAATAGGGAATTGAACTCAGTTCCTCCTGACTTTAACACCACTGATAAGTACACCACATTACCTCTCTTCTAATAATTAAGTTATTAGGGCACATAGGTGGCGCAGTAGATAGAGCACCAGGCCTGGAGTCAGGAGGACCTGAGTTCAAATTCAGCCTCAGAAATTAGCTAGCTGTGTGACCCTGGGTAAGTCATTTAACCTTAATTGTCTCCAAAAATAATAATAACAATTAAAGCTATTCCAAAATCTTACCAGTTCTCTGAGGAATGGTGAGCTGCCTTTTCCTGGAGATGCTCTAAAAGAAGCTGGATGACCATTTGTCAGACTATAGATGTGATGACTGCTTCAGGTGGGTTGGATTAGATGGCTTTGGAGATTCATTCTAAAACCATAATTCTGTTTCTATGGGGAATAAAATATCCTCAGATAAAGGATAAGTAGCATCCTGTCATCCACTGAGAGGGAGGCTGTGCCAAAACCACTTCCCAGGATGTTACAGAAATGATTTTTGCTTTGAATGGAAAAGGAGGGAGATTGTGGCAAGACTGTGTTAATCAGGGAAAATCCCTGACTAAACTGGAGAGTTTTCCTAAACAACCTGATAATAGAGCATGAAAGTATTTTCTTAGCCACCTGATAACATAATAAGTATGGATGATTGATTGATTGTCATTGATTGTACTGAAGAGAGTATCATGGACAAGAGGGTGTTGTTCAACAGTGTCAGAGGCTGCAGAGAAGTCTCTTCAGTCAACCTGATGGAGTTGTAGGGCTTTGGTCAAAAGAAGGCAATAAATGGGATTTGGGGAAATGCCTATTTATTGCCTGTAGGGATCAGTCCCGCCCCTTTTGGCCTAGATAAAAAGCAAGAAGGTTCTATCTATGAGACAGTTAAGAGAAGGAAGAAGTCAGCATCAAGGCAGAGGGCACTGCACTCACCCTCGGGAAGACAGCAAGGTAGTGAAAAGGGATCACTCCCTTTGCCACTGGAGCTCCTCCATCAGCAATGGCATCTCACTACCGAAGCACCTGGATAGAGGAGACAAGTTAGCCAACCTTCTGAGAAAAAAAGTTTCCTCACTTCCCCTACCTTTTGATGTCACAGAAGAATAAGAGATTCTTTAGTGACAAAGTTCCTCTTCCACCAAAGTCCCTCTAGGCAGCAGCCTCGTTTTTAGAATGCCTAGTAGGGAGTCAATTCTCTGTTTTTAAACAATCCACTCAGTTTGCCCATTTAAATGAATATCTCAGAAAGAAACACCTAGGCAATCTACTTTCATTGTCTCAGTGCCTTCTCAACCAAATTTCTAGCCTCTTTCTTTCATATGTAAATGTGACCAACCACTCTAGGCCAGAAAGGGTTTTTTACCTTAAAGCCAGTAATTTCATCCAATAGACTGAGGAGGTAAAGGGTAGGGGTGGGTAAGAGAGACAAAAATCATCTAAGGTCTTGGGAAGTTACAAAGGCTACAGGTAAGTGTTGGGGGAATTCGGAAGGAGTATGATACTGCTAGGTCTGAGAGAAGTCAGATCGCCAAAGTCTTAGAAACCCCTAACACTGGTAAACACTGTATACCCTTAGGCTAACTGAGGCAGACTGCAAGGATGTTGAGTGGGTGGAGGGGTGCTGTTGAGGAGGAGCTAGCCTCCTCAGACTTCACTTTTACCTAGGCCCAGCTCCTAGACTCCCTCCCCTCCCCCCTTTCCTGCTGTAGAAAGGTAAAAAGTTCTGGTGTCTATATCAGATTGCTTGCAGTCTTGAGGAGGGGGAAGGGAAGGAGGAAGAAAAATTAGGAATTCAAAATCTTACAGAAATGAATGTTGAAAACTATCCTTACATGCAATTGGTGAAAATATAAAAAAACGCAAAAAAAAAAAAAAAAGTTGTGTCAATTCAGTTACCTACTCTTCCCAGCCCTGCTTATCAAACACCATTGAGGGAGGCTCTGATGAGGAAGGAGATACCAAGTCTGCTATCTTTCTATCACCCACTCTTTGTCACATATCTCTACCTGCAAACTGTCACATTCTTGCTACCTTCGGGAGGAACTGAGATGCAGGGACTCCACCTCTTTTTTGTTGAGGTAGACCTATCTGGATTATTTTAAAGTTACCTATAAAAGCTGTCCCCACCTTGAAGTCATTGCTGATCTCCAGTGATCAGCCTATCAATGTGTTGCTGCCTAGGCATGCTTATAATAAAATCCTTTTAATTCTCTTTGTCCAGAGTTTTGCCTTATTGATTAGGATGAGAGCCCAAATGAAGAATTTTTCTTCCTTCCTTCCTTCTTCCTTCCTTCCTTCCTTCCTTCCTTCCTTTCTTCCTTCCTTCCTTCCTTCCTTCCTTCCTTCCTTCTTTCCTTTCTTCCTTCCTTCCTTCCCAGTTAGTTGTTTTTTCTTGCTTGAGCCTTAGGGTCTCTTTGCAGAAAAACTTCCTCAGCGGCCCTTCCCAGAAAATCCTGGGACTCTTGACAATCCCTGCTATGGGTGGTTGTAGCTTATTAAAGGCTAATTTCCCTGGGTCTTAACAATTTTGCAGCCTATTAAGAAAACAGGTAGCCAGAATTTCTCTTTAACTCAAATTCCTAAACTGGAAAGAATTCCCTCTTTCTACCAGGGATTTCTGTTGGGGGCCAGTGGACAACACCTGGTCAATGTTTTACAATATCTTATCAGAACATTTTGTGGCTGGTCAACTTCCTTGCATACCATTCTCTGGAATGCTTTATCTCCCTGAAACATCCTGTGGCTTATTTACCTGTGGAAATCCTCTACTTCCTTATATACTCATGCCCTTGCATTCAATAAACGAGACTTGATCAG
>CM053588.1:155788944-155808397 GCA_028646515.1 Pseudochirops corinnae | reverse complement strand
AGTGAGAAGAGCAGAACCAGGAAAAACTTGTACACAGTCACAGACACATCGTACATATGATGACCAGCCTTGATAAACTGGACTATCCTCAACAACGCACAGGTAAAGACAACTCTACAAGCCTCAAGATGGAAGGAGATAACTAAACTCAGAGATATAGAAAGACTATAGTTTAAATGGAGACTGAAGCAAAACACGCTATCGTTCTCTTTCATGTCTGGTTTTGCTTTTTTTCCCCAGTGATCACTCATTGGTTACAACCCTTCTATATAACCAAACTATTGTACAATGTGAAAGTATTTGCAGATCCTATACATGATAGCACGCCACCATGGTGGGGGGGGTAAGGGAGGGGAGAAAATCTGAAACTCAAGTGATTGTAAACTAAATTTGTAGATTGTAAACTTGTAAACTAAAAGTAAATAAACAAGTCATTCCAAAAAAAACAAGAGAATATGCATAAATGCAAAAAGGAAGTTAGTCTCTACCCTCAAGAAGCTTACATTCTTTTTTTAAAAAATTCTTTTAAATTTTTTATTTTTAATTTATAGAATAAAACAAGCATTTCCATAACATTGTATAATAAAAAAGATGTTTGCACATGAAACTGTAAATCTATTATGCATAACTTGCTATACTTTTTAAATATATAAAGTTATCATGCAAAGAAAAAAAAAAAGGATCCCTAACCTAACTTAAAAGCTCTGATATTTGATGTATTATCTCCTGTTCTGTTGGTAGAGAATGTACTGGATGATGGCACAAGACCTGTTTGTAGAACTATAGTTCCCCAAAATGCCATCCCCTGAATGGGTAGCTCCATAGAGACGAAAAAACAGACTCAGCTTTACAATAGCTTCTCTCTTTAGTCCTATTGGAGAGACCTGGGAGCCTAAAAAGGTTTTATATATTGTTCAGGAAAGAACTAGGAGAATATTAATAACATAGATGTGTCTTATAATTAGAGCAACTAGTTGGTGTAGTGGATAGAATGCTAGGCCTGGAATCTGGAAGATCTGAATTCAAATCCAGTCTTAGACACTTACTATCTATGTGACCCTAGACAAATCACTTAACCGCCATCTGCCTCAATTTTTCCACTTGTAAAATGAAGATAATAATAACACCTACATCCCAGAGTTGTTGTGAAAACCAAATGAGGTACTATTTGGAAAGTGCTTAGCACAGAACCTGACACAAAGTAGGTGCTTAATAAATGCTTATTCTTTTCCCTATTGTAGCAGCAACCACACTGGCATACCCAAGATGACTACTAGCACAGGTTCTTAGATCTATTTTAGTAAGAAAGATAGCTGTTTAGGAGGTCAACAATCTTTTTTAATTACATTCATTAGTTCAGGGGAAAAATCAGCACCCTGAACTTTAGAAAAAATACAAAGAAAATATAATCAGAGAAATTAAAACCGACAGGACTTCCAATTGTCTGAGAAATTAATACAGATCAAGCCAGATCCAACTGTCTGACCAAGGCAATACATACATAGTTGCCAGAGAGAGAAGCACCAACATCTGGGTTTTTCAAAGCTTGGGGGGATGGGGTAGGGAAAGGCTTTTAATGGCTACCCAGAATCTCATTTGGTCAAATCACAAGAATACTCTTCCAATGAGTGAGCCCCAAATGCTAACCTCAGAGTATATATACCCTTTTTAGAGCCAGAAGACATCACAACCCTTCCTGATTCAGTGCCTAATTAGAAATTAACAAAAGGTGTGAAAGCCTTCCTACAAGAAAGTCTCCCCTAAGCAAACTTCCCTTAATGGGATCCACATGAAACCTATTAATGGGCAGGGAAGATCTTATATCCCATTAACATTGCACCTATTAGAATATTAAGAATGCTTAGGAGAATGAGGATCTTGAATCCAGAAGAATACTAGTCAAACTGGGGCTGTTTTCATTCCCACGTTCTTCTTCTGCTCTTTACTGTCTCTGTGCCTTTGTTCCTACTGCACAGATTTCTCACCCATTTCGTGGAATAGACTAACCTTCCATGTCCCACCTTTTGAAGTTCTTCCCTTCCTTCAAGGCCCAATGGATGTGTCCCCTATTTTATGAAGCCTTCCCTGATCCTCTTAGATAATCTCCATTCCCATCCCCCACTAGCATAGTTTCTTTCCTTCCCCAAAACTTTATTAATGAGTACAGGATACACTCTTCCCCTAAAATGTAATATAGAATTTTAAAAATTTTTTACAAGGGTTTGAATCCTGGCCTTGCCACTTACTACTACGTAACTTTGGGTTCTCAACCGTAAAATAAAGGGGTTGGATTAGACGACCTCTAAGGTCATCTTTAACTCTAAACCTGTCATACTGCTTGTGATTCAGCTGCAAAAGTAAATACCAGCTTAGAGAACTGTGGTATATAATCATCTAGGATGAAACAGTAAGCATAGAAACCTGTTCCCAAATGAACATCAAGAGATGGTAGAGTCTCCAAAGAAACAGTAGAGTCCCCAAAGAAACACTTTATCCAGCTGAAGCTTTGGGCTAGAGAACAAGGTAAAGAGATGGTTTCTAACTTCTACCATAAAACTCTGAAAGCAAGACACTGGAAAATGCTTCCCTAAAAAGGCACCTAGAACACACCAATTGCAAAAGACTTTTAGTAGGGAGGGGGAGAAGCTGCCATTTCAGATGTTACTAGATACGGTGGGACACCACCACTTGGCAATTTGAAAGTTACATGATTAGTCTGAAAGAATCTAGCGCAGTCTAATTTACACACTATCCAGGAATGACCCCATTGGTCTAATCTTGAACTTTGTTCATTCACTTCTACATTAGTAAAGTGTACTCTCTACCTAAGAGAGTAATCCTTTCTTTTCACATAAAGTTGAGAAAGAAATAAGAATCTCAATGGAATAGGAACCAAGTCATAAGCTATTCATAAGTTATTGTAGTTATTCCAACCTCAGTCTAGACAGAAAACTAAAATGTGTCAGGGAAAGGAAAGGCTGTCCCATCTGCACATTCCCAAAGGGCCCTAGAGCAACCACGCCCTGCTCATACCTGCACACTGCCTTAAGATGGCAGCTCAGGGCTTGCAACGCCATCTGGTGGTATATTCAGATGCAGCACCCTGAGTAGTTACTCCTCTTCCAAAGTAAAGCAATTGTTTCTAAGAGACATATGACCCTTTAAACACATATCAGAACCTCCAAGACCAGAATGATGTTGAAGCCTAGAGGAGGGAAACAAAACATACCAGTTGTGACAATACTTTGTCATCTAGACACGTCACAGGAAACCCAGGAGTTTCATGGACCCTTCTGGAAAACTAGGCCCTATGCAAAAAGCCTAATGTAGAGAAACTGAAGAAAAACTCTGGATTTCTGTGTGCTCTGAGCAGCACAGATGGTAGATTTATTTCAATTGAATAGTAAGCATGCTGACCCAGGGAAAACATAAGACATCCTTTACAATCACCCTCAGCTATTCCAGAACAGAAAGCACTTCTAACATGTGCCCATTTTTTAGAGGCAGAGTGGTGTGGTTGATAGCACAATGGACTCCGAATCAGGTAAGCCCATCTCAAACACTGACTAGCTATGTGACCTTGGGCAAGTTCCCTGACTGCTCTGTGCCTTGGTTTCCTCATCTGTAAAATAAGGGAGTCAGACTCCATGGCCTCCTAGGTACCTTTCATCTCTAAATTCATGATCCTCTGATATATTGAAGAAGTAAAGAATGAGGGGAGAACAGAGAGATACCCATGGTTTAACTGAAAAATCAGAGGAAAAAGCAAAAGCTTTTCCCATCTGTAGGCCCTTAGGACACCCTCTTTTCTGTTCTTTTGTAAAAACAAACAAAGCAAGTACTCTGATCATTGGCACAAGTGTGCCTCTAAGAAGTTCTTGAACCCCATAAATTGTAATTATAATGTGACTTGTGTCAGAGAGATTTTCAAAGGCATGGAGAAACTCTGCCTCTTAAATATTCCCAATTTTTTTCTCCAAGGTACCTTGCTTAAAATTTAATTAACAGATTTGTTTCTGACACACTTTATAAAGAAATAATGATAAAGTTTCTCATTCAACTTGGACCAAGAACTTCAGACAAAATCATTGTCCTAATATTACTTCTTCATATTTTACTAAAAATGGCACAGGGCAGGGAAGGAAACTTTAGTATGCTTCTACAACTCCTGTCCTGGCTTTACCCCCACCTCAGATTCACAGTTGACTTGGGGTACAATAAGAAGGACAGATGGGGTGCTCCAAAATGTCCAAAGTTTCCCACCAAAAACTGAGACTCACCTTTCTTGTTTTTCCTTCTGAGTATGAGTTCCTCTCTCCCTAGGATAGCCCATTTCCCATCTTCCTGAGTTTCTTGGACCGGGAATAGAAAACAAAGCGAGTTTTCTCCAATTCTCTTTCTCTCTGTCTCTCTGTCTCCCTCTGTCTCTCCCTATCTCTGTCTCCTCTTCTGATTCTCTCTCTCTCTCTTTCTCTCTTTCTGTCTCTCTCCCCCCTCCCCCCACCTTTCATCTCATACTGTAGTCATCTAACTACTTGAGTTTGTTATACTACAGCCAAAAATGCTCCTTGTGGATTTCTCAAGCCACTATTCCAATTTAGGCTTGAACTTGATGGGATGGAAGGGGCAAGGACAAAGACCACCTGCCCTAGGGAAGGGCCCTGGCCAAAATCTCTGTTTTGTTCAATAGTTTTAGTCGTGTCCTCCTGACTCCAGGGCTGGTGCTCTATCCTCTGAGCCACCTAGCTTTCCTCTTAAACATTCCCAAAGGACTCTTTCTGACCCTTCTGTAAATGTTTAGTGACTCTAAGGTTGGGAACCAGTGCTCCCACCAGTGAAAGACCAATGGAGAGAAACAATGAAGCATAAGTGGGAATTGATGTGATATATAAATAAACAAACCCACCTAGAACGTGATGATCACACAGTTGTGTTTGGAGCAAAGACTTTAGGTTGCCCATGAATCTCAAAAGCAGTGTTGAAGCAGTGTCAGGTTTTACAAGCAGCAGCTGCACTGTGAGATCAGAGGCCACTTCTTTGCACACAGTCAGTGTAAAGAGAGATCCTGGTGACACACCAATCCTTGCAATAACATGTGCCTGTACATACAGACAATGGTCACTCTCTTTCTCTTTTTTTTTCTTTCCTTCTTTCCCTCAAATGTGAACAATGGGAATCTACTTTGGGAGGAGACTCTAGATTCGATTTAGGCTCCAGCAGACACTCATATGCCTCCCTGCATACCTATAAAATAAAAAGCCCAATGATTAAAAGTTGAATTTCCCAGGGAGGTTTGCAAAGACTTCGCTTAAAGGGGTCTTTGCCTTGGCCTCATCGGTGCTTTGCAACATGTAGATTTTCTTTAACCAACGTGAGAAGGGCTCTAGCATTTAACCTCCATAGAGATTATACCATAAAATATTGATTTTTGCACATAAAAGAGATAGTTTATGAATAGAAAATGTAAGCATAAGCGAAATCCTCTGCTTCTCTAAGTTCATAAATGCAAAAATGCTGTGACTACAGTTTGCAAATAGAGGGTGGCATTTATTATATCTACTGCAGCAGAATTGGAAACTCCAAATTACAATTTAAAATGGTTCTCTTGATAGTGCTACCACAATACTAGATAGCATTTATATGGCATCTACCATGTGCCGGGCACTGTGCTAAGGACTTAGCAAATATTACCACATTTGATCCTTGCAACAACCCTGGGAGGTAGGTGCTGTTATTATTCCCATTCTACTGTTGAGGAAACTGAGGCAGACTGAAGTTAAATGACTTGCCCAGAGTTAGAGCTAATAAGTGTCTCAGGATGGATTTGAACGCAGGTATTCACAACATCCATCCTGCAACTGTGACACCTAGCTGCTTCTATGGAATGGCCAAAGACATATAAAGGACCAGTGACTCCTCTTCCCTGGGACAATGGCAGTGAAGTCACCTTGAAGAGCTTCCTGTTATTAGTGGCTGGGCCCTCTCTACCTCACAGGCTACACCTGGGCCTTTCTCCCAAGGAACCCCCTCTTTCTCAATAAATTTCATGTTAGCATAGAGTGTCAGCTGCAGTTGCTTCCCAGACTCTAACCGCAACGTATGCTGCCAACCACATGTTGTGGTAGGCCTTTCAAGCATTTTTTCTCCCCAACTTGCTTCTAACCAGTCATTCTTCTCTGCCACACCACATAGCAGCTGTTCAGGTTACTCCGTTGTCAAAGCCCTGGGGGAGAGCAGGGAGAAAAATGATGATTTAGGATGCCTGGGTCCTAGGCCCAGTTCTGGTACTGTGTGATGTGGATGGAGCAAGTCACATAGCGAGAGCCTCCTTTTTCTTCTCTGTACATAAGAAGTGTACACGTATGCTTCCCTGTACCTTCTTCTCTGTACACTGTTGCTTATCATAACATGAAGAGCATTGGCTGGTTATATCTACCTCACAGGACCATGGTGAGGCTAAAATGAGATGAGCTATATTAAAGGACTTTTTAAAATACAAAAGCGTAACAGACCAGGAGACCTCAATAACATGAAACAGAGAGGCCCATGAGGCTTACTTTCAGCATACCATTTGTGTCATGACTTTTTTTTAAAGCCTTGATATACCCTACCCCAGATTGTTTCTTTCTGTGTTTGAACCACTCAAATGTCTTTTCACTCAGTCCTCATCCTTCCTCTTCACTATACACTGAATCCTAGTTAGTGCCTGATTGCCCTGGTGTGATTGGCCAAGCTTTAGTGCTTACCAAGGATTGATAGCACTGGACCTAGAGTCAAGAAGACTCATGTCCCTTAGTTCAAATCTGGCCTCAGACACTTACTAGCTGTGTGACCCTGGGCAAGTCACTTAACCCTGTTTACCTCAGTTTCCTTGTCTATAAAATGAGCTGGAGAAGCAATGGCAAACCCCTCCAGTATCTTTGCCAAGAAAACCTCAAATGGGGTCACAAAGAGTCAGACATGACTGAACAACAAACAATGAAACTTCCTGACTCCAGGCTTGGCACTCTAGCCACTGCCCCACCTAGCTGCTTCTATGTGATGCGTGGTGCCTCATGCTGCAGGGGTCTTTGACTTTGTGAAGTGTATGTTTCCTTGGTTTAGTGACTTTAACCTGCTAGTTCTAAGTAGGGCAGGATCTTCTTTAGCTCAAACTCTAACCCCAAAGGGGGACCTGTTGAACCAAATATTATGCAAAAGCCACAGTTTCAAAAGATCCATAATTTCATTGATGAAGATATCCCCTTGTTGTAAAGCCCCAAATGAAACTTTGTCACTCATCAATACATCTCCTAACAGATAGTCTCCTGAATTGCTGTGGACAAAATAAAAAAGTTCATCACCTGGTGTCCCGCCTTCTTAGGCCACACTTAATAGGCTATTCTTTAAACAGACACATAATCATTGAGCTCATTCAGCTTGGTAGGGCCCATCAGAGTTTGGGATCTGTTAGCAATAGTGTTAAAGATCCCAGAGACACCTTTATACCACCCTGAGTTACAGAGTCAATCTGAAATTACTATACTTCCTTTTTTATTTTTTTGAGGGGGGAAGGCAGGGTAATTGGGGTTAAGTGACTTGCCCAAGGTCACACGGCTAGTAAATGTGTCAACTGTCTGAGGCTGGATTTGAACTCAGGTCCTTCTGACTGCAGGGCCAATGCTCTATTCACTGTGCCACCTAGCTGCCCCTCTGAAATTACTATGGAAATTGAAGTATTGCACCCACAACAAACCTAGCTGAACTGAGCTGTAACAAGTACCAGTCAATATCCTGAACCAAATACTCCATTCTTGATGATGAACTTCTTATGCCAGTCGATATTAAATATAGCTTATAAATGATTGTAGACACCAGTCCACAAATTGAATATGACACTCTAGCCAATATAAGTTTATTCCACTATGGAAAAGACCATGGAATTAATCCCCACCGCTGGTTGCACTGACAGCCTTACATTTCTCCTGTGACTTACTTTACAGAACAGGAATGCCTATAACTGATTCTGACGTTGTACTTTCCCCATTGTTGCTCACTGAAGGTAAGAGGGTCAGAAGAGAAAAATGGATTTGGAAAATGAACAGTGGACTGAGAAGGTGATGTCTGAGAACTGGGTATGGATTTCTGAACCACAGCTCAAAATACAGAAATGACAGGTCCTGACCAGAGATGGGCTTGACAAAATCTGGTAAGGTTTTTATCAAATCCAATAAATTTATCAAATCCAAAGGATGGGGGCAGGGAGGAAACTGCAGAGAGAGGCAGATAAACAGATAGATAGATAGGTAAATGGACAGGCAAACAAGAGAGAGAGAGAGACAGACAGACAGATAGATAGCTAGGCAGGCAAGCAGATGGATAGGCAGAAGGAGACAGACAAATTTGTATCTATCTATCTACCAAGCTAGACAATATAGAGAGGTGGCACAGGGAATAGTGTTGGGTTTTGAGTAAGGAAGACCTGAGTTCAAATTTAGCCTCAAACAGTTATTAGCTATGTGATACTGGGCAAGTCACTTAATCACTGTCAGCTTCAGTTTTCTCAAATGTTAAACAGGATAATAATAGCACTTACCTCCCAGAGTTGTTGTAAGGCTTGAATGAGATAATATTTATAAAGTGCTTAGCGTGGTGCCTGCCTGGCACATAGCAGGTACTTACCAAGTGTTCATTCCCTTCAGAAAGCACTTTCAGGGGAGGTTAAGGTACACAGAAATTGACAGGAGACAAAATTCAAGAAAACAGCTAGCAGTAAAATCCATGCCTCAAAACATCTGCAGACAAAGGCCCAAAGCTTAGGAACTAGAGGACCTAACGTGAATAAGGTGATTTGACCTCATAGGTTTCACTGAGACTTGATAGGAAGAAACCCATGGCAGAAATGGGATTTAGGTGAGTGTACAGTATTCAAAGGAAGCATTATAGGTAAAAGAAGGAGCAGGGTAGCCTTGTACATGTATTGATTTATCTATCTACCCATTATTTGCTTCTTTGTTACTCTTATCTTTAATTATCGTAATAACTGGCTCAACTCTTGCTTTGGCCAAATAGCATCATCATCTAATTATTTTCACTGAGTCACACTGTTGATCAGAAGCCTCCACAGTGGTTTTCAATTATTATTCAATCCCAAAACCTGATCATGGGCTTTAAATACTTCAGCCAGCTGCCTTTGTCTCCCCCATTTACCACCATAGCTCATGACCTTTTCTCCAGCCAAGTACATCTATACTTACGCTCATTGTCCACATGGACATTCTGCTCAGCTTCTTCTACCATCATAAATGCTATTCTCTTGCCTGCTGTGATTTTCCTGCTTCACTTCCCCAAACTACTCACTTCCATCCTACAAACTGTACTTGAAATTTCTCTCCTCTGCAAAACCTTTTCAGACTCATCCTCCTTTCCTCAAATTAGTCTATGCTTTTCATACTTACCTTTACAACTTTGTACTAATCTTTACGATTCACATATAAACTATGTTTATATGTTTCTTCTGGGCCTTGTGCTTTTATGAATCTTTATGTTTTGTTTATTTATTCTTGTCCTGTCTCCCTATGAAGTCGTAAACTCTTTAAGGAAACCTTGTGTGTATGTCTTCTACTTATCTTGTACGATTCCCTATACATGCTGTATAGCACTATGCAAACAACAGATGTGAATAAAGTGCTGTCAATTTAAAAACTATGTTCATGTGAGGAAATATGGGGACCAGAGGGGAGAAATGTAATGTAAATTATCAGAGTGAAGATCAATAGAGATACAACAGACCACTGGACAGAAAGAGGAAATACATAGGAAGTTTAGAAAACCGATCCCAAGCCCCAGACCCAGAGGTGGTGATGGGGGATTTCTGTTAGCTTTGATATCTACCAAAAGCAGAGCAGCTAACAAGGTTTTGAATTGCCTTCATGATAATTTCATCCTTCAAAATATTGTTGTTATTGTTTGTCCTCCATTCTCAAAGAAGACCGATGACATTAGGAGGTTGATGTCTTAACTTTCTAGTGAATTGGATTTAAGTGAGGCAGAGTTGTGCAAAGCCATCAGCCTTACTCTCTCCTCCAGAATCATCACAGTTCAGTGGCAAGACTGGCTATGGTCCCAGATGCAATGAGAGACCTTGGTCATTTTAAGCTAAGGTCTTTCCCAGGTCTCAGTTTGTCTGAGGCAACACCTATTCAATAATTAATGGCTAGGTAAGAATTGAGGCAAAAAATGGCCTAGTTTGCTTTCATAAAAGAACCAGTCTGAGAGGGGAAGAGACCCTGAGAGTTTCTGGCAAAAGCCCCTTCAAAATGTAGAGAAACCGACAAGGTGAAATTCTGTTCTGGATCTTATTTTCACTACCATGGAGAAACTTGCTGCTGGGGTGAAAAAAAAAAATGGGAACTTTGAAGAGAAGTACACTGGAATTTGTGACAGAGAAGATAGTGGGGAGTATTTTGGCATGTGCCTTAAATTTGGGGAGAACAGTAGGGTTCAGAAGAAGGATACGTAGGCAGCACTCAAGGACTAAACTTCTGCAAGGGAAGATTAATTGAGGAGGGATAGGAGGCTCTCAAAAATGTAATTCTGAAAATGCAAAGGGAAACATTTCTAATGAAGAGGAAGGAGATTTATCTGAAGAGAACAATGTCCCTTTACAGAGCATTTGCCAACCAGTTTAGATTTTTTTCAAAGATCTGTGCAGGAGATGGAAGCAAGAAGAGGTAACAGATCATGGAATGCCAAAGAGAATAGTGCCCAGAGCCCAAAAACTGAAATAAACTTACACCAGGGAGAGAAAAAAAAGTTGTCGTTGTTTCATCATATTGGGTAAAAGGGGAAGACAGAAGAAGGGCTAGGAACCCTACTTGGTGTGAATGGGACAGTAAAACCCAACAACAGAGAGAAGGCAGATCTGCCCAATCCTCCATCTTTATTTTTCTTCTATTTTCCCTACTAAGGAGAATGGCTTTGCTCTGGAATGGCCAGAATAAAAATCGCTGATGGGGAATTGATCCCCAAGATAAATAAGGAGCTAGTAAGAGGGCACCTAGCTGCCCTTGATGAATTCAGATAACCCAGCCCGGATGAGGACTAGGCACTGGTGGAATTTCTGCATCACTCTCAATATTTTAAAGATTCTGGAGGGTGGGAGAGGTACCACCAGACAGGAGAAGAACAGATGTCTCAGTTTCCAAAAAAAAAGGAAGAGGCCAGAGTCTATAAACTATGGATCCATGAGCTTGCCTTCAATTCTGGGAAAGATTCTAGCTCAGATCAATAAAGAGATGGCAAATGAACATCTAGAAAAGAAAGTGTGATTACCAATAACAGGCCTGGCCTCAGTCAAGAACACGTCACAGCAGACGGACCTCATTTCCTTTTTTGAGAAAGTTTAACTTGAGAGGTCAGTGGAATGCTGTAGATACAGTTTGGCTAGATTTTATCAAAGCTTTGGATAAAGTATCTCACACTAACCTTGTGGGGAAAAATAGAGGCTAAATGATAGTAGAATTTGATGGACTGAAATACTATTCAGAGGCAACTCAGGAAGAGAGCTCCAGTGGAGTGTCCCAGGGATCTGCCCTAGGCCCTGTGTTGGTAGTTGAGGTCATGTTTATCCAATCTGCAGATGACACAAAGCTGGAAAAGACAGCTCATGTGTAGGATGACAGAGGATCCAGAAAGATCTTGAGAAGCTGGAGCAGCAATTCTCTAAGAGTGTCCTGGGGGCCCCTGAAAGTCCCTGAAGCCCTTTCAGAAGGTTCCATGAGATCAAAACTATTTTCCAAATAATACTGAGTCATTTTGATTTCTAACACAATGAATATCAATAGATATAACCTACATAAACAAAAGACCCCATGGGGGGAGTCCTCAATAATTTTTTAGAGTATAAAAGAGTCCTGAGGCAAAAAAAGTTTGAGAACTGCTAAGCTAGAGCATTGGCTTAAATCTAATAAAATATAATTCATAGGCAAATAAAGTGAATAAAATGTCCATATCCTTTAACCGCAAAATTCCACTGCTTAGTCAAATACCCCAAAGAGGTCATTGACCAAAAAAAAAAATGCCCTATACACTCAAATATTCATAGCACTTTTGTGAAAGCAAAAAAATTACCCATCAGCTGGGGCATGAATAAACAAACTGGCACAGAATTCTAATGGGATATTACTGTGCTGTATGTAAGAAATGACCAATGTGATGAATATAGAGAAGTTTGCAAAGACTTAAATAAACCTGTGCAAAGTGAAGTAAGTAGAACCAAGAAAGCAACACCAACCAACTACAGCAACAGAAATGGAAAGAACAGCAGCCACAAAACAAGTAAAACCAAATAAGTCCATCTTTGGCCACAAAGAAGAGCTATGAGAAGATGCACCCCATTTCTCCCCTTCCCTCTCTGTGGGTGGGACGTGGAACATTACATATAACAAGACTTTTTTCAATGTGTTGATGGGTTTTCTTAATTTTTTTCTTCCTCTTTTTTTAAAAAGAAATTCTTTGTTAGAAAGGATGGTCCTCTTGGAAAGGAAAGGAGAGGGATGCTGTCGGGAAAGTAGGAAATATAATAAATATAATCAAAGAAATCAATAAAAACATATTTCAAATAGTTTAAACAAAACTTCAATTCAGTAGGTGAAACTGTATTGTCCTACTTCAGTTCAAAAATTCAGCTTCACAGGCTGAAGGTGGAGAAGGCCTGTATTTCAGCAGTTCCTCTGAAAAAGATCTGGGGCTCTTACTGGGCGGCAACCTCAATATAATTCAACAGTTTGATGTGAGAGACAAAAAAAAGTTAATGCAATCTGAATGTAACTCCAGTCCTAATTAGAGCCCACTAAAAAAGTTGATGAGATTGGGAAAAAGCAGAGCTCTATATTTCTCTTGGGTTTGTACCAATTCTACTCTTCCCCACATTTAGGATAGAGAATTTATCTCCACTAATAAGGAGACAGTCTCATCCATACCAATGGGCTTTGGGAGTGGGGTTACATTAGACTGCAGTAAGAGAGGCAGAACCTCCAGGAATGCAGAGGTGATCATCCCTCCAGAGTAGACTGCCTTGGTCAGAATTCATCTCCAGCGTTGTGTTTAATTCTGAGCAGAATAGTTTGGAAAGGATATGGCTAAGTAGGAGAATGTCCAAAGGAGGGCAACTAAGGCGAAGGACATTGAGTCCGTGAGCTGGGTATGTTTTGCCTGCAAAAGTCTCTAAGGACTATCCTACTGAGGAAGCTTAAACTAGTTCTCACACCCAGAGGGCAGAACCAGAAACAATGGATGGACGCAGCAAAGAGGAAAATTTGGGCTCCGTGTCAGGGAAAATGTTCTAAAGATGAGAGCTGTTCTCACCCTGATTCTGAGGTTCCCTCTCAACAGAGATCTTCTAGCAGAGGTTGAATGACTGCCAGTTGGGTAGGCTAAGTTGAGGATGACTTAACTGTAAGGGTTGTCTGGACTAGATGGCTAAGGAAGGCCCTTTTCAACTCAAAAATTTTATGATTCTCTAAATTTAAAGGGGTTTTTTTGGTTTTTGTTTTTTTCTCACAAAGGGTTAAATACAAAGGAGAAAAATATTTTTAATAAAAGATGAAGAGTTGAAGAATGTAACTCTAACAGACTTCTCTGTCCTCTCTAGCACTGGCCAACAGTGTAGCCAACTGCGGTATTAGAGATTAGAGAACGTCTTGTACCCATACATTTCAGCTTTTTATCCCAGCAAGACCTACTCATGAGCAGTAGAAGTAAATTTTTAGAAACATTTGAATCATTGAATGGTAGAGCAGCTGCAAGTGACCTTACATTTCTCCTCACTCCCTTTCCTAGTCAGCTAGGTCTGTGCCAACATGTGCTTGAAGAGGGGTGAGGCAGTGGGGTCCAAAAGGAGCCTTCTCTGCTTTACCAACTTTGCACAGCACCCAGCAAAGTCATGCACAAATGGGCTTGTTAACACCAATAAAATCCCTTTCAAATAATGAATCCTCTGAAGTGGTTGTATTATTCAAAATCGCACTGCACATTTTCACTGGACTGGAACCAATTACTATATTTTATATAATTATAACTTCAAATAGTACAGATTCAAATACATGCAGCCACATTAGGGAAATCATTGTTCACACTAATCATGATATAGCTATAGGACAGAGCCCAAGGGGCATCCAAATTGGTAGGTTGTGGCAGAGTTTGTTCAAATAAACAATCACTTCAGGGGCTTATCATTTCATCTGTGTAGGTACATCCTCTCCACTCACACAGATCATAACCTTTCCATACCTTATTAGATCATTTCTTGAGCTGATATAACCCAAAAGATGAATTCTTTGGTAACCAAAACACAAAAAGTGTGGTGGGGTTTAAGTGATTTAGATCTTTCGGGTAGAAATGGATACAGTAAGTTGAAAATCAGTGCTATTTAATGATAGTGAAAGTATAAACAGTTCAGCATATAGTTAATAATAGCTAGCGATTATATGACATTTTGAGGTTTACAAAGCACCATACAGTCTTATCTTATTTTGTCCTCACAAAAACCTTGGAAGATAGGTGCTATTCCTACCTTCATTTTACAGATGAGTAAACTGAGGCAGTCAGAGGTTAAGTGACTGACCCAGGGTAACACAGCTAGTAAGTGACTGAGGCAGGATTTTAATTCAGGTCTTCGTGACTCCAGTTCCACTGCTCTAGCCACCGGACCACCTAGCTGCCTCAGTTTTCAAAGGGTAATTTCCATAAGGAAATGGAAAAGTACAGTCCCTTCCCTGTCCTACCTCAGAACTCTGGGCATCATCTCCCTTTCTATCCTGCTTTACTCTAGTCTGACAACAGCTTACTCTTCTTACTCTTCTACTCCTGATCCTGTTTCTTCTCTTTGTCCCTTTGTCCCTTCCACCACTTCCTCATCCTTCTCATCTTTACTCTCCTTATACGCTGGCCTCTTTCCTGAAACCTAACAAAATCACCTATGTTTCTCCCAACTTTAAAAAAACCTTTGGTTGACCTCACTACCCCTCAAACTAATTCCCTATATCTCTCCCCACTTTCACATACAAATTCCTAGAAAAAGTTATCTCCCCTCCCAGTCTTTACTTCCTCACCTCCTCTGGCCAAAACAGCAAAAATGGAAGCTATGCTGCTAAGATTATTTTAAGTGGTCTCCTGTCAAAACTCTAACTTTTTCATAGTCCACATCCTCCAAGATCTTTCTGCAGCATTTGACACTGCTGATAACCCCGTCCTCCCAGAATACTTTCTGATTCTTCAGCTTTGGTGATATGCTCTTTCCTGTTTCTTCCCATAAGTACAAAAGCCTCATTCTCATTCTCCTCAGCTACATCAACACTCATGGTCCTCCCCCCAGCTGTGGATTTCCCAAGGCTCATTCCTTGATCTTTTTTGCTAAACACCTTCCTTCCCAAATCTCTCTCTCTCTCCCTCTCTTTCTTTCTCTCTCTGTGCCCCCCCTTTCACTCTCAGCTGAAAGTGCACAAATCACTCACCAACTCAGTTTTGCTCAAACAACCCAGGAGTTTTGACCCTCTCTGTTTTAGATTTTGGCCAGTCTACCCTTCCTTAGACAATCTGGTGTTCCCCTACTCCTAGGGGCTGATAATATTGGTACTATTTGGTACAGCCATCCAGTCAGTTTAGATTATGCCAGCTCTGAACCCCCAAGCTCAAGCAATCCACCAGTCTCAGCCTCACCAGTAGCAGGGATTGCAAATATGAGCCACTACATCATGATCTCTCTCTTCAGCTCCAGTCTCACTATCACCAGTTTTCTCACTAGGCTTTTCTACCAGGATGTCCCCCAGGATTCTCCGTGTCTAAATTAAAATCTCTGGGGCAGCTAGGTAGCACAGTGGATAGAGTGCAGGGCTTGGAGTCAGGAAGACTCATCTCCCTAAATTCAAATCTGGCCTCAGACTAGCTGTGTGACCCTGGGCAAATCACTTAACCCTGTTTGCCTTAGTTTCCTCATCTGTAAAATGAGTTGAAGGAAATGGTAAACCACTCCAGTATCTTTGCCAAGAAAAGCCCAAATGAGGTCATGAAGAGTTGGACACGATTGAAACAATTGAACAACAAATTAAAACTCATTATCTCTCCCCCAAAAGCTGCTCTGCTTCCAAGCTTACCTATTTCTGTGATGTAGTGATCCTGTTTCTGCCAAACTAAGGTTCACATTTTCAGGTTATCCTTGACTCCTCTGTCTCCTTTATTATCCATAACCAATAAGTTGCCAAGTCTTGTCGATTTTACTTTCATAACAACTTTTGTATCCTTCCCTTTCTCCCTGCTCACAGAGTCACTACCTTAGTTGGAGCCCTCATTCTCTCTCTTTCTCCTGGGTCTCATTATTATACCCTCCTAATGGGTCTCATTGCTTTCAGCCTCTCTGTTGTTCAGTCTGTCCTCCTCACAGATGTCAAAATAATCTTCCTAAAGCGTCAGTCGTGTCCCTCCCCTTCCTTCCGCCCTGACCAGAGAAGCTTCAGTGGCTTCTTATTGCATTCTATAGTCCTACTTCCCTAGGCTCATCCTATATTACTCCCCTTCAGGGACTATACATACTAGCCAGCTCCCAGAACTTGGCATTCTCTCACCTCCACACCTTTGCGCATCCTGAAGTACACCTTGTAAGCCAGGCCCACTGCCTACGTGCTGTTCACTCAGAAAGCTCTGTGGCTCCCTTCTCGGTACCTTTGTATTAGCTGTCCCCCAGGCTTGGAATGTTGGACTTGGAATGACAAAGACCTGGCCTTAGATCTTGCCTCTGACACTTACTAGCTATGAATACGAGACAGACTTTGGACAAGTCATTTAACCTCTCTGGGCTTCTGTAAGGGGAAGGAGGGAATTACTTTACTAATTTACTAAATGCCTATGATATGCAAAACATTGAGCCTAGCACTATACAAATACTAACCCATTTGATTCTCACAACAACCTTGGAAGGTAGGTGTTATTATCCCCATTTTGCAGGGGAAGAAACTGAGACAGTGGGCTTACACTGGGCTTACACCACTAACTAGTGTCTGAGGCTGGATTTGGACTCAGATCCTTCCTGACTCCCGGCCCAGATTCTATCCACCAGCTGCCTCTGAGATCTCTAAGGTCCCTTGAAGTATTATATCCATAATCCTATATATCCAGCCCTAGCCTCTCTCGTGAGTGCTGATCTCATATGACCACATTTTAAACTAATTATCTCCACCGATGTACCACACACAGGTAGAGAGGTGGAAACATTTTGCTGTGTGTGCAGGGAAAAACAGGGTGCATTGTCTGTAGAGATATTCAAAACAACAATCATAAAATATTTTAAAAATAATAAAACTGACTAAAAGTCTGTTGGTTTTTATTTTCACAACACAAAATTCTAAACAATATCAGCAATAAAATACTCCTTGAACATATAGACTGTTGGTCTAAGCTCGCAACAACTGCTGTGAGACAGTAAGTGGCTAGCTGGGACTAAGCTCCCTGTGCTCATTTCGATAGAGAACACGTTGGTTTGGGTTCCAAGTGCTCAGACTCGCTCCAGGCTCAGTGTGTTTCTCTATCCCCTGAGGTCCTATGTATTCTTGCATTTAAAAAGTAGAGTTGAAATAAACAATGAGAGCACAGCAATTATAAGGATGAAGAAACAGAACATGAGTTACTGCAATTCTGTCCTTCAGTGTGACCGCTTGGAATTTTTATTTCTGTTTTAAATTTGAAACAGTGAAACTGAGGGCCAACTGCAAGGCATAATATTTTTGTTTGGTAAGTGCAAATTTTAGTGTATACATGAAATATTTTACTGAATTTGAATGATAGTTTTAAAATGGAAATTTATTCTTTTTAAAATTGTTAATTGTTTGTTTTAAAACTAAAGAACAAATCAAGAAAATAAAACATTTTAACGTGATATAATGTACCAAGAGCTGCCTAAATGGTAACCTTTGCATATGTTTCAGTTTTATTAAAATTCACTTGTAAATTGGGATTTTTTATGAATCTCTGCCAAACTTACCCTTATGTTTAAGGCTTTTTCTAACTATTTCTATATCTGTTGCTTAATGTGAAAGAAACTTTTCAAAATTAAAATTAATGAAAAATGTTTTCCAGTCAACTATGAGCAAAGATAGATTGATTCCTCTCTACTCTCTAATGAACATGAATATTCAAGAATCTCTTTGGGAGAAGTTATGACAAATTAGGCAGCTAGGTGGCACAATAGATAGAGTGCCAGGCTTGGAATCAGGAAGATCTGAGTTCAGATGTAGCCTCAGATACTTACTAGCTTTGTGATGCTGGGCAAATCACTTAACTCCGTTTCCTCAGTTTCCTCATTTGTAAAATGAGCTGGACAAGGAAATGGCAAACAATTCTAGTATCTTTGCCAAGAAAACCCTATGGTCATGAGAAGTCAGACACGATTGTAAACAACCAAACAACAACATAACAAATTTGAAGAAGATTCAAAAAGAGAAACTATGTTATTATTTATTACTTTGACAGACCAATAGGTCAGCATAAATTTTTCCCTTTTTAAAAAAAATACCTGAATATAATTTAAAAGTATTAAACCATTTCTTATTTCTTTTTTTGCACCATAATCATTTATTTTTTACTGGCATGATTATACATATAAATATAAACAAAAGAAAATTTCCACTGTATTTGTTTTCTGACCTTTTTTTTTTTTTTTTTGCTTTTTGGAGGGCGACTGGGTTAAGCGACTTGCCCAGGGTCACATGGCTAGTAAGTGTTAAGTGTCTGAGGCCGTATTAGAATTCAAGTCCTCTTGACTTCAAGACAGGTGCTCTATTCACTGTGCCACCTAGCCACTCCCCTGGCCATTATTCTTATTTATTTCATTTCATTATTATTAATCAAAAATAATTTTGTCATAAAGACAATTAAAATGGTTTTTTTAAGGCCCTACTCTAGGTGTCAAATATTCTAGGTTTGCCACTGATTGTCATGACTCAACATGTCATCTCAAACTCAACATGTCAAAAACAGAACTCATTATCTTTTCTTGACAATCTACCTTCTTGGAGGGGGCAGAGCCAAGATGGTGGTGTAGCAGCAGCAACATATCGCAGCTCTCACACAGCCACCCCAAAATACCCATAAAATAGGACTCTAAACCAATCCTAGAACTCCAAAACGCACACAAAGATACTTCCCACTAAAGTCAGCTCAGCTACGAGGAACCATATCAGCACTGCGAACCGAAACCAGCCTGGCCTGAAGCCGTGGCTGTGCCCCGGGGGCGGCTGGATGGGAGGAGTGGAGGAGCCTCTCTGGTGAGCGGATTAGCAGCAGCTGTGAGTGGGGATTGCAAAAGGGGGAGATAAGCAGTCCGGCCAAAAGGCCTCCAGAGCAGAAAAGCAAAAGGCAGAGGTTTTACACCCGCCTCCGCATTGTAGCTTCCCGCCTGCGGCCTGCAGACAGCAGGGGGACT
>CM053588.1:155730086-155788444 GCA_028646515.1 Pseudochirops corinnae | reverse complement strand
AATTACATCCTAATTGATCTGCTTTGTAAATTCATATAAACTTGATGTATGCAATCTATTACCAAGTCCTATTGATTCTATCCCTTCAACATCTCTAGTATATGGCCTCTTTTCTCCTCTGGCTCTGCCAACACCCAACAAGCTTAGACTATTGTGATAGATGTATATTTGATCTCCCTGACTTAAGTCTCTCCTCACTCCAACTATCAAAGTGATCTTCCTAAATCAACAGTGTGTTGGCTGACCTGTTCAATAAACCCTAGTGGCCTCCTATCACCTGCAGGATCAAATATAAACTCCCCTGGTTTTTAAAGACCTTCATAACCTTGACCTTTCCTACCTTTGGGATCTTCTTACACTTTACTCCTTTGTGATCCAGTGACACAGTCTCGTGAGATGCTCTAGTCCCTGTCCCCCAAGCCTGGAATTCTCTCTCTCCTCTCCTGCTCCTGACTTCCCTCAACTATCAGTTCAAATCCCACCTTCTATAGGAAGCCTTTCTCAGTCCCCCTTAATATTAGTACCTTCTCTCTAATCACCTCAAATTTGTCCCATATATCTTTTGCGAGTAGATAGTTGTTTGCATGTTAGATTGCATGTGAGCTCCTGAAAAGCAGGGTCTGTTTTGACCTTTCTTTGTATCATCAGTACTTAAGGAGAACGTCTGGCACATAGTGCTTAATAAATACTTATTAATTTGTTGAATTAAAACTATCTTTAAACAAAGATATAACAGCTAGCAGAAGATCCCATTTTGTGTCTTCTTTATTTCAAACTTTATCAAGTTCCTACTATGGAAGTACAGAGTTAGAGGGAGAAGATGATCAGGATTATCCAGTCAAACTTCTTCAGTTTACAGATAAAGGGCCAGAGAGGTCAATGATTCGTTTGAGGTCATAGAAGCATAAGCAGCAGAGTTAGGATTTGAACCCAGGTCGTCTTTGTAGACCGCCCCACCTCTCAGAAGTACAGAGTCTTTGTGTGTTCAGCCTTGTTCAAAATCCGACTCCTCAGGCTGTCTGGTTGACAGCTAAGCCCTCATCTTCTCACCCCCATGCAGCCCCTAAATAAAACAATAACTGTATTGATTCTAACAGAGCTGATAATCCTTAGCAGCTTAGGCAGTACATTGTACTGCCTGTAAATCCCAGGAAGATAGATGTAAACAGACAACTAGAAAACCTGAAAAGAGCCCAGAGGGATTGAGAGAACCAAACCCCTGAGATGTGGCAACATGGGCAGTGTGGATCCACCTAAATAGCTGGACACAGGGTGTCTGAGGCCTAGGGCTCATTTCTGTCTGTGTTCAGATCTGCAGATGGAAGGCAAGACATTATCCATCGAGAATATTGTTTCTGATGCTGTTCTTTTTTAAAGAATAACAAATAGCAATTCATATTATTACATAGGTGGTATCTTGGATAGAAAGCTGGAATTAGAGTCAGGACAACCTGGATTCGAATCCTGCCTCAGACCCTGTATGACAGCAATTACTTAGCCTCTTTCAGCCTCAGTTTCCCCATATTTAAAATGGGGATAATAATAATAGCACTTCCTTCACTGGATTATCAGGACAAAATAAGATTATATACAAAATGCTTCGCAAATCTCAAAACACTACATAAATGTCAACTCTTAGTGCTGCTGTTGTCATCAGTCATCATCATTATCCCATATCCATAGCCAGGTGGTCCTGGGCCTGAGTTAGACTGGAAAACCAAAAACAGCAGGATATTTGTGGGAGAGGGGGCCGGATTTGGGGGTTAGTAAGTACAGGCAGTCCTTAATTTACCCAAAGTTCATTTGGAGATCAATTATTTGCAACTCAGAATTTATATTCTCAGAGGAACAAACATATAATCAGTTCTTGGATTCCCAAATTAACTCACAAAAAGTCTATAATCTAGCAAAGATAGCCCTAAACAGAAGTCCTGGATCTTCCTAGGACCTTTGGGCCCTGAAAACCCTTGCTGGTTTTCCAGAGAAAACCTCCTGAAGAGGTAGGTGGCTGAATCAAATAGGTTTAAATCTCCCTGAACCCCTCCAAGAGCTGAGCTTATCTGAGACCTGAGGTTTCAGCCTCCTTGAACCAGTTGACCTTGAGCCCTAAAAAGACAGGGAATTTGGGGGGAAGAGAGAGAGCCAGAAATAGAATCTCCAGTGCTTGGGCAACACTGAGAATGTTCCAGAAGCAAGGAGGGTGTACAAAGGGGTTTAGACATGAAAGTTCTGATGGTTCCCCCAGAAACAGTGGGGCAAACATGGGGGAAGCTTGGAGGCTTTCAACACCATAGGAGACTTCTAAGAGAACATTAATGGTCCCTCAGGGGAAAGAGAGCATCAGTAGAAGGCATGGGCTCAAGCAGAAGGGAAGCATCAATGCTAAGAGATGGGTCTTCTCCAGAGGAAGGGGGTGGGGTAGCAGCAAGCCCACAGATGTCACTCATAAATAGAGGATAACCTGTGCTTAGCTTGGTCCTCATCATCCTCAGTTCCTTTTCACCCTCACCCCCACAAAATGCACTCTAGGTGAAATGAGATGCTGGACAATCAAGCGACTATATTTAACCCTTAGAATCCAGACTTCATTGGCACCAATTTTATGGGAGACTCAGACATTGCCTGGTCAACCCATCTGAAGCATTCTGAAGCCACCCACTAGATGGCACCTTAGCATTTCCCTCCTTGAGTAGCAAAGGGGAAGATCCAGAAGGTATATGATGAAATCTGTTTGTTTGTAATTGAAGTTTAATGAGGAGGCTGTTCCCAGAGTGCCTTCCTTGGTGTGGGGTAGGGGTGAGGGGGACTCTTCAGGCTTCTTATTAGAGGGGAGGGGACAGTTACTCTTTAGCATGAAAATCCCCACACACAGCGTCAGTGAAACCAACCTAATGTTCCTGGAGAGGAAAAAAAAAAAATACAACATTGAAGATAGAGTTACTACTGTTTCAAAGGGAAAAATCCTCGATGTCCTCATGAGCTTCAAGCCTTCCCTGGCTTGGTACCAGAGACCCACCTAGAGATTAAATATGGAAAACTAGAGTCAAATCCTAAAGGTGGAAGATAGGAGGAAAAGGTGTAGCCTGGAGCCACTGCCAAAGTCTAGATCCGCTCTAGGATAGGTCAAGACCAAGCAAGACCTAAGCCCCAGACTCAACCAGTCTCCTGGGCCAGTAGTCGAAGATGCTCAACTTTCACTGATATTGTATATATCTTGTATGTACTTTTTTTTGGCATGTTATTTTTTCTATTAGACTGTGATCTTCTTAAAGGCAAGGACAGTGATTTTTCTTTGTACTCCTAGCACTTAGCACAGTGTCTGGAATTTGGTAAGAGCTTAATAAATGTCAGTCAATGGATTGATTAATATCAGACATTGATTCAGATTGTTATGACTAAGGGAAAAAGTCAGTATGAGCTCTAATCACAAGTAGAATTCTGAGGTCTGTCAGTTGGTGACCACTGGTCACTATGGTACCATGTAGGGTATGGTATGTGACTGGGAAAAAAAACCATGCAATTTCAGGAGCTTTTTTTCAGCTTACCTACCTGGCTGCCCTAAGGATAATGCTTTCCCTGGGACCTTCTGGCTTTGCTAGTTGGCCCATTTGAGAGATTTAGATGCTTCTAAACAGTGCCCTTCAAAGAACTTAGCTTGGATAAGTAAGACACAGAGGCTTATTTTCCTGCTTTCCTTATTATAGAAAAAGTCCTTATTTTTCTGAAGAGGTAGGTGGCTGATTCAAATAGGTTTAAAGGTTAAGAGATTCTTTCAGACAGCAACATTTTTCTCCCACAAAGCAGTAATACTGCTTCCCCAATTTGGCTGATGCCTTCAAAGCCCCATCAGTGGAACAAAGAGAAACTCATAGCTGCATGACTAAAAACCAAGCTATGTCCTAATAATAACACTCTTTGGCTGCTGCTGCTGTTGTTCCAATAGCACTTTCCTATAAGGCCTCTCATTCATAAGTCCCAAAGATGAGCCAACCAGTGACAGCCCACCAAACACAGGGATGACAAATAACATACTTTCAGGGTCAACATTTTAGGCAGCTCCTTCATTACAAGGCCTCCGAGTGGGAACAGAAGTCAGAGGGATGGATATTGTAGGCCCCTTGCTGCCATAGCTCCTGGGCTAGCAAGTCATTGTTTTAAATGGGGGGAGGGGGCTTATTAGGGCAGAAATACAGAGAAAGGTTGTTAGGTCAGAGAAATGAAGGCTTTAAAGAGAAAAAATGCTGAGCATTAGGGGACTTTCAATACCACTTGAGACTTCTGAGAAAAGAGAACATTAATGGGGAGTGAGGGGGCCCCCCTTTGGGGAAGGAGTATCAGTGGAAGGTCATCATAAATTCACCATTGCAAAGCTGGAAGAAAGTCCAGTCTAATCTCTTCATTTTCTGGAAGAAACTAAAGCTGAGGAACCCAAGTGATTTATTCAACATTACACAGGGAATAAACATCAATAGTCAATATTTATTAAGCACCTACTGTGTGCCAGGCTAAATGATAGAGTTACAAACACTACAATAAAAAGATAGTCCCTGCCCTGGAGGAGATTACAGTCTAATGAAGGAAGACAACTCACAAAAGACTGGAAAGGGTCGGGGAAGCATAGTGAGGAATTGTGGTAGAGGAGTCAGAGATGTCCCCGAGTAGTGCAGCCAGGTGAGAAATGAGGGGGTGTCTGAGCTGAGCTCACTCTTTAAATTGATTCCACCTTCCAATCAGAGGGGCAGAGGATGGTGAGGAGGCAGAGACCCAAGAACCACAAGTGGGGCATGAACCTCGACCATCTAGGTGTAGAGCCAGCGTACCTTGGCACTGTGCCACAAATTACTGCATTCCTGAACTGCCCAGATAAACCATATATAACCTCAAATTCACTCTCCATGAAGAGAAGGGAAGGGAAGCATGAGGAAGGGGAAAGGAAAGAGTAAGAGGAAAGGGAGAGGAGGGGAGGGGAGGGAAAGGCAGAAATGGAGAAGGGGAGGCTAGACTGCAAGGCACACAAGCATGAGCAGTCCCAGAGGAAATGCGCATTGCTAATGAAATTGATGCTTGAGCTGTAAGGAAAGCACCACTTTCTATGTATGACGCATGCGATGGTTAGGTTTTTATGATGCACTGATATGCCCTGGTTCATTGGTTGAGAAACACTAGCCTAGTGTGTAGAGTGTGTAAGATATAAAGGGCTCTATTCTCCCCAGTACTCAAATTAATCCCTGGTAGGAAATTAAGCATTCAGGGAAACTATTAACTCTTTTTGCTCCCAGGGAAGTGACAAGCAAACATCTTCTGCATTGAGAGCTAATGCAGGGCTGTTGTCAGGATCAAATGAGATAATAGATGTAAAGAGCATTGCTGTATAAATGCCTTGTGATAATGCCTTTTTGCTAGCTCCACCCCGACATGCTTTGAAGAGTTGCTTGCTATAGTAACCGAGCAGCAGTGCCCAGAATGAAGAAATAGTCTTTCTGCTCCCCGGTTTCCTTGGAGTCTGTAGGGGACAACGAGACTACACCTCCATAGTTTTACAAAAATCCTACTCCCACCCTGACCCCATAAGAAGAGACGGGAGGGTTTTCATTCATCACCAAAGATTTGAATAAACCCTAATAATAACCTGCTGCTCCATTGGGTCTTAGGGGTCTGGAAGGGAAAAGGAAGCCATTGAGGTTTAACCCAGTTATCAAAAATAATGCTAATACTCAAGAAAGCTGCTTAGCCATGAATTATCATGTCTGGGTGAGTACCAGCTTCTTCTGGGAATGGTAGGATCATAGATTTAGGGCTGGGAGGGACTTCAGCTATGATCGAGTCCTTTATTTAATGGATGAGGAAACTACAGTGTGGAGGTTACATGGCTTACCTAAGGTCACACAGCTAATGTATAGGATCATGATTTAATGTTGGGAGGGACTGCAGAACCCATCTCCTTCAAAATCTGCCTTTTGCAGATGAGAAAACAAAAACCCAGGGGGCTGGGCTGACTTTTCCAATGTCACAGACTTAGTAAGCATGGGGGGAGGGGGGAGTTTGAATGGTAGCCTTCCAAACTCCCCAGAAGTACTCCCAAACTTCCAAACTTCCCAATGCACCATACTGCCTCTTTTCTTAAATAAAGTAGCAGAACTAGCATCTGAACGCAGGTCCTCTGATGATAAGTACTGAAGAATGGGAAACTAACTCAGAGACTGTGTGGTACTCGGGAGTCAGGAACACTAGAGTTAAAATTCTGCTTCTAGTACTTATTAGCTGTATGATCCTGGCCCAGTCATTTAACATCTCTGAGCCTCTGTTTTCTCAGATCTAAAATGGGATAATAATAAATAATAATTGTGTTAACATTTATAGAGCACTATGTGCCAGCCACTGTGCTAATTGCTCTACAATTATGATCTCATTTGATCCTCACAACAAAACCTGAGAGGTAGGTGGTATTATTGTCCCCATCTTGCAGATGCGGAAACTGAGGCAAACAGAGGTTAAGTGACTTGTCCAGGGTCACACATCTAGTAAGGCTATAAGGTCACATTTGAACTCAGATCTTCCTGGCTCCAGGCCTGGAGCTCTATCCATTCTTCGTACCCACTAGCTCCCTGAAAATACCTTACAATGAGCCCCAAATGAGACAATGGATGTAAAATGCTTTGTAAATCTCCAAGTCAGTTGTTGTTGTTGTTGTTGTTGTTACTCATAAGACGAGACATTCTGAAGTCAAATGTAGAACTAGACTTGCCACTCTGCCCCCTGCCACCCCAGAGACTCTTCACATGCATTGTTTTCTCCTTAGGTCTAAGGAATGCTCCAGCCTCTTTCCAAAGACTGGCTACAGCTATGACAAAAAGCCAGCAGCTTGGTGGTATGGTAGATAGTCAGCAAGACTCATCTTCCTGAGTTTAAATCTGACCTCAGACACTTGTTAGCTGTGTGACCAAGTCACTTAAGCCTGTTTGCCTCGGTTTCTCCCTCTGTAAAATGAGCTGGAGAAAGAAATGGCAAACATCTCCAGTACCTTTGCCAAGAAAACCCCAAATGGGGTCACAAAGAGTCAGACATGACTGAATTGACACAACAGTAACAGTGACAACAAAAATGACTAAAAGCAAATATGGAATTCAGGCCTGTTAGAAATAAGAAAAATCCCCAGAGCATAGCCTAGGCAAAGTTGGCAGGTCCATAGGATGTTTGCCCCTCACTTCTGTGGGATCACAGGCCTAGGGACAGAAGGAATCTCGGAGACCATCTAGTCCAACTCCTCTCCTTTTACAGATAAAGAAACTGAGGCCAAAAAGGCCAAAGTCCCAGAGGTAGTAGGAGTCAGAGGTGGGCCCTCTGATTCAAGAGCTAGTGCTCTTGTCATTGTCCTAGAAGTACTCCCAAAGCCTCAAATGCTCCTGGGTTCCATGGACAGCGGTCTAGGTAGTTTACCTACGGCTTTAATTAAACAGCTCCAGCTCCTAGACTCTCTGGAAGAACAACCGACCCAGAAGCTGATACAGAATTCAGTGACTGCTCCTTCAGGCTTTGTATGCTAGGCAGGGTGGAGCATGTTCCGCCTGAGCTGGGATATCTTCACCAAGAGGTGACATTTCTGCAGTCTCTCTGCCCTAGGGTGCAATTCAAAGATTTGTGATTCTTCCATAAAGCCCTGGGTGATTTAGCGTCCAGTTACCTTGGAGATGGCCCTTATCCCTCCCCTGGGGCCTTCTTGGCATTTGGGCTACTTTTCAAACTCCCTATCCGTGCTCCCCAGCACTGAGCACAGGGCATTTCCAAGGAGGGCTGTTTTCTATGGAAGGAATTCCCAGCCTCTGATTGTCACAAGGAGTCACAACATATTGACCCCAGTGGCACCCTGCCAGGCCCATCTCTTCAGTGAGGCCTTCTTTCTTCTGATGAGACACCCATCTTTTGTTGCAGCCATTGAAATACCATATATCTGCACCAGCAGCACAACTGGGGCCCTGTAGGCCAGAGAAAACCACAGCACCTCATCTTGTGTCCTTCTACTTTCCTATCTTAGCTTGTCAGGGAAAATCTTTTATTTTTTTACTCAGAGCGGTCTGCCACTGATTGTTGTTTCTGAGTTTGAGTAGAAATAATGATTGTTAATTTTAAAAAACAACAGGTTGCCCAGTCTGTTGACAATATCTCCCATCAAGACATATGCTCCATCGTGCTAGAAGCATGTCGATGCCAAAGCAGGCTTGTTTCTCAGGTTGTTTTTTTTTTCCCCAAAAGTCCTACAGTACTGAGGTGCCTGTGAGTCTGTTAAATATTTACTCGGGCTGTCTTGGATGACTGTGGTGAATCTGAGTGCACTGTGGGAGCAGCAGAGGGACAAGCTGGACACCTGCCTGAATTTTACAAACTATTGAAGAGGTGCTGAATGGCCTATGTAATATATTTTGGGGTAACTTTATGGTTTTATCAGTTTTGTGTTAAGTTGTAAAAGCCACATTTCCCCTTCCCCCAGCTGTACTGTGTCTTTCCCAGCCCCAGCCTAGAGGTATTTCCTCTCAAACCATTAACTCTTCATTCAAGGTACTATCTCCTTTCATCCTAGCAAACCAAACCCATCTACTTGCAAATCAGGATGGGTACATCTCATTTGACCTGACCTCAAATCTGTGACTGCTGGTGACCTTATGATGTATCAGGGCTCAAACCACACCCCCCACCCCTTCTCTCCTGCTGGTTATCCCAGTGTATTATGTGTAAAACACATGCACAGTTGATGTCAATGGTGCATGTCCCTTTAAGTATTAACCACTCCCTGGTCTCTCCTTAACTCCACCTTTGTACAACTCATTAGCCTAATGCGCTTGTGACTGACAGCCATATGTCTTAAAAACTGTGTTTCACTTCCTGTTCTTTGCAGATGGCCCTTTCTAGCTTTTTCTCATTCTAGCAAGCCATCTGCCCACTGCAGGGCGTCACACTTCCAGACTTTCTCTGACTCCCCCCCCTTGCCCCTTGCAAGCTTTTCCTAGCCAGGTTTCCTCACTCTACCCATTTTTGTCCTGTGAATCAATAAACTTTTGAAAATCTGCTAAAAGACAGCTGAGCCTGTAATTCTTTTCAGACGCGAACCTAGAAAGGATTTCTCATTAGAAATCCCCCCAAAACCTATCCCTCATCATTTTTGGCGAGCCAGCCAGGAGATAGTCTGAGGACTCAGCTGCCCTGCTATCAGGTGAGCCCATATCTTGCCTTCCTCTGTACATTGGTTCTCCTCTCCCCTTGGAGGGTTGTTGGTTCTCCTCTCCAAGCTGTGCCAGCTTGGAGGGACATTGGTTTTCCTCTCCAAGCTGTGCCAGCTTGGAGGGACGTTGGGTGCTCCACTCAGAAAGCTGAGATAGCGAGCAGAGGCTACAGAGGGTCTTTGGTGAGGGCAAGAAGGTAGGGTGGCTCAGTATCACTCTTAGGAACAACTGGCAAAAGCTTGGTTTACAGGGCCATAAGGAAAAAAAAAAGTCATGTGTTCTTTTGCAATACTGCTTGGCTCTAGGCAAGGAAGAGTGGTCTAGAACACACTTCTTACACCCCTGAAAACCCCAGAGTTTTGATCCCTCACTTGGCTGCCTACTAAGGAAATCCCTCCCATTTTTGGCAAGGAAAGCAAGCTGCTAAGGGGCTTGGTCTTTTAAAAAACCTTCAATCCCTGAAAGGTCTGTTCCCGGCTGCTCTCAAACCCAGCAGCCTCGGTACTTCCTGGTTCCACCTTGTCTCTAGGACTCGGTGGATGGACCACAACTCACAGAATCCTTCTCTCCATCCTTCCCTTACCTGGGGTGGAATTTCTCATCTCCCGAAGCCCCTGATTGGTCTACTCTCTCTCTCCATTTTGAGGGAATTTTCAAAATTTTGGGGGGCATTTGTATTTTGTCTTTTCTTTCTGCTAAAAGTAAAGGGGGGGAGGAGGTATAACTAGCTTTATCAAGGGCCCCCCCACCCCCGCAACAGCCCTGGGCACCAAGCAACACTGGTAGGCATGCAGAAGAACCTCTCCTTTCAACCCCAGGATGTGGAGAGAGGAGAGAAGCCTCAGGATTTGGTAAGTCCAGTTTTTATGTCATGAATGGGAAAAACTTTATTTCTGTATAACTTGACATGGAATTTTATAGTCATCAGACTAGTAATTAATTGGGTTTTATTTCTAAGTTTGAACTTGTGTTATCTGTGTTGTAAGAAAAGCTATTTCTTTTGCAATGTTTTAAGATTGTGAACTAAGTTATTCAGGCAACTGTTTTAATGCTCAAACGTAAAGCTGTTAATTGGCACTGTGTATAGAAAGGAGGAGACTGATAAAAAATGTTTCCCTGAACAAGTCCTCCTGCAGGTATGAGAAAGGAAAAACGGGGGTATCCCCAAGCCCCTCCCTAAGTCCTTCTCAGTTATTTCTTATGTTGCAAAAGCCTCTAGAAGCTCCAAGGAATTGACAGTAAATGGAATTCCTTACATTTGTGACACCTGGTAAAAAATTTCATTGCTTAAAGCTGGTGCTAAGCTGTGGCTAGCGAAGCTTGTTGTTTTAGGTAAAAGGCATTTGGGACCAACTAAATTTTGTTTGGAGTTTAAGTTTGGGTATTGTAGCCCACATCAAAGGCCACAAGCCACTCAGAGGAGTGTGATCCTATGCTATATACAGGTGGAAGTCTTTCTCTGATAAAAGCCGAAGGAACAATTTTAGCCTCACCTAAAATGGGCTTCCTCTGGTATTTACCCATGAAATTCCTTGGAAAAGGAATGTTGCCCACCTATCCTGAGTCTAGCTATGAGGTAGCACTGAAAACCACACGGATGGATATCTGTGACTTTACCCAAATTTAAACAGTCAAGGATGGTTATCCTGTCATATTTGGAATGTCACGTGCCCCTGCCTACCTTCTATAGCAAGTTTCAATTATCAAAGCAAGTAGCCAGTAAAAGATTTGGACCATCTTGTTTTGAGGTTAACAAGTGTAAGGAATTGCTGAAAAAGGGATAATGGTTTTTGAGAGAATTTGGAAAGGTAAATAAAGGTTTGATAGGAAATGTAAAAAAAACTGGATAAGAAGGTTTGGGACAAATGAGGGTTTATCCAAGTGCCTCCTGTCCTGAGACAGTTGATATCAATTTTGGAAAGGTTTAAGTATGTTGAAAGTGTGTGAGGAAGTATTTTTAGAAAGTAGAAAAGATCTGTAACTTGATGCTAAAATTTTGAGTAAAGCAACAGGTTCAAATTGATTCTTCTAGAGAACTCTATGTGTATAAGATTGGATTTCAAAAATTTCTCTATCATGGAAACTCAAAACTTGAGCATGTTTGGTAAACTGTTTGTGAAACTTTATTGTGCCTATCCTTGCATGGCTAGAAAACTGAACTATTTCTATGTGCCTTTGGTGTTAAATCATGTTTCTGTGAGCCCCCTGGTAGGTCTGACTTTGTGAATATCCCTGCTCCTGAGTGAACCTCTAAGTCAAGGGACCTGAAAGATGACATCAGATGCAGCTCCAGACCCTGAACAGGAACTGCTATAACTCTGTTTTGTACCTTCATTGTGTTACTTCCATCTCCCTTACTGTTACCACTATATTTGGGTATAAATGTCAATAATGTTCAGATGGGTCATTTGAACTCTTGGCTATTATGAAAATGTATACAGTGGTTTAAACTTTTAAAGTTATAATTTAATTCCTGTCTAAGGGAGTTTGGAAATGCATTCACCTAAAGTTTTTTTAGTAGAATATAAGTTGTAAACGTTTCTAAATTATGTAATTGGGAATATTTATAAACTCTGTATGGTAAAACAATTTTCTCAAGTTATCTAAGGAACTGCTATATGTGTAATGTTTTGGACTTAAGAAATTAGAATTTAAAGATATTTGTAATTGTCACTAGAACCAAAAGAAGCAGTTAAAATGATTAGCTCAGCATATTGTAAACTGGTATCTAAAATATGAGCAGGAATGGGTATCATCTATGTTGTAACAAAGGCAATTTTTGTTTGTTTGTTTGTTTGTTTAAATGTTGTTAAAACTAGAACTATGTTGTTAAAAGGAATAGAAAATGGGGAATGGGACACTCTAACCTGAGTGCTGTAATATTTTCTGAAATAACTGTAATTTGGAAAATAAGGTAAACTTATAATCTTGATCTGGAGGACAAAAGCCTCCATTCACTTTGGAAATGCAATTAATGCTATAATGTCATTGTGTTATTTATTATGGTATATAAACTGAAAAATCCTCTTATATTGTAAAAATGGAGTGACAGCCAGGAATGCTGTCAGTTTTATCTGAACTGGGTTGAAACTGAAAGATGGAAAAATTGTGTAAAATGTAATGTAATATGTTGTTACTCCTGCTACTCAGAAAACCAGGTATATACACTTTTACCTGTAGTTATGAATGATCTTCTGTGCAAGGTAATTTGGAAATGTGTTTTTGTCTCAATTTGAAAAATATATCCAGCTAAATTAAGGTCACTGTATTGGTAATTAAATGGGTTTTGAATTTAAAAGCTTAAATATAAGAACGTAATAGTTGTGTTACTGGTAAACAGTTGTGGTATGATATTTTGAAGTATTGTAACTTAAGAAATTATAAACCTTCAAGTTTTTCTATATTTAAAAGGAAGTTCAGGGGACTGCTTATAGAGTCCCTATCAGATCAATTAAGGGAATCTCTACACCCCTCCACAAGGAAGGAGGGTGGGGGAGGGGCAGCAGTTAAAAGGAAAAAGCCCCACTGATCGAGTCAATTTTGAAACTGGCCCTTTAAAGTTGGTATAATTGATTCTACTAATTGGTTTTTGGTAATAATTTGAAATATATCTGGAATATAGAATATAATTTGGAATATTTCTGTTTTAAATCTGAAGTTGTAACTAAGCAAAAGTTAACATCTGTAACTGAGTGTATTCGTAAAAGACTCAATTCCTAAAGTATCTCTTCTAATTAGAGGATAGACAAGCTTTGTGAAACAAGTATGTATGTCTGCTATTCAGTTGTGAGGTTTAAGTCAGAAACCTCTGTTGTTTAAGGTTAATAGTCTGAGCGATGGATTATACTAGCCCATGCTCACTCTACTTCTGGTTATTTTTTCTTACTGCTTGTGGCTCTTGTTTATTTAATCTCTTTGCTAGATTTGTCTCTTCTAGACTGAGGGCACCCCCACTTTCAGATGATTATCAACCACTGCCTGAAGTAACCCCTTGGATCTGACATCTGCTGAACATTGGCCACCGCCTCCCACCTCCTGACTGATGGACCCTGAGAGGCAGGGACAGCTATGTCCATTCTCAGCAAGAAGCAGCCTGTATCAGGGCTCAAACCACACCCCCCACCCCTTCCCTCCTGCTGGTTGTCCCAGTGTATTATGGGTAAAACACATGCACAGTTGATGTCAATGGTGCATGTCCCTTTAAGTATTAACCACTCCCTGGTCTCTCCTTAACTCCACCTTTGTACACCTCATTAGCCTAATGAGCTTATGACTGACAGCCATATGTCTTAAAAACTGTGTTTCACTTCCTGTTCTTTGCAGATGGCCCTTTCTAGCTTTTTCTCATTCTAGGTGGCCATCTGCCCGCTGCAGAGCATCACACTTCCAGACTTTCTCTGACTCCCCCCCTTGCCCCTTGCGAGCTTTTCCTAGCCAGGTTTCCTCACCCTACCCCTTTTGTCCTGTGAATCAATAAACTTTTGTAAATCTGCTAAAAGACAGCTGCACCTGTAATTCTTTTCAGACGCGAACCTAGAAAGGATTTCTCATTAGAAATCCCCCCAAAACCTATCCCTCATCACTATGAGAGACGGTCACTTGTGCCAATATCAAGAGAATGTTGGCTACCACTGACTGATAGGTAGAAAAATTCTTCAGTACGTTAATTATCTTGGAAGCAAAGCTTTGAATGGGAAGAAAAGAAGCAACAGTAGGTAAAGAAAGCATGGAATTGAGTCTCACAGGCCCTAAGTCCTGTTTTGGGCACAGCTGAGAGATGTAATTGTAGGTGATATTGTGAAAAAAGATTTACTACCTTTCCTTTTGAACACTAAACTTTCATCCATTATTATTTTGGACCAGATCTATGATTTCCTTGGCTTTGGGAACTCCAGGTGAGGGACTACCCTCTTTGAAAGCGGATGAGTGCCAGCTGCTCTTGAACTTATGGCTGCTAGGTGGCACAGTAGTCTGCTAAGTTCAAATTTGGCCTCAGACACTTACTAGCTGTGTGACTCTGGGCAAGTCACTTAATCCTGTTTGCCTCAGTTTCATTGTCTGTAAAATGAGAAGGGAATGGCAAACTGTTTTGCCAAGAAAACTTCAACTGGAGTTGAAAACTTCCGCTTCATGTGGAGTTGGACTCAACTGAAAATGAATGAATAATAGCAATCTGTAACTTATAGGATCCAGAGGTTAAATAACTTGCCAAGGTCACACAGCCAATGTGTGTCACATGTGGCACTGGGAAGCAGCATCTTCCTGACTCCAAGGCCAGATTTCTAGCCGTCATCCTCTCCTGCGTCTCATTATTGTTGATTAGGACTGCTTGTGGATAGAGAGAAAGCTTACCCCTGTGGGGAAGCACCTCTTTCATCCACAGAAAAAAGTCAAGTTGTCAAAAAGCTTTCCAGTTAGAGACCCACTTAACAACCACATTCACAGACCAAATTCCACCAGGAGCCAAGAATAAAAACAACAAACAAAACAAACAAAAACCCATGCTGCAATAGAGGGCACCATATAGAATTAAATGCCCTGGGCACTTGTAAACATCACTCCTAACCTTCGACCAATAGGTCATATCATGAGAGGTAGAAGGCTTAGTCAAAATTGGGGAACCTGCATCCTCAAGGCTACATGTGGCCCTCTAGGTCCTCAAGTGCTGTCCTTTGACTAAATCCAGACTTCACAGAATATATTCAGATTCAGTCAAAGGGCTTCACTTAAGGACCTAGAAAGTCACATGTGGCCTTGAAGCCACAGGTTCCCCACCCCTGACTTTGGTGACGGTCTTCCAATCTGTCTCAGGAAATCCATAGCCAATCAGTAGCCAAATTTCATTTTACTATCTCAGTATCTTTCATACATGCCCATTCTCTCTACTCACACAACCTCCATGTTCATGCCCTCATATTATAAGAACTACCTAACTGATTTCCCTGCCTCAAGTCTCTTCCATTCCAATCCACCTTCTGTACATTGGTCAAAGTGATATTCCTAAAACTTGGATCTGACCACGTCGCCTGCCTACTTGGTAGGCTCTAAATGCTCCCCGGTGACTCTAGGATCAATTATGATTTCATCTTTATCTCACCCTCTTAAAATTTCCATGCTTGTGTAAATTTTCTAGTCTATAGATTATTACTATAGTAGTACATGTATGTAACTTAAAAGTAAATGTACACATATTGAGATGCATACTTAAAATTGTTATTGATAGAAGCATGTGATCCAAAAACATTTGGTGCCCACTGTCCTGGAGAGCTGCATGGATGTAGATCTCTTCAAGAGAACTCTCTGTGTGTTATCACCCCCTGAATTTCTCTGTCAGACGCTGACTTCTGCACAGACTTCCCAAGGACATAGCTTAGGTGTGTGAGCTGGCAATGAATTTGGGCCAAAGTCAGAGCAAAGGCTTAATCTGTGGGGCAAAGAGGACTGGGATGGGGACTTCACAATTTATCTAAGTCATTCTCACCTTCTCTTGGATCCAGAATGGAACTAGGCTTACTTTGCTCCTTCTGAAGCATCCCCAAAGGAGTCTACCATATTTCTTTTAATTCTACCTATGATCATATTACTTTTTTTGTGTGACCCATCATGCTTTTGACTCATGGTAAGCTTACAGTGAACTAAAACTCCCAACTCTGTTCATCAAAAACAGTTGCCTACCCATAAATCCTTCATTTTGTTTTTGTTTAGTCATTTTCACTCATGTCCAACTCTCCATGATCCCATTTGGGGTTTTCTTGGCAAAGATACTGGAATGGTTTGCCATTTCCTTCTCCAGCTCATTTTACAAAGGAGGAAACTTAGGCAGAGTTAAGTGACTTGCCCAGGGTCACACAGCTAGTAAGTGTCTGAGGCCAGATTTGAACTCAAATCTTCCTGACTTCAGGCCCAGCACTCTATCAACTGCTCTACCTAGCTGCCCCCGCCCCGCTCCCATATCTGCCCAGTTTAATTTTTTTTAGGCCATCTATCATTTCAGCCTAGATATTTTTAGATCCTGACTCTACTGTCCAACACACTCTTGGTTTCTTTCAGAATTATGTCACCTTCATATTTTATAAGCATGACTTTATGCCTTTATCCAAGTTATTGATAAAAATGTTAAATAGCTGAGGACCAAGGGAAGAACCCAGAGACAATCCACACTACATCCTTGCAGGATGAAATGGAGTAATTAATAGTATTTCTTCCAGCCTGGTGACTTAATCAATTCTGAATCTACCCAACTATACTACCTTCTAGCCCATAGTACACTTTTTTTTTTTAATGAAGACAGACTGAGGAAATTTTTTTAATGTTTTGGTAAAATTTAGGTACAGTACTTGACAAATTCTTGCTGTTTTTGTGGATATATTTGTTAAGTGCTTACTGGGTTCAAGGCATTGTTTTAGATTGTGTGTATTTTGTGGGGTTTAAGCCTGCTCTTAAAGTACACACAGGTAGGATTTGGACAGGTAGAAGGGGGGAAAAACTAGGCCAGGGTGGAGATGAAAGCAAAGATATTAGATCTGAATGACTATGAGACAGGTGAGAGCAAACCGATTGAAAAAGAGATTTCTTATTAGAAAACAAAGGGATTTGATAATTGACAACAAAGAGAAGGCAAAACCACTCAATTCTTATTCAGTTTCTGTTTGCTCTACCAAAGATCCTGGCATAATTACTAGAGGACTGATCTTTCAGTTGGGAAGACTTGGGTTCATATCCATAGTCATACTGGCTGTGACCCTGGGTTAGTTATTGTACTTCCCAATACTGAAGAAAGTGAGCTCTTTAAGGTTATAAGCCACAGATAAAGTGCTAGCTGCATTAGTAGAGGGTGTTTCTTCATCTGGAAGTTCTCTGTGCCAATGAAATCATAAGGCCTTTCTGTCAAAGAGAATGATCTTTGGAATGAAAAGGACCTAAAAAGGGTATTGATGCCCAAAATAAATTGAGACAGCAAGAGAGTACCTAGCTGGCTTTAAGGAATTCAAACCACCAGGTCTAGATAAACTACATCCTCAGATACTAATGACTGCTGAACCACATACATCAGCATCATTGCAAGAGTATGGAGGGTGTGAGAGAAGCAATGTGGACGAAGGGTCAGTTTCTCCCGAGACCCTACCACAAGTGATGGACTGGATTAGTTTCCCCTACATGGCAGGGAAGCCATCCCCAAAACCTGATTGGGGCTAAAGGTTAAGTTGTTGATGAGATATCTCAATTGCTAAGGATATAAAAAGGTCAGTCCTTGAGAAATCAATGCCCCTCAGACTTGACTGAGGTCACATTGTCATATGGATACCACACCCATCTGATCCTACATAACCTGATGATCAGATGCATTTCCATATGAATATGGGAGAAGAACTGACTACCCAAACCAGTGATGTCTCCTTGTAGACTCTCCTTTCTATACCATTGTCACGTAAACTTTTAAAGTATTAAATGGGGGAGTGGCTAGGTGGCTAGGTGGCACAGTGAGTAGAGTGCCGGCCCTGGAGTCAGAAGGACCTGAGTTCAAATATGATCTCAGGCACTTAACACTTATTAGCTGTGTGACCTTGAGCAAGTCACTTAACTCCAATTGCCCTGCCTTCTCCCCTCCAAAAAGAATTTTAAAAATTTTAAAATAATTTTAAAAATAAAGTATCAGATGGTCTACCAGGGTCTCATTTTATTCCAACCCTCAACCTGAACCATTGGACTAGCAGAGGGTATGAAATCTGCCTCAAGATTCCTCAAGATCAGATAAGGGCCAGCATCCCAATTTTCACAAGAAAATTAGAATAGAATTTTCAAACTGACATAAGCCCATGAGTTTGTGTTTGATTCAGAGGAAAATTTTAGGATGTATTATTAAAGAAATGGTTAATAAACATCTAGAAAAAGGAAGCAGTGATCACTATGAGCCAATACGTCTTCAAGAACAAAGTAGCTATGTTGGTAGATCAAGGGAATGATTTAGGTATAATTTACCTAGATTTTAACAAAGCATTGTTTTTTGTAGAAAAGATGTGAGATGAATGAAAAGCCCAAAAGACAGAATTTCTGGGTAATTAAAAATAATCAATTTATTAGTTAGGTTAGCTGATATTCAGTAAATTTATGGTCAGTGGTTTCTCTCAGTAACCAAAAACAAAACCATGGACATCCCTGAATACTTAAATACCTTTAGAAAAGGGGGTACCCCAACAAGTGAAAATCAACCCTGACTGGTGAACAATTAGTGAAGGGATAGACATTTTAATGAGGAGGTGGGCTAAAAGTCTTCAGCTCCTCCTTCTGAGAGCATGGCTTGATCATGAGATTCAGTTGCCTCTAGCGATCTGAACAAAGTAATCCATCTCTACCCAAACCACTCTGGTTGGTTTTCTCCTTCATGAGCTGAGTTCCCCTAGATTCCAGTGGAGGTGTATAAGAGCATGGGCTTAATGCTTTAGGACTGGAATTTGCCTAAATTAGATTCTGTCTATACTATAAACAAAAGTAAATTCAGTGGGATCCTGCCCAAAGTCATGGAGCATATACCCTATTAGGCAGTCTCAGCTAACAGCCTTTTCCTTCAGAGACTGACTGAATGACCTATAAGAACTGGTCCCTGAATGAAGTATTAGAAAGGAAAAATCTCAATCTTAATTTAATAATTGATTATTAATATAATATAAAAATAATCACTTCTCCCAGATAGAGGCAAATGGGCTAGATGGTAGTATAGGGTGAAATAGAGTAATTAATGGTGTTTCTTTGGGTCTGGTGATTCATTCGATTGTGAAACTACCCAATTACCTCTTGGGCCATATTGCATGATTTGTTTTTCCCATGAGGGTGGGATGAGGAAATTTTTTACATCCTTAGCTAAAATTTAGGCACAACATCTGATCATTTCTTTCTTGCTGTCTTTGTAGATATATTTATTAAGTGCCTACTTTAAAAATTTGGAACTAGTTGAATAACTAGATCAAAAGAATAGTCATTAATGGCTCAGTTGGAATGGGGTACATAGATTAATATCTCAATAATACCCACAAAGCTGTGAGTTTTGTCATCTACCCATACAGATTGCAACTCATTTATAATTAAGTAGATAAAGCTTAGAGAACTTAGAGATAAAGTGACTTGTTGGTCACATGGCTATTTAGTGTCAGAGATAGGATCTGGATGTGTCTTCCTGATCACCAATACAGTACATTATCCATGCTCGGCTGTGCTATCTTACTCCCTCAAACATATACCTAGATGTACATGTGTGCATGTGTATACGTGTTTGCATATGCATTGCAATCAGATTTATCTTCCTAAAACATTAATTTTTTTGTCATATCATTTCTCTGTTCAAAAGTCTTCAGTGGCTTCCCATTGCCCTTAAAATAAAGTCTAAAATTCTCAGACTGATCTGTCTGAGATCCTCGGTAATCTCTCTCTCTCTCTCTCTCTCTCTCTCTCTATCTCTCTCTCTCTCTCTCTCTCTCTTTCTCTCTCTCTCTCCTTCCCTCTCTCTGTCTCTCCCTATCTCTCTTCTGTCTCTGTTTCTCTCTCCCCCTTCCTCTGTTGCCAGCCCTCTCTCCCTCTCCTTCTCCTTCTACCTTTCCCTCTCCCTCTTCTTCTTCCTCTCCCTCTCCTTCCCTTTTTACCTCCCTCTCCAAGAATAACTCTTGGAATCACAGAATTTCAGAGTTGGGAGAAGCTTCAGAGGCCATTTAGTTTAACCCATCCATGAAAAAGAATTCTCTCTATAACATAATCAGAAAGTGGTTATCAAACCTTTGCTTTAATTAAAGACCCCAAGTGAAGAGGGATGCCCTTCCTCCCAAGGCAGCCCACGTTATTTTGGGCAACTGTCACTGCTGCAAAGTTTTCCCTTTATACATAAAGCCTAAAAGTGCTTCTTGGCTACTGCTACCCATTGCTCAAACTTCTACCCTTTGGGACCAAACACAATTCTAATCTGTCTTCTACATGATAGGCCTTTAAATACTTGAAGATAGTCATCATTCCCTTGTAGGTTTTTGCTTTTTTTTTCCTTCTCTAGGCCAAACACTGTCAGTTCCTTCAATTTACCTGCATATGACAAAAAGTGAAGGCTCTTCACTCTCTTGATAGCCTTTCTCTGGAAACTTTTCAGTTTATTTATGTTCTACCTAAAATAGGACACCCATAACTGAACGTAATAGTGTATGTAGCTAGGGCCTGGTTAGAGCAAAAAAGCATGGCTTTTACTTGCCTAATCCTGGACACTGGGTTTTATTTTCTGCAGCCTCAGATCACCCTTGCTTCCTTGGAAGCCATATTATACAGGGGGCTTGTATTGAGCTTGTGGTCTACTAAAACTCCCAGCTCTTTCAGATGAAGCATTGTCTAGCCATGTCTTCCCCCATCTTGTGTTTAACATTCCATTTTAGGGGAATCCTCAGGCCAGCCATATTCACTCCATCATCTCTCTCGGGACATTCCTCCTGACTCTTTGGTCTTCTTTCTCCACCATGCTCTGAGCTTCTTTTTACCTACTTAATGGGCAGTAATCTGTATTGGTAGATGACAAAATCACAGCTTTGGGGGGAATGTTGAGATATTACTTATTATATATTATAGTAATACAATCATCATGTAATTCTATATTAATAAAATTATTTATAGTATATTATATAATAACATTTAATATATTTTATAATTATTATAATATATTATATTAATATAATTATTCTTGGGATATTAATATATATTAATATATGTATACTATGTATAATACATATGTAACATACATATTGTGTACTTGTGATTAATTTGAGAAAAGAAAGAAGTTATCCATCATGTTTGACCTAAATTCTTCCTTTTATAATTTAAATCCATTTCTCCTTTTTCAGTCATCAAAACCATTTCATAATGATGTTAAAATATACTAAAAGTTATGTGGTCACTCTTTAAGTTTCTTTGTCTTTAATACTTTGACAATACATTTTAAGTTTTGACTGAATGGAATATTCTGTAGACGTAGTAAAAGTTTAAAAAATATATTAAAACAACACTTATTAGTCTCCACAAATAAAAGATTTTTAAAAGTTCAAAAGTTTCATCAATGACCATTTAACCCTCCTATTCCCTTTCTTTGGTCCAACTTGTAAACTTTGGTCACTGATGCTTTCAAATCAAAGTTCAACAAATATCACACCCCTCGCACCCATACATGTCATCTTGCCTAAGGTCAATGAAACAAAAGGACACATTTGGAGAAATAAACACCACCCTAATGTTCTTATTGGGCACAGAGAAGTACTTGAACCCACAAATTAAGGATATGCAACAGCCTCCTAATTGGTCTTCCTGCCTCAAATCTCTCTCCACTTCTGTCCATTTTTGAGACTGCTGCCAGATGAATTCTCCCTAAGAATGGATCTGACCATTTGACTCCTTCATCAATGCCAGTGACTCTTTATTGACTCTAGGAAAAGATATTAACTCCTCTATTTGGGGCTTAAAGCCCTCCAACCTATTTTTCCAGACTCAGTGGACATGACTCTCCCACCCAAACTCTACAATCCAACCAAACTGGCCTTCTTTCTATTCCTCTTGCATGACACTCCTCTCATCTTCTATACACTGGTCATCCCCCAGGCCTGGAATAGAGTCTGTCCTCACCTCCTTCTAAGAGAATCCTTCTGTTTCTTCAAGTCACAACTCAAGCATTTTGTTCTGCATGAATTCTTTCCTATTCCCCACAACTGTTCATGCTTTCCCTCCAAATCCACTTTGTATTTATTTTGTACTCTCTTTATACCTATTCTTTGTATCATTATTGATATCCTTGTCCACCACATTAGGATGTAATTTCCTTGAAAGTAAGGATTGCTTCATTTTTTGTGTTGGTGTCCCCAGCATCTAATATAGTGCCTAGCAATGTAGTAGATGCATGATAAATACTTGTTCATTGATTGATTAAATAGTAAGTTGTACATAATCTTCTGGAAAGGTGAAATAGCAAACAAATGTTTTGCTATCCATGGACATTGTTGGGTGATTAACTATGTTAACTGTGTCATGTGATGTTAATCTATTCCATATAACTATGACATAAGAATTTTAAGCATTACTTTTTGGGTCTGGCCTTAGGAGCAAGGATGCAACACACCTTGACTAATCTAATCAAAGGTCTTGACCATTCAGCTAGTGCAGAATGTTGGACAAATTATAATTTAGGGATAAACAAATACATCAGACCGTGTGTAACACTCCATTGTTGATACAACAAGACATCCAAACAGCTGGTTGCTGGGTTTTTTTTTATCCTTGGGGCATCATTGAGCCCTAATTATCTCCCAAATTACTGAAATCCATGAAAATATCCTTGCTTATTTCTTACTGGGTTCAGCCACAAAGCACTATTTGTCCAACAGTTCAGCAAAGCCATCTGTAGCCAAATGAGCTTCCTAGAGGCTTCAGCCACAAGAATCCTCTAAGACTAAATTACATGGTTCTTAATGCTTCAATTAAATGTAAGACCCTTTTTAAAAATTGATAACAATATGACAAGCCACTTATTTGTTAGCTCTCTGAGCTACCTAGGTCAGTTAGTTGGAGAATGAGGTATGAATGAATCCAATGTTGTGGGCTAATTAGTTTTTCCCAGAGGAAAAAAACCAACCGTGGCCATACTTTCCACTTTCTAGACATGGCCGACTGCCTCAAAACCTGATGCTATTGGTCATAGGAAGCTCAGAGTATAAATTGTTCAGTACAACCTCTCACCACTACTACAAGAACGTGAAACAAATATATTACTAATGACAAGTCATTTGTTAGTGGTGGCATTTGTGTATGTAGAAGCACCAGGGGCCATGCAGAATGGGCAAAACTGTCCTGTTTGGTCCTGGGCAACTGCATCAGTTGCTTCAGTACCAAGAATGTTGGACCTTTTTGAATTTGTCATTCTTCTATTGGCCACTGTACAGAAAGAGCCAATAATTCCATAGACTTTTAAAACAGAGTGACTTGCTTTTGGTCTGGTTCTTTCTTCCCACCGTTGGGAAGCTGACACATGGGAACTGCTCCATGTTACCAGGGTCAGGGGAAGGGCAGCAGCCTTCTTCCCCCACCCCTCCAGGAATAGACTGAAATCGTCCTGACATGGTCTCCAGAAAAGAGTGAGCCAGACCACAGGTGGATCGCTCTCTTTTAAAGAACCCTGAGTCATCAGCTCTTCCTTCTCAGTGACCAAAAAGGGGTTAGTTCAGTCATCCCAAAGCCCCACGTCCCTTGGCATTGAGCTAGCATGGATGGTCAGCTAGAGGCAGGCAAGGCAACTTAGGACATACTTCCATGACCAACATCCTATAAATAATCCCAGTCCAATTTATCTAGTGTTTTACAAAGTGTTTCCTCACAATAGCCTTGTGAGGTAAACGGTGAACAGGTATTGTACTCATTTTACAAATGATCCAACCAAGTGTCAGAGGGGTGAAGCAACTCCCCCAAGATCATGCCATTTGTGAGTGCCAGAGCTGAGACTCAAATGTAGGCTATATGACACTAAGCCATTCGCTTTTTCCATTCCCACCAAACTGCTAGGGGCTACAGATGTTTGTATACAAAACACAAAAATCATTTACAATAAAACCAAATGTATGAATAACATCACCACACTCTGGACTCTCTCTAGCTTCAAAATCTTTCCATTAGAGCCAACTGGGTAGTTAGGCAGCCGTGTTAACTCTGTCAGGTCAGGAACTGCTTCCTGCATTTCTCAGCTTTACCACAGTCAGGGGTATCTTAGCAACTGAATGAAGTTAATGTGGCTTCCTGAGAATCTGAGTTAATACTAAAATACTAGGGAGTCTATGACCCAGTATTGGGGTGAGTGGGGGAAGGTGTTTTATAGCACACATACTTTGGGTTACATTTTTTTTATCTGAGCTGCTAATATGTGGCCAGAATTTTGGAATTTATTCTTTCATTTAACAAGCATTTATTAAGTGCCTATAATGAGTCAGTAATACAAAGACAAAAATATAACAGTCCCTGACTTCAAGGAGCTTACATTCTACAGGGGAAATGATGAATATGTATTTATTCATATATATGCTTACATACTATGGATATATGCATATATACTATATATTTATATATATTCTGTTGTTGTTGAGTTATTTTTCAGTCATATCTGACTCCTGGTGACCCCATTTGGGGTTTTCTTGGCAAAGATACTGGAATGGTCTGCCATGTCCTTCTCTAGCTCATTTTACAGATGAGGAAACTAAAGCCAACAGGGTTAAATGACTTGCCCAGGGACACCGAACTATTAAGTATCTGAGGCCAGATTTGAACCCAAGAAAATGAAACTTCCTGATTCCAGGTTTGGTGCTCTATCCACAGCACCACCTAGCTGCCCTTGTAGACACACACACACACACACACACACAATGTGTGTAGTATATATGTAGTATATTACATACTATATGTTTGCATACATATACTATATATGTGTCATATCTAATGTAGTATGATACACATATATGTATCAGAAGTCTATATGTGTGTATACTGTGTATATATAAATATTCTATACATATATAGTGGGTTGTGCATACATACATACCTACAAGCTAGTGTGTGCATAAATGCACTCTATATATACATATATACTATATACACATTAGTGTATATGTATATACACAATGTATAATAATATATATATAAATAAATAGATACATACATATATGCCCACCCTCACACCCAAATTGGCGGGGAGGGTGAGTGTGTGTGTGTGTGTGTGTGTGTGTGTGTGTGTGTGTGTGTGTGTGAGTATTTATAGGCTGGAAGTCCAGGGGGAACTTGTGGGCCCTTTCCAGCTCTTTGGCATAAGACTATTAACTTGCTTCTTTTCTGACCTAGGGAGGTTCGTGCTGAACTTAATACAGATTCCCTCTTCAGCTCCAACTCAAGAGATCCCTCAGCCTCAGTCTCCCCAGCAGCAGGGATTTTGGGCATAAGCCCCAATGCCTAGCCTATCTATATGTTTTCAAAATATCCTATTGCTTCTATATTAGAATCACAGAACTTTAGAGCTGGCAAACCCTGCTGGTACAGTTTTACAGTTGGAGAAACTGAGGCCTGGAATGCTGCTGTGAATCACTCCAGATCACCCAACTAGTTAGTGGAAAAGTCATGACGAGACCCAGAGCCTCCTGACTGTGGGTCTGCTGCTGTTTTTAACTGCACTGCAGCTGCTTGCCAAAGACGCAAGCCAGGGCTGGAGCAAGGTTATAAAGAGAGGAATGCGCTTTTGCTTCAAAGAGTGATCAGATGTTCAGCACAAAATGTTTCCCAAGTTGTAGATAGAAGCATCCTTTTCTCTTAAACCCGTCAATCTGGAATGCCTCCTCTGATGAGGATTGCTAGTCAAATCAACGGACAATTGAGTGATGGAACACAGCCTTCTTTCTCCACTCAGCATTTCCAGCCTGTGGGACAGATGCCAGAAACCTAATGAGTTCCAGGGAGAGCTGCATAGCACTTCATCAACCCCAAATCCCACTTGCATATGCAACCTCTTTAGATTCTAGCTGACATTTTCAGAACTGTTGCAACAACAGGCAGCTAGGTGGCGCAGTAGATAGATAGCTGGATCTGGAATCAGGAAGATTGGAATTCCAATCCTGCCTCAGATCCTAAATAGCTGTGTGACCTTGGGCAAGTCATTCAACCCCAGTTTGCCTCAGTTTCCTCAACTGTAAAGTAAGAACAATAACAGCACCTATCTCTCAGCATTGTCATGAGGATCAAATGAGAACATATTTATAGAGGTTAGCATAGTGCCTGGTAGACAGTAAGCTCTGCAGAAATATTGGCTATCATTATTATCTGTATAGCACTTTTAAGGTTTGCATATATTACTCCATTTGATTTTCACAACGACACTACAAAGCAGCCGCCATTATTATCCCCACACTACAGATGAGGAAACAGACCGAGGGAGGTTGTGATTTGCTTAATGTCACAGAACCAGGAGGTACCTGAGGCAGGATTTGAACTATGGTCTTCTTGACTGAGAGAGCCTTCTAGCTCTTACTGAAGGGTGATACAGTAATTAGAGCTCTGGATTTGGAGTCAGAGAACCCTACCTTGGGCAAATCATGTCATTCTCCTTGGCCTCTGTTCTTCATCTGAAAGATAAGGGGTTTCAACTAGCCAATCTGTGAGGTCCCTTCAAGCACCATGCTTAGGGGGGCTCACCCTCAATGCTCATTTATTTTGGAGGGGGGAAGGCGAGGCAATTGGGATTAAGAGACTTGCCCAAGGTCACACAGCTAGTAAGTGTATCCAGTGTCTGAGTTCAAATTTGAACTCAGGTCCTCCTGACTCCAGGGTCAGAGCTAGCTGCCCCCTAACTGCTCATTTTTATTTTATTTCTATGTGCCAGGGTGACAGCCTAGAATGGGGACAGTGATTCCAAAAACATCATGCTCCTTTCCAAACAAGCTCACTCCTCCACACCTCCAGCTATGTAGCGACCCTGATGGGGGCCTGGCTCCGAGGGAGGAAGCCCTTTACTTCAATCCGTTCTTCTCTACTTGCAGAACTTACTGTGTGGCTCTGGGTGTGCTGATGGACTTCTCTGAGTCTCATTTCTCCCACTCTAAAATGAATATAACAATGCCTGCAGCATCTGTGCCAGAGTATTGTTGTGAGGATCAATGAGGTCATGGATATAAAGCACTTTGCAAGCTATAATATTATTGTTATTTTTAACACCAATAATAATAGTTAGCATTTATGTAGCATCAGTTATATGCCGAGCACTGTGCTGAATGCATTACGATTATTACCTCATTTGATCCTTACAACAATTCTGGGAGGTAGGTACTATCATTATCTCCACTTTACAGCAGAGGAAACTGAGGCAAACAGGTCAAGTGACATGCCCAAGACCACACAGCTAGTAAGTGCCTACGGCCAGATTTGAATTCTGATCTTCCTGACTCTAGGCCTACTGTTCTTTTATTGTTGTTATTAGTACTGCCAATTTTTCTTTTGGGTGGCTAGGTGGCCAAGTGGATAGAGGGCTGGACCTGATGTTCACTGGCTGTGTGACCCTGGGTAAGTCATTTAACCTTGCCTACAAAATTTTTTGTCTAAAGAGACACAATATAATTTCTCCAGAAATATTTCATACCTTACTTTCCTTTTATCTAGTTGAGCATATTACTTGTTAAGCAACCTACATATTGAGGATAGGCAGCTAGGTGGTGCTGGTCCTGGAGTCAGGAAGACCTGAGTTCAAATCCGGCCTGACACTAGCTGTGTGACCCTGGGCAAGTCACTTAACCCTGTTTGCCTCAGTTTCCTCATCTGTAAAATGAGCTGGAGAAGGAAATGGCAAACCACAATATCTTTTCCAAGAAAACCCAAAAAGGGCCATGAAGAGTCAGACATGGCTGAACAACAACATGCATAAGAAGGATTGGATAATGGGTTGGAGTGAGTTGTTGGTGGGTTTCTTTTAGTTCCACGGACAAAAGTAGGAGCAATGAGATCCAAAAAAGTAGATTTTGCCTCGATCCTCAAGTACTCAAAGGGATGTATAATGGATTCAGGAATTCCCTGCAACAAGGAAGATTAGAACCTGCTCAGCCCATGCAACTCTTGTCCAGGCTCTCTCAAGTTCAACATAGTCTTCAAAATGTGCTGGAGGCCTTCCTCCCTTCTTGCTGACATTGGGAGGGTGTCAGTGAAATATTGAAGATGGGTGATAGAAGACGGGAGAGGTACTAAACAGGCTACTGCAGGAGGGAGTGTATTCCCCATCACAGAGGTCTTCCAAAGGAGTTTGGCACAGGGGTTGGGAACCTGACACACCTGAGGACCTAAAGGGCCATATGTGTCCTCGAGGCTACAGGTTCCCCACCCCTTCATCTCATGGAGTTGCTATAGAGGGGACCCCTGCTCATGTTGGGCAGATGACCTCGAGGTGCCTTCCCAATCTGAGATTCTATGATTCACTAAACATCCAAAGGCAGCATGGCCCTGCACCGCTCCCAGCACATAAAGAAATAACAGATAAAGCAAGTGCATGGTGATGCTCTCTAGTTCTTTGCAGAGTCACAAAATGAAAGTCACAAAGGACAGGACGACACCATTGAGACAGCCGCCTACAGCATTCCTGGGATTGTGGATCTTGGTCTGCCCTTGTGAATGGGATTCAAGCTGTTACCTCAAGGCTACCCGAAAGGAAATGCAGCCACAATTTCATCCTACCCTGCATTACACAGTAAATAGGAGTTAGTGGGGGTTTAACCCCTTATTAAAAGCCCTGACGGTAGCAAATCCACCTGGTCACCATGGCAACCAGGGAAGTGCTTTCCAGCCTCCCCCATCCCCTTCTCTGGTCAGCCATCTAAAGAACCAGTGGAATAGAAATCCTAAGGTTTGTGTCTGAGCCAAACTCTAGTGATCAGTAATCCAGCTTCAGCAGACACCTGAGGGTGTGAAGCCCCTCCAGACCTGGAGCATGCCCACTCCTTAGGAGTATTGACCTGGTTATTGCTTTTAGTCACCACCCAAAAACAAGGAGCTGCCTTAGTCAGACCAAAAACAGACCAACCTCCAGGAGCAGTCTGACCCAAAACTGTGACGTCAGAGAGAAATCTAGGAAGAAATAGATAGAGCAGGGGTGGAGGTGACTGCTGATTTCCACATTTCATTGTCTCCAGAATTCCTAGGGTGGAGAGGACAAGTATAGCTCTGGGGGGGACAACTTTGTGACAAATGTGTGGGAGGGCATCTAAGTCCCACTTGGGATCCATTCCTGGACAAAGACTACAAAGACAGAAGCCATTTGGCCTGCCTTGATGAGGAAGCCTAGATAACTTGACAGCAAAGTGGCATCCTTGTTAGCAGGTCTGAAGAGGGGGCCAGAGGAAACTAAAAACATCTCCTCTTTATAGGATAAAATCAGAGGGAGGCCCAGAAACCCCTTGCCAGTGAATGAATGAGTTCTATAGGCCACAGGAAGAGCAAAGGAAGGGATAAGTCCCTCTCTGGTACTCTTGGGTGCTACTTATTTACTCATTAATCAAATGAATTTTTTATTCTCATTGATTAGGTGTTCTCATTGATTAGGGTATTCCCTCTAGGGATCAATCAGTCAATCAACAAGCATTTATTAAGTGCTTATTATGTGCCAGGTACTATGGTGAAAGTGGGAATATAAAGAAAAACCAAAAGGGAGGAAGGGAATAAACATTTAAATAGTGCCTACTAAGTGCTAGTACAAAGTGCTTTCACAAATATTATCTCCCATATTTGATCCTCGAGGTAATAGGGAGACACTGGAATTTTTTTTAAGGAGGGGAAGGTGACACGGTCAGACTTACTCTTTGGAGAATCCTGTTTGACAATTAAGTGGAGGATTGGCCTTGGAGAGAGTTGGGGCAAGAAGGCCAACTAGAAGGCTATTGTGTAGGTTGCTGTTTGTCCTTTGTTCTTGAAGATCACCAGGACATCAGGGAGGTTATGCTACGACATGTAAGTGAATTGGATTTAAGTGAGGGAGGGTTATGCAAAGTCACCAGCCTCACTTTTTCCTCTGGAGCGATTTGGGCCCAGTGACCAAATACACGTCAGGACGACTGGAGATGGCCCAGGATGCAGTGGGGACCTTGGGCTTTTCAAAGACGCAAGGTGATGAGCTCCTGAACAAGGAAGATATCATATCAGAGGAGAGAAGGAGGTGTATAAGAAAGATGTTATGAAGGTGGAATCAACAGGTCTTGGTAATAAATTGGGATATGGAGTCAGGAAGATCTGAGTTCAAATCCTCCCTCAGACACTTACTGTGTGACCACAGGACGCCTTTCTTCATCTCCTTTAATACTAGTGCCTTGTCTTTCTTGAATAGCTCTGTTTCTCCTGTATGTGGTTGTTCACATGTTGTCTTTCCCGTTAGACTGTGAGTTACTTGAGAGCAGGGAATGATTTTTTTAAACATTTTATTCTTAACATTTCTATCCTCAATGCCTAGCACAAAGTAGATGCTTGTTAAATGACTTACTGAATTGAGTTATCGTTATTATTTTGGTTAAATTGAATTACTATTATTATTTTGAATTATGGAATTCATTAATCTAATGCAGTAACATCTTCACCATTTTATGTGAGAGGTAACATGCTGTTGTGTGCAGATGTGTGCAGAATTAGCCTTTAAGTCAAGAAGAGATCTGCATTAAAGACCCACATCTGATACATCCAGGTTGTGTGACCCTGGGACAGTCACTCTACCTTCTCATTTCTCCAAGCAACCGTTAAAGATTATTAAGGTGGTAGAGAAGACGTGGAAGTGTATCACCAGAGGAAGTTATACCATTTTATACAACAATGAAATCATAAGCTTGGTTTAAAATGTACATGTAATATCCTTCCCAGACAACTTCATCTCATTAAAATGTAGACATCCCTAGATTCCTCTTAAGACATCAGTTTAATACCAGACCAGGACAGAGATAATTGGGTGTAAGTGAATGTTTTTGCTGTCTTTCAATCATACCTATCATTCAGTCACTCATTTACATAGTATTTTTTGGTTACAAATTGCCTTTGATCCATGTTATCTCATTTGATTTAGCTTAATTGAATTTCTCACTTTCCAAAATCTTATTTTCCCTCCATTGCTTCTTCCTTTTTTTATGAGTCAATACTGCTTTCAGATTACCAGCATATTAAACCCCATTTATTCAGCAAACATTCACAGAACAGAAAAAGTCAAAATACAGTTTAACTTGTCCCTTTGGCAAATTCTCAATTCAATCCAGGTACTACTCCATCCCTAGACAGTACATTCATTTAGTCAGTCAAAAGTCTCTTCTCAAATGGAGATTAGTCTCCAGCCATAAACAAAGTACATTCATTTGGTCAATGACTCAAAGGCTTCCCACCCCTGAATCTCAAAAGGGGCAGGAGAGCACTAAAGGCCATCCACCCTTAAGTTACAAGGTTAAGCTCAGTGTTGAATACCCAAGGAAAGGCCCTTCTTTCTTCTTCACTCCAGGCAAGCCCTCAGCAATCTCAGTTCCTGGGGAGACAAGGTTCAACAAAGCCATAGCCAGTGTCCTCATCAAGTCACTCTCTGCCTGTAGAACAGTCCCAGAACCCCCGAAAACATCAGCAAGTCCCTCTTCCAGAAATTCTGTAAACATACAACAGGAAAATCCTCCTTCAGGGCTTCTGAATCAACAGCCAGGTTCCAGGACCTCTACAACAGCAGCACTGTCTTTCACCATCAGGTGAATCTGGCAAAACAACATCAAAACAGATGGACAAAATACTGGCATCACAGCCATGCCTCCTCAGTCCTTGGCACCTCTGGGTGGCAGTTCCAATGGGCTCTCAGCAGTCTTTCTCTCAGCAACTCAGGTTCCATGATACTGGATACTGCTCTCCCAAAGTCCTTCTGGCCTTCTCTAGGCTTAAACCTCTCTCCCAATTCACGGCTCCTCCCAGTTCAGCCTTTTCTCTTCATGTCAACAAGTCCATCCCACAAGTGGGATTCACAAGCTCTGGGTTTTAACGCTCAACCCAAAAACCAAGCCCATACAGGGGCATCTCCAAATTCCATTACCAATACACCTTCCTCCTCTATAATATTGTACAAATGAAATTACAGTCTTAATCAGTAGACTTTAAAAGGAGTTTATAAAGTAAATTAATGCTGTCCTTGGCTGTCATTTCTCTGTGTTTGGCAAGAAGATCAAATATTTTCTGACCAAGGTGGTTTCCAGGCTCTTTGAATTCTCTCATTAGGAACATTGATCTGCATCACTTAAACATCCTTAGCAAATGGTGATAATCTGTATCAAAGTCTGTTCTTATGTCCATTTCCCATTTTTCCACATCAATGGTTTATTTAAATAAATCTTATTTAGGAGGCTCTAGCATGTTCCACAGCTTGATGCAATCAGCACCATGTCATGCACAAATACAAGTATTTCAAGGACCTCATCATCTTTAGGGAGTCATTCTTTCATTTTGACCCTTTGCTACTTCTTCTCCATGACAGTGGCAAACACCTCTGTTGTCTCCATTTTATGACTCACTTGATCACCAGCCAGCAGACACTCATCAAACATGGTTATGTCTTCTGTCTTATCTTTTGAGGAATCTGGTATGATTTTGACACATGCTTGTGAAGCATCTTATTGTAGGCATTATGGTGGCATTAGGCTCTACTTCATCAAATGCTTAGTATAGTCAACAAATATATACACAGTGAAATCTTGTATTCCCTACATCTTTCAGTCACCTGCCTGATGGCATGATCTCTTGTTTATCTCTTACTAAAGTCTGCCTGCCAAGGCAACTGGGTGGCACAGTGAGTACAGTACCAGCCTTGGAGTCAGGAGGACCTGAATTCAAATGTGGCCTCAGACACTTAACACTAGCTGTGTGACCTTGGGCAAGTCATTTGACCCCAACTGCCCTGCATTCTCCCTCCAAAAAGCAAAAAAATAAAATAAAGTCTACCAGTTTCTTTCCATTGCTTTCATCAAGCATATCATTTCTGTCTATGTTAATCATTCTCATAACATTGTTATATAGATAGGTAAATAAGACATATGAGTTAGTAGTCATTGATACATACTTGGAGAGTTTTTGGTTGGGGTTTTTTTGGGGGGGGAGGGGAAATAGGGGTAATAAGGCCTAATATTGTTTCAGTGCCTTTGCTACCTTCCCCTCATTCAAATAGATTGAGAATCACTCCATCTATGTCCTCAAAATTCTGTCACCTGTAATGGGGACCTCCTCTGTGTATACGTGGTCTAGTCTAGCTGCTTTTTCCATCTTTGTGTGTGAGATGAAAGAGTTCAGAGTCTGAATCTAAGGTCAGAAAAGGTCTTTATTCTTTCTCAGGAGAAAGGACTCTGCCCCCGCTGCCCAACATGGCATCTGCAGGGAGAGAGCGACAGGTAGAAGCCAGCCTATGGTTATATAATCTTCCAATGCAGAAACCCAACCCCCCCAACGGGCCTTCACTCTTATTGGTGGGGGGGCTGACCCACAACCTAAGCGCGGGAGTCTCTGAGACAAAGGACCCGGAAACATGTGGGTGCCCAATAAAAACAGTCTTAACCTTATTTGGCGCATCTTCTGCTGCGTTGGCTCTGGGGGAGGGTCTCCATTGCTCTAAGCCTGAAGGTCAGGTGACTTGACCTTAGGCCTAGCGAACACTGAAGCCATCCTAGATTTGACTTTTCAGAATGGGGAAACTTCACTATAAATTATCCCTCACATTTGCTTTCTTCAATTCCATTTCCACTTCCTCTATTTCCAGTTCCTCTTTCTACTTCCTTCTGTCTAGAACTATGCTGTCACAGTTCAAATGTAGTCACTCCACTATACTTGATGTCAAAAAGACAATTGTCTTCAAATGTCTTTGCAGGGTTTTTTTCATATCTTTCACGCATTGTCTTTTTTCAGTTTCATCCTTAGACGCCTTTGAGATGATTTTGCTTGGTTGGGTATCTTGCCAAGCTTTCTTTAAACTATTTTTCCTCTTTCTTGCTTGCTGTTTTGTGAAACAGAACTTCTCATAATTTTCCACCATTCTTCTCCATAGAATGTTTTTATAGTAACTTTTATTGATGCCTTTGCTTTTATACCATTTAGTCATTTCTGCATACTCCATTCCCATCCTATACGACTTCTTAAACAAGTTTATATTCCAAACCAGTTTTACTCTTGGCTACCATATCTCTCTCCATGAAAAGAAAGTCAAGTGTTTGCTGACTAAGGCAGTTTTAGGCTCTTTTTTGTTTGTTTGTTTCTTGCTTAGGATAATTGATTATTTAACTTCTGCATATAATTTTATAACTACCACCAAGCTCCTTTCCTCCATCTATTTCCCATTTGTGACATCAATAACTTATTTAAATGAGTAATGAGAGGCTCTTTAGCAGTAAACTAACCACTTGGTAAGGAATTCTTTGGCCATGAAACAAAAGGAAAATAACAGATGAAAAAATGAAAAGCTTTTTAAAGATTTCTTAACAAATTGTTTTCTACAACTACTGAATTAGGCCAGGAATATGGAGAGTGATGTCTATGGTGGAGATGATGAAATTTTGAAGGGACTGACGGATTGATTCTAAAAATATCTGAAAATGGATATACTTGGATGAAATCATGGAATTTATAATTACTGAAAAAGCTGATTAAGAAAATATTGACAAGCAATATATATACCAACTTTTCAGTCTACAAAATCTTTCTTAAAATAATCTCTAGATCTATGAAATACACATATGAAGGGCAGCTAGGTGGTGCAGTAGATTGAGTGCCAGGCCTGGAGTCAGGAAGATTCATCTTCATGAGTTCAAATCTGATCTCAGGCATTTACTAGCTATGTGACCCTGGACAAGTCACTTAGCCCTGTTTGCCTCCATTTCCTCATCTGTAAAATGAGCTGGAGAAGGAAATGGCAAACCACTCTAGTATCTTTGCCAAGAAAACCCCAAATAGCATCCCAAAGAGTCAGACACAATTGAACAACAACATAAAGTACATCTTTGATGAAAGTGTAGGAAAGGAGGAGTCTAGCACCTCTGGAGTGAGAGCTTACTGAGACCTTTATAGGTCTCATCTGTCTTTGGGGTCTGCCTTCCACCCAACTCTCCCTTGTGACTCCAAGAAGCTGTAGTATGCACAGCCACACCCCTTCAAAACCATCTCAGCAGATGGCTAAACCAGATTGAGGATAACCAACAGGCCTGAAACCCATCAGTGAATTAGGGGGATCTCTATCCCAAGCATGTGAAGACTGCCCCAATGGAGAACAACTTGTTCCAACAGCCATGTTGGTGCTATAAAGTATTATAAAGGTGCTGTAAAGTGCTTAGAGCTTGGTCAAACACCAAAGATGCCAAGGTCATCCACCGCATCCCAGGTTATCACCAATTGTCCTGACTTTTGATCTGCCACTGAATTTCGATGACTCTGGAAGCGAGAGTAAGGCCGAAAATTTTGTGCAACCTGGCCTTACTTAAAGCCAATCCACAACACATTCATGGTCCATTTCAAAAACAAAGGGTGCACAATGAGAAGGGAACAGACAGGCTTTTGCGAAAGATATCATACAGCAGGTCACATCATTCCAGTCACACAAGTGTCTGAAAGATGTAGAGGATAAAATATCACTGATTATAAATAAGTATTTCATTCAGTTAAGCAAAAGGCTACCATAACTGTTGTTATTCAGTTGTTTCAGTCAGATCCAACTCTTTGTGACCCTCTGTGGGGTTTTCTTGGAAAAGATATTAGAGTAGTTTGTCATTTCCTTCTCCAGATCATTTCATAGATGAAGTACTGTGTAAGTGACTTACCCAAGGTCACAGCTAGTAAGTGTCTGAGGCTGGATTTGAACTCAGGAAGGTGAGTCTTCCTGACCCAGGCCTGGTACTCTATCCATTGTGCCACCTAGCTACCCACTATAATTGGGAGTCTCCAACAAGGAGTCTCTCTTGAAAATGATAAAATCACACTAACCCTTAAAAGACATAAGAACCAAAATAACTTTAATAATTAGCAATATCAAGTCAATGTTCAACTTTTAGGGTTGATCCCCTAGCAAACATATCTTAGACAAATTCTACAGCAGGCCAATGAAATGGTCTCAGGGGTAAATAGAAGACAGAGAGTAGGCTGGATTGTCTTTGGGAAATTATGCTCTTAATGACTTTTAATCACCTCAAGATTCTCTCGGAAGCAAAAGTTCATCTTTTTAACGTTATTCTTCTAGTGTTGTTCTTCAATGACATCAAGTACTCAAAGAGTTAAAGTGACAGGTCACCCAAAGGACATTGGAGAACAGCATGGTAGCTGTGAATCACTGTCATGTATTACCAGTGATAATTTAACAAGAAAAATGGTATAAAGCAGTGAGGTCGAACTCAAGGGACCGCTAAACCATACCTAAGGATCTCTGCTGGACCCATATTAACTTAGAAAACTGCATGTTAACATTAACCATGTTCTATTATATTTTTATTTTGTCAAATATTCCCAGATAATGCTTGGAAGTGTTGCCAGCTACAAGTTTGATACCTCTGATGTATGGATTTGGAACTGGAAGGCCTAGAGTCAAGCCTTAACTTCCCCATTTAACTGTTAGTTAATGCATGACCATGAATTATCAGATTAACACAAAGAAATTAATTTCTCTAATCTTTATTCTCACCTCCCATAATTCAAGGATAATAATTCTTATACTACTGGTCTCACATGTCTTTTGTCAGGACAGTGCTCTTGTAAACTAGAACATGTAATTTTAAGTATGATTTAATATTATTTTAGGGAAACTGATCTATAGCTATATATGGACCAAGCAGACAAAGCAAGAACCAGGATTATCAAAAGAAGAAATTGAAGTTCTCAACGACCATATTAGAGAATGCTCCAAATCACCAATAACAAGAGAAATGCAATTAAAACAACTTTGAGGTTTCACTTCATACCCATCAGATTGGCAAAGATAACAAATGACAAAAAGTGGCTATGTGTTAGAACGGCTAAGGGATGACAGATGCACTAATACATTGTTAGTAGAGTTGTTCATTGGTCCAACTGCTCTGGAAAACAATTTGGAATTATACTTTAAAAGTCCCTGTGTCATACATATCAATTGACCATGGAATACCACTTCTAGGAATATACACCAAGTAAGTCAAAGACAAAGGGAAAGAGCCCATATATACAAAAATATTTATAGCAGCACTTTTTTTATCAGCAAAGTCCTGGAAGGAAAATGAGTGTCTGTCAATTGAGAAATGGCTAAACTAATTGTAAGACATAAATATGATGCAATATTTTGGGGTCATAAGAAACAACCAATAAAAGAAACTCAAAGAAGACTTTATGAACTAATGCAAAACAAAATAAACTAAACTAGGAGAACAAATTCATGGTAACCAAAATGTTGCAAAGGAAAACAATGCTGTAAGAACAGAGCTCTGGTCAGTATAGTGACCAACTGTGGCTTCAGAAGAGAGGTGGTGAAACATTTCTCCCTCCTCTAAAAAGAGAAGTGCTGAATCTTAGGTATGAAATAAGTCATTCTTTTTCAGACATAACCAACGTCTCGATTTATTTTGGCTGTACTTTTTCGTTATAAGGGAGGGAGAGTTCTGTGGCAGCAGGAGAGAGGGGAGTCAATTAAAAGTGACAGTAATATAAAAAAGAAAAGAACATCAATAAAATAGTTTAAAGGAACAAACAAACAAATAAAAAAGAACAAAGCCTGTTAGGATATTTGTCTAACCAGTACAAGGCATCAAAAAAAAGGAACTATTCACAACAAAGGGGAATGTCTGCCTATATTAAAGTAGAAGTGGTTGGAAAATATTCTAGTGCCTGTAGGGAGTGTTATCATGACTCTCCGGATCCATTGTGACTAGGCAAGGAGGCATCCAGGTGGTATGGATGTTTTGGGAGCTACTAAGCAACATCCCCAGAGGGAGTCTGGTTTGTCCTTGTGTGACTGGCAGTATCCTAGGCATATTCTAGAAGACTAGGAGACTGGACCCAGAGCTGTAACTAACACAGAGGGCTGGATTTAGAGGAAACAACTCCAAGGCCACTAACAGCTTTTGAAATCCTCCCCCAGCAGTGGAACCCTAGGGCTTAGCACCTAAATAGCAAGATTAATTAACTAAAACAGGAAATTGCCAGATGGTGGACTGGAGTGAGATCCTCCCCTTTGCCTTTTGATTTCTTTCTTCCTGTCCTCGTTCCTGTCCCCTCTCAACTGCAGTCATGCTATGTGCCCCTTACTCTGATCGTCATGTGCGGCATTTGCTCCAGCGCAGAAATTCCTCATCATGGCTCTGGCTGGACCAGAAATACTCTTCATTAAAGCTCATTTCCCTTGGTCAGGAGAACTAAGTCCAAGGGTAAGATGTACTCTCATGGGTTTAATTGATGCAGTGCTCACCACCAGTATGTTCCTGAAGTGGGTACAGAACACTACCAGATTACAAAGGTTTTGAGAATATGAGGGCACCAGTCGTCACCATTGGAAGCAGCCCCTCCCTTCCCTTTCTTCCCACCCCAGTCTTTACAAATACAGCCCAATTTCTTCTGATTGGGCACAAAAGTGCATGGCATAGAAAGGCGTGAGTCAACCCTTCTCCTATATGTGGTAACTGAACATACTGGATATGAGCCAACAGTAGAAGAGGGATAAAACTGGAGAAGGTCTGTTGTTGGAGAAAGCCATCACCTCTCTCAACAATTTGTACCTTTGGCTAATTGTATTCAGTGCTCACTCACCCCACACCTTCTCTCCAGGCTTCTTATTGCACACTCTGATCTCCTGTAACTGGAATAATTGAAACTCAAGGGAGACTCTCAAAATCTGAGCGATTGTTGAACATGGGTTGGCCAGGGCTGGACTTTTTCAGGTACTTCAAGTCCTGTTCTCAAGAATTACCCATCTAAGTGGCCAAGCAACAGAGGGGCTTCCCAGTTACTTCATCTGGCTATTCTCCCTGCATTGTGGAAAGTATTCTAAGTATGGAAAATGAGTATTCTATAAATCACAGTGAGAATTTGAATTTCAAAATGCCTTTGGCCTTGAGTCCCCTGGATCTAAAAAGGCAAATTCACCCAACCCAAGGACTGCTTATTAAAAGTAAAACATATGGTCCCGTTCACAATAGAATTTACATAATGAGAGCACAGGGGTCTCTTCTGTTTTTAACCTCTGGAACAAGCCTTCTCTGTGTTAGTTCAACACTCTTAAAACAAACATCATTCATGAGTAGTTACTATCACTATCAAGAAGCCAGGGCAGCTGTAAACAGTCCATTGTCAGGACAGAATATCTTGGTTGGACTATAAAACAGTAGTCATTTGATATGTGCAAACCTGATTTTCTAGTTCTCTTGCTGTTCCCAGCAATCTTGGAAGAAAAATCTAGAAGTGAAGGCAGCTTGGTCTCACCCTTTTTCCTCACATTGAACTAATTATAGTGCATCTTTTTTACACATCATAAGAAAAGCCCATAAGAGAGGAGCGGGGAGCAAGGTGGCAGCCCAACTTCCAATGACCTTTAACCTCATGGACTGGGAATCAGCACTCAAGTTATAGACTACATCCAACGCCGTGAACTTACCGGCACTGCAATGTCCCTGTGTTTACAGCATCTCTTAAAATCACATCACATTGCAATTCCATGTTGAAACTTTCAACACGCCATCATCACATCAAAATCGATCACAGCCCAGGGAAGACGCTTGTGCACAGGCTAACCCAAAACATGAAGTCAATAAAACTGAAATATGCATCAATAATGGAGACTGGGCTCTAAGTTTGCTGATGGATGAAATATTTCCATGTGACTTTTTATGCTATTTTAAAATTTTAGTATTAAAAAAAATTAAGGAAGTAGTGTGGTAGAGAGGATCAGTTGGCCTAAATTCAAATCTCACTCCTACTATTTGCCTAATCCGGGGTTAGTCCCTCACCTTTATAAAGCCTCAATTTCTTTGTAAAATGAGTGGAACTGCAGTGGATAAGTCCTGAGGTCCCATCCCATCACAAATTTTATGCTCTTAGAATTCTCATGGAATACTCTAGGTTATGGAGAAATTCAATTATCTAGGCACTTGGTAGAGTTCTCAATGTCTAGCTGCCACCTCAATCCTCCCACTGGGGAGTTCTTTACAGAATCACCACTTAGGGGAAGGTTATTCCTCATTCTGTGGACTTAAGCACCGTGCCTTTACCACTTCCCTCTTTCCTGCCCCACCCCCAACCTCCTTCCCAACTCCTTTCTTATGTGTTGTCTTCCTCAGTCGGAACGTAAGCTCCCTGAGGGCAGGGTCTGTCTTTCTTTTTTGCTTGTATTTGTATCCCCAGACCTTATTACAGTTCCTAATACATAGTAAGTGCTTTAAAAATGCCAGCGGATTGATTGAATAAGCTATTCTTGACAAGCAGGAACAAATTACTAAAATAGAAATGATGGGAACCTTGATGGGGAGTAACCATTCCATTTTAGAATTAGCGATAGAGAATGTCAACCAATGTGCATTTATTAAGCACCTAGCATATGCCAGGCACAGGGCTAGACTCTAGGGAACATTAACACAAAGAAAGATACAATCCCTACTCTCAAGGAGTTTACATTCTAGTGGGGAAGACAACAATATATTCGTTGGTATATTCAGAGGAAATATGAAGAGAAAAAAGCAAATAAATGCAAAGTCGTTAAACACAAGGTTGTGCAGGAAGCCTGCCTGTACTGTCAGCGCTATTTAACTGGATTTGAACTCAGGAAGAAGCGTCCTCCTGATTCCAAGGCCAGTGCTCTCTCCAGTGTGCCACCTAGCTGCCAAAATGCTATTCAGCTCCCCGTGGTAATAGTTCTTCTCTAACACAGCAATGTCTCAGGGACAGTGGCAACTAGAAGAGTGACCCTGGGCAAGTCACTTACTCTTTCTTTGCACCTTAGTTTTCTCCTTTATAAAATGGATATATGAATAGCACCTGCCTCCAAGGGTTGTTGTGGGGATCAAATAAGATCATATCACTTTGCAAACCTTAAAGTGCTGTATAAATGCTCGGTGTTGTTCTTATTGTGCAGACTGAAAATCCCTGGCTGAATGGTTTCAGTATGTGAATTATTCAGTACGCCTCCTCTTTTTCAACCCAGTCCTATCTTCTCCATTACGCTTTTCGTTCAATGCTGGGACATTCATTATGCACCTAGCGTATACCAGGCACTCTGCTTCTCATTAACACTTCTAAGTGACTGAGGAAAGAAAAAGAGGAAACTCCCCAGCCTGCCCTGGTAAGGGAGGAGGACAGGGGAAGCGGGGCCGGGAGGTTCGGGTACTATCCACGATGACCCTGTTTCCTAATATCCCAGTTAATTCAAACGGAGAACCTGGCCATCTAATCACAACCCCACCCCACCCCCGCCCCGCCTCGTGCCGTTTTTTTCTCCACAACCTCATTTTCATGTCAGAAATTATAACAAGCATGCAGCCTCACAAAAGTCAGTCTAATCAACTGGAATACTTGTTGTATATCACCGGGGCCAGTACGCTAATAAGTTTAAACACAATTAGCAGCGGGGGGGAAAAACGTGCCAGCCATCGGGAGCCGCTTCCCGGAGAAGCATACACATTTCCCATCGGCCTCCACGGCCCCCTCTTAGTTGCCATAGCAGTGGCGTTGGAGGACATTCACAGAACCAAGCTGTGGTCTGCCAGATGCCTGAGCCTTTGCCCTTCTGTTGATTGGCTGAGCAAATGTTTATTAGTTTCAATTCCAAGGAGATTGATGTTTCATTGTGCTCATTCAGTGGTTTCTATTCTTCTATTTATAGCATTTTCGGTTTGGGAGGCAGCCTCTTCAACTACAAACACTCATGTCCATGCAAACCAAACAGAAGAAAAAAATTATATAAAATGAAAATTAAAGAGAAGTAGAGTGTTTACATGTTGCACGGTGCAAAGGACACTTGGACTTCCAAGTCCAAAGACAGGCTCATTCTGCCACTTTTGGTCCTTGGGCAAGTCGCCTATTCTGTTTTGGCTTTGGTTTTCTCATCTATAAAATGGGTACAATCATTCTTACCCTGCCTGCATGCTGGATTGGCATGAGGATCAAATGAGACAATGAAAGCATAAAACACTCCAGGTGGGTGAGCTCTGTCATTGTCACTGATTTTCCTGAGGTCTATCCAGATTACTTTTAAATCCTGGTCCTATGAATATGTGCTAATTTGCAAAAAAAAAAAAATTCCCATACCCATGGCCCCTATCAATATTTTTCTAGAATTATAGATTTAGACCTGGAAGGTATCTTAGAGGAAATCTGGTTTAAATCCCTCATTTTACAGATGAGGAACTGAAGCCCAGAGAGGTCAATTCATTTGTCCAATGACACACAGATATTAAGTATCAGAGCCAAGATTCAAATCCAGGCAGGGGTATGTTGGTAAATATTTAACAACCAGCTTTCCAGAAGAAAAATAAAACTATACATTGAACACAGTCTAAAGTTTAATCAGCATTGTTAACATTTTCTCCATCACTTTCTTAAGTCTAGGTAGCTGACAGAAGAATAAATCAAGCCTTGGTTTGTAGCGTTTGCCAGTTTCCAAGGTGTAAATGCTCACGCTGAAAATTTAGTGATCAGTTCTAGTGAGCCAGTTCCCCAACACACCCCTTCTCAAATCCAGAACTCTTTCCACAGCACCATATTGTCATCACTGGGCACAGCTAGGGGATGCAGAGATCTAGAGTAGATCTCTGGGCCTAGAGTCAGGAAGACCTAAATTCAAGTTTCACCTCTGACACTTCTGAAATGTGTTAGCTTGGGCAAGTCATTTAACTTGCATGGGGGGCGGGGGGAGAGGATACAGACTGAAAGTCTACTGCTGACCTCATTGCTGTGTGCCTGTGGAACCTGGACAGTCTACCAGCACCATGCCAGGAAAACGGAATTGTTTCCATATGAATTGTGTTAGAAAGATTCTGAGGGTCACCTGGCAAAATAACATACCAGACACTGAAGTCCTTTCTTGAGGTGAACTGCCAAGCATTCAAACTCTGGGGCAGAAAACACAACTCCAAAGGACTGCTCATGTTTGAATGCCAAAGGTTTGTTTGCCTAAAAGACAACTTCACAGAGAACTCACACAAGGCAGGTGCTCACATGGGGGTCAGAAGAAGCCATACAAGGGTACTCTCAAGGTCTCTCTGAAACTTTAGTATCAATTGTGAGAGGGGTGGCTAGGTGGCACTGTGAATAGAGCCACCGGCCCTGGAGTCCAGAGGACCTGAATTCAAATATGGCTTCAGACACTTAACACTTACTAGCCGTGTGTCCTTGGGTAAGTCACTTAACCCCAATTGCCCTGCCCTCCACCCTCCAAAAAAAAAAGCTAAAAAAAATTTGTGAGACATGACAGACACTGGCACATGGTCGTCCAGCATGGTGTGCCCACATCAAAAAAGACTGTCTTTTATGAGCAAAGTAGAATCCTGGTAGCTCAAAAAATAAAAAATGTGAGAGGCACAAATTTAGAGATATCTCCTTCCCAAGTGCTCATAGAGACTCTTTGTGCCCAACCTGTGGTAGAGCCCTCTGAGCACGTCCAGGTCTGATCAGCCACGGTTGGGCACAGTGTGCACTGACCCCAACGTCACGAAGTCATTTTGGTCCTCAAAGGACAAACAGCAACAGTCGGCACTAGTTTTCCTCAACTATAAAGTTGGCATAATAATATCAGCTACCTCCCAGGGTTGTCGAGGGGAGCAAATATTTGTAAAACTCTTAGCACATCTGGAACATAGTAGGCTTTGTATGAATGCTAGATATTATTACTATTTATTATCATTCTTGTCTGTAGCTGTTCTTAGAACCTGGAGTCCTTCTTGTGAAAGCCAGAAGGAGCTGGAGGTAAGAGGAGTGGTGGGAGAGGGGACAAGGAGTCCTCAGGACCAGGGCCTGATTATTTCACCTTGAGTTTTTCTGCAAGGGAGACAACAGCTCCCAAAGGCATTCACTTCATAATGCTTACCATCTCAGCATCTAAGTGTTTAGGCAATGAGAGCAAGGAAAAAGAAGAAGAAACTTCTCTTGGGAAGCCGGGTCTAGCTGGATTTTTAATTTGGAGAGCAGCTCTGCAGAACTGAACAGAAATACCTTATCTAAACATTTTGATAAGAATAAAGCCCTGAGCTAATATGCAGTGGAGTGCTTGGCTTTCTGGTGATTCCATTTATAAAACAGCTCCACAAGCTGTTTCTCTGTACACATATGCAGATAACCTCAGTCTCTAGGGTGACAGGGAAAATGATATTTTAATAACACTACACAGCCGTGATCAGAAATACTGAAAGAAACCCTGAAATGATCACATGGTAATCTTCAAACAATTAATTACTTGGCTTGCTTAGGCAAGACCACTTTGCTTGTCTGCATTCATGTTCTGAAGCATGCTTCTCAACACTGGAAACAGGAAATTATATCCCAAAGTGAGTGCTCAGACCAGGACTCCTAAGTCACTGTTGACGTAAGGTCACATTGTCAGAGAGCTGGTTATCTAGGACTGCGTGCACCTCCACCACCAGATATATGGTACACACACATACACGCACACACACACACACACACACAGGCAGACACAAGCATACAAGGAGGACCAAGACATTCCTTTAGAATGACATGAATAGACTTACATTGTCCCAAGGATAATGCCAAGGCCTTGAGAGAAGCTCACAGCTGTGATAATCTCAAAACCGTGTGGTGATTACTGCTTCCCCATGTTCGTGGAGTGCCCAGAGTGGGGTGAGGAGGGGAAGAGAGTATCTTGGAGATTTTGGGAGTGACCGGTGTGTAGAGGTTGAACTAAAGTTATCCCTACCACATCATGAGACTTAGGGGTGTGGCACCCCCACCATCTGGAAAACCTGAACAAAATTTTTTCTCCCTCTCTTCATAACAGAGAAGTCTGAATTTTTTCTTTTTCTTTTATGGGCTGTTTACAGTACCTTATAGTAAAATTTTGGTTAAGTATTTGGTCATAGGTCCTGTGTTGTTTGCTGGTATTCTTATGTTTTCTATAACTTCTGCAAAACTCCCCAAAAATACAATATATCAAAACCATGTTGGGGAAAGGTACAATGTGGAAGGGATAACTGTACTATGGTTTTTTGAGGTGACATGCCCTGCTCAAAAGTTGTTTTTTACTCACTCCTTCAAACCTTGGGCCAACCCTTGAGGGAAAGTGAGTTAGCAAAGAGATTCTGGAAAGAACAGCCTGCCCCCCTGATAGGAGCCTGGGATTAAAAAAAGAGGCCAAGAGTGGGTTAATGCAGTGCTTCATCCAGCATCCCTAGGAAGATGAATCCCAAAATGGGGGATAGGGAAGAGAGAAAGGAAGAGCAGTTCTATAATTAATAGAGTACTAAACTTTGAATCAAGAAGACCTGTGTTCAAATTGCACATCAATTACCTATCTGGTATGTGATAGAGGGCACTCCTTTTGTGCACGGCTTGGATCAGATAGCCACTGAGATCCCTTCTCTCTCTCAGATTCTGTGATTCTGACAGTAAGTCATTTAAACTTTCTAAGACTCAATTTTTTTCTTCTTCTAAAAAGAGGTTGGAAGAGATGGTCTCCAAGGGCCCTGTTAGCTCTAGATCTGTGATTCTGAGTCTATGGTGGAGGGCACGGTGTGGGATTGCCTGCCTAGAAAGACTAATGAGCTATGCTAGGCCTGGGTCACTTTAGTTAAGGATTAGCCTGGAAAGTTTAGGTGCCATTCAGTGTGAGACTGTGTAGATTACGAAATCTAATTATTTAACCCTGTTGTATTATTACTTCTGAATTTGTATATGCTTTATTTTTTCCTTTGTGAATAAGGCTCGGGAACCGTGCTCTGTCTGGATTAAGTGGAGATAGGGATACCACAGCATTGGGAAAATAGCAAGATAATATTTAAGACGGCAAGTTGGAAGGGACCTTAAACATCCAGTGCCTTTATTTTACGGGTAAAGAAACCCAAATCCAGGAGTGATTAAGTGACTTGCCCAAGGCACGCAGTTGGCAAGGAACAAAGCCAAGATTTGTACTTAGGAAGCAAACCTGGCTCAGGAACCATGTTCTAGGAGGCTCAGGCCTCTAATTGGGGTTTAATAATCAAAAATCTTTTAAAATAGAGTGAAAAATGAAAGCTCTGAGGCCAAAGGCTAGACAACTTCCAAGAGGTTGTGACTGGACAACACAGTAAGTCTCTGTAGCAGCAAGCACCCTAGCACACTCAGGATGGCTGCTAGCACAGGTTCTTTGATCTGCTTTTCTAAAGGAAAGCAACTCAAAAAGGGTTAACAATCTTACTTTAATCAATCAAACATATATCATTCACCTAGTTCTGGGGCTGGGGGAAATGTCAGCACCCTGAACTTCAGAGAAAACAAACAAAAGTTACAAGAGAAAATAACTTAATTCAGCAGGCAGGGCTTCCAGCTGTCTGACCATTATTACATCCATACCCAGTTAGTCACCAGAGAAAGAAATACCAACATCTGAGTTTTCAAAGCCAGGGGGCTTAACGGCTGTCCAGGGTCTCATCTGGCCAAATCACATAACTCTTCCCAAAATGAGCCCCAAAGCAAAACGTCACCTCTGAGGTATATATAACCTTCTCCAGGGTCAGAGAACATCATAATTCTTGTGATTAACTTGACTACAAAGTAACAAAAGTTGTGCCTTCCTGAAAAACAAGCCTCCCATCAAGGCTCCAGGTGAGCACATGTAGCCTATTAGGGGGCAAAGTATGTTTTCAAATCAGGGAAGGTCCTCAAGTTCAATTTAGGTTTATTAAGGGGCAGGGAAGATCTTCAAATTTCTATTACCATTACAGTCTCCCACCAAACTACAGAACTATCTTCTCATCCTCATCCTAAACCAACACAACCGTGTTGTCATTGGTATCGTTGAGTCATGATGGAAAAATCGTGTCTGACGCTTTGTAACTCTTTCTTGGCAAAGATACTGGAGTAGTTTGCCATTTCCTTCTCCAGCTCATTTTACAGATGAGAAATCTGGGGCAAAAAGTGTTAAGTGACTTGCCCAAGGTCACACAGTGCCTGAAGCTGGATTTGAACTCAGGAAAATTAGTCTTTCTGATTTCAGAGCTCTATCCATTGTACCACCTAGCTGCCCTACATGCCACACAGTCATACATGCACTAAAGTACCCATATTTCAGATGAACAATTGCAGGTTTGGAGTTGGGAATGGGACAGGATTGGTACTCTCATCATCAGTTTTAGTTTTTTCTTCATGAAGTTCCAGATATATAACCAATCAATCAATGAAGATTTATTAAACATTTACTGTGTGCTAGACATAATGCTAAGTGCTGGGGATACCAAAACAGGCAAAAGACAATTCCTGCCCAAGAAATTCATAATTTAGTCCTCTACAAAAACTCGACACAAAGATCACAGATTCCCCTTACTAACAAGGCTGTCAGTCTCCCTGGGACTGAAGAGGCATCCTCTGTCCTGACCAGAAATTGTTCTATATCTTAAAAGGCCTGAACTTAAGCCACTCTTCTCTTTTGTGGGCAGAGTTCTTCTAGAACCCTAAATTTTCCTACTCCTCACTCTACCATCCAATGCAATATAGCCACATCAAACTTACTGAAGATATTTAGCGCTCTTAGTCAATACCTACTTGCCAATTTTCAGGTGTCCGTACTTAACAATTCTCCTCACTGGATTAGATTTCTCAAATTATTCTGATCAGATATGGCTTTGTGAACTAGCCCCAATCTCTGTTAGGTTGCCCACCCACCAAAACATGCGATGTGTACCTAGACTTTGGCCAGTCGTCAACTTCCCATTTCACTTTTGTCCATAACTTTCCTAGGAGCAGCCAGAAAAAAAAAGCATGAATTCATCTCTCATTCTAGGAAACAGCTTGAAATTATGTGAGAAAAATAACTAAACTGTTTAGACTGAGAGAGTCCACACATGGGCATGTTTTAAGAAAGACAAAGGCAGAAAGAAAAGTGTTATATATACCAGAATATTCATTGTAGCATTTTTTTTGTGTGACAGCAAAAAACTGGAAACAAAGTGAATGCCCATCAGTCAGGAAATGGCTGAACAAATTTTAGCATATGAAAGTAACAGAATTCTATGGTCTATAAGAATTATGATGAATTCAGAAAAATATTAGAAAACTTATATGAACTGATGCAATGAAGTAAGTAGAACCAGGAAAACAATACACATAAAAATACAAAAAAAGAAAAGAATACTCAAATGAAGGAAAGAAACATTTACTCAGCACTTACTATGCTCCATGCTGGGAATGCAAATACAAGTGTAATCCCAGTCCCCAAACCCACTAGTGTAAGACTCTCTCTTTATGGGTAGAAAGTAATGTCCTGAGCCTGAATGAGAGGCTAAATCATTGTCTCATCAGACTTTGAGCACTTCCAGATTCCAGAAAGAAAACTGAAGATGCCAACCCCACTGAAGGAAAAGATTTTGGAGACGTCTAGCTCATCTCATGTCTTCCAAGAGTCTTTTTTATTCATCAACCTGATTTGAGGTTGGCATCTTCCATCTTTCTAGGATCTAGAAAAGTCTGAAATCCAGAGACTTAGAAACTCAGACATATCAAAGATTTGAGGAAGACCGAAGAACTAACACTCTCTCCCTCTCTCCTTTCTCTCTCTCTCTCTCTCTCTCTCTCTCTCTCTCTCTCTCTGTCTCTCTCTCCCTCTTCCTTTCTCTCTCTCTGTCTCTCTGTCTGTCTGTCTGTCTGTCTGTCTGTCTCTCTCTCTCTCTAACTGCACCCAGCCTCTCATTCAAGTTCAGGACATTGATCTCCACCAGTAAGGAGAAAGTTTGATACCAATTGGCTTTGGGACTGGGGTTACACAAGCAAAAAGAAAGACGGTTGTCCTCAAGGAACTTAGTTTCTAATAAGAGAAGATCACATACAAAAGGGAACTGAAAAGTTTGAGGGGGATAGTGGATGGGATTGAAGTACTTCTTGATTTTAAAGTCCAGAGAAAGTCTAAAACATGGTTGAGAGGGTAAAGCCAACATGTTTATATAATAATGCCCAATCTTTACCTAGAAGAACAGGTCTTATCTCATAATTCTAAATTCAAATGTATGATTAGTGGCCTGAGTAATCCCAAGTCTCTGGCTAATTATTTAGCTCATCATTGCTGGTGCTAAGATAGATAGAGCACTGAATCTGGAATCAGGAAAACCTGAGATCAAATCTAGTCTCTGATACATGCTAGCTGTGAGATGCTTTAACCATTATCTACCTCAGTTTCTTCACCTATAAAAATGGAGATAACAATAGCACTTTCCTCACAGGGTTTTTGTGATGATAAAAGAGATATTTGTGAAGTTCTTTGCAAACCTTAACTATAACTGGTGATAGATAGTGAGGAGAACACACTAGAATGGGGCTCAGATCCAATAGCATTAGGATAAAAACCCCCACTCCCTCAGGAGCACCCCTAGAACCTTGAGTGAGATATGTAGCCAGCCAGTCCTCTAGAAACCCAACTTGCCAGAGCTCATGAGAGTTATAAATTAATAGATGGAAAAGCTTTGATCCTTTATACTGATACATTTATTATATGTTAATTAAGCATTGCCTATACAAATAAAAAAGTAAATAGTCCCTTTCCTTAAGGGATTTTATTCTTTATTCTATTTTTTTTTAGCTTTTTGGAGGGCACGGTAATTGGGGTTAAGTGACTTGCCCAAGGTCATAAGGCTAGTAAGTGTTAAGTATCTGAGGCCGGATTTGAATTCAGGTCCTCCTGACTCCAGGGCTGGTACTCTATTTACTGAGCCACCTAGCCACCCCAATGAGTTTACATTCTAAATGTGGAGACAAGATATACAGGGGAGTTCACCTTCATGGTAGATGGAAAGGTCCAATGGTCCTTGGGGTTCAATGGCAAGTCAGATGGCAATGCCCAGGGGCTTGAAGGGCAGAGAGGCAAGAGAGGTGATAAGACCCAGCGACTGTCTACCTTATTGAAAGGATTGTATTGGTAATTCCAATATCATCTTAAAGAATTGTGCTGCAGAGTCATCCAAGAAATTCGACTGATTATGTGCAACCTGAAGGGAAGGAAAGGGCACTAAATGGAGGTAGGCCGTGGCCACCAAGAAGGGTAGGGTGGGCCTAAGGGTCAGAGTTGCAGTGGGAGCTGTGAATAGGGAGGGGGGCAGTATCTCATTGGTGGGAAGGTTGGGAGGAAGGGATCCCTGAAATATTTGCTTTCTTGGATGTTCCTGGACGGGGTTGGTGAAGACGGAGATTTCTCTTCAGGGCCTGATCCTGCTAGGCCCTTTGGTGTCTGGTTGGGATAAAGGAGGAAAGTGAAGGTCTTCTTTTCCAGCTCCCTGTCCTATGAACTCTCCAATGTTATATACATGCTCAAAGATAAAACTCAACCACCAAATACAAGTGCATCTCATTTTATTAAAGAAAACGTGCTGGTGATGCCATAAGGCACACAATATTCCTTAGAGCAGAAATCAGAGAACACAATAACTCAAAGACTGTGTAGAATGTATCTGAAGACTCAAACTGCCATGGAATGACACAGCCATTCTCAAAGTGTGGAGCTGATTCCAAAGCCTTTTCTTCCATGAAAAGGGAGGTGACCTCAAACCATGAAGCCCAAGAAGTTATCTGATTTATAGCCATAGAAAGAAGGGATGAGTCCCATAAAGGGTTGAATTACCATGATTTCTATGGGTCAATTGGCTGAGACCACCAACTTCATGCTCAGGCTAGAATTAGGGAATGAGAAGCAATGGAGAGATGGTCGTAGTTATTGTCTTTATGTAGTTTTCAAAGTCACTTCCAAAAAAGAGGACGAGGTAATAGTTGAAGATGCCGGCAATAGACATGAGGAAGAGGAACAATATGATGCGTTTCCCAAAGATGTAGCCAGGAGTGCTGGAAAAGAGAGAGAGAAAGGAATTGTGGATGTAGAACCAATATAACCAACTTAACAATGCATGTTGTAACCTGGGGATACCTGAAGTTTGAATTATAGCTCTTTCCCCTAAAGAATCTTTGATTTGATTCCTATGGAAGATTCTTGTATCACAGATATCTTTACTTGACAATCACATTTTAAAAGCAAACCTAGACCTCTATTTATCTGGGCTGGTTTCCCCATTCCCCAAATGAATGTTCCCACAAACCTATTATGTTTTGGACACTAGCAAACTGGCTTATTTTTGTGCCCCCGCCCTCTGCCACCCCATTTCTTTCTTAATGCAGCTTTCTCAAGGGCATGGAAGGGGGTATGGGTTCACAATGCCAGACATCTTTTAGTAATCAGGTACCCTTACTGGAGATTAGAAACACAATTACCTTATTAAGGTCCTTTCTGGGACTGTCGTCTTTCTAAAGTAAAACCAATAAGGATGGCCTTGGCATCTATATGTATCATGCAATACTTTAAGTACCTCTGTGTTATAACTGATGGCTTAAATGAGCCAATAAAGCTCCTTAAGACTAAAAGGTGCTCCAGCATCTAAGGGACTAATCTACTCTCCTCTGGCTGCACAGGAATAACTCATGTTCCCATTAATGAGGGCTGGGCACACATCAGTGGCAGAATGGACCCTTCCACTGGAAAGTGTGCAGTGAGAAGAGACATTTTAGTACATCCATATACCTCTTAGCAGGACTATAAATCTCAGACTGTCCAAGCAGAGCATCAGCCTGGGTCAGAAAGACCCACTAACGTATGATCACATGGGTTATTGAGACTGCTCTCACCACATTTATTCCCTTTTTCCAAATCCTCCCATGGCTTTCTTTAACCATGTCTGTATCTAGGTATCCCCACAGAGCTTGGCAGGGTTAAACCCATTTGTAGAGTCCATTTGGATCTGCCTTTAAAGGGTTTAGCACTGCGACATCAGTCCTTGGGCAATTAGTATATTGGTTTTGTCTTTCCATTACCCTCTAATTTGCTTGTGAATTTGATTCTTTTTTAAATAAGTTTTATTGATGCCTTTTGATTTCACATCACAGTAATTTCCAGCTATACTTCCTCCTCATTCTCCACCAAGCAAGCCTTCCCAGGGCAGCTAGGGTGCACCACAATGCACGGAGCACCAGGCCAGCAGTCAGGAAGATGTGACTTCAAACCCAGGCTTTGGACATTTGCTAGCTGTGCAACCTTGGGTAAGTTAATTATTCTCTGTCTGCCTCATTTTCCCCATCTGTAAAAGGAAGGGGATAGGGCGAAATAATACCACCTACTTCTCAGGGTTGCTGTGAGGAGAATATTTGCAAAGTGCTTGGCAATTCTTAAAGCTCTATATAAATGGTAGCTAGTATTTCTAATAAAGAAAAACAAATTAAGCAATTATTTCTAATATATGAATAAATAAATACTGAATTATTTTATTGATTCTTAATTTATTGATTTAAAAATAATTAAATTTTTATTATTTGATTACTAATTTATTATTTCTAATAAATAAATACATTATTTCTGATAAACAAAAACAAAACCAGGGGACACAGATAGCATCTGACAGCATACCATTCCAGACCCAAAGAAAGGAGGGTGGTATATTTCTTCATCTCTTCTCCAGAGTCAAGATTGGCCATTTTTATAATGCAATTTTCTGCTTGATTTTCGTGCAGGTTCTTTTTCATTTATTTTATTGTAATCACTTAATTCCTCTGACCCTCAGTCTCCTTATCCATAAAACAAAGGGGTTGGACTAGATGACTTCCAAGGTTCATTTTAACCCTAAATCTTTGATGGAAGGGAGGAGGGAAGGAAGGAAGGAAGGGAGGGAGGGAGGGAAGAAGGGAGGGAAGGAAGAAGGAAGGAGACAAACACTTATTAAACAATCCATAAACATTTATTAAAGGTCTGCTCTGTGCTAGACACTGTGCTAAGCACTAGGCATACAAAAAGGTAACAGACAGTACCTGCCCTCAGGGACCTTACAGTCTAATGTGGGAAACAGCATGCAGACAAACATATACAAAGCAAGCTGTATACGGGACAAATAAGAAATGGTTAACAAAGGGAACCACGGGAATTAAGAGGGGTTAGGGAAGGCTTCCCGTAGAAGGGAAGGATTTTAATTTGGACTGAAAGGAAACCAGAGGGGTCAGTAGTTGGCATGGAGGAGGGAGAGCATTCCAGACATGGAGGCCAGCCAGAGAGAATGTCCAGAGCCAAGAGGTGGAGTGTCTTGTTCCTGGAACAAGGCCAGTTCACTGGGTCGAAGAGCACGAGTCAGGGAGTGAGGTGCAAGAAGGCTGTAAAGGCAAGAGGGAACTGGGTTATGAAGGGCTCTGAATGCCAAATAGAATATTTTGTATTGGCCCCTGGAGGCAATGGGAAGGCACTGGAATTTATTAGGGGAGAGGGCGACATGATTGCACCTGCACTTTAGGAAAATCACTTTGGTGGCTGAATGGAGGGTGGATTGGAGCGGGGAAAGACTTGAGGCTGGCAGACCCACCAGCTATCCAGGCCTGAGATGAGGGCCTGTACTAGAGGGGTGGTGGTATCAGAGGAGGGAAGGTGGTGTATTCAAGAGATGTTGCAAAGTTGAAGTTAACAAGCCTTGGCAACAGACTAGATAGGGAGGGTGAGAGATAAGGAGGGTGAGAAATAGGGAGGGATCCAGGACAACTCCTAGGGTATAAGCTTGAGGGACTGGGAGGATGGTGTTGCCCTCTTCAAGTAATAGGGAAGGAGGGAGTTAGAGAAATGTTTAGAGGGAAAAATAATGAGTTCCATTCTATTCACATTGAGTTTAAGATGTCTACTGTATACTGAAAGGTAGTTGGAGATGGAAGATTGGGGCAGGAAAGGTAGATTTGAGAATCATCCATATTCCACATAGAGGTGGTAATTAAATTCATGGGAGTTGATGAAATCACCAAGTGAATTAGTATAGAGAGAGAAGAGAAAAGGGCCCAGCATAGAGCCCTGCAGGACACCTACAGTTCTTGGGTCTTATCTGGATGAGGACCCAGCAGAGGAGACAGCGAAGGAACAGTCAGATGGGTAGGAGGAGAACCAGGAGAAAGCAATGCCCTGAAAACCTAGAGCAGCAGTTCTCAACCTGTGGGTCGTGACCCATTTGGGGGTCGAATGACCCTTTCACAGTGGTCACAGGGGTCACCTAAGATCATCAGAAAACACATACTTCCGATGGTCTTAGGAACCAAGACACCGCTCCTCTATCCATCTCCAGGCAGGTCCGCCCACATGCAGACACGCCCACATACGAGTATTAAATGGTTGTGGCATTAGGAAGGTTGAGAACCACTGCACTAGAGGGAAGAGAGTATCAAGGAGGAGAGGGTGATCAGCAGTGTCAAAGGCTGCAGAGAGGTCAGGGAGGAGGAAGATTGAGAAAGTACACTGGATTTGTCAACTAAGAGCACTAGTAACTTTGGAATTAGAAGTTTTGGAGGAATAAGGTCAGAAGCCAGATTGTACAGGGTTAAGAAGAGAGTCAGAGGAGAAAAAGTGGAGGCGTTTATCTTAGATGGCCTTTTTGAGGCTATCTCAATTCCCCCCACCTTGTCCAGTGAGCTGAAGGGAATGAATGAAGGTGCAACTAGTACTGGAAAGGATGATTAGGGAGGCTGTGTCATCAAAGAGAGACCAGGACTCAGTGATTGCTGGAAGATGGAAAGAGTGCAAGATGAAAAGATTTAAGATGAAGGGAAGTTTGTTGTCTATAGAACAGGCAATCCAGAGGGCAAGATAAAAAGGCTGGGTGGGGTTAGGATAAAACTTTGGGATGGGAAAGTTGAGGAGGGGTGGGAATGAGGAATTGAGTCCTAGGAGGTAAGAAGTGGGGTTGGGATAATGATTTATAGGAGTTCATTATTACCGGAAGGTGAAGTATGTGACCAGGTGTGAGGATGTTCATCATTGAGTGGAAGCACCACTCTTCTACCTTCAAAGGACAGGTGAAGCAGAAGAGGGGAGACCTGAAGCTGAAGGGAAGAAAGTCCTTTACACTGGAGGACCTCTACATCCTAGTTGGAAGATTGGGCTGGCAGCAAGAGGTAGAAGATACCTTGTGCTGGTACAGATAGAAGTGATTGCTTTGGGGTAGATGGAAGATGCCCAGTCTGGCCCTGAGCAGCCTTTCCTCAGAGAACACACTGTGCCCAGTAAGAGATGGAAGGCTCAGGGCATAAGTACATCCGAGGTCTGAAGGTCTAAGAACTGACTATGCTTCAAACACTGTGCTAAGCACTTTAAAAATATCATCTCATTGAATGCTCCAACAACCCTGTAAAGTAGGCACTATTATTATCCCCATTTTAGAGTTGAGGAAACTGAGATAGACAGGTTAATTGACTTGCATGTCACATAGAGTCACATAGCTAGTAAGTGTCTGAAGCTGGATTTGAACTCAGATCTTCCTGACTCCAGGTCCAGTACTCTCTCTGCTAACCTACTCAATTATCTCTGACAGTAAACTAGTAAGACACAATTTTTAAACCTTGCCCAGGGAGCATAAATGCAGCGTCCCCTCTCTGGCATAAGGGAGTTGAGTTCTCTTTCAGGCTGCAGAGTCTTTGATTGATTTACTAAGTCTGTGATAGATGTACCAACTGCCTTCTTCCAGCAGCACACATAACATAAAATTCCAAACCACGTCTAGAAATGGATTCAGGCTACTTGAATTCTCACTCTTCAGCAGCCTTATTTCTAAAAGGAGGTAGGGTAGCATAATGGAAAAAACCCTGGCCTAGAAGTCAAGAAACTTGGGTTCTAGTCCCAGGACTCCCACTAATCTGAGCAAGTCATTTAATCACTTCAGATCTCAGTTTCCAGTTATACTAGATTATCTCTAAAGCCACTTCCCACTCTAACATTCTATTCAATTGTAATTAAAAAAAGGTCACACGAGTATGGTGACTAGTTCTGCAAGGTAAGCAGCCAGACTAATGAAAGCAAATTTCCTACGGATGTCTCCCCAAGGAGAGGAATCGGCAGCTTCCACGTTCACACACACACACACACACACACACACACAAATATACACTCATAGATACATATGTACACACACTCATACATACACATACATACACACATTCACACGTACACACACACACATACATATACAAACACACACAGAGATCACAAAAGAAAGTAAATTTATCCCATGAAGCTCAGAAAGTCACACAATGGTCCAAAAGCTGAAAATCCACAGCCTGAGGGGTAAGAAATAGTGAAATTCAATCATAGTAATAATAATTCACATTTACAGAATTCTTCATTTACCAAGCACTTTTCTCCCTAAGAACCTTGGGAGACAGGCCACATAAGCATTATTATCCTCAGTTTACACAGGAGAAAAATGATGCCTAGAAAGGTTATGTATGTGATTTGCCCAAGGTTAGACAATTAGTGAATGACAGTCCCAGGCCTAGAATTCCTTCCACCTCTACACATTCCCTCACTTCCCTGAAAGAAGTCCTACAGGCTCTAACAGCAGCCTTTAGAGGCTACTATCTGAACATATAATTACATTGACTTTAGTGGAGTGAGGCTACCAGAGAACACAGATAAGAGGAATGAATAGGGAGAAAAATCAAAGTAAAAGTGAAGAAAGCTAGTCTCAGCAAGGGAGGGTGGAAGCCAGCTCTGCAGCCCTGTAAACTTGGCGGATGCTTCTGTTGCTAAGGGTTGCCTCCTGAATATTTGATATGTTGTTGTGGGGGGGGTGGGGGGTTCCTCTTGTAGCTATAATAATCACTTCTTCTACAAGGGGTACCAAGGTAGCTATGTGACCCTGGTCAAGTCACTTAACCCTGTTTGCCTCAGTTTCCTCATCTGTAAACCCTTAAAGGGAAATGGCAAACCTTCCTAATATTTTTGCCAAGAAAACCCCAAATGGGATTACAAAGAGTCAGATACAAGTGAACAAAAACAACGACCACTAGGTTCTAGGTAGACTAGCCCAATTGTGATGAGAGTAATTGCAGCTTTTAGATTTTGCATCTGCTTTTGTCTATAAATAATGTAACTGCAGAACAGTGCAGTGAACAGTGCAGTGTTTTTGGAAAGAGTGCTGGATTTGGAGAGAGGAGTCCTTGGGTTCAAGTCTTGCATCCACCATTTACCAGCTGTGTGACCTTGGCCAACACCCTGGACTGATCTAAGCCTCAGTTTCCTCATTTGTGTTAAAGGGGGTAGTTATATTTGCACTACCCTCTTCATGAGGTGGTTGTAATAATTTGATGAGATAGTAAAGGTTCTTCATGTCTAGAGGGTCCCACACTATTTTAGATTTTTATAATTGTCCTTTCTTGCTGCTGATTATTTCCATGGTTTCTGTTCAGCTCATTCCCTGAAGACCTATTACTTAAACGAATCAAGCACAAATGGTGCGCTTTGGCTCTCGTTGCACTCTCAGAGCTCAAAAGAAATCCCTGGAAGAGCCAGGCACAACAGCATTCACTCACTTAAGAGCCACAAAGCACATAGTATACGTTTCTTCGTTTGATCCTCACAACAACCCCCTATAGGCCATCCATTTTTACCCTCATTTTATAACTGAGAGCACTTAAATTGCTTGCCCAAGACTGTGATGGGGACAGAAAGGATGTAGCAGAGCCAGAATTCAAATCCAGAACTTGTACCTCAAGCTTCCATTCAATTTTCTGTCTCTGCCACTATCCTTCCCACCAAAGAGGGATTGGGTGACTGATTCTTAGGTGGTAGATGGGGGTGGAATAATCATATCCCTAAGAGTGCTTTAAAACTTTCTACCTGATCCCCAAATCACACACAATCAGAACCAGAAAAGGCCTCCCACATCTTCACTCCAACCCCATAGCTGAAGAGAAATCCCTCCTGGAACATCCTTAACAGGCAGCCAACCAGCAGCTAGCTACCCAGAGACCTCCAGATCCTAAAGTAGGCCATTTCACTGTGGAATAGCTCTAATGCTGTTAAGTGTTTCCATACATCGAGTCTAAATTTGTCTTTTTGCAACTGGTACCTGCTGGTGTGGTTTTGCCCCTGGGGGGGTGGGGGAGTGGGGTCATGCAGAACAAATACAATCATGGATTTAAAATTGAAAGGGACCATTTTTAAAAGTGACGGAGCCCATTGTGAGACGGAGAGTGGCAGATTCCCAACCCAGAGAGGTGCCTAGTTGGGTCCGGTCGGAGCAGGGAGAGCAGAGCGCACGGGAGTGGCGCCAGCGTGGACCTGGGAGCGGACGGAGCGCGGCGGTCTGGGAGGCCCCACCCAGCAGATTCCCCCAGCTGGAGGCCCCTACAGCCCTCTCACTACCCAGGTGAGAAACGACAGAACTGGATAGAGGGGAGCGCAGGGTGTGTAGCAGGGTCGGCGGTCCTTCCGGGGGCTAGCAACCCACGGCTTGGATTCTTGAAGCTACATGCTCAGACTTTCAGAAGCTGGGATGGAGGAATGAAATCTAGGGGCTCTCATCCCCCTCCCCGACACACAAAATCAAGAGACAAAAGCCCCACCTAGAGTACCTTCTTGCATTAGCGTAAACACCCCCAGGTCTGGAAATCACTGAGGAAGGGGGA
>CM053588.1:155701142-155729586 GCA_028646515.1 Pseudochirops corinnae | reverse complement strand
GGGGGGGGGGGAAGGGAGGGGAGAAAATCTGAAACCCAAGTGATTGTGGAACTGAATCTTGTAAATTAAAAGTAAATGAGTAAATAAAAAATAAATTTAAAAAAAAAAATAAATAAAAGGTTTTTTACTAAAAATAAAAAAAAATAAAAAAAAATAAAATTGAAAGGGACCTTGGAAATAATCTAAATCAAGTCTGATTCAACCTCTCATTGCACTCTATTTTGCAGTTCTCTAATGCATTTAAGTAACATTCTGCCATATGATCATAGAAGTTTGAGATGGAGCCTCCTTCTAGACTGTAAGCCCCATGAGGGCAGGGACATGTTTAGAGTATCTTTCCTGGCACTTAGTACAATACTTTTCACCAGGGATAGGGAACCTGCTGCCTCAAGGCCACAGATCCTCAAGTTCGGCCCTTTGACTGAATCCAAACTTCACAGAATAAATCCCCTTAATAAAAGAATTAGTTCTATAAAACTTAGATTCAGTTGAAAGGTCATACCCAAGGACCTAGAAGGTGGCCTGGAGGCTACAGGTTCTCTATCCCTGCTTTACACATACAGAGGTGAGATTCAAACCCAAATCCTTGACTCTAAATCTAGCACTTTTTCCACTGCCTACATTTGAATGTTGGAGAGAAAAGAGGCAGGCAAGCAGGCAGGAAGGAAGGAAGGAAGGAAGGAAGGATTTATTAAGCCCCTACTATGTACCAAGCACTGTGCTCAGTGCTTTACAAATATTATCTTATTTGATCCTCACAACAACCCTGCAAAGTCAATGCTATTATTATCCCCATTTGACAGTTGAAGAAACAGGTAGATGGAGATTAAGTGACTTGCCCAGGCTGACACATCTAGTAAGTGTCTGAGGTCAGATTTGAACTCAGGTGTTCCTAACCCCAGGTCCAGCTCTCTCTAGCCACTATGCTACCTGGCTGCCTCTACTGCCCTATTAGGATCTAGTAGGCGATTAATAATGGGACAGATAGGTGGTACAGTAGACAGAGTACTGGGCCTAGAGTCAGGAAGATTTGAGTTCAAATATGGCCTCAGATCCTTAGGAGCTTTGTGACCCTTAGTCACTTAACTCTGTTTGCCTCAGTTTCCTCATCTGTAAAATGAGCTGGAGAAGGAAATGGCAAAACCACTCCAGTATCTTTGCCAAGAAAACCCCAAATGGGATCACAGAAAGTCAAACACAACTAAATGACCGAACAACAACAGGTGATTGATAAGAGTTTGAAGATTTTAAAAACAGTAATGCTGCTCAATCACTCTATTCATGTGTTTTCAGGTCCTGGGCAGGATGGTGACCCCAGTCAAAAACCTTTTTGAATTATCACCAGCCCAACATTAACCACTCCGGTGATTCCTAGTGACTCACCTCTGTGTCCTTTCTCCTAGATAACCTACAAAGTATTTTTGCCTCACAAACAGGTACATCAGTCCAGCAAAGGCAGCAGGAACTAATGGAAAAAGGAAAAAAAACACCACATTAGGAAATGCTCTTTTGTTAAATACTTTGAGTCAATCCTGGGAAGAAAGGTGCCCTGTTAAAACAAAATCAATGTTGTACAGTGCAATGGACAAGAAACTTGGAAAAGTTGTGTCTCTGCTAGGATGTGTCTTGCAGAAGAAGAAAGCTATGAGACTGGAAACAAGAACCTTAAGGGCACTAATGATTTATCATCCCACTTCTTAAGCAATACCCAAATATCCAAACCATCCCAGGTGGAGTTTAGAGACCTTTAGGGAAGATGTTCCAAGTAGACTTACCCAATGCTGAAAGCCTTGTTAGAGATTAACCCAAAAGTGGCATCCAATTTGATTGCTAAAATTTTTTTTCAGGTTTAAAATTCCACAGAAATATTAGTCCATGTGCATGTGGTACTTTAAGATTTTAAAAGCCCTAGAAAGCACTCGAATCATATATGACCTAAGAAATATAAGGTAGGGTAAGGTTTTGAATAGAGCACTATTTCTCTAATAACCATAGATTCTTTGTCTTGTCAATTTGGAAGATAATTCCAAAAGTCATAGAGTCGAACCTCAACCCAAAGAGTGACTCTGATGGACAACATCCCAGATGAATTCATTCAGCCTCCACCTGACCTCTAGTGACAGTGAGCTCACCATGTCCTGGGGCAACTTGTTCCACTTTCAGACAGTTCTAATTCTTAGCAATTTTTTTCCCCCTCATATTGTGCTGAAATGTGACTCTCTGGAACATTCACCCATTGGGTGAATTCACCCATTCTGCTCTCCAGGGCCAAACATACAAATCTAACCTCTTCTTCCATGTGACAGTCCTTGAAATATTCCAAGAGAATTCCAACACCAGGAGCCACACGGGTACTATATGAGTATTCCTGGTCCACCTACTTTGACAGTTCCTTCTTTTGTGCCTCCGGTATTTCCATGGACCTGTGATCTCAACAACATGTGTAATGCCTCAAACCAGGCAGATCCCAAGCCATCCATCCCTTCCGATCTTGTACAAATGTTGACCACGTCCTTCCACAAGATCTCTTCAAGGATTCTATCTAATGTGTTGAGGGGTCTTCCTCTCTTTCTAAAGGACATTCTTTGAGTTAGCCAAAGTCAGGACTCCTAGTGTCCAGTTTTGTCATCATTTATACTGTGATGTCGGTCAGGCTGTCTAACTTAGTGTAAGAAAAGGGAAAGTAGCCTAGAAGGGCGTACCAGCAACCTCGTGAGAGCTGGATGAGAATTAATGAAAGGGTCCCTGAAGAGTCCTTTAGGCTTTTTCTCTCTGGGTACCACGAGGGGGCAGGTACACGCAGCCATTGCTTAACTAGACAGTCCAACTCGAGCTTGTCCCAAAAACCTCAGCCAGACGTGGTTTTGATCTTTAACAAGACTATGAGGTGTTGTAATCTTGGAAAGGAATTTTTTTTTAATGGCTCTGGTTTCCATTTAATTTTAAATCAACTCATTATAGGTGTGCTCTGTTCCTCCAGTTTCCTGAAGTCCAAACTGGATACTGCTGATGACCTGGAGAAGGGTGCTGTGCTGTAAGACACCCCCTATCCCTGGCATACGTGTGCACAGAGAAGGGGAACAGCTGGAAACCTATGAACAGAAGAACCGAGCAACGGCAGCCCTAGAAAACACCCCTCAGGCGCCCTCCTTTATAAGCCCTTGTATCTGAGCTAACTCTGCTTGTGGATTCTGAGTCACATGGAGCCTTAAACCATCCTTGTCGGACTGCAGCTCTCCACCGGCCGTCAGGGAGCAAGCATTAGCGCTGCATCGTCACACTCCTCTCCCTCCTCCAGGAGAAAAGGCCTGGACGTGTGACCTCGGAGTGTTCTCCGCGGCTGAAGGGCTTGAAACCTCAGAACTGGAGGGCTGACGAGCGGTCTAATGGGGGGAGGGGGCCCCTCGGCTCTGAACATGTGGAGAAGTGGACATAAATACCAAAGAGAGTTCACTCCAAAAGGTAAACATTACCTTGGCTGCAGAGTAGCCCTGCACTCCAGAGCATGACAAGAAATGTGGGATAGGCATCTATGCAGTTTTGGCTAGAAAAAGAAAAGAAAAATATTCACTTGAAAATGATCAAAACTTGATTTTTAACCTCCAAATGAACAATTACCATCTCACAACACAAACAATGAAAAACAGGCTCAGGCTCATAATTCCCCCTACATCTGTCCTATAAGAGGTGGCAGCCAGCCACTAAATTGGAAACAGGCAGGGATATAAAATGAACACATGTATGAAACTCATTTATTCTGCTCCTTCAATGAAACCTATCCTATGCAAGGTTTCCTGATGGACTCCTCTGGCCCTCTTCCTAGTGGTGGCTGTGCCAGGAAACTCATTAGAATTGAAAAGTGAACGATGCAAACAAGAGGGGCATGGTGGGGAAGACTAACTCTGAATCCAGCCTTGTAAACCAGTCAAAGCCTATAGGCTGTGAGTCTGAGATGAAAGAGAATATGAAGCATAGAAAAAAATCAGTGTTGTGTTATGGAAAGAGCACCAGATTTGGAGTCAGAGGAGCAGAGTTTAAATTTGGGCTCTGTTACTTTACAAATACAAGACGGTGGAAGTGAAGCTAGACAACTGATCAGCTGAAAAAGATTTGAGGGTCTTAGTGGAGTACAAGCTTGATATGTTAACACTGAGACTTTGCAGCCAAAAGAGTTAACATAGTAGCTCTTTCCTTTAAGAGAGGTTCAGTATCTAAAATAAGAGAGATCATGTTCCTCTATTTCTTTCCCTGCTCAGATAACATCTGGAGTATTTTATTCAGTTCTGGGTACCATGTTTTGGGATGGATGTTGCTAAGCTGAAAAGTATTCAGAAAAGGGTACCTAGGATGGTAAGAAGCCTTGAAACTACGTATGAGAAGTGGTTGAAGGAACTGGAAACATTTCACCTGAAAAGAGAAGGCTTTGGCAGAGCAGAAGCTGTATTTATTTGAAGTATCTCTCATGTTGAAGAGATATCAAATTGATTTTGCTTTGCCCCAGAGGGCAGAACCAGGAGCTATGTGCTGAAGCTATAAAGAGAGAGATTTTTCTTTTTACTTGGCATAAAGGAAAACTTCTTAATAATTAGAGCTATTAAAAATATGATGGGGGCAGCTAGCTGGCTCAATGAATGGAGCACTGGCCCTGAAGTCAGGAAGACCTGAGTTCAGGTCTCAGACACTTAACACTTACTAGCCATGTGACCTTGGACAAGTCACTTAACCCCAATTGCCTTGCCTGCCCCCCTCCAAAAAGAAAAAATAAATAAATATGATGGACTATGGGTGGAGGAAGGCAAGATGGAAGGGTAAAAAGAACTCTATGAACCAAAAAAAGATCTAGGTCCTTATTCTAGTTCTGTCACTGGTTATGGTGTGATTATGGACAATTCACTTTAACTTCTGGGTCTCAGTTTACTTCCCTGTAAATTGGGGAGTGGTCAAGTTACAGTCTTTGGAGGTTGCCTCAGGCACTAAAACATAAAGCAATTTGTCTGAGATCACAAAACCAATATGTGTCAGAGGCAACCCTTGAAGCCGTTTTTTTTCCTGAGACCAGGTCCACATGGACTTGACACTATATGGTTTCTCTTGTCTTAATATGGTTAAAAAGAAAAGCAAAGACAAATAACTAGTTAAGTGTCAAGTAAGTTTGTTAGGCCCTTGACAGAGCTTTGTCTTTAACCACTGCTTAGAGCAGGTGAATATTCTACTTTTTACATGGCCACTTGTTATAGTTCATAGCAATTGTCCTTTGGTGAGTGAACAGGACAAGCTTGAAAGAGAAACAAAGAATCCAGAGATCAAGCAGGTCTCAAGGTATCTTCAGTTTTAATTAAATTAAGTTCAACAAAAATTTATTAAGTACCTATATGCAAGGCACTTTTTACACAACAGTATTAAAAAAAAATGGCATGTTCCCTGCCCTCAAGAAGCTTACACTCTACTAGGGTTACTGCATAAATCATGGAACAGTTGATAGCATGCCCCTTAAAGAAATCTCCATCAAAAAGGAAGATGCTTGTTAAAAATCACGTCTCCAACAAAGAAACAAATGCTTATTAAATGCTTATTAAACATGGAAGTAGTATAGTGTAGCTCTGGAAGAGAAATCTGCTCTCATCTTTGCCGTTAACTCCGTGTGACATCACTGTCTGGAACGCAGTAGGTGCTTAATGAATGCTTATTAGTTTGACTTGCTTATTGAATGTGCACATGTCTGGGCCCAGATTTCCTTTTCTTTAAAATGAAGGGGTAGAGCTAGGTGACCTCCAATGTTCCATCCCTGGACAGGTCACTCAACCTGTCTTAGTTCAAATTTCCTTATAAACAGGATTAATATGTGTATGTACATTATATATAAATGGAAATATATGTATATAATTATAAGTATAAAATCAGAAGAATGACAACACCTACCTCATAAGGTTGCTGTCAGGAGCAAACAAGATAACAGAAAAGTGTTTTGCAAACTTTAAAGTGCTATATAACTGCCATGATCATCACTATTAAATCTGTCAACTCTTGTAAAAAGCAAAATTAAAGATCTGCCCACTAAATTACGGAAATAGAAAAAAAGAAATGTAAGGATTTGTTGGATACTCCAGTCATTACAACCCGTTTCTTTGCAACTTTTTCTCTGATTCTAATACTTTTTATTTAAAGAAACGAAATGTCCATGCTTTATCCTAATCAATTGATCAACAAATATTTATTAAGCAATTATTATGTGCCAGACATAGTGATAAACACTGGAAATACAGAGGTGCAAGTCCCTATCCTCAAGAAACTTGTGCTCTAAAAGGGGAAACAGCAGCTATGAGTAATCTGGAGAGGAGGAACCCTGGGGGCAGAGGTGAGTGGGGCAGCTGCACAGGAAAAGCTCCATGAAAAAGGTGGCCCTTAAACAGAATCTTGAAGGAAATCAGAGATCCCCAGAGGTGGATGTGAGGAGGGAGGGAGTTCCAGGGATGGAGAACAGCTTGTGCAAAGACAAAGAGACAACAGATGAAGCATCATGTGCGCAGAGTAGCAAGAAGGCCAATGTAGCTGGAATACTGAGTATATGGAGAGAAGTAAAGTGGAAGACTGGCAAGGTAGGAAGGCTCTAAACTATAGTTGTGGCATTTTTTTTTCTTTCAGTCTTGAAATATTCCATTGTTTTAGTATTTTTCTGTGTTATATTCTTGTCGGGGCAAGCTGGTGCTTCTTCCTGATGGTATTTGCTGAAAACAAGTTATGTGTAAATTGTATAACTCCGTATCACCAAAACAATTGGGCATGACATGAAAGTTTCAATCAATTGTTTCATCTAAGCAAAAGAAAACCATTAAACAGGCTATCCCTACCCCTCTGGCCCCAGCCCCTGACCTGATCAGTGTTTGGATTCAAATGGCCAAAAGGTTGGGCACTGAGAAGATATAGACAAAGAATCAAGTCAGCCCTGCTTAAATCTCAGTCTTATTATTCTCCTTTGTTTCTTGCCTCTAGGGTTCCAAACTGAACACAAGAATCCGAACCCACTTAGAATGCACTCCTCATCGGAACCCACCACTTAGCGCAATGGTTGGTGTACAGTAGGTGCTTAATAAATGCTTATTGACTTGCTTGTTGAATTATCTTATATAACTAGTATTGGATGTGTTTCATTCTTGTCCTCAGACTGAGTACTGATGACTTCCCCTTTCTCTCATCAAAAATAGGAGGAAATGAACAAGGATCTCACATCTCCCAAATCCTCCATCGAAGCCCCAATCATGACTCCATTGTCATAGGATCATAAACTTTCAGCAGAAAGTGACCTCAGAAATTATCTAGTCCAACTCCTTCCATTTTACAGATGAGGAAACTGTGGCCCAGAGGTGTTAAGTGATTTGGCCCAGGTCACACAGGTTCAAATTCAAGTCTTCTCACTCCAAATACTATACTCTTTCCACTGGACATGTCTCGCATTTTGATGTTATTGTTGCTATGTTGAATTCAAGTGGGTCCTGGTCACTGAATCAGTCTGATTCATTGTCATGTCAGGATTTCTCTCTGCTTCTCCCTAAACTAATTCACAATACATGAGGTTCTCTTTGTCACTGACAAACCCATGATTATGTGGAATTCTCTTCCAAGGAAAGTTTTATGCCATTATTTCTGCAAGATCCAGCTGTTATTCCTTGATGACTAAATGTGAATTGTTAAACAGATTTTTGTGTTAGTTACTTTCGTTCTATTCTTTTGATGCTATGCATGCATCACTGATTTTTCTTTCATGGAGAAATACCCTAATTCCTTTCGTTATTTCCTCCTCTTATTTTCCTGGGTCTCTCAGAGTGATTTGGTACACTTTCTAACCTATGAAATCAGTCAAATGTAGACGTGCATAAATAAAAGTTTAAATTATGGGCTTTGCTTCATTTAGAATAATAGATAATAAATGTCATTAGATAATAGCAGTTGCTAGCTGTATTTGACATTCATTTGGCTCTGGCCTCTTCAGAAAATTTTATTTAAGGGCTTCTTATTTTCAAGAGTTCTCCTCACCAATGAAATCCATGACCCCTTAAAAGAAACCAGTCTAACAAGCCACAGGAAAAAAAACAAACTGAAAAAAAAGGCTTATTGTCCCATAACCTATAACATGCCATTGGCTAGGAACTCCATTGAGTCAGTCCAATAGCAAGCATACATGTCATGGACAGGCACTGTAAATGGATAATAAGATGGTTACATTTCTATGGAAGTAGAAAGAGACTCATTTCTTCTATGTTCACCCGGATTTTAAAGGTAGCATTGAGGTGAATGTTCACTTACTTGTTGTTTCAGGCTTTCTACTGAGATGAAAATTTTGGACCATGTGAGAATTGGGTATTTCTCTCTTATATTTAATAACTAATTATTGTATAAGGACCGAGGTTTTTCTCGTTTTCTACTTCATCTAGAAATCAAACAGTGTGGGAAATCTCCCTTAAAATTTTACCCAGGCCAACATTTAATCAAATAGTAAAAGAAATTCTAACTTTGGGGTGCATTCCTGCTCATTGTATTTGCTAAGACAGGTCTGGGGAAGTACTGATTCTCCCTTTTATCAGACAGATGATATGGAAATTGACCTCTCTTTGATCAAGATTTGGATGACTCAAGTCATATACCCCAAGACCCTCATTGTAATATGGCCCAGCCTTTCACTACAATATTCATTTTCTTATTACTTATTGACCAATCAGAGTTGATTGCCACCCCTCAGGAATACCTACTCTTCAAAGGGTGTATAAACTGTGAACCCACTGCCATAAGGGGTCTTTTTTTAAGAGAGACAGTCAAATAACCATCCTTTTATTAATAAATGTGCTGGCCTTATTAATAAAATGATTAAATTACCCAGAAACTATGTCTCTCAAATTTTTAATCATCACAGGCAAGATCACAAAAATCTATCATAACAATAACCAACATAGTTAATCAATGGAAATCAATTACATGTTCAAGTTCATGGTCTTGCTGTGACAACAAAAAGAAGAACCTTGATTTCTGGCATTTCACTTAAAAGACTGCCTGGTACAAGTGAAAGGATTATCTCTTAAGATTTTCAGGATGAGTCCAAAAGAAACTAAATTGAAATAGGAACTAAAAGGTGACAGTAGGATTAGAATAGCTTTCTGACTATTAATAACAGCACACAGAGAGGGCTGAACCAGAGGAGCCTTTAGAGGAAAGAGAATTTGGAGCCTGGATTATTATTTACACCTAGTTACCTCCTTCTTCATTCTCTACGATTTTGTTGATAAAGCCCCACCAGCCTGTGTAAAGTAAACAGCAGATGTAGAAGAAAGAAGAGTTTGTCTGAAGAGATCTGATTCTCTAGAGCAGTGGTTCTCAACCTGTGGGTTGCAACCCCTTTGGGGGCTGAACGATCCTTTCACAGGTGTCACAGAGGTCACATATTTCCGATGGTCTTAGGTACAGAGACAGGGCTCCTCTATCCATCTCCAGGCTGGTCTGCCCACATGCAGATACGCCCACATACAAGTACTAAAGGGTCATAGCCTTAGGAAGGTGGAGAACCACTGCTCTAGAGAGATCTAGGCAATGGCTTCAACCTTCCCATTCCCTTCCCTCCTTCCTATGTCAAAGAATCACAGAATTCCAAAGTTGGAAAGGAATCTCAAAGATTATTTATTCTAAAGCATGCCTGAGCAGCAATATCCTCTATAATCTACAGTAAATTGCCATCTGGCCTCCGCTTGAAGACCTCCATTGGAGGGGAATCTACTACCTCTGGAGGCAAACCATTGTGCTTTGGAAGACTAACTGTTAGGAATAATCCTTACACAGAGTCGAAATTAGTTTCTCTGATGATTCCACTCATTGTCATCATAATAATACTAACAACCAGCACTTATTTACGTAGTGTTTACTATGTGCCTGGCACTGTGGTAAGCGCTTTACAATTATTATGTCCCTTGTTCCTCACAACGACTCTGGAAGGTAGGTACTATTATTATCCCCATTTTACAGATGAGAAAACTAAAGCAAACAGATTAAGTGACTTGTCCAGGGTTACACAGTTAATAAGTGTCTGAGGTCAGATGTGAAATCAGGTCTTGCTGACTCCAGACCTGATGCTCTATCCACTATACCACCTGAGTGCTTCCCATTATTGTCAGTTTTGCCTTCTAGGACCAAGAAGAACAAATTTAATCCATATAATAATTCCTAAAATACTTGACGAAAGATATTGTGGTCACTCGTTCCCATTTCGCTTCCCTCCTCCCCTCATTAAAAAAAAAAAAACCACTTCTTCCCAAGCTAATCATCCATAGCCCTTTCAAATGACATGGTCTTCAGTTCACTCAACATTCTTGTTGATCTCCTCTGGGAAGGTTCTAATTTTTCAATAGTGTTCCTAAAATGTGTATAACTGGACCAAATACTCTAGATGTGAGCAGGAAAGAGTACAGCAGGACTGACCTCTCTTATTCTGTAAAAGCTTTGCCATGTCCAATTGCTGACTCACTGAGCTTGCAGACCCAGTTCGTTTTCATTTGAACTGTTTCCTAGTCATATTTTCCCCAGACTGTACTAGGATAAATGATGTTTTGAACCCATTTGTGGGATCTTATAGTTGTCCTAATTTTCATCTTATTAGATTTGGTTTGTTATTTGTTCTAGCCTTTCTCCTCCAAGCTCTTTGAAATATTTTTAGATCCTGTTTCTGTAATCTAACAGCTTAGCAATTCCTCCTGACATTGTCATCTATAAATTCAACTAGTATGTCTTTGTTAGTGTCATTAATAAAAATGCTGAATTACATGAAGTTTAGGAGAGGTTCCTGAATATTCTACTAGGCACCTCTAAGTTGGCAATGATCTGCTAATGGCTACTTTTTACATCATATCATTCTGACAATTCTGAATACATCTAACCATTCTATCAGCTAAGACTGGTCATACTCTCTTGCCCAAATACCTTCAATGGATCTCAGTTTGGTTCCAATATACCTTTCCATCCTAATTTCATGTTATTCCACTACTTGACAACCATAGCAGCTGACAAGACAAACATCAAAATTTTGGGGGTTTTTTGAGTGTTGACAGTTTTGCTCACATAATTGACTTGGGGCTCATGACTTAAAATCACTGAGGGTAGCTGAATGTTCTATTACTTTCTTTTCATTTATTTTGGGCTAACCATTTTTTATTTATACTTCCCAATCAAAGATTTTTGGCAGAGGTAAAGTGAGAACAGTTCTGTCTTCTTTCTGTTGTCTCCCATCATTTTTGTCTTTTGCCTTCATCACCAGCCTTAATTCACTTTTCAATAACCACCTTCCATTACCTAGATATCTTTAAAAATCTAGATGAGCTGATCAGGATCATTGGTTATCTACATTAGCCTTTTTAGATAGCTCCACTTTTGCTTCTTTATTGGAATTGTTCTTCTTCAGAATTTCATTCTTGAGGTCTTCTCATCATTCTTTGGCCAATTTTTGTAGACTTTTATGCCAAGAAACCCTACCTATCCTTCCTCTAAACTCTGAAACTCTCCAAAAATCTAGAGCACCATCAGAGTATACTTGGTTTCCTAATCATCTATAACCAGTCACCACCAAAAGAAAAAAAATCAGTTACAATTCCAAAATACCCACTTAAACAAACCAACATCCTTCTGAAAAGGATCCTGGAACTCTGAGGAGGAAAGAGAGTAGAACTATGTATATGATGAAAATGAATTGTTTTTCTCTCTTTTTTTTATTCTTTACTACAAGGGGGTGGCTGAATGAGTAGGAGAGGGAGCAGGGTTATATTTAAAAATAAAAATGATATAAAAACAATAGACATCAACAAAAATTTTCTTAAATAAAGTGAATGGAAATTTACTTGGGATTGATGGTTGGCTGAGGGTATGTGTGTTCCCCTCTCTCTTATACTGGGTTCAAAACACTCCTTATTTGCTGATTCACAAGCTAATTTATCCAGTTAAGATTTGGGGATATTCAAGGAAGATAGGAAAAAAGATGGAGTGTTTTCAGAAAGAAGGAAAAAAGGAAAGAAGGAAGGAAGGAAAGAAGGAAGGAAGGAAGAAAGGAAGGAAGAAAGGAAGGAAAGAAGGAAGGAAGGAAGGAAAGAAGAAAGGAAAGAAGGAAGGAAGGAAAGAAGGAAGGAAGATAGAGATTTAAAAAACCTAAAATTAATTTACTTTAGAAATGGGTCTGGTCCCTAATGCCTGTACTTCAGTTTAGAAACCGAGTAAGAAAAATAAAGCCTTCCACCATCCAAAGAAGAAGAAAAGGAAGAAAGTAAAAAAACAAAGATGAATTTCACTGGCCCTCCTTTCTTCCCAAGCAAACCCACTCTAGAGTTAAATAAATGAAAATTCTGACCAGATGAAGGATTGAGAAAAAGTATATTGGTGAATGCAATGGACAGCCACTGGGTCTACCTCACATACCTAAAACCCCAACAGAAAGTTTAATTCACTAAGAAGCAAACTATGCTTATTTATCATGCCTGCATTTCCAGAACAGCCACTGCTGGGCCATGAGGACAGCCCACTGAGTCTTCTCTTCTCTTCCTTTGATTTGAATTCTTTCTTCTTTGTTTGCTTATATTATTCTTGAGACTACCATTGTGGTTTTCCAAGATGGCTTTGGTTTTCTCCTTTTGTATTATCTTTGGGGACATCAAAGTCATGACTTTCTAGAACATGTGAAAACCAGTTGCTTTGAGAGTTCAATTAACATCTGTCTTGTGGGGATGGGATGGGGTGGGGATGGGGGAAAGGTGAGAAGAGTTTATAATGTAGTGGTGGAAGGAGGATGCTTTGCTAATGGGTCCTTTAGACTTTGCATAAGCAGACAGATGGGTGACTGCCTTGAAACCTTCATTTAAAATCAACACAAAAGAAAAATGTTTAATTTCAATAACTTCCATTTGAATTTGCATCCTCAGTCTCACTTATCTCCTACACTCCTCAAATCATGTGTTTTCCAATAGTTCCTTTTACATAAAATGAAAAAAGGGGAGGAGAAAGTCAAAGAAGCATTTCAGAATTCCTCCACTATCGTTTTGTAAACACTGGGGACACCAAAGAAACTGAAATCTCCTCTCAGCTTCCTCCATGGGCAGAAAGGAGGAGGTGGGTACAAAGCTTTGTACCAGCTTTTTGGTGGCTTTGGTGATGAGTAGGGGCCAGTTTCCATGACAGCAGCACTGGACTAACCTCACAGGAAGCTGGGTGGCTGCCCTGACTAGTGGGCTAACCCACAATTTTCCGGTACAGGGAGTACACTGGCAACTGTCTCCTCCTCTCTCCTAACCCCACCCTTTCATAACATCATCTGAGACTGAGTTAAGACTCCAAAGCCCCACCCTCTGAAAGAACCACCCCATGGACACTCTACCCAATCATTCTGGTATCCTGAAAATTGGCCAATCTCCTAAACAGATATACTTGATATATACATATAAAAAGTTATAGTATACAACATGCCTTGCATGCTAGCTTCCCTCCCTTTTTTAAACAATTAGGTGAAGTCTGGGGTCTTACTTGGCAGTGTAGACACGCTCAAAGGCAAAGGTCCCAGTTCGCTGGAAGCTCCTGACATTTTGGCTCCGGCTTTCATGCTCTACTTTGTGTGCGAAGAATCCTATAGGAGGATAAGATTTGAGTTTAGAGTTTAATGAGGGGAGGGGGGACAGTTTCTGAAATCCTACATTCTTTTGCCATAATTCACCAGTCCTCAAGGTGGGCCTCACAAAAAGGCTAACTCTCTTGTATGTTGCATTTCCTTCCATATCATATTCACTTGAGTTAGAATATAGGAGAAAAGATGGCTGCTTCATGAGCACCGAAAGTAGTGGAAGGGTCAGCAGGGACACAGGTTTGGGACAAACATAATATTAGGCCCCGTGGAAAATTTCCAGAGGTGGTAGGCCACTACTGATCACTAAAAAAGATCTGAAAAAGAGTATTTTCCTGCCTTTGGGATAGGGCCAGTATACCCTTCTACAGAAGATCTAAGTGGGAGGCATCCAAGATGGGAGAAAAGGTAACAGCAATATATTCTAGGGGAGGAGTGTGCCAGCTCAAAGTGGATTAAAGTATAGCCCAGGATCAAAAAGTGTCTGCAGAACTCATATAGTCAGAATTTCAGTTTTTAGAATTTCCCATCCAGAGTCAAAACTAAGGCTGGGTAAGGTGAGTGAGGGTAATAGAACCAAAATTAACAGCCCTTGCATCTGGAGTGAGCAGCCAAAGATAGACTTTGCATTCTCTTGAGCTAGGGTGAGGGCTTTGGTGGCAGTGACCCTAAGAGGCTGCTGTTGGAGATGCCACTTCCCAAAGTGAAGGGTAGGGCAGGACCAGGAAGAAACTCACTTAGGAAGGGGGTGGGGTGTAGCCACCAAGAGGCAGGAAAGAAATACTCACCATCTGAAAGCTTCCTATTTTAACTAATAGTTCTTGCTAAGTAGGCACAAAGTTCATTGTCTTTTGCAGCTGAAGAGCTACAAGTCCTGTCCACATGCTCCAAATGTTGTCATCTAGGATCAGAGACCTATCACCCTACCCTTGTTACAACTCTGATGAGACCACCTAAAAACTGAAATTCTGACTATACAATTGTGAAAAATTCAAAATGATACCATCACAAACTTATAAAGAACTTCAACGGTCATTTAATCCAATCCATCCCTTCAGCACGACCCTCTTTAAAATCCCACTGAGAAATACTCAACCAGATGCTGAAGCATGGTGTATATAACAGAAAGAACACTAAACTTGAAAACAGAAGACCTTGGTTTGAATCCTGGCTCTGTCACATGTTAAATATGTGAAATGAGAAAATATTCTTCCCCCTTCTGGGCCTGTTTCCTAATTTTTAAAAAAAGGGATAATAATACTTGCATTGTGAGCTACCTAGAGGTATGAGGGAAGACCTTTGTCAATCTCAAAGCACTACTTTAATTTTAACTATTGTTATTTTGGTGTCCATCTGCAGAACGAAGGGGTGGGATCAGAGCATCTCAAAAGTACTTTCCAACTCCCTGGAGCCTCTGAGTCTCCAGACAGGGAAATGTCTGACAATTGTGGATCAACAGGAAGCTTTCTGATTGACTCAGACAAAAGGTGGTCACAGTCAAAGACAAATGCAAAACCACACAGAATGAAACTAAGACTAGTATAAAAAAGGCTAACATCAAAAGTTAATTTTCTCACCAAAAAAAATTCAAAAGATAATATAGGTTTTAATTATGTCTTAAGGAAAGAGAAGAATGAGGAAGATAAATCAAACATTTGAGAAAGACTAAATAAAATTATAACAGAAAGCAGCATGAGGTCAGAAATATTCAACTCCTATTTTGCTTCCCTCTTTGCCCAAAGCTCCCTCTTTTTCCCTTCTCCTCATCTTACATCGTCTCTCAGATGACTTCCACCACTATCTCCTTCACTCCGTGTCTCACACTAAGTGGCAAATTCCTTTGCATCCACCCTAGATCTCATCACCTCTTCCCTGGCAGACTGTCCCACTCTCATCCCCACTTTTTTTCTAATCTTCAATCTACTGGTTCCTGCCCTGCTGACTATAAACACACCCATGTCTTTTGAATCCCTACAAAACCTTGACTTGATCCTACAATTCATGCTATTGTACTCTATCTTTCATCCCCTTCTTAGCTAAATACCTTGTGGAAATTTTCTAAAACTGGCACCTCCTTTTGCTTTCAGTGAATTCTAAACCTTCAGTCTGGCTTCCTTCCTTATCTTTTGACTGAAATTGCTCTCTCCAAAGTCACCAGAGATTACCAAAGCTAATGGCCTCTTCTCAACCTTCATCCTTCTTGATCTCTCTGCAGCATTTGAAATTATTTTTCACTTTCTTCTGGTCATGTTCTCATCTCTAGCTTTTGGGTTGGGGGTTTTTTTGACACTGGACTCTTCTGGCTCTCCTTCTACCTCTCTGACCACTTTCTAAATTTATTGTTCTGGTTCTTTATCCAGATTGTGCCCATTGACTCTTGGTATCCCACAAGGCTGTGTCCTGGACCTTCTTCTTCCTTTATATTATCTTGCTCGATGATCACATCACTCACATTGACCCAATTATCATCTCTACACAGATAATTCTCAAGTCTATATACCCAGATCTAACCTTTCTTCTCACCTTCAGTCTTAGCCAACTGATTTTTGAATTCTGAATATCCCACAGGTATCTCAAACAACTTGTCCAAAACTGAGTTCAATATCTTGTCCCTCAAACTTTCCCTTGTATATGTCTGCTTCTCTCTATTCACACAGCCACCACCAAAATACAGACTATCATCATCTCTTCTTTAGACTGTTTCAATAAGCTTTTGGTTTATTTCTCCACTTTAAGTATTTCTCTCCTCCTTTCCATTCTCTACATAGCTGTCAAATTGATTTTCCTAAAGCACAGGTCTAATCATGTCATCCTCCCCACTAACCCACTCCATGAACTCCAGTGGCTCCCTACTACCTCCAGGATAAGATATAAATTTCTCTTCTTGGTATTTAGAGCCCTTTGCAACCTTGGCCCTTCCTGTCTTTTTAGTCTTCTTACACTTTACTGTCCTCCACCCACTCTACAATCCAGCAATAGCTGCCTTCATGCTATTCCTTACATAGGACAGCCTATCTCCCAGGTGAATCCTTTTTCAATGAGTGTCCCTCCTACTTGTAATGTTCTTCCTTCTTACCTCTTCCTCCTAGCCTCTTTCAAGACTCAACTCAAATTCTACATGTGTCAAGTATCTTCTCTCTGAGATTATCTTCCATCTCCTCTGTGTTTATCTTGTGAATGTATAGTTGTTCACATATTCACTACCATTAGAATGTGAGCTTCTTGATGCAGGGTGCTGGGTTTTGGTCTAGGTTTTTTTGTTTGTTTTTCTGTTTTTTGCTTTCTTTGTATTCTTACAGCTCAGCACAGCACCTATAATATAATCAGCACTTAATAATATTTTTTCATTAATTCTCAGGTAAGAATAATAATCTTCTAACTACATAAAGGAGAACAAAAAAAAATAACAAATAGCATTACTATAGTGATTTAACATTTATGTAGCTCCTTCCTCACAATAACAATGGAGGTAGATTAACACTGATATCATTATTCCCATTATATAGATCAGGAAACTGAGGTTGCAGAAGAATGGCGATTCACCAATAAAACCAAAACTAGCAACTGTTTGAAAGTGTAATTCTGGTGCAGATCTCTCCATCCAGCCCTTTATTTCCTGTGAAATGATGTTTCTTCTAACAAACAAGGTAAATGGTCAATCTTTTAAGGGCAGCTAGGTGGTACAGTGTATAGAGCACTGGATCAGAATTAGAAAGATTTATCTTTATGAGTTCAAATCCAGTCTCAGACACTTTCCAACTGTATGACCCTGGGCAAGTCACTTAATCCTGATTGCCTCAGTTTCTTCATCTGTAAAAAGAGCTAGAGAAGGAAATGGCAAGCTATTCCACCATCTTTGGCAAGAAAACTCCACACAGGGTCATAAAGAGTCACAACTGAACTGAATGCATGGCAAAGAAATATACAGCTCTTACAATAGGAAATGGTACTCCAAACCATTTCCAAATAGAATTCATGACTAGGTAAAGGTTTTTAGGGCAAATGATTTTTAGTAGTTTCCATGACTAAATTTTTGCATACTTTGTGATTGGTTATGCTCCTTCTGAGTGGCTATTATTTATCCTGAGATACTATTAATTCAGCTATGTTGGTTCATTTTAAGTATCTTAGATAAGTTTCAGGAACTTTCAAATAGTGTCTTTATTTCTTAATTGTAGTTTCCTCTAAGGATTCTTGGGTAGTAGAATATATTGCACTTGCCAGTTAGGTGGCACCATGAATAAAGCATTGGGCCCCTACTCAAGAAGACCTCATTCCAATCCCACTTCAGATACTAGCTGTGTGACTCTGGACAAGTCATATAACCTCTGTCTGCCTCAAATTCTTCAACTGTAAAATGGGGGTAATAATGAGCTCTGTGGATCTCCACTCCCTAACTCACAGGGTTGTTGTAAGAATCCAATGAGGTGCTATTGTTAAAGCACTTAGCACAGTGCCTGATACAGGTAGGTGCTTAATAAATGTTTGTTCTCTTCCCTCTTTCTTTTCTATTAGTCTTCTAATCCTTCTTAGAAGTTAACAAAACTCTTTTATTGGGATTTCCAGTCATTTAGTCACTGTTACAGTATCTCAAGTATTTAATTTTTTTTTCTCCGATCTCAAAATTCCACCTCTGCCACAGGAAGTTTGTCAGATAAGAGTTACTAGCCATAGGGGTAGCTAGGTGGTACAGTGAATACAGCACTGGCCCTAGAGTCAGGAGGACCTGAGTTCAAATCCATACTTACTAGCTGTGTGACTTTGGGCAAGTCACTTAACCCCAATTGCCCTCCAAAAAGCAAGGGGAAAAAAGTATTTTAAAAAAAAGAGTTAATATCTATGCTACTTTAGATTTCCTAATAGGTAAGAAGGCTAATATTTAGAATGTTCTTTTTTTAAAACATATTTTCACTTTAGTCACAAAAAAGAATTAAAACCAATGGGAGGAACCACAAGAAAGAAGAAACAAAATAAAACAACAAAAAAAGAGAGCAAATAGAATATTTCAATCTGCATTCAGACTCCAAAGTTCTTTCTCTGGATATGGACATTATTTTCCATCATGAATCTATTGGAGTTGTCTTAGATTCTTGCATTGCTGAGAACAGCTAAGTCTATCAAAGTTAGTCATCACACAATGTTGCTGTTACTGTGTACAGTGTTCTAGTTCTGCTCTCTTTGCTCAGCATCAGTCCATATAAGTCTTTCCAGGTTTTTCTGAAGTCTACCTGCTCGTCATTTCTTACAGCACAACAGTATTCCATTACATTCATATACCACAACTTGTTCAGTCATTCCCCAATTGATGGGCTTCCCCTCAATTTCCAATTCTTTGCTACCACAGAAAGAGTTGCTATAAATATTTATGTACATGTGGGTCCTTTTCCCATTTTTATGATCTCTTTGGGATATACACCTAGAAGTGGTAATATTGGGTCAAAGGATATGCACAGTTTTATAGGTCTTTGGGCATAGTTCCAAATTGCTCTCCAGAATGGTTGGATCAGTTCACAACTCCACCAATAATGCATCAGTGTTCCAATTTTCCCCCATCTTCTCCAACATTTATCATTTCCCTGTTTTGTCATGTTGGTCAATATGATAGGTGTAATGTGATACCTCAGAGTTGATTTAATTTGCATCTTTCTAATCAATAGTGATTTAGAGCATTTTTTCATATGACTATAGATAGCTTTAATTTCTTCCTCTGAAAATTGCCGTATCATATCCTTTGACAATTCATCAATTGGGTAATGACTTGTATTCTTATGAATTTGATTCAGTTCTCTATATATTTTAGAAATGAGGCCTTTATCAGAGGCACTGGCTATAAAAATTGTTTCGCAGCTTTCTGTTTCCCTTCTAAACTTGGCTGTATTGACTTTATTCGTGTAAAAACTTTTCTTTTTTAAAATTTTTTTTTCTTTTTGGAGGGGTGAAGGCAAGGCAATTGGGGTTAAGTGACTTGCCTAAGGTCACACAGCTAGTAAGTGTTAAGTGTTCAAGGCTGAATTTGAACTCAGGAGCTCCTGACCCCACAGCTGGTGCTCTATTCACTGCGCCACCTAGCTGCCCCTCATGTAAAAACTTTTCAATTTAATGTAATAAAAATACCCATTCCGCATTTCATAACATTCTCTAGCTCTTGTTTGGGCATAAATTCTTCTGTTCTCCATAAATCTGACAGCTAAACTATTTCTTGCTCTCCTACTTTGCTTATAATATCAGCCTTTATGTCTAAATCATGTGCCCATTTTGACTTTATCATGGTATGGAGTATAAGATGTTGGTCTATGCCTAGTTTCTGTCATACTATTTTCCAGTTTTCTGAATAGTTTTTGTCAAATATTGAGTTCTTATCCCAGAAGCTGGAGTCTTTGAGTTTATCAAATAGTAGATTATCACAGTCATTGACTATTGTGTCTTATGTACCTCCCCTATTCCACTAATCCCCCGCTCTATTTCTTAGTCCATACCAACTAGTTTTGGTGATTGCTACTTTGTGATACAATTTAAGATCTGGTATGGGTAGGCCACCTTTGGAATATTCTTAATAATATGCTACCATGAAGAAGAGAAGATTTCAAAGGGTTTGTCAAAAGGTCAGGTAGGATCGTGTTGTACAAACTTCTATAAGGGAAGCTGACTAAAGAGGGACAGGAAACTCTCCAAAACCAAACAGTTCCAATGAAGTAGATAAGTAGATAAATGGAGTATAAAAACACTAATATGTTTGAATATGGAATTCATCGATTAAGATTTTTTTAAACACATGTAAGAACAGGTGGCTAAAAATGGAGACAAAAAGACTGCCACAGAACTATAAGAATGATGTTGGGGAAAGACTCTTGTCAATATGATACTTATGATGAAAGCTAAGAAAAACCCAAAAAAGCCTTTTTAAGATACACTAGAAGAGAGGAGATGCTCCAGGATGAGATAGAACTAGTTTGTCTGGAGGTGGTGGCATACAGTAGAAGGATCACTCACTGGCTCTGGGGTGAAAGCACCCCAGTTTAAATCCTGCCTCTCAAATTTACTGCCTTTGGGACTAAGGGTAAGTCACCCATCCTCCCTGTGCCTCAGTTTACATATCTGTAAAATGAGAGGGCTGGACAAGATGATCTCTGAGGTCTCTTCTAATTCTGTGATCTTCTGTGGTGATGATCACAGATAACACAGACCAAAAGGAACTACTATTTTGGGGTTTTTTATTCATTTTTTAAATTTTGAGTCCCAAATTCTCTCCCTCCTGCCCACCCCCAGCCATGAGAAGACAAGCAATATGGTACTGATTATACATATGAAGTCATGCAAAATGTTGTTGGTTGTCCTTCAATTTCAAAGAGAACCAATGAGATCACAGGGTGATGTCTTGACTTGTGTGTGAATTGGATTCAAGTAAGGCAGAATTACACAAAGTCATCAGCCTCACTGTTTCTTCTACAGTTATCAAAATCTAGTGGCAGGACAAAAATCAAGATGACTGCTAATGGCCCAGGATGCAGTGGATGAACTTAGCATCTTTAATGTCTGATCAAGCTCTAAGTGCTCCACAGCACCTGCTTGAATTGCTCTCGTGCTCACTGGGGCAGACTATTCTCATCTGCCCATTCCACCAGAGAAAGTCTTCACATGCTTGAAATAGACATCTCCCTGGGTTTGAGGCCAGTCAGTTACCCTCAACCTGGTTCAGCGTATTGACTGAGAGAGAGGTTTTATCAGGGTGTGGTTGCTGCTCATGCTACAGCCTCTGGGAGCTACAGGTAAGAATTGGGTGGCATGTGGACAACAAAGGTAGATGAGCAGCCCTGAAAAGGGCTTGGAAAGCCCTCATACCAGGGATACTAGTCCTCCCTAAATACCCTATATACCCCATGCAAAACATCTTTCCATGTTCACCATTCAACTCCTATTTTGGTTCTATTTTCTCTGTTAAGAAAAACAAAAATCAAACTAGAAAAATAAAGGAAAAATCTGGCTGCAGAGGGATTGAAATGTGTACATGAGGAGATGGGATGAGAACACCTAGCTGGCCTCAATGACTTCAAGTGATCAAGCTCAGATAAACAACCCCTATGGATACTAAAAGACCTGGGAGATGTAACTGTCTTGTCAGTAATCCTCAAAAAAGCATGCAGAATAAGAGAGATGTCAAAGGGTCAAGGCCAACAAATCAGAGGGGCAGAGTCTATATCTGGAAGGGAGGTGAGAAGCCATATAATCCAGCTTCCTCCCTTGAGTTGAGGAAACTATGATTCAGGGTTGATTTTCAAAAAAAAAAAAAACTGTTTCCTTTGAAATTCTAGAACAAATTCTTTAAGGAATGGCTTAAAAGGGAAGTGGCTGTCCAGGCAAGCCACCACAGATAAACCAAGAACAAGTCGACCAGTCTAATTTCATTTCCTCTTTTTTTCTGGTGTTACTTGACTGATAGATACATGGTGATGTCCTTGGGGAAAAGATAGAGAGAGTTAGGTTGGATAAGAATACAGTTAGGTAGATTTGAAATTGGTGGAACAACTGAACCAACAGGAGGTTCCTAGTGAAGGGCTCTGTCTTTGGCCTATTTCCATTCAGTGTTTTATCAGTGCCTTGGATGGAGGCATAGATGTCATGTTTATGAGATTTGCAGATGAAGCAAAACTGAGAGATAGTTAATATATAAGATGACAGAATTGGAATCCAAAAGGATTCTAACAGGCTGGGGGAATGGAACAAATCTGATAAGATGAAATTAATAAGGATAAGTGAAAAATCCTATATATGGGTCCTAAAATTCTTCTATGCAGGTATGGTATAAGGAAAACATGTTAGACAGCATACATAGTGGAAAGATTTGTTTGGAATGAAAACAAGTGAAAAGAATGTTTGGAATCAGAAAAGCTCATTTCACATTCCAGTTTTGTTAGCTGTTGCCTGTGTGACCTTGGGAAAGTCACTGAAGCCTCTGAATACAGCTAGGCAAGAGTTCATATGAAGAGTACCTAGAAATTTGGGGAAATTACAAATCTAATATGAGTCAACAGTATGATGTGACAACTCAGAGTGATGGGGGCCAAGCCAATGTGGACTGAAATTGAATTCATGGAAATCCAGGGTCGGGAATGAAAAATGTGATCATTTCTCTGCACTCTCTCTTGATCAAATTACATTGTAGGCACCCCATTTGAGGAAGAATATTGACAAGTTATGGCGCTTCTAAAGAAGAATGAATGTGTTAGTGAAAGAACTAGAAATTGTATCATGTGAGGGCTGATCAAAGGAACTAGACGTAGAGAATCTGGAAAGAAGAAAATTTTGTGGAGACACAACTGAATGATTATCATCTGAGATATTAGGCTTTTCTGCTTGTCCTAGAAGCTAGAATTAAAACTAGTGGCTAACTATTACCTTAACCTACATGTCATTTAACTCTGGATTCATGCAGATTTCTGGGTTAAATGTACAGCACAAAAGTGTGCCTCCCTCAACTTAAACCCCATTCTGAGCTTAGCACAGTTCTTGGCACACAGTAGGCACTTAATAAATGTTTACTGACTGACCGTCTCAGTTTATCTGGGAACCTCTAAGTTTGTACAAGGGGAGCAGACCAGACCAGTAACATGCACTTAATGGGAATAAAATAATGACAAAAGAAATAGACCACTCTCAACACAAATGCTTCAGAGGCTAGTAACTCATCCCTTAGCAAAGAGCAGGAAAACATTCTCTTCCAAGACTCAATCCCCACTGTTGAGAGAAAATAGCAAACATTTCTTGTGAGAGCAAACTGAAGGTTTAGAAGTTTCACTAATGCAGTATCTGAATCTCTGTTTACTATACCTGCCAATTTCAACCATATCAGTCACACCAAAAGGTTCTCTCTCTCCTCTCTCCTTTCTCTCTTTCTCTCTTTCTCCCTTTTCCTCTCTTCCTCTTTCTTTCTTTCTCTCTCTCCTCTTTTTATTTCTCTCCTCTCTCCTATCTCTTTCTCCTCTCTCTCCTTTTCCTCTCTTTCTCTCTTCTCCTCTCTTTCTCTTTCTTCTTCCTCTCCTCTTTCTCTCTCTCCCTCTCCATATATATGTATGTATGTATGTATATAGATATATACATATATACATACATACACACATTTATTCTACAATGATCTGTGAGGCAGCTAGGTGGCCCAGTAAATTTAGGGGTAGACTTGGAATCAAGACAAGCTGAGTTCAACTGCCACCTTAGACGTGTATAACTGTATAACCCTAGGCAAGTCACCTAAACTTTCTCACTTTGACTGTCCTTATCTGTAAAACGGGTTTAATAATGTCAGTGACCTGACCAGGTTGCTCCAAGGTTCAAATAAAATAACATAGATATAGTGCTTTGTAAACCTATTTATATAGGGCTTGGCAAAGTGCTGCATAAATATCAACTATATATTATCATCTGTGACAGTAAATGTACTATATCGTGGCTTGCCAATAAGAATCCCAAGTGATTACACAGAGATTTTGGTTTTTTAACTACCAGACTAGAAAAGGGTGAAGCTATCTTGTCTGGGTGGGTCACTTTGGAGCAGAGCCCTGTACCTGTTAGTTGTCAATGTTATACTTGAAACATGGTTGGTCAGTGGACTCTAAGATCAGGAGTTGGATCAAAGACGTTTCCCAAGACTGACAATTCCTTAAGCCTACTACTGCTCCCTTCCTCCTGCCACCTGTGTTCAAACTCTACTTCATACAATACATTTGTGTTGATCAAAACGCTCTGTGTGCCTATTTTCTTTGTCAAGGAGACTCTAGATTCCCCGTTGTCTTTGATGACCTCTCATGTCTACATCCATGTGCACTGGGCTAGCACCGAGCAATTACTAAAGACCAAGCATTTGTTGCACGAGGGAGAACAACAAATTAGGATGTAGAAAGAATACCAGTGGAAATGCCCAGCCAGTCACAGGAGAAAGTAACAGGGAGGAAGGACTATGGGGCTCAGTTTTCTCATCTGTAAAATAAGGTGTTTGGCCTGGATGGCCTCTAAAGTCACTTCCATCTCTATGTCTATAAACTACTGGGTTAATAAGACTTTAAGACCTTTGCCTACAAATATCATTAGGAGATGTTTCCATTGGAATGCAGCTCCCAGTCAAAGACTGATGTTTCCCAAAGGAATGAGGTACGGTGATTGGCTTTATAGCCCAGAAGGATTGGCCAAGACGGTGTGATAGAGAACATAAGAATATGGAAAGCAACAAAGAGAAAAAAGGAGTAAAAACATACAGACTTGGTGGACTATCAGGGCTACACCCACAGGGACGGTCCTGTGGGGCTGCTATTCTGCTCAGATGAGAGCGAGCAGAGTCAGCACATATCAGGGAGCCAGGATGGACAATGGCCAACAGTTCTGCAGCTGTCAATATTGGACAGGGAAGTCTGAAGCCCAGTCTAGTACCAACAAACTGCTGGAACAACTGCATATTACGAGGCAAAGTTGCTAGTTGCTTCCTCTGCTGTTCAAGACGAGAGATCGAGCAAATAGGAAGCAAGGCTTCATGCTGGGTGGAGAGAAGAGGGAAAACTGAGATGGGCTATAGTTTCTGCTACTATGGATGATATTATCAAGTCTTTACTAATCTAATTAATGTGTTTGTTTAACTATGACCTTGAGGGTGAATGCTAACAGCTTGAATCTACCCAAGGGAGCATGCTAGGTAGAGGTTTGCCAGTGATTGACAGATAACTCCTACACAGAGCCTAGCAGAGGCAGAGTGCTAGGGGATTAAGTGCAGAAAGCACCTGTTTCTGTTACCCCATGTCCTGTTGCACGTGGTATATGTGCAGAACATGTTACATATCTATACAACAGTAAACTGAATAACTAATAAAGGGACCTGGGGATTCTAATGCAAGGATGTAAACTCAGTTATATAAAATTTGTTTATATGATTTATATCAATGAAATTAAATATTATTCAATTAAATATATGTATATATTTTTATATTTCTATTTCTTTTTTTCAAAAGAGATGATTATGAAAAATACTAATTTTCCAATCCTTCAAAGTTCACAAGGTCATCCTCTAGTCAAGAGGTTGGGGGAGAGGGACAGAGAAAGGCTTTTATTTTGTCTCCTCCTCCCCCTCCACGATTACCTTTCTGGAGTTTTATAGGAACTGATCTGAGCTGCTCAGCCAGGGATTGCATTAAACTCTGGGGATAAAATGAAAGACAACAAAAGTCCCTGCCTTCAAGGAATTCATATTCCAAACATTACTCAAATAATTGTATTTTCAAGATATATAACAGTGCAAATAGAAGGTCTTCTCAGACCTATCACTCTGTGGGTGGGGGCGGGGACTCAGGGAAAGGCCTCCTACAGAAGGTAGACATTGAGTTCCCTCCTCTAGTCTACCAGACAATTAAATGCTGCTTTCCGAACTAGCTTGCTGGTTTTATAGGAGCACCACAGAGCATGACTGAGTCTCTCAAACCAATTCCAATACTCTCCCTGTGTAGCATCATTTCCTCGCTCCAATGGCTGGAAGCATTCTACACCTTCCCCACTAGATTCACTTAGTTTAGTGCCTTTTATTATTAATCAATGGATTCAATAGAAATGTGTAGACCTTTTCATACCTAGTTTATCCCTTTGATTAAGAAAGTCCAAGTCCTCTATAATTATTGAGGTAGGAACATGGAACACCCTTCTTACAATGGAAAGTCAATGCTGGAGGGGCTGCAGGAAGTGAAATGTATTAACATGCTTGTAGTGAAGTTATGAACTGATCTAATTGTTCTGAAAAACAATTTGAAACTATTGGATAAAATAAACTAAATTTTTCATAGCCTTTGAGCCAGCAAAATTCCACTACTGTGTAAATGTGCCCAAGGAAGTCAAAGACAAAAAGAAAGGCCCAATATATACCAAAACATTCATAGTAGCACTTTATATGGTAGTCAAAAATTGGAAGTAATGTGAATGTCCATCAATTGGGAAATGGTTGAATAAACTGTGGTACATAAATTGCACTATAAGAAATGACAAATATGGAGAACTCAGAAAACATGGGAAATTCATCGTATGAACTTACGGAGAGTGAAATAATCAAAACCCAGAAAAAATATACAATTATTAAAATAATATACAGAAAGGAAACACAAAACAATAAATAAATTCACAATAAATATAATGTCTAACACTAAATCCGGGTCAGATAACAGTAGATGATGGATGTGAAAGATGTTGACAGATACAGTTGCTGTATTTGGTTTGTTTAGGTTTTTTTCATTGTTATTATAAGGAAGGGTTCTAGATAATAGGGGAAGGATATATGGGGAAATGATCAAAACGTAAAAACACAAATAAATTAATAAAAATTTTAAATAAAAAACTAGTACTTCGCATATAGTAGATATCAATAAATACATGTTGAATGAGAAGATAATGGAATTGACATTCAAAATGTTTTAAAGAGGATGAGTTGGAACCAAGATTAAATGTGGGGATAAATGTAAATTCTTGCATAAAGTGTTGTTGTTATTGTTTAAGTTTGCACAAATAAAGAATAGAGGAGATGTTACTTGGCAATAACTCATGTGAAAACTATTTCAGGGTTTTTGGTGACCACCAAATTAACATGAACCAGTAAGGAGAGAGAGTTGCTTTAAAGGCTAACAGAAGCTCAGGTTGCTTTAATAAAGAGAGATTATACAGATTACAAAAAGTAATGGTCCTTCCATATTGGTCAGATGATATCAGGAATATTTGTTCAATTGTGGGCACAGTTGTAACTGCAGTAGTGAAAGCTCCACGTGGGGCTAAATTAAAAGGGGGCCAGACTGGCCTGAAAGACATTTGGAAGGAAGGGTGACTACTGGCAGAAGTCAATAAAGCTAAGAATTCAGGGAAAGAGTAGATCCATCAACACTACAGGCCCCTTGTGGTGCATGTTGTTTGCCCAGCCCCTTTATCAGTGTCTGAAGAACTGAGATTCAGTTGCCTCACATACCCTTTCTACCTCCATCTGGGCAGCAGAGGGATCACAGGAAGAACCACACATGATCCAAGATCATTCACTCCTTTCTATACCACCTCCCCCCTTCCCATCATACATATACACATACATATACATATACAGACTGGAGGTGCAATCACGTAGGCACAAATCTGCCTGGTCTGGGTTGATAGATAAACTCCCAATCCAACTACTTTGATGCCTCCAAGAAAAATCCCAGTCTTTTATCACCGTGGAAAATATGGGTCGTTGGGGTCTTACCTGTACGTGAATAGGAATGAAGTTGAGAAGAGAGGTAGGTGGGGAGGGAAGAGCATCAGTCTTCCTTTTATCACATATCTGCTAACCTGAAACTGCCAGGCATTCCTTAAATACACCTGGCTTCACAGAATAATAAGTTGAAACAGAAAGTTATATGTCTTCTCCATTTCACAAATGCCTAGAAAAAGTCATCTCTACTCTTGTTCATACTTCTTCTCTCACTCACTTCTCAGTTCTTTTAGTCTGACTTCCAAATTTACCACTCAACTGAAACCACCCTCTCCAAGGTTATCACTATCTCTCAACTGGTACATTTGATAGCCTTTCCTCAGTCCTATCCTTCTTGACTCTCTGCTGTTTTTGAAAATGTTGACTATCATTCCCCAATTGATAAATGGTCAAAGGATATGAACAGGCAATTTTCAGAGGCAGAAATTAAAGATATCTTTAAGCATATGGAAAAATGCTCTAAATCACTATTGATTCGAGAAATGCAAATCAAAACAACTTTGAGGTACCACATCTCACCAGTCAGATTGGCTAAAATGACAAAACAGGAAAACGACAAATGCTGG
>CM053588.1:155647031-155700642 GCA_028646515.1 Pseudochirops corinnae | reverse complement strand
ACTGGGGGAGGGGGGACACACTGGGATGGCTGTTTTGGGGTGGTGGGTGGGGGAAAGAGGGGGAGAAAAATATGTAACTCAAAATCTTGTGGAAATGAATGATGCAAACTATAATAAAATTTTAAAAAATTTAAAAAAAAAGATAAGGCCTTTCACAGGTCTAAGTTTGACTGAGGCTACACGCCTCAGTGATTAAGGTTAGGTAAGGAGAAATGAGGCAAAGAATTGAGGCAAACCTAGTAAAAAAAAAATCAGTCTGGAAAAGGAAGACCCTCAGGGTTTCTAGAAGGCCAAGTTTATACAGAAGAAATGAAGCACCCACTCTGGAGGAATAGGGCTATTTAGGGCAGCTCAGAACTATAGGAGAAGGTAATTGCATTTAGGAAAAACAAGGGTCATCTCTTCTAACCTGACTAGATTCAACACTCATTAGTCACAGTCATACTCCTCCTGCTCCACTGCCCAGATGCACAGCTCCTCAGCTGACTGCCACTGATCCATTTCTTTCAGAGTATAAATTCCATGCTAAGTGTTTTACTCTACAAAATCCACAAATGGCCTCAAGATGGAAAGACCTGATCTCATACATTCTTTCACAGCTTCTTCCAGTGTCTTTTCCTGGGGAACTCTCTGTGAGACCTGTCCCAATCACTTTCACTCACAGCTGTCCCAGATTCAATCTGTTCCAAAATATGTTACTGTTCATCCTTGGATTGGTATACCACACAAGGCAAGGCTACACATAAAGCGTATTTAAATGCTTAAAAAATAAAAATCAGGTTTATTGTCTCACTTACAAGTGGTTTTAACATTTTAATTGTATACTCTTAAGATGGAAACATATCAGTGAGTCATTAGTACTGCTATGTTAGAACATAAATTGTAAAAGAAAAGCCAGATTAAAAAAATACAAAAGCTTCATCATTGTAAATTTATTACAGCTTTGACAAATAAAGAAAATCTAAAAAAAATTAATTTGAGACAGGCTGATGATCACTAAATAGAATTTGAAAATTTTGACAAACCATATTTTCCCAATAACTTGAGATTATTATTAAGAAGAACAGCTAGTATTTATGAAGTACTTTAAGGTTTGTAAAATGCTTTACAAATATTATTTCATTTAATCCTCACAATAACACTGAGAAGTAGATACTGTCATTATTCCCATCTCTAGCAGCAAACACCATAGCACACCCAGGATGGCCTGCTAGCACAGGTTCTTTGATCTGCTTTTAAAGGAAAGACTGCTCAAAAAGGGGTTAACAATCCTATTTTTAATTACACTCACTAGTTCAGGGGAAAGGTCAGCAAGCTCTGAATGTGGAGAAAATGCAAGTAGAGAAAAGACAATCAGAGAAATGAGCACAAAGATCAACAGACAGGGCTCCAACTGCATGAACAAATATAACCACCTATATATACCACCAGACTAGGAGAGCACAAACAACATCTGCGTAGTTGGGGAGCTCTTAACAAATGACTACTCAGAGTCCCATCCAGGGAATCAAAAGGTCCTTCTTCATAAGCAAACCCCCAAAGCAAAATGCCAACTTCCCAGAATATATAGCAAAGACTCAGCCCCTGATTGCCTCAGAGCTAGAAGGCATCTATGTGACTCAGCATAGCTGTGAATTATCAGGGTTCAAAGGAGATTAATCTTTCAGATGTCTACAATTTAGACTGAGTCTGGGAAACTGAACTCCAAAAAGAAAACAACAAAAATTCCACCTTGCTTCCACTTCTACCATCTTACAGCTGAGGAGATTAAGGCAGACAGACATAGAATTGCCTAGGGTCACACAGCTAGTAAACATCTGAGGTTGGATTTGAACTCAGGGCTTCCTGACTTTAGATGTAACACTCAATATACTGAGAGGTTCCATTAACAATGGCAACATTAGATGCTGTATTGGAAGGCATGATTTGAAGGAGCGGGACAGATGGACCAAGAAGAGCCATATAGTAACAAGTGGGAATTTTAATAGTCTTCCTCAGGCCATGAAAGTGGGGTCATGTTGAAATTGTATTACTACCAGGAAGACCATGACCACCAAGGACATTTGGTACTGGACATAGATACTGTGCTGATCTGAAGGTCCATAGCCCAAAGACAGCAGAAGGAGAGAGTCAGTCTGGCCCAGTCACCATATAAACAAGAGCTTAACAATACTTTCTCTTGATTTATTTCTGGTAACCTTCTATACCACCTTTATTGGGATGACTGCCCCAATCCACATACACCAAAGCAATTCAGCCCACAAATGGTCAGAATAATTTGCCAGCACAAAGATATGAGGCCCCTGGAGAAGCAGAGAACTTGGAGACCCCAAGAATTGGTCTATAAACAATGGAAGATCATGAGCAGTCTTACAAAATCATCTCTATATAAATGGGAGAAGAGACCCATGAAGGAAAAGATCAATAGCCATGGCTTCTTTCACTGGGCCCCAATCTCTGGGCCTCCTGAGCTGACCTGTCCAAGTTCCTAAAACAAAGAACTAGTCTCAGGACCAGTACAGGGAGCGAAGGAGTCAGTAGATCTTTAAAGTGACCAGTTCTAATAGTCAACTGAGATAACCTTTAAATTAGAGTGCAGCACATTCAGATTCTACCTTCAGCTGCAAAGGAACACTTATCAGAGATGAAGTTGCTGGAAATGCCTTTATCTCAATAGAGAGCTGCTGGGATGGAACAAAAAGACAAGAGGCAACCGGCAAATGGTGAGGGGTGGGGGAGAGGTGTGGGGGTGGAGGGGTAGAGAAGGACCTCAGGCTTCACCTTGTGCTCACCAGAAACAGCAGAGTGGTCTCACATCCCAGCAACAAGCCCCCTGGATTGTAGTGAACCACCGTCACTGTCCTAGACCTACGAGCACCAATATTCTGTCACCAGCAGTCTCTTGCATTTGCAAAACAATAACCTCACAGTCCTTCACATCTGCCTATCTCATGTCAGGCCAAAGCCCTGTGAACCTCAGCCCCAAAAAGTTATTTAAAAAAGAAAAACAATCTAAACTAATCACTAATCATAAACTAAAACATATATTCAATAGGAAATTATTCTAACCCACAAAATAAGCAATATGGAAATAATCATAATAGCTCGCATTTCCATGACACTTCAAGGTTTGGAAATCACCATTTTTTCCCTCACAACATCCCTGGGAGAGGGGTGCTATTTTTATTCTCATTTTACAGATAAGGACACTGAGGCAAGTAGAGGCTAGGGTCACACAGCTAATAAGTGTCTGAGGTCAGCTTTGAACTTGGATCTTCCTGACTCTGGGTTCAGTATTCTACTACACTGAGTCAGGAATTTGGAGTCAGGAAACCCAAGTTCAATATGTTTCTTGGAAAAGTCACTTGGCTTCCTTGGACCATGGTTTTCTCATATGTAAAATGAAGAACTTGGACTTGACAAACTCCAAGGTCCCCTCTATCTCCAAATCTATGACCCTATGAATGACAGGAAAGGCAAGTCCCACAGTCACCAGCACATGGAAAACCAAAAAGTGCTGCAGACATATGAATTATTGTTGTGTGTTGTTGCTGTTCTTTTCCCTCCTCATCATTTTCCTCTTCCTCTTCCTCCTTCTTCTCTTACTCCTGTTATAATTCACTCCTGGTCTCTTTATTCCATGTCCCCTTAATATGTAAGTATATGCTTAGGTATAGAACCCACGCTAGGGTACCTCCCCAACTCAGTACTCACAGTTTTGCAGATTAGGTTCTCCAAGAAGTGACTACTCCTAAGTTCAGAAGGTCTACACTTTAGCTCTTGAGTCCCAACCAGTGCATTTCTCTTTCACAATCAGCCAGTAGACATAATTAGCTCAAAGCAAAGGCCTTTACTAAAATGTAATAGAAAGAGCAGTGGTCTCTAAACATTCCTCTAAAAACCTGGGAAATACTCTCCACAGATACACACAGCACCTGTGAGAAAAATGAGTAGCATCTTAGAGTATAATGGCAGTAAAGCTTACCTATGCCCAAAGTGATTCATATTTCCAGTACTGTAGGACCCCAATGTCCTTTCTCTTCTCGTGGAGTCCTTATATTGTTCTTCCCTGACTATACCACATCTGCTGGAGAGGTTACTCAGCTGAGCTCCCCGAGTCTTCTCTTCTCCACAACTATTCTCAACTGTCAGGTCTGGGTCTCTTTAGAATCCACAGACATTTCTCTTCTCTGCTGCCAAAGACCTTACCCCTTGAACCTTCTTTCTGCCTTGAATGCTGTCTCTGTGTTTGTGGCTACTTGTAGAGTATTTTTTCATGGCTCCTCTCAAACAGCTCAACTGTCTGCAATGTTGGATGCAGTGTCTCCTACTAGGCAAGAAGCCCACTGCTAAATGCCATGGCCAAATGAAGGGGAGTGGGGGACAAGAGAAAAATCCCCTCTCCTGCTGCCCTCTGTCAGAGGAGTAAGGGTCATCTGCACAAAGCCAATCCTTGTCTTGAATAACTTGAATTCTCAAACTGTCTGAAAGCTGTCAAGCATTCCTCTTAGAGGCCACCTGGACCACGGCTAATCTTCACATAGCCAATGCCAAATTCCCCTCTGATTCAGAGAACTGTTTTTATGCTTTGTAAAGGGCTGATAGTATGTAGACACTATTTGTGTACTTTAATGGAATATCAATACCCCAAGAAATTTGTTATCCAGCCATTACTTTCTGTGATTACATCAACTAAGGTGGCTAGGAGAACCAAAGCCCTCTACTCCTACGACGTATGTTGCGAGTTGGGCTAAGATCTCACCAACTAGGGAGAATTCGTGTAGCCCTTAATTGGGGAGCCATTGCTAGTTTAATTTATGAAGGACAATTTGTTTTTAGCAGATGACCAGGCCTACACAATCTGTGATGTGACTCATGAAGGGAAGCAGGCAAGAAGAAAAGACCTGAGGCTTCTGTGGATGCACAATCAGCACGTCATGGGCAGGAATGGTCTGGCTGCCTGGCAACCGTGTGCCCTAACTGCTTCCCTGCACAAACTGCAGCCTGCATGTGATCCTTTTGTGGTATCTTTTTGTCTCTTGATGCTCTTTCCAATTGAGTAAATAACTGAATAAAAACAGACTTGGTACTGCAACAGCTGATCTGTCCTCACACTCATACGTCTCTTCCCCGCCCCCAACAAGGGGTATCCCTAGAAACATTCTGTCCCCTCAATTCATACTAGACCCAACATTTAAATATAAGCTATGTCTGCAGTCCCAAAATGAATAAAATGTGGCTGATGGGACAGTGTGGTACAGTGATGGACTCAGGAGGGCCTTGGGTTCAAATCCTACCTCTGACAGTATTATCTAATGGGAACTTATGCAAATGATGTGGTCTCTCTAAATTTTAGTTTTCTCATAAGTGTTAAGTCTAACTGGCAGAATTACTGTGAGGCTTAACTGAGATAATGCATTATAAAGCACTTTCTAAACTTTAAGGCGCTATAAATATAAGTATTAAAGCTGATCCAACTCATCTAAGCCATTTTGATCATTGGTTTGAAACTTCACACAATTGAGTCAACAGTGATAACTATGAACCCATATTGATCCTGAGAGGCACGTGGTCTGGTTTATTAAGTGTTTAGAGAGACTGTCCTAGGCCTAAAATAAGGTTAGAATCCTGGGTTAAAATACAAATGTATTTCTTACTGCACAGGATTCCTTGCAAGTCTCTTCTTTTCCCATAGTTTAGTGAGGGTAATCATGAACCCACTTCCTTATCTGCTTGAACTAGTGCATAATCCTTTGGAACATATCTAAGGGCGGGCCTCTAGGGAACCATCTCAGGGACATGCATTGATTCCCCTCAGCCATTTACCGGGTCACATAGGCTCAACACCTAAGGACTTGCATTTTGGAATGACAGAGCAATCCCCTATGATTAAGCCCCCTTGGTCCTGATATGCCTCCCCATCCTATATATACAGACACAAACACAGACACAGACACACAGACACAGACACACAGACACACAGACACCTCCTACATGGGCCAGGAAGAATGACCAACTCTATAGACCTTAGAAGGAGTGATTCCATCCTCTGGTTCTCGTTCTCTCTCTCTCTATCTCTTTCTCTTTCTCTCCTTCCTTCTCCTCTTCTTTCTCTCTTCTCTCCCTCTATTTCTCTATTTCTCTCTCTTCTTCCCCATCTCTGTCTCTCCTTCCCCTTCCCTCTCCCCCTTTCTCCCTTTTTCTCTCTCCCCCTTTTCTCACTCCCTGCTTTTCTTTCTCCTTCCCTACCCTCCTCCTTTCTCTCTCCTCTCTTCTCTCTCATTCTCTCTCTTCCCATTCCCTCCCTTTCCTCCTCCTCCTTTTCTCTCCCCTTTTTTCTCTCTTCTCTCTATCTATCTGTCTCTCATATGAACCTGGGTGAAGATTTCAAGTCCCTGCCTTCTTCTTTTGCCTTGCATTTCTTTCCTTGAGATGTTTTTCCCCCTTCCCAGTCCCGTTCCTGACTTTCTGGACTTCAAAACCATGCCCCTGTGCCAGGTACCTTCCTTCATTCCCTCTTCCCACCCCTAACTCGCCTTTCATCTCTCTTTTGGGTGTTGTCTTCCACCATCAGAATGTAAGCTCCTTAAAAAAAAAAAAAAAAAAAAAAAAGAATGTAAGCTCCTTGAGGGCGGGAACTGTCTTTCTTTTCGCTTATATTTGTATCTCCAGCACTTAACATAGTGCCTGGCATATAACAAATGCTTAATAAATCCTTGTTTCTTTCCTTCCCTCTTTTCTTCCTTCCTTCCTAAGCATAAGTGACTGAACAGAGATTCTGAGATGGATGATTCTAGACTTTGAAACAAACTCATAAGTTTAAGTGTCTTCAAGAGGAACTTTGTGCAGCTATACCTTCTTTGGAGAAGACAACTACATACAGAGAGGTGAGTTCAAGTCTTGACCAGGTTTGCCAGAAGATACAGGTCTTGAGGAAGCTATTCAAACAGTGCAGGACAAAGGCAACAGTAAGATTCAATAATATCATTAAATGTTGCAAGTTTTGGTGTTTTAAGTATCAGCCTCCTAGGAGAATATAACAGAAGTTCTAAGTTATTGTTTCCCATTTTTTAGGCTTTGTCAATGTATAGTTTTGTGGTTTAAGCATTCCTTTAGTGTGAAGGAAACAAATAGATATTATTAAATTATTATTAAAGTCGTGTACATGATCTATACTATACATTGAATAAACTTCCAATTCATTTGTGGGGAGACTCTAGACATGAACCAAAGCTAAGAAATTTTCCCCAGGGTTCCCTAGAGCAGGGGAAGAAAGAGGCAGAGACAAATTTGATCTGAATGAAATTAAACTGAAAGAAAATTAACTAGCCAATCAGTTTTGTAGAAAGAAAATAATGATAACATCTTACATCTTACAAATAATGATAACATCTGCATTGCATTTTGCCAGTTCCAAAGCCTTTCACATATATAATCTCAATTAAACCTCACAGATAGACAGGATTGCCAGTATTATCCCCATTTCACAGATGGGAAATCTGTGACTCAGAGGAATGACTTGTCCAAGTTTCTTTGACCAGTGAATAATGAATCCAGAACTAGAGTCCAAGCCTTTCCCCTCCTAGTCCAACATGCTTTCCACTTATATTGCACATAGCATCATTTTCTTAGCCTGTCCTAAAATTCTAAGAGTGTTCAGAGCCTCCAGTCTTTGGACCCTTCATCTCCTTATGTGCTACCTATGCAATGACCAGGAGTGAGGAACCTACAGCCTCAGCATCACATGTGGCCCTCTAGGTCCTCAGGTGCAGCTCTTTGACAGAATCCAAACTTCACAGAATAAATCCCCTTAATAAGATTTGCTCTGTAAAACTTGGACTTAGTCAAAAGGCTGCACCCAAGGACCTAAAGGGCCATATGTGACCTCGAGGCCACAGATTCCCTACCCCTGGTGTAGACCCTATATCCAGTGGCTCATTGACTAGACTTAATCCACTTTACGTCATAATTATTGAGCACTATGTGCCCAGCATTGGCCAGGTTCTGTGGAATAGATGGGAAAACTTCCACTTCTAAATCTATAATCTTATGCTCCAATGTTCCTGCTCCAAAGCTCAGTCTAGTTGTAGAGGCAAAACCCAACACACAAAACATCGTAGAATATACCATAATCAAACATCTTTGTGATGCAAGCATAAGTATTGTGGGAGATAAGGAAGTGGGGAAAGACTAATGTGAACTGAGATAGATTCCATAAGATAAAAAGACTCTTCAAAGTCATAAATCCATTGGAGATAGAGAATTGTACTTCAGAGAACTTGGTCTAACTTCCTCCATGCTTATAGCCCTGATCTGGGTGCCATACAAAGCATCTTGTACAGGTGTAACCCTTTCTGATAGGAGCTCAAGATTTTAAATGAATCTGTCGGTTCAAGGAAACATGTAGGGCAGGTAGGTGGTGCAGTGGATAGAGCTCTGGGCCTGGAGTCAGAAAGACTCGTGTTCATGAGTTCAAATTCAGCCTCAGACACTTACTAGCTGTGTGACCCTGGGCAAGTCACTTAACCCTGTTTGCCTCAGTTTCCTCATCTGTGAAATGAGCTGGACAAGGAAATAGCAAACCACTCTAGTATCTCTGCCAAGAAAACCCCAAATGGAATCATGAAGAGTCAGATACAACTGAAAAATGACCCAGCATCAACAACAGCAAAAGCAAACACGTAGAAAGGGAAGCCTATGCATGCTCAAGCCATCCAAACAACAGCTGGCAGCAGAGAACTTCATGCCCTTCCCTTCCCCATCATTCTCCATCATCCCCTGCAGCCTGACACACGCCCCATCCACACATGCACACATTGGACAGACTGGAGTGTTTCTGGTTAATAGGTTTTTTGAGAAAGACTAAGTCATTAGCTAGGCATGAAAAACTGTCATCCTAAGGGTTAAAGACAAAACAAAGATGAGAGGCTGTATCCCTTGAGACTCAGCTATGGCTGCCCTGTTGTCTTTCTAAAAGGCGATAAACCCAAAGATGTTTTTTAAAACCCTCTATTGAGAAAATTTAATTCTGAAAAGGCTAGAGTTTGAGTTTCTGAGTAGTTTGTTTTACATCTAGGGGTCAGAGCCAGCTTCATAGGAACATACAGTCAATCCCTTTGCTTAAGAGACCTTCACTGATGAAATTTATAGCATTTAAATTGCAGGAAGTTCAGGGTTAGGGACAGCACGTACTCGCTTTGCCTTTCAAATAGCTTGAAAATGCAATCAGCCTGAAAACATCTTCTTCACCCATCTTTCCCACACCCATCAGTGGCAATGCCTGAGAGCTATACCCTATATAGTCTGCTTTTTATTAAAAATCCATACATGCCAGCTTCCAGTTCATTTGCATAGTTATTTGGAATGATGATAGACCCATATTGAGCATCTGAGATCTTAAGATAAGCCTAAAAAGATGTCTGAAATTGTCCCACACAGGGGCTCAACTGGCTGGCCACTGAAGTCTATCTGAGTTTGATGCACTGGAAAGAGTGCTAGCTCCAGAGTTACAGGACCTGGGTTCGAATCCTACCTCTGACACTGCCATTAGAACCTCCAGTAAGTCACTTACTTTCCTTCCACCTCATTTTCTTCAGGGTAAAATGCTTGGACTGGACTAAATGGCCTCTAAGAACCTTCCTAATTTTCACACTTGAGGACTTAGAAGGCCACATGTGGCCTTGAGGCTGCAGGTTCCCCACCTGTCTTAGACTTAGTGACTGACCAACCTCTCTGGGACACTTTCTTTTCTAAAAAAATTAAAGGAATTAGGTTAAATGACTTCCTGTGATCCCTTACAGCTATAAATCTAATGGAAATTCTCTTTTCCTATTCTACCCTTGTCTCAGTTGCTCAGCAGTGTCCTATGGGCTCCATACTCACAGCTTCAGCACCAGAAATACCATAGTGTGCTCTGGGTATGACAGCCATGTCTATTTTCCATCGTTGGGGTAAAGTTTCATTGTCTTCCATTGTGCTGAGAGAAATGCATGGGTCTTTTCCCAGTGAAGACACATTGGTGCCCTCTCATCTTAGAGATTAAAGTAACATTGTGCTCCAGGACACTTGGATTCCAACCGCTGTGCAGGGAGGCATCCTGCAATCAGGATCCTAACATCAAGAAAACTGCATTCTGGGAAAAACCCAGTCCCTGAGTCTTGGAGCAAAAGGTGAGAGGCTCATCATTCCTCCTCTTCTTGCTTTCACCTTTCTTCCAAACTTCATCTCCATCCTTGACCTTAATCCTACTACTGTCCATCCCAGCCCTGTTTACTGTCTCTTTAAGTTTCTATCCAATTTCTCTATAAGTTTTTCTTCTTGTATTTCCATTTATGGAGCATCTTTTGAGAAATAAATTACTGTATCTTAAACCATATGGGATCTATAATGACTCTAATTTATTATCTTTTTTGGTAAGTTGGATAAGAAGGATTTTAGTTATTTTAGAGAGTAGACAATCTAGGACCTTTCTCTGCACAACTAAAGTCGCTAATGAAAACAGACATTGGCCAATGCTCCTGGAGTCTAGAGTGGGTCAAATGAGAGGACAAACAGTTTCCCTACCTGCTCTTCTTTTCCATCAACCCCATGGATTTCTGTCAGGAATATCTAAAGCAGAGTTTTCATCTGACCTGTAAAGAGGAACCTAATGGAATGTCCCAGAGATTTCTGGTTGGCCAAAGCTACCCAACACTTTGATCAATGACTTGGATAAATACATTAATGACCTGCTTACAACATCCGCAGCTGACACAGAGCTCAGGATAGCTAACTTAGCAGATTATAGGGTCAGGATTCAGGCTAGAGAATTGGACTGACTCTAATTGAGTTGAAATTTACAGGGATTAATATAAACTTTTACACTTGGGTTCAAAAACTGGACTTCCCAAATAAAGATATGGGAGATAAAAGGGACAGTTTGTGAGAAGATCTGGGAGCTTTTATGAGCTGCAGACTCAATGTAAACCAAGAGCGTGGTATGGCAACCAAAATAATTAATGCGGTCTTGGGCTGTGCTAATAGGGTTATAGTTACCAGGAATAAGGAAGTCCCTTCTAACTCTAGGATTCTTGATTCAGATCCATTACACTTGGTTTAATTTCACTTTTCTTGATTGATTGGCAATCAGCCACTGTGAGAGTTCCTCCAGCCCTGAAATGGTCTATTCAGTTGTGTCATGAAAATATATGGCAAAATTGCATTTGTCGCAGTATAAATTTGCTAGAGGCTGGTGCCCAGTTTACCTTCATTTATGGGTATGAGACATGCATGGCTGGTGGGGGAAATAGAAATGGTGACTAGGGGTGGGATTAGTGACAGTTTTCTTTGCCTGAGAGAATTTCTGCATGTCTTAGAAATTCTGTGCTTGATTTTTGCCCAGTGATTCCTCCATATGATATTCTGGGATTGAATTACTGTCTATATAGTCAATATACTCTGCCCTCCCATCTTTGATACAAAGCAGTACAGCAGAAACTCAATCAATAAACATTTCCTAAGCACCTATTATGTGCCAAATTGGCGGGGGGAGAAGTGGGTAGTGAGGCGGTGTACTGGTTAGAACACTGGGCTTGCAGTCAGAAAGACCAGAGTTCAAATTTTACCTTAGATCTTACCAGTTGTGTGTCCCTGGGCAAATCACTTAAACTTCTTTGCCTCAATTCCTCATCTGTAAAAAATGAAATGGAGAAGTAAATGGCAAACCATTCTAATATCTTTGCAAAGAAAACTCCATGGGCAGTTGGTCCACAGGGTCACAGAGAGTCAGACACAACTGAAGGACCGAACAACAACAACAATAATGTGCCAGGCTCTGTGCTAAGCTCTGCAGTTACAAAAAGAGGCAAAAGACTGTGCTTGCCCCCAAAGGGCTCACAATCCAATGGGGGAGACAACATGCAAAGAAATATGTACAAACAAGCCATATACAGGACAAACAAAAAAAGAAATGTTTAAAAGAGGAAAGGCACTAGAATTAAGAAAATCGTACTATATTCAGAGTCAGAGGACTTGAATCCAGATCCCATCTCTTCATCTATGTGGGTTATGTTGGATACTTCACAACCTCTTGGGCCTCAGGTTTTTTTCCATCTGTTAAATGAAGGGGTCAGACTAGGTGCCCTCTAAGGTCCTTTCCATTGACTAGAAAGGGAAGTTAGCAGCTGACTTGGCTCTCTAGAAAATGTACTAGCAGCATCCACAATCCTTATTCACGTGGAGGTGAAGAGGGCAGAGAGCAGCCATGGGTTAGTTAGGATGAGGGGGACAGTATTAGAGCAATAGTCTACACCAGCGGTTCTCAACCTGTGGGTCGTGACCCCTTTGGGGGTTGAACAACCCTTTCACAGGGGTCACGGGGTTGCCTAGGACCATGGGAAAACACATATTTCCGATGGTCTTAAGAACTGAAGCACCACTCCTCTATCCGTCTCCAGGCAGGTCTACACACATGCAGATATGCCCACATACTTGTATTAAAGGGTCACAGCGTTAGGAAGGCTGAGAACCACTGGTCTACACCATCTGAGTACATGTGTATATGTGAGCCTATTGATGGGGAGCTGGGCTCTTGGGAAACAGTTTCCTGGAGAAGTGATTCATGATTCAAATGGAAGTTGGACTAAATGACCTCTAAGCTCCCTTTGAACTCTGAGCTATCACTACTGTCATCTACAAGGCTGCATTCAAGCCCTTCTCTGTGCTAGAGCAAGAAGACAGAAACATTGGGGAAGGATAGAGGAAGCTAGGGTTCTTGTACTTGCTTCTCCATCCTTTATGTCTTTGCAATTTTCTGAAACCAACAGAAGGTTGTAAGACCTTGCAACTAGAGAAGTTACACAAAGTTTGTGTTAGAGCAACAAAAAGATTGACCGATTGGGTCTCAGAATATCCCAGAGTTGTTTCTTCCTATGGCAACATTAGCCCTGACCACATAACAAAGCAAAGTGTTTTCTGTTCCTGTTTTCCTCACAGAAGTCACTAGTTGAAAATGTTGTGGTACTAAATGGGTTTCATAAGAAGTACAGGATGTGGCTTAATTAATATTGCTGCGAGAATTTTTGAATTTCCTGATTCTTACATGCTTAATTGTCAACTTTTAACACTGCATCCAAAGCAAGTTTCCAGCATTATTAAAATTGAATGTGCCTATTTCCACACGACCATGACTATGTTTTGCTTAGCTTCTTTGAATGCTGCTATATATAAGCCACCCCTAGAGGCCCTTATACTTATACTGCATCAGGAAAATGCCAGATGTTCTTGCAAGCCCTGGGAGATCATATTTATAACTTACATTAGATATGAATGGGAGTAAGTGTGTCTTAGGAATCCCTGTGTGTGGCTGGCCGGAGACTTTAAGTGGTTTTAAGCATGAGTTAAGCTTTGTATTAGAAAATGATCAGAATGAAAGAAAACGCCAGTCATTTTCAGTACACAAATCCAGTTGTATTTGCCTTTGCCTTTGACAACCTAATGAGGTGTCCTAAGACAAAGCTTGCCAGGGAAAATGGAAAAGAAAGTAACTGAAAGCAGTAATGTGTATTACTCCACTGCACACACCCCTTATTACCAGACTCTTAGTGGAAATACCTCATGTGGTAGCATCTCTTCTGTCAGCTATCTTGACAAGATCACTAATCCAGAATGCTGCCAAGAACTGGAGAGGAGGCAGAAAAGACCTCTGAGCAGACACATAGCAGTTACCATCAAGTTCAGGTACACTTTCACAAGAAAATCATTCCAAGGTCTTTTTCTCTTACTTTGCACATAGTGCTAACAAATTTGACTCCACAATTTGTCATACTACCAAAAAATAACAGTGAGGTTAGGTAGGTGCATTGACAGCAGCAAAGGGTGACAGATTGACTGCAAAGAAAACAGAGGAGGTAAAAAAGACAAAAAGGAGACAGAAAGCTTCCAAAAGGCCAGTGGCAAACAACCCTGAGTCGCTAAACATACCCTAAAAAAATAGTACAGTCTGTATTAAAATGTAGAAAAATTGCATGGCATGGAGTAAAAGGGCTATGCAAGCTTTGCAAACATTCTAGAGCAGGTTTTACTATACTAGAAAGGCTTCAAGGAGAGTCCCAACAACAGACCGTGTCTGGTGTCTAAGGACCAGCCTAAATAAGTATAAAGTCTCATCACTGGTAGGCTGGTTACTTGGAAATGAATTCTTTGGCCATCAAACAAAAATTTTAAATTGGCTCGGTTCTATAGGGTCCCCTTTCTACTTTCACAGAGATTGCAGCAGATTGAACAAAAAGTGGTAAAAAAATAAAAATAACTGAGTTGTTGTGTTTCTATTGGCTTTTTTTTTTTCCATTTTTTAACCACAGGTAAACACTATGACATGAAATGACATGAACAATGAATCAGCATACTCTTGGAAGAACTGAAACACATCAGGAGAGACATTCTCTGCAATTAGTGAAATGGGAAGACAAAAGCTGCAGCTAAGTGAAAAGCTGACTCACAGATTCTTCTTGGAGAAGCAAACAAAAGAGATAGAAAAACTGGTTCACTATGTGCTGTGGAACATTTGGTCACCTCATCCTGAAATACTCATGAACACAAGTAAAAAGAGGACTATGAAGATAATTACATTAGCATCTGTTACAGAAGGTAAAGCAATGAAATTCCATTAAGAATTTCACAAGACCCTGCATGCCAAGTCAACATGTACATTGATACTTGATTCCTTTCATGAATGGCACTAGTATATAAGAAAGCCATAAAATATAGTGGAAAATATTTGTAGCACATACACTGAGTTACTCAACAATTCATACTTGTATTTACAGGATGGATAGAACAGTGATTACTCTTGGGTTCTAAAAAAACTCTTTGAACTTGCACTCTTACCATTATAGCTCATGAGCCCACAGCAGTGTGTTCCCACTAACAATCAGCTAGAGCATATACTTAGTTCTTAACAAGTGCATTTACTAATATAATAAAAAGAGCAGCAACAAAACATTCCACACACACATACTTCCCACAAATACATACATACAAATAGTTGGAAATGGAGTGTCATCTTTTTTATAATAGCCTATTTTGATCATCAATAAGAGTGGAATTACCACATCTAGCTATAATATCTCTGTCTCCCATGTGCTATATGAGGGAATAAAAATGGCATTTAGAAAAACAAAGCAAGGCAGAACAACTGAAGCAGATCAAGTATAAATCAAGGAAATACATGCTTAAGATGACACAATCATAAACTCATTACAAGTTCTCAGAGATGGAAACTATTAAAAGAACAGAAGAAAAAAACATAGATAACCCCCTCCTAAAATAAAGCAGTTGAAATGACATTAAAGACTACCAAGCTATATGTCTACTTTCTGATTATGAATATGATCAATACATCTATCAAGACATAGATTTAAATCTGTAAGGGGTCTATCTCAAAAACCATCTTGTCCAATCCCCTAATTTTATAGATGATGAAACAAGAGGCCAGGGAGATGAATGAATTGTCCAAATGTCTGTCCCACAGCAGTCTGAATCAACTAATTTATCCTCACAGTAAGTCCAGAATGGGTTGAATGGATGTATCCATACCTCTTACAGAGAAACAAAAAGTCCAAACCAAAGTTCCCTCTCTGGCTTATACAAACTGATGCTAAGTGAAAAGAGCAGAACCAGGAGAAATTTGTACACAATGACAGACACAATGTATGTGTGACGACCAACTTTGATAAACTGGACTCTTCTCAGCCATGCACAGCTATGAGACAACTCTACAAGTCTCAGGATGTAAGGAGATATCTACATTCAGAGAAAGATCTAGAAAGACTAGAGTTTAAATGGAGACTGAAGCAATACATGCTATCATTCTTTTTCATGTTTGGTTTTGTTTCTTTTTTTCCAATTGTCCACTCTATTTGTTACAACCCTTCTATACAACCAGACTAATGTCCAATGTGAAAGTATTTGCAGATACTATACTTGATTGGAAGCCACCATTGGGGGAGAGGGGGAGAAGGGAGAAAATTTGAAACTCAAGGGATTGTGGAACTGAATCTTGTAAACTAAAAGTAGATAAATAAATCAATTTTTTAAAAAGTTCCCTCTAACTCAGGATTACCCATGAAACAAGCTACAACATCCATTACCAGGACCATTATTCTTGGACCTGTGCTCAGAAAAAGAAAAGCAAAAGAAAGAAGCCAGGTACTGGGGATCCACAAATTCCCATCTCTTGAGTTTGATAGTTCCTAAATTCAAGTCAGACACTAGCCTCCCAGCAGGAGTATATTTCCTTATCACATACTTATGGGAGAAGAAAATCTTCAACGGAGGATTGCCCTGCAACTATAGGACAAAAACCATGCCATGAGGGTACAGGAGATCTGAACCTTGCTAACTCTCTAAAATATTACAAGTTGCTTGGATGGTGCAAATCTGAAGTGAATGGGGATATCGGTCCAACAACCATACAAAGCATCTTCACCTGCCAGGCTGGATCTAATCAGCCCGAGGGTTACATTTCTGTATTTGTTCACAAGTTCCTACGAATCCTTTGTATCTCAAGAACATTTTTATGAAATAAAGGCTATCCTGTTGCTGATTCCCAAAGTATACACTGACTGAATGCCTTTGCAACAGTTGGGGACCCTGTTACTCACCTTGGAAGAAACCTAAACTGGAGTCACACCTAAGCATTGTTTGAGAGATTTCCCTGGGGACTGGAACTTGAGTCTGCTGCACCATGCTGGGACTGGATTATTTTACTCCCCACGTACCTAGAAGTCATTCACCACTTACTTCAGCCAGGGTCCATGCTAGAAAATTCACATGGTATAATGGGAAGAGCACCAACTCTACCTAGAGTCAAAGGACCCGAATTCAAATCCCACCTCTGACGCTTACTACTTTTGCTTTGTTTTATACTAAGCCTCGGTTTCTTCCTCTGTACAATGAGCAGGTTGGTTTAAACACCCTCTGAGCTTCCTTCCGGGTCTAATCTATGATCATAAGACTGTATATCCCTTAGCTTCTCCCCCAACCACTAGTATGCAGGGCAGCCCTAGGAAGAGCCCCAACTACTAGGCCTAGGCAACAGAACCTTTTGCAGAGCCTAATGTCTTCCCTGGGGCACTTTTACATAAATAGTACCCTCCTGAGGCTTAAAGGAGAGAACAGAGTTAAGTTAAAAAGAAACAAGGAACCAGTGTTCACCGAGACCAAAGAACACTTTTGTAAGTCCTGTTTCCCAACAGGAAACCAGTCCCCATGACCTGAGAACTATTGTGTGAAGGTATTCACATATTCAGGGGGGCAGGAAGAAGGAGCTGGCGTGTACTTGAAGATTCTTCTTGGGTATCACAAGACCCAGAGCTGCAGTAACCATCTCCTAAGCCTGTTAGCAGCCTCTTCTTATGGATATAAGTTAGTAAATTCAGAAAAAATAATGCATTCAATCCCAGAAGTACTTGTCATGTGTGTTCATTGGCAGCCTGATAGCAAACAAATCTCTTATCAAACCTTTCTCACCATCAGCTGCTCTCGGGCCTGAACCCTGGGGAAGGCTTTGAGAGCACATGTACAGATAAATGCCTCTTCAGAAGGGGGCCTTCGACATCATAATTCATAGTGGATAGACTACTGGACTTGGAATCAGGAAAATTTGAATTTAAATCTTGCCTCCAACATTTATTAACTGTGTGACTCTTGGGTAAGTCACTTTAACCCTCTGTGTCTCAGTTTCCTCATGTGGAAAACAAGGAAATTGAAGTCATCTAATTTCCCTTCAAGCTCTACATCTATGATCCTATATTCTTATGAATCCCTCTAACCATCAGGAAAGGTGAATGACACACCTAATACTGCCTCCCACCCCCTATACCTGGATACACAGCCTAGCTCACTCCCCTAAAAAGGAAAGAAGAGAAAGTGGCCCTGTCTTAGCAAGTCTTCCAAAAGAGCTGAAATGGCCACCTGGCCGCCCCTTTTCCAAAGGGAGGAGAGAAATATTCCAAACCTTTCCTGCATATCTACAAATTCAGCTTGGGCCATTTCTTATTAGGTTAGTACGTTTATCACTTTACTCTTGGTGCTTAGCATCCATTCTTTAAAGAATGAATGAAATTAAATTAATTAAAGAATGTACAGAAGTTACCCCCAAAAGTTTTCTAGTCCTAGAGATCATAGGGACATAGTGCCTCGCTGACAAGAATTCTTTGTAAAGAGGAGGGACTCTGGGGAATATGATCCTTTCATTTATTCTTAAGGAAAGGAACTAAAGAGGAAAAATTAGATCTGCAGAAACCCAGAACTGAAGCAGGCCTCAGGGCAATCTTGGCAATTCCAAATGATCTCTAGAAATTTCAACTCCTAAAATCATAGGATGAAAATAAAGATATAGGCATCTGCCATTGTGTCAGGGTTGATGACAATGGTCCCCCAACTTTGTCATCCCTCTTTGATGTTTCTAGAGCCTTCTTGCAGTCTTTTCTAAACCCCAGGGAAACTTGCATAGTCTAATCATAAAGTTCAGGGTGGAGGTGGTATTAATTATATGATGAATGGAAAGGGATGTGTGTTTTTCCCCAACTTCAAAAAAAACTTGCTGGAAAATACTGACCACAGGGGAAGGAATGGGGCAAGAGCTCATGACCTACACACTGAGATAGGGAAGAGGTAAATAGAATCCAGCTGCCCTCATCTGGCTAGGATTGAGAGTTAGGGACCCATTGAGATGGATAAGACAATGAGGTTTCATAGCCACCTGGTGGCCTTTTTCCATAGGACTGTTGGCCTCACTTATAAGAAGAGCTGAGGATGTGTTTTCTAGCCCAGAGGCATGTTGGTCTGAGCTGTCTCCTTCTAAACTAGCAGTAACATTTCCCTGAAAAGTAATGGCAGCAGCAGTCACAGCAACAGCAGTAGCAGCAGGAAATCGATGGTATTGACAGAAACAACAGCGGTGATACTGGCAATGCAGAAGAACATGGAGACTTTAGGGAGAAAGAGACCAGGCCATGCTGAGTTGCTGGCAACTGAGCTAGAGCAATGCCATGTAGACAGACCTAACGGCCTTGGCAGAGAAGGCAGAGAATACTGAGAGGAAGAGCAGAGGGTTAGTGAACCTTGTCCCAGGCACTAGCAGGGCTAGAACTCAGGGGCAACAAAACATGGAGAGGAATAAACCTAGACCATGCCATCCTAGACTTGGCACTAGGAGTAACATTGACTGTGTGGGTCTTGAGAAAGGTTGTTACAGGGATGCCTTTAGTATATGTTTAACAATTGGCTCTCAGGTGGAGGTGTAGATATGCACGATACATGTTTAAGTTTCATCTGCATCATTAGTATTTTCTCCATCATTTTCTTAAGTCTAGACAAAGAATGAAAAAATCAATCCCTAATTTGTAGCATTTGCCAGTTTCCAAGGTGTAAATGCTCATATTGAAAATTTAATGATCAGCTCTCACCTGCCCAACTAGCTGATTCCAGTGGAATGGGGTGATGAAGAAAGGCAGGGAGAAATTGAGGGAAAGTATGGGGTACTGGAGAAAGGCACACTCACATTATTGTGGATTAGACTTGGGAGAACTTGGAAGCAGGGTCTGATGGAGACAGAAGATGGGAGGCAGGGGGGAAGGGAAGATGAGGCAGGAGTTGGGGGTCTGATTTTTTATGGAGTTATTTCTTGCATTGCCACTTTGTACTGGCTGCTTGTAAACTTACTATACTGACTAGAAGAGGGGAATGGGGGTGGGGGAGGGTCGGGGGAACCAATTCTTGTCTGCCTGGTGACAGTGAGTTCTTGCCCTGTGTGAGTTCATCCCAAGTCTGAGGTGACCCAGTAGGTCCCAGGAGGGTGGGGGATCATCAAAAGAGCAAATTGTTCTTTGACTTCCCAGAAATTCTGATTTCTTTTCCCACTTGAAGGGTTAGACAGAATTGTAGGTTAAGAATGATGGGTCTCTCTGAGAAGGTGAGGCCACCACACAGAAAACTTTCTTGACTTTTCAAGAGGCATATTTGCACAAGTGTATAGCAAAGGCACTTAAGAGTGAAGAAAACCTGAGTTTGAATCTCACCTCCAACACTAGCTGGCTTTGTGACCTTTAGCAAGTCACATAACCTCTGGCTGCCTCAGTTTCCTCAACTGTAAAATGGAGATAATAATAGCACCTACCTCACAGGGCTATTGTGAGGATCCACTGAGATAATATACTTAAAGTGATTTGCAAACCTTAACACTCTACATAAATGTTTATTTTATTAACTGTCAAGGAACAAAAGAAGGAAGGAAGGAAGGAAGGAAGGAAGGAAGGAAGGAAGGAAGGAAGGAAGGAAGAAAAAAACATTTGTTAGTGGTTTACTATAATCCAAGTACCTGTGCTATGCTATGGAAAAAAGATACAAAGAGGAAAAAGACTTCCTACTCTCAAGAAACTCACATACTAGTTGGGGAACACAACTCATATAAGAAAAGTTCTATTGGAGGCTTGATGGAAAGGTTCAGGGGTTCTAAGGATGTACCAGGATATCTGCTCTACCAGGCAGGAATCCTGAAGAGGAACCGCCCAGCAGCACTGAGCAGTAGGCTTAAAGTTTATGGTGGAGTAACTATTCTAGGTTCCTTCTGGCAGGAATAGGGAAGAAAGTTCTCGTTCCCCAGGAAGAGAAAGTGAAGAAAGCACATTGTCGAGAAGGTAGAGTATGGGTTCTGAGACATGTAGCAGGGGAGAGGAAGGTGACACCAGCTCCATCTGAGGCCCTTCACATGCCCTCAGTGGGGTGGGGAGCAGCCTAGGAAGGGAGAAGGACAAGAAGAGTCCCATTTGGCTTTTGTGGTTTGGATCTGAGTCTATTTTTTGCATTCTTTGCTTTGTATGTTCCATGTCTCTGTAGCCTCAGTTGCTTATAAAAGGGGTTAAAGACCCTGAGGCAAGAGCTAGAAATCAGCAGGATCAACATGTTCCCAGGCAAACTTCCTGACAGAGGGCAAACATAAGACACCCAAAAAGTGCTGAGAAGCTGATTCACTTCACTAAAGGGGCATCAATTTAAATTAATGCTACTTTTTAGAGTTCCCAGAATTTTTCTTAAAATGAAAAAGAGAATTGAGCAAGTCCTCCTCCCATTCATTATAATCTCTCATTTTGCAGCAAATGTTTTTACGCATGAGTGAATCTCTGGTAAATCAGCATTTGCACTAGGAAAGGAAAAAGGAAATAAATCTTTATGTAAAACCAACATATTCAAATAAGGTTTTTTTTGATGGGGATGGGGAAGGTAAGAAGAAGGGAATGGTATCAGTCTGTTCATCCAGGCATATGTGGAGCTCCTGGGAGCAGGTTGGGGAGAGAAGGATATAGCAGTTACAAAGAAGGCTTCCCACCCTTTCCCTTTTGTACAGGATATGACCCTCTTCTGACACATGTTATAGATGGTTCCTCCTTCCCTAGGGAATGATGGAGAATCCACCATTTGGTAGGTGTTGTCTATTGCCTTCACTTTGGCACCTTTGAACACATCATAATTGGTTGACAAGGCAGAAGAAAAAGAAAGAGAAAAGAGGAAAGACTGATTCATCCTATGACTGACATCAAGTCAGTTCTCACAGAGATAGAAACCTTGGTTCTTAGGGACTTGACTGCTGAAAAAAGTCATCTGGTACAGGTATCCATGAAACAAAGAACAAAGGAGCCAAAGTGGGCTTAGGACTAGAATTTCTGATTTAAGACAATTCTCCCGAAGCAATCTCCAGACTCTAAAGTGTATTCTAAAGTGCATGTGGTGAACAGGTTAATATTCATACAGGGCCTTTTGTTCAGTACTCCATATATTGGGGGGAATCTTAAATCTCTAAGATGGGCCAGGGCTAGAATAAGGCAGAGAACAGAAGCCTCCAAGATTGAATTCTGACCTGTGTGAGCCCAGAAATACTGATCTGAAGGGCTATGGGTCAGAAATTGCATAAAGTAAACACTTCCTATTCCCTTAGAAGAACCTATGTTCCGAGGGCTTTCTAAGATGCTTGGGAACAGCCAGAGATTTTGCAAAGATTTTATTAAATCTACTTAATAATAGCTAGCATTTATATACATGCTGTTATTATCATTTTACAAATGAGGAAACTGAGACAGAGGTTAAGTGACTTGCCTAGGGTCACAGAGTTAGTGTCTGAAGCCAGATTTGAATTCAGGTCTTCCTGTCTCCAAGTCTAGCACTCTATCTACTATATATCAATCTGCCTCAACTTTGCCTCATTCCTAGTCCCTACTCCACCCTACCCAGTGAAGTAACTCCTCCACAATACCCTCCTCTAAAATGAGGTTCAGAGAGCTTCCAGAGACAATTTTCCAGGGTGCTTAGCACAGTGCTTTATATCTTATCATCATCATCATCTTCTTCATCATCATTATTAATTTCATCAATCATTATCATCACCAAACTAATAATTTATATTCACATAAGACTTTCAGAGTTGTACATGAAAAGCTTAATAATTATAATTAAATCATTAAATCACAGAACCACAGAATTTCAGAGTCAGGAGGCATCTTAATGAACATTTTGTCTAACCCATAATGCTCCATTGAATGAAATCAAATAAGAACCAGACTGATTTATTTAGGGCCATGCAATTCATTAACAATATGACCTTTTATCTTATTATCAATTTACCTTCACCTAACCCCACTCCAAAAACTCACTGTATTTGATTTAAAGTATAAATTAGATACACAACATATAAAGCATCTAATATTCTAATGTACAATAAACACCAAGATCTGAACTACTGGGATAAGGACTCACTTCTCAATAAAAATTGTTGATAAAAATTGTTGGGAAAGCTGGACAGTTCCAAATGAATTTGTGACCTAACTATAAAAGGTCACTTCACTAAAAAAAAAATTAGAGAAACATGAGGAAAATACACCTATGAAATCTATGGGTAGAAGAAGCATTCATGAGCCAAAAAAAAGGGATAGAGAAGATTACAGGAGATAAAATTGGTCATTTTGATTATTGAAAATTTAAAAGATTTTACACAAATACAATACAGGTATCAAAAGAGAAATAATTAAGAAATTGACTCAAATTTATAAGAATGAGAGCCATTCCACAATTGATATATGGTCTAAGGATATGAATAAGCAATTCTTAAAGGAAAAAACCCAGGCAGTTTACAGGAAAAAATGCTTCAAAATGCTACTAATTAGAAAAATTCAATTTAAAGTAATTCTAAGATTCTACCTCACATCCATTCAAATTGGCAAAGATGCCCAAAAAAGGAAAATGACATATGTTGGAGAGGCTAAGGCACATTGATACACTGCTGGTAGAACTTTAAATGATCCAGTCATTCTGGAAAGCAAACTGGAATTATACACAGAAAATTACTAAACAGTACTTTCCCTTTGGCTCATATAGTAGGCCTATACCCCAAAGAGATCAAAAAACAGGAAAAGTTTCCATATATATATATATATATATATATATTTATAGCAGCTCTTTTAGTGGTGACAAAAACTGAAAATTAAAAGGATGCCCATCAGTTGAATAAGTTGTGGTATGTGAATGTCATCACATTTTAAGAAGTGAGGAAATAGATGATTTCGAAGAGACACAGAAAGATTTAAGTGAACTGATGAAGAATGAAGTAAGCAAAGCCAGAGCACCTTATACTACAATACTGATACTACACATATGAGCAATTTTGAAGACTTATAAGCTGAGAAAGAAAGAAATTAACAGAACCAGAAGGACAACCTATATGATAACAGCAAAGCTATAAAGACAAACAACTTTGGAAATTGTAAGAAGTATAGCCAATTCAATGACCAGTCATGATTCCAGAGGACCAATGATGAAATACATTAGCCACCTCCTGACAGAGAGGTGATGGTTTTAGGGTAAAGAATGAGAGATACATATAGATAGATAAATAAATAGGTATAGGTACAGATAGAAATAAAGGCAGCTAAATGACTTAGTGGATAGAGTGCTGGGCCTGGCTTCGGGAAGACCCGAGTTCAGAAGTGGCCTGGGACACTGACTAGCTATGTGACCCTAGACAGGTCACTTGTTTGCCTTAATCTACTGGAGAAGGAAATGGCAAACTACTCCAGTAGCTCTGCCAAGAAAAGCCCATGGACAGTATGGTTGGTATATGGGGTCAAGAAGAGTAGAATACAACTGAGAGACTGAACAACAATCCATAGAGATACGTGACTAGCTATGTAATCTATCTATATATGTATTATACATATAGATCTATAAATAGATTTTTTATATAGCCAATGAGGAAGTTTATTTTGCCTGACTATCCATATTTGTTACATGGAATTTGTTTTCTTACATCTTTTTTTCCTTTATAGGGAGGGAGATAAGAGATTTCTGTTCATTTTTTTAAAAATGTTTTAAAGATATAAAGAACAACCTAAAACAGCTATAGGAATGTCTGGCTCTTGGCTAGGCTGTGCCAATGTAATAAAGATGACAATACTACCAAAATTAATTTGCATTTTTAATGCTGCACCATATTCTCAAAGAGATACTTTATAGAACTTTATAGATAAAATAATAAAAATCATTTGGAAAAACAAACGATCTAGAACAGTGGTTCTCAATCTTCCTAATGCCAGGACCCTTTAATACTCATATGTGGGTGTATCCACATGTGGGCAGAACTGCCTGGAGATGGATAGAGGAGTGGTGTCTCAGTTCCTAATACCATCGGAAATCTGTGTTTTCCGATGGTCTTAGGCGACCCCTGTGAAAAGGTCGTTCAACCCCCAAAGGGGTCGCAACCCACAGGTTGAGGACCACTGATCTAGAATATCAAGGGAAATGATGAAAAGAAGCAAGGATGAAGCAGGGATAGCACTTCTAGATCTCAAAGTATATTATAAAGCAGCAATCATCAAAACCATTTGGTATTGGTTAACAAAGAGATAGAGAGATCAGTGGACAAAGGAGATTCAGAAAAATAGAACTCAATAATCCAGGTGGAAAACATAAATTACCTAGGGAAAAACTCCCTATTTCATAAAAGCTGCTGGGAAAACTGGAAAGCAGTCTGAAATTAAGGCAGAAATTAAACTTAAACAACATTCCCCAATACATTTTAAATGGACACGTGATTTTTAATATTAAAGATTAGACTATTTTTAAAAATTAGAAGAAAACATCATATACCTCTCACAGTTGTGGGTAGAAGATATATTCTTAATTAAACAAGAGATAAAGATAATTACAAAAGAGAAAATAGATTAACTTTGGTTACTTAACACTGAAAAGCTTCTGTACAGACAATATTAGCACATCTAAGATAAGAAGGCAAGTTGCTAAATGGGAAAAAAAAATTGTATCAAATTTTCTAACAAGATTTAAAAATTAGTCAATTTATTTAAAACTAGCTGCCATACCTTAATAGATAAGTAGTCAAAGGATATGAAGAAACAATTCACAAAAGAAATGCAAAGAATTCACAACCACATGAAAAAATACTCCACATTACTAATAATAAGACAAATGGAAATCAAAGCAACCCTGAGATTTCACCTTACACTCTGCAAATTGGCAAAAATTACCCAAAAATGGCAACAAAGCTAGAAGGGTTGTGGGAAAATAAGCACATATAAATTGTTGGTGGAGCTGGGAAATTTTGGAAAGCAATTTGGAATCATGCAAATAAAATGACTAAAATATCCGTACCCTTTGAAGCAAAGATGCCAGTATTGGACTTATACCCCAGGGAAGTCATTGATGAGGAAAAGGTACCTGAAATATTTATAGGAGCAGATAGTTAATAATTGGAAATAAAATAGATGTCCATCAGTTAAGGAACAGCTAACAAATTGTGGTACATAAATGGAATGGTACATGGTACATGAATGTTCTGTAAGAAACAATGTGTGTGATGAATACAGAGAAGCATGAAAAGATCTATTTGAATTGATGTAGAGGAAAATAAGCAGAGCCAAGAAAACAGCATACACAGTAACCACAACAATGGAAATGGAAAGAACAAGAGCAAAAAATGGGAAGTTATTGTAACAAAATTATAAAGATCAAGTGGGACTCAGATGAAGAGCTATGAGAAGACACTCCCAAGCTATCCTTTCGTGGAGGTGGAGGTCCACAGGTGTTATACACTGAATATGTTTTCAGATTTTTTTTCAATGTATCTATCAGTTATGCTGATTTTTTTTTTTCCTCTCCAAAAAATACTATTTTCATGTCAGATAGTACTCTGGGAGGGGAAGGAGGAGGTACTCATGGAATACTATGATGATATAAGAAACAGAAAATATCCATTAAAAAACTCATTTTTAAAAAAACACTAAAAATAGGCTAGAAAGGCAATAGGTCTCAAATGTTGCATACACTTTCAGATGAAGTCGCTATACTGTTAGTTTTGCTTAATTGTTTTACTTTGCTCAACAATAGAACTCTCACAGGATGGGAAACACATCAATAAAACGTTTTTAAAAAATAAATGGGGGGTCACAGTGAATAGAGCACCAGCCCTGGAATCAAGAGGACCTGAGTTGAAATACGACCTCAGACTTACTAGCCGTGTGACCTTGGAGAAGTCACTTAACCCCAATTGCCCTACCTTCCCCCCTCCAAAAAGAAAAAAAAAGGTATGGATAATTCCAATATTTTCCAGATTCTCAGGCTATCTGAATCCATGAGGACGGGAGTTCTTAATCTTTTTTATGTTGATAGACAGACAGACGTGTATATGTATGTAAATATGTTTATGTGCATATATGTGTGCACACATGTGGGTTATATGTATACAGACATATATATTATATGTATATGGATTATAAAGGAAACTAATTGCCTTGAAATACAGCTATCAAAATGTTTAAATTATAAAAACCAAAAAAAAAACCAAGGTCATGGACCCCAAGCTAAAAATCCCTGCTCTAAAAAATAAGGGCCAGCTTTGTCACCACAGTACACAATATCAGCAATGGGACCCCGAAGTTACCCAACCTGCCCACCAGGATAGTCACTCTCTTCTGCTTCCTAGGACTGTATTCTATTTCACTCCCTCAAAAAGGTAACTAGATGGTGTGTAGAACAGAGCACCTGACTTGGGGTCAGGAACACCATAGATAAATTTCCTGGCTAGGTGACCCTGGACAAGTCACTGAATCTTCCTCAGACTCAGTTTCTTCTCTTAACTTCAGAGAAGAGAAAATTGACTTGCAAGTCAAGGAGATCTGCGTGAGCAGTTTACCAGCTCTGTGACCATGGGAAGGCCATCTAACTTCTCTCTAAAACTTGTCTTCTAAACTTGTTGATTTATAGAAGAAAAAAGCCGCCCTACTTTCTTCATAGAAACACAGGGACTATGAGTGTGGAACACTAGCTATATTGTCAGACTTGATGGATGTACTAGATGATTTTGCTGAACTGCTTTTTCCCCTTCTTTCTTTTTTCATTTTTTTTTTGCTACAAAAGATAGCTCTCTGAAGAGAGGAGGGAGAAGGGATATATTTGGAAGTGAAGCCAATGTAAAAACAAAAGATATCAAGAAAAAATTTCAAGTTATCAACATGTTGCATTCTGCATTGGTGCTTCACTGAAGAAATAATATAGAAAGAAACCTCACACCCTAATAGCCCCCAAACATCACCTAGCAATTCAATATCTACAAGCTTTCTGTAACCATCACATAATGTAATGACATGACATTCTTCCATGTGGAAAACATACCATTTTAGCCCCTGGCTTACGCTGAAGTTGATGGGAATAAGGCAGATGCATACACCATAAGGAGAAGGAAGTTTTTATAAAACATAGACCACTGACTTCATCTCCTTTAATAGGCTGGCATGCTAACAGACTCTCATCTCACAAGGTCTGCTTGGAAGCTCCCTCCACTATGGATCATTGCCTATCAGCTGCAGTGTTCCAGGCTCTGGGTGCTGCTCATGCTCTGAGTGGCAGCAAGCTAAAAATACTGACAAGGGAGATTTTCACCTGATGAACGCTTGGCACCAAGAAAAATGTGCTGAGAAATGAAACAGCACAGCCTTTTAAAAAAAGATTTGAAAATCATCCTCATGCGTGAAAGTAGTTAGTGTCATATCCTCCATTTATCCAAGACAGAAGAATAGTATTGGAGCTGTAGATGGGCAAAGTTTGTCATGCTGTCTAGTCAGGATGACTTGCTGCCAGTCTGGTTTAGTGGGACATAAATCAGGGAGGAGATAAGATTTTTATATACAGATAGAGAAGAGCACGTTCTCATATGCTAACAATTCTTACTCTACATGAATTCCCAGGCAAATTATTTTTTATGTTTCAAAGCCTAAAACTAGCAAATTTTGTGCCAACAGCACACAAAATAATGGCAGGAATTTGGAGCAAAGAATTAAGGTGATTAAGATGGAGGGTAATGCCTTGAAAGACCCTTACCTTAGGCTTTGGTTCCTAAACCTTTCCCCTGGCAATTCACTTGCTGGAATACGTTGTTTAAATATGTTTATTGATTGATTGGCTGTTAGGAAGACCAAGAGAATTGTGGGGTTAAAGAAAGGGGGTGGGAGACAGCTCAGATTCAGTAGGCCCTCGGAGATTTTTTGGAAAGAAATTCCTCTCAAATATCATTTGAGAGTTCAGTTTAGCAACTGAACACTGAGCAGGAGTTACAAGCACTTTCTAACCTTAATTCATATGGAATCTCAGGACAGAAACACTAACCTTGCTGATCAGAAAGTAGAAATCAAGAAGTAGACTTAAAGTCTGCCTGAACTACATGACCAACTGACTGTTCTATGTCCCAGAGTTTGTACCCAAGAGTGAAGACTTTTCTTTTAGAAAGGAAAAGTCTATCACAATCAAGGCAAACTCTCTTTATGGGGGAGAAGAAAAAAAGCTAGGAGTTTTTCCCTTGTCCAATGACTAGATGTGTAGGGGTCCTGACATTCTAAAAGTTGAAATCTCCAGACTTTAAACTAAAAGAGAATTAATAGAACCCCTTTTCTTTCTCTATTAGTGTTTTGTTTTGTTGTTTTTGTTGTAGTTCTTTAGATTGCTAATCCCATTAGAATTTATTCTGACTTGTGGTGTGAGATGTAGATCCAAACCCATCTTTTGCTATATTGTCATCCAGTTTTCTCAGCAATGTTTCTATTGAACAGTAACTCAATACTTTTTAAGTGAGTTTATTAAATATTACTCTTTTATATAAATCGGGCTCTATTTCTAATTTCTCTATTTTATCAGACCCACTCCTTGACTTTCAGAAAATAAATCATCCTTTTTTCCATCCTTCAGAACACATCAAAGGTTCATTCTTTCTGTGACACGTTCTAATTTAATTTTACTTTGTTTTTTATTCTGAAGTTAAAAACCAAAAAAAAGAACACTTCCATATTTACAGCAGAACAAAAAAGAGAATAGTATATGAAAAGAGAATCTCCATTTCATATCACTTGCTTTAAAAATGTATACAATAAATTCTTATATGTTACTTTCAAAACTGGCTTGCTTATCTGTGTTTCCTTCTGTTTGTTTTTTATATGTATTTCAATATAACCCTTTTTTGACATCACTATTGCTACTTCCCTTCCCCTGAACCCCACCACTCCCAGTTAAAAACCTAGAGAAAGGAAAAAAAGGGTGAAACAAATAGACATAGTCAAGCAAATCCACAGATTGGATAATATCCAAAAAAGTGTCTCTTTTTGCATGGAGTCCATCATTTCTCTGTCACAAAGTGAGGGACATGTTTCATCACAGGTATTCTGAAGACATGGTTGGTTATTGCATTAATCAGCATTCTTAAGTATTTCAGAATTTTTTTCTTTACAATGTTGTTGTTCTAGTTCTGCTCACTTGACATTACATTAATTCCTAGGAGCCATTGAAATCATCTCTTTCAACATTCCTTGTGGCACAATAATAATTTATTATATTCATATACCACAATTTGTTCAGCTATTATCCAACTGATGGGTGCACTCTTAAATTCTAGTTCTTTTTTTTTTTTTTCATTTTAATGCTCCTTCTTTCCCTTCTCCTCTTTTAGGATCAGGAAGCTTGTCTGTCTTGAGTCTATTTCCCCTTAGCATTATTCTCTTTCTTACACCCTCCTCTAAATTTTTCATTTGTCTTCTGTTGAATTCAATGTATATCTACACCAAATTCTTTGTATGTACATGTGCGTGCATTTGAATTTGTTATATACATTTCAGATAAGAGTAAGGTTCATCTGATGATTGTTCCCCCTACCACTTCCTCCATATTTGTATACTCGTCTCACATGCCCACTTACAGGGAATAAACAAGTTCTACCTTCTTCTTTCTTCATATTCTCCTTTCCACCTTAGTATATTCTTCCTTCTACTCTTTCTTCTCTTTCCTCTCTTTAAACTTTCAGAACAAAACCAACCCCCAGGACCTTTGTTTTCTTATTTAACATCTTCAGTATACTTGAGGTTCTGAGGGGACAGTTGTTTCTTCTCCCCCATTAGAATGTTAACACTACATCCTCATACAACCATTTCCAACTGCTTAAATAAATTTACCTTTCTAGGTTTTTCTTGATTCCTGTGTTTGTATTTCCAAGTTCCTATTCAGTCTGTTCTTTTCATTAGAAATGTTCACCAGTTTGTATTTTATTAAAAGCTCATTTTTCTCCTGTATTATTATACTCAGATTGCAAAGCAAGAGATTTCCAATTGTAAACCTGTATTTTCTGTCATTTGGAAAACTGTATTCCAAGATCTCCTCTCATTTAATGTACAGGCTGCTACGTCTTTTGTAATCCTGACTGAAGTAATTTAGTATTTGAACTAATTATTTCTATAGATTCTTGTAGGAATTATTTTTTCTTCAATGTGGAAGTTATTGATTTTACCTAGGACATTCCTAGGATTTTTTTTCTTTCCTTCAGGAGATAATTGGAGGTTTTGTTTTATTTTATTTTGTTCTGGTTATAATAAATCTAGAGAGTTTCTTGAAATATGATTTCTTGAAATAAAGTCTGGTTTTTTTTAATTATTGTTTTCAGGGAGTCCAAGGACTCTTAAATTCTTTTTCCTTGACTTTTTCCAGGTCAGTTGAATTTCTTATGTCAGGTAGTTTACATTTTCTTCTATATTGTCAATGTTTTGATTTTGTTCTAATGATTTTTTGCTGTCTTTCAATGGAGTCAATGATTCCTCTTTGATTTCTCCTAGTTTTTAAGGAGCCCATTTCCTAAATAAGGAAGTGGATTCTTCTCTGTTATTTATTCTCCTTTAAATTCTTTTGTTCAGTGCTTTTGTTTAATTTTTTTTATCACTTGTTTCATTTCTTCTAGATATTCATGTAGTCTTTGTGGAAAATTCAGTTTTTTCTTCAGACTCCAGGCTTACACTCTCCTTTCCAAGTAACCCTTGATTGGTACTATGTGTGATTTACTTATTTTTCCAGCTTTAGATCATGAAGTGGACTTTGTGCCAGGGTCAGGCTCCAAACCTTGCTGCCTTTTAGCATTAAATGGCTGGCCCTACTTGGGCTCACTTGGTCCCTGGGTTTCTATGCTAACCTCACTTTCTGGGATTAACTCTCTCTTCCACCCTGCCAAGGATTTTTGAGATTTAGGCACTGGATCTTCATGGTTGTCTATAATGTCTCAGGACAGAGTATGAGAGATTAAAAGAGCCCCTGGGTGCCTAGCCTAGTATGAGTTCTGCTATGCCACCATAATCAGATCTGAGGTTTCCAAAGCCCCACCTGGCAGCTTGCTGCCCATTCTGAAGATTTCTGGTTCTCCTGGGGCTTTCTCAGGAGGCTCTCCACTTTTGATGCCACTTGAGTCAGAACATTCCTGAATACACATGCCTCTGGTCACTATATAAGGTTGGATCTGGTAGCCTGGATTGATGCTGGCTTTACTGGCAGTATTTTTCTTCTTAGGTGAATTTTTGTGTAGGTGTGGGGTGGAAGAAATCACCACTGTAGCTTCTCATTGGATTTTTTGATCATTATTCAGACTAATATAAATTTCAGGTTTTTTCCATAATAGGTATGTGGGAGCTGAGTGGTTTGCCTCCATTCAGGAAGCCATGTTGGCCAGAAGGCCCTTATGATACCACCTTATACTGACAACTGATTCCTACAACCTCAACTTGGAGTTCAAAGATGCCTCCACTGTCCATCTCTATAAAAGAAAAGGAAATAGGTTGCCCTGTGACAATCACAATCACAGTCATTGCCAACAAGATTCTTGCCAGAGTGCTCCTGGATCAGCCGATCCTTCACTTTGCAGATGGTCATTTACCTAACAAGCCAACATGGCTTCAGAAAAGGCCAACAAATAGTCGATATGGTGTTCGCTGCTTGACAACTCCAAGAGAAATGCCAGAAGCAGAACAGAGGTCTGTATACGTCTGTCAATCTGACCAAGGCCTTTGGTACAATCAGTCATGAGGGCTTGTGGAAGATCATGGCAAAATTTGGTTGCCCAGAGAAGTATATCAGTATTGTATGCCAGTTCCATCATGCCATGCTTGCACAGATTCTGGATAATGGACAATGCCCTCCTGCTTTCCCAGTCTCCAAAGAACTGAAGTAGGGCCACATGCTTGCTCCCTTGCCTTTTAGCATGATGTTTTCAGCAATGTTGTCAGATGCCTTCAACAAGGATGAAAACAACATCGAGGTCAGCTACCATATTGAGGGCAAATAATTTAATTTGGTAAAGCTGCAAGCCAGAACTAAAGTGGAAGGAGAGTAGGTTGGTAACTTTTTGTTTGCAAATGATTGTGTATTCAATGCAGCCTTTGAGACTGAGATGTAATAAAACATGGATTGATTCTCTGCTGCTTATACTAATTTTGGCCTAACAATTCACACCAAGAAAACAGAGGCGTTCCACAAGTCAGAATGGCATAATCCATACTTGGAAACATCAGTTACAGCAAATGGAAAAATTCTGAATACTGTGGATAAATTCCCTTACCTTGGTTGTACATCCAGGGATGTACACACAGGTGATGAGGCTGACCAAGAGCTGGCTCAGTGTTTAGAATTCTCTGAAGGAAAGTGTGGAAACAAAGAGATATTAGCCTATCTACCAAACTGAAGGCCTGAAAAGCTGCTATGCTGACCTCATTGTTATATGGTTGCGAAACCTGGACACTCTACCAGCGCCATGCCAGGAAACTGAATTGCATTCATTTGAATTGTCTTAGGAAGATTCTGGAGGTCACCTGGCAAAAGAAGGTACCAAACACTGAGGTCCTTTCTTGAGCTGAACTTCCAAGCACTCAAACTCTACTGCAGAGAGTACTACTCCAATGGGCTGGCCACATTGTTCAAATGTCAAACACAGATTTTCCCAAAAAGATTATTTTACAGAGAACTCACACAAGGCAAGTGCTCACAAGGCCAGAATAAGCAAGACAAATGTACTCTCAAGGACTCTCTAAAACTCTGGTATCATTTGTGAGACATGGGAGACACTGGCACAGGACTCCTCAGCATGGTATGTCTACATCAAAGAAGGCACTGTGCTCTATGAGCAAAACATAATTGCCACAGCTCAAAGAAAATGCAAGACACAAATTTAGAGACATCTCCACTCCAAATGTTCATAAGGACTATTTGTGCCCAATCTGTGGTAGAGTCTTCTGAGCTCATGTTGTTCTAATCAGTCACAGCTGGACACACTGTACCTTGACCCCGACATAGTGATATCATTTTGATCCCCTTCAAGCATGAATGACAACCAACAACCAACCAACAACCTCAACTTGGAATAGCTAGTTTATTTTTCTGAGAATTTAGATTATAAATGAGCATTGGATTTTTCAAAGTATAATAATAAAAGAATACCCATTTACAAACCTTCAAACTGATAATGGAGTTTGGATAAACTTGACGAAGGAAACCTTCTCCCAGTTTTGTTGTGTTGGTTGTTTTTTGGTAGAGAATCCCATCACCTGTTTCTGCAGAGTTGCTCTGTGGGCCGCTACACTTTCCATGTCTATGTGCCACTGAGGCAGTCATTGCTCTTATAAATGAATACAGTGGCTTCCTATGACAGAGTTCTATATCCATCTCTGGGCGATAACATCAGAGCAAAATAGAAGACATCCTTCTCTCCTCTACAGGAACAACATATCTCTGGTCTGGATGCGGGAAATTGCGCCCCATAAGATACCACAGTCCTTCAGTCACCTCTAAAGCTCCAATCAATATCCGGGGCAGGGTCTAATACAGAGAAGGCACTCAATAAGGATTTGTTGATCGATTGCTTGATTGACTGAATTGGCATTTTACTTTTCTTACTTTAGGGGCTTTTTTATTTTGGCTTTGGAGGCTTTTTTTTTTTTTTGGTGGAACAAAATAGAAATTTCTTCCCTCACAAGGCTAAAGAAGGAACTTTCCAGTTTTGCTTGCCCACTCAATGAGCTGGATATGAGGACCTAGGAGATTTGTACATACTGTTATTCACCCCTGTTTCTAATATTGTAGTTGTTTTTAATTTCCCAATGTCAAGCTGAGTGAGTATTCCTTAGCTTGTGTCCTTCTATACAAAAGGGAAACATTTTGACCTTTTTAATTATTTTTCCTCCTCTAAATCATGAACTCATATTACTGGACAGAACTATTTCTCTGTCTTCAGGGGCATAAAACCCAAAACACCAGAACTAATGACAACAAATTTCAACTACTCTTCTGAGGGACATATCATGCAATAGAAGGAGAACTAGACCTGGAATCAGGAGAGATCTGGATTCAAATTCATCCCAAGGCTTACTAACTGTATGACGAGGAACAAATCACTAACTTCTCTGAACCTCAATTGGAACAATAGGGACTAATAGATTCAAACAAGACACTACAAACTCTTCAGAACACTGCATCTCATGACCCCATGCTCTGGGTGATTCTGCCCAGCACTGGGACTCAGCATTGGGACCCCTACTTCAGGTGTGTTAGTCCAATTGGGGGGCTAGCCAGTGCAAATTCACAAAGTCCAATAAACCTAACTGGTCACAGATCTCAGGCCATGCTTTGATCCCTTCCAACCATCCATCTACCCAAGGGATCTGGGATCCGTGGACAGATTTCAAAGAGTTCCTTAACTTTGGATGGGGAAAATTTACATTTTTTTTTTCAATAACCTCTAACTGAAATTTAGCATTTCCTTCAATTATTCAAAAGCATTATTTTGAGAAGGGTACATAGGTTCCAAAGTGGTCAATAACATAGAGAAAAAAAGTTAAGAGCCCTTGTCTAGATTGGGTCTAAATCCTTGCTGTCTTCCATGACACCAGTAACTCTATCATTGCTTTTGGAAAGAACCTGTCAATTGATTTCCCACTCTAATATTCTCCCTCACTATCTCTGTGACCTATCAAACCAAAACACTGCTCCCTGGCCACCCCAACTAGAATATAAGCTCCTTGATAAGAGGAACTATTCTGCTTCTCTATTTATATCCTTAGTGCCTAGCTTGGTGCTTGACACATAGGGAACAATTAATAAATGCTTTTCATCCATTCATTCTTTGAAAAGTTTGTAAAGCTTAAAATGCCATATAGATACATATATTTGTATGTATGTATGAATGTATGTATGTATGTATGTATGTATGTATGTATTATATATATACTATCTTCAACCTGCATTTGCAATGGGATTCTTTCAGTTCTCACTTAATCTAAGCCATGGAGGCCATCTCCAGTTGTCCTGATCTATGTCTTGCCACTAGGCCCAGATGGCTCTGGAGGAGAAAGTGAGTCTGGTGACTTTGCACAGTCTTGTCTCACTTAAATCCAATTCACTTGCACGTCATGGCATCACCTTCCTGATGTCATGGTCCTCTTCAAGAACAAAGGACAAACAACAATGTAAGCCATAGAGGTGGAATTGCAAAGAAAAAGTCTTTGATCTTAGCATTCATTCCTTTCTTCTCTTCTCTTGGGCACCTCATTTCCCTTATTTTTTCTCCTCTATAAAGTGAGGGGGTCGGACAAGCTTATCTCTAAAATGTTGTGATTTCCTTACTCCTTTCTTTGTTCTTGCCTTCTCTGCTTCCTCATATAAGTATGACTGTTGACCAGATTTCATCATTTTCTGATCTCTCTTCTTTTTTCTCCTTCATTACTTCCCCCACTTCCTTTTCTTAGTTCTCCTCTTCTACCCATAGTTCTTCTGTCCATTTGGCATCAGCTCTGCTGAGGTTCCCCTAGGTTCCTCTTAGTGGCCTAAAGTTTACGGTCACATATATGCAGACAGGAAATGAAGCCTTCAAAACTGTCAGCTAAACAGCTATCGAGAAAGAACACTTGACTTTCCAAGTGGCAAATACAGTAGTATTACTAACAAAGTTGTTCACCCCACCCTAGAGTACAAAGAGAATTTAGAATCACAGGTTGCCAGGTAAACTTCCATGCTTAGGAAAATGTGATGTTTCCTCTTATCTTTCAGTGTTTGAGACTTCTGTGGGATAGTCATTTGAAGCCTTTACAAGACAGCTCAGAAAGAAAACAGATGACACACTAGAAAATATTACTGTTACAAAAGTTGGTTTTCTTTTTCCTTTTCAGAGAAAAAATGATGGAAAAATGGAAGTTTTCAAGTCATAGATGTACACACACATGCATAAACATATGTGTGTATGTGAGCACAATACATAAATGAATGTGATCAGAGCCCTTCAGATGTGATTGCTTTGAGCTCTCCTATCTGCCTAAAGTCTTCCCAGCTATCTTTTTTATATCCAGTTAGCATCAAGGAATGGTAAAGCATAGCTTTATAAATCAGCTTAATAATAGTTACAGGGATATGAAAGATTATTTTGAGATTCTGATTGAATCTTCCTATAGAACAGGCTTGCGCAACATATAACCCATGGGCTGCAAGTGAGCCGCCGAAGGATTTTGGTCAGCTGAGAAAAATGCAGCATTGCCACTGCGCACTCTCTTGTCACATGACCCGCAGCAACCAAACATCATCAGTCTGTCTCTAGTCTAACCTACCTGCAGCCAGAAGAAGTTTGGTCTATTTTAATTTTGGCCCCTTCCTACTGCCAAGTGGTGCAGGTCTGCTATAGAAGAAAGATACTTCATTGAGAGGACAGACAGACAGACAGACAGAATACTTGTCCACCTATTCATATTCTACTGAAAATAAGTGCTTGGCATATATAATTGACACCAAATTGCTTGCCTTCCCAAGGAGGTATAGAAGGGAGAGAAAGAATTTGGAACTCAATTTTTTTTTAATATAGGACTAGATCCAAGTGCAATAAGACTTGAATTCAAATCTGTTCCAGGGATTTACCAGCTTACGATCTGGGCAAGTCACTTAACCTCTTTCAGCCCCAGCCTCAGTTTCCTCATCTATGAAATGGATGTAGTAATAGCATCCACCTCTAAGGGTTGTTGTGCAAATGTGACAACATGTAAAATTCTTTGTAAATCTTACAATATAAATGCTTACAGAAAATGCAAATGATTCCTCTGCTAAGCCATCTTGGCTCCCCTGTTAGTTAAGAATCCGCCCTCAAGGTTATCTGGTCTGCACTTCCATTTTATGAATGAGGCGCTGAGGCTCAGAAAAGTTAATAACAATAATACATAAGAATAGCCGGTATTTTTATTGCATTTGCTGTGGCCCAGACACGGTACTAAGTGCTTTACAAATATCATATCAATTGATACTCACAACGACCCTGGGAGATAGGTGCTATCATTGTTCCCATTTTATAGTTGAGGAAACTGGGCAAACAGAAGTTGGATGATTTGCCTAGGGTCATCCAGCCAGTAAGTGTCTAAGGCCAGATTTGAAACCAGGTCTTCCTGACTCTAGTCTCAGAACTCTATCCACTGTACCATTTAGCTACCTGTTATGTAAAGTGACTTGTCCACTAAGTGGCTACAATTTTAACCAAGTTCCTCTGACTCAAAGTCTTCTACGTAGCTGACAAAATGATCTCATCATAGAATAAGTCTGACCAGGTCACTCTCCCACTCAAAAACCTTCAGTGGTTCCCTATTGCCTTTAAGATAAGCACAGACTTTCCCTAGCCTTTAAGATGCCCTTTAATCTAGCTCCAACCTATCTTTCCAATGTTATTTCTCACAATTTTCCTTGGCAAAGTCAACTGCAGCCAAGTTGAACTGTAAAAGAACTAGTAGAGCAGGGACTAGAACCCAAATGACTCCAAATCTAACATTCTTTTTACAACATTACATGACTTAAACAGCTTGTAAAAATGGCAAGTATGAAAGTATATGGAAACACATATGTGAAATAACATTAAGTTTACAAAAAAAAACAGGACACAAGATTAAACAAGCAAAATGCACTAATTACAATCATGTTTTTGTTTTTTTTAAACGATATGCATTAATACTGACTAGAATCCTGAGAGCCTAACAGAAGGAACAGCTTCACGGAAGACATCCTTCTCTCCTTCCTGACCTCTGCCTGTCTACCACCCAGATGCAACCAGTGGCCCAAGGTTCTTTTGCCCATAAATATGCATATAGGTATGTATATAAAGATACAGATATATGTATATATATATATATATATATATATATACATAGACACATGATATATACATATACATGCATATATGTGTATATATCTATACACACACACATATGTCTCCTCCATTAGAAGGAATTCTGCTTGAGAGAAGGTACCTTTTCATTTCTGTCTTGTATTTCCAGTATTTAGCACAGTGTTTGGCACTGTGTTAAGCAAACGCTTAACAAATCCTTTTCTATTGCATTAACAGAGACCAGAAGATAAGCTAGAATGATGCAAACTCTAAATTTCATAATGTACTTTCTTCTGTAAAGTTACTTAAACTCCTAATAAAAAGAAGGTAACTAGGATTGATGATGATGATGGTGCTACTCATAATTAGACTCGAATGGATAAAGGCTATATCTTCTAAATGAAGTATTATCCAGTAACAGTGCAAACACTTCAACATTGAAGTGCTGAATGAACACTGATGAGAATGTAACTAGAAACCTCTTTTTGCGACCCTAAAGCTGGGCAGAAGGCTTTATTTTCCTGAGGGCTGGAGAAAGGAGCAGCTTTCAGGCTAGTCAGAAGGAGAGAGTAGGCAATGAGGTTTGAATCTGTGATTAGTCCTTCCTTAATCCTTCATGTCAAGTATCTGCAGTGGAGAAGAAAAGAAGGAAGCTGATGGTTTGAAATAACAAGCCCAGAAGAGTAGCCAGGCACTTACCTAAGCATAGAGCCCTCCCTCAGACTCCCCTCTCATTTCCTCAAAGCAGCAGCAGACAGACTAATCTGCAGTGAAGTCATGCCCTCCACACTGAGCTTCCTGGTGGTTTGAGCCAGCCAAACCCCTCTGACCTAAGTCTTTTCATGTGGTATTCATGCAAGCTCCCTAGTAAGCTTACCTGAATGAATGGTGCATGCAAACCTAATGTTTATAAAGCCTCAAATGACCCTTATTTCACACACACACACACACACACACACACACACACACACACACACCCCTAACCCTATACCTCATCATTTTTATGGTTATAAAAATGTAGAGGTCAGGGAACCATAAAAATGAACTCAGCCAAAGTAAAACAAAGTTTATTAAAGATTCACCTTAATGGGTAGACTCTTAAGGAGCCTCGGTATACATGACCCTTGCATTGGACAAGCAGGCCAGAATAACGTGACACAGAGTGAGTCCGTGGTAGATAATTCTCCACAGCTTTCATACCTCATGGAGGCAAGATGGGGTCTTATATACAGAAAGGTTGCAGGAATAATCTAGGGGTGATCTAGGGGAAGAGTTTGGGGAGGGTCTTCAGGAGGAGTCAAATGAGGTCAGACTCCAGTGATGAGAGATTAAGGTGGGAAGTAGCTGGAAAAAGGAGACTAGTAACAGAGATTTGGGCCTAGCTATAGTGAAAGGCTTATGGTCTCAGGCAAATGCCTCATCAAATGGGAAGATTCAATCAGAGTTCAAGGGGGTTCCCAGAGCCTGTACTTCATCATTTGTGGCTTATGATCAAGGTTTCTTTCTAGGCCCATTCTATTGTGGGCAATCTCCTTCTGCAAATAAGGTGAAACTCTTCTACCTCCAGAGTCAGGGACACGCTGATGAAGAGGTAGGGAAGAGCTGGGTATAGAAGGGATCTCATATGTGTCCCTAGAGGGTTCTTGTCTGGAAAGAATTTCGCAGGACCCAAGCAATCTTTTGGCAAAGTTACAAAGTTTATTATTATGCTTTGCAGCGGGCAGGAAAAGATTAAGGATAGCCTGCAAAGTGCAGGGGATAGAGATGCAGTTTTTAAAGCCATAAAACTGTCAGTCAAAGGTTAATTATGCTAACTAGGTGGGTAAGGGTGGAATTAGGGAGGAGTTTAGGAGTGGTCAGTGCTTAAAGGGACATGCACTTTTTATATCAACTGCAGGCGTATTGCCCATAATTCACTGGGACATCCCCCTGGGGGGCTACGAGGAGGTGTGGTTTTTGCCTTGTGACATCACTAGGTTACTCTTGGTCAAGGCTGAATGAGATATGTACTCATCTTTGACAATATGGCTGTTGGGAGGATAGGTTTGATTATTTCAGGAGATGCCAAGTCTGGAAGCTAGACTGATTAGGGATTCAGGAGGTACCATACTGGGAAGGAGTTTTCTCTTCTGATAATGTTGTTCAAGGTTTTTGGGTGCAGCTGGCCACTTAGAACAAAGGAGGTCTCTAAACTAAGGGTTTATTGATTAAATGCTTGGGTGATGTACTCATAGGTAACTGTATCTAGGCAGACTGCTAGCTCAGGGAAGACTTTTAGGCTGGGGGCAGGGGAGAGGTTGAGTTAATACCTTTATGGCTGGGGGAAAGTGTGACTTTTACAATTTAATTGCACAGGCTTGTTACAAACTGATGGTATATACATAGGTACCTGAACACAAGTGAGATTTTACAAACTGAGGTTACAGCAAAAGCATCCAAGACCCCATCACTGAGAGTATCCTTTTGTGCCCTTTCAGGCAATCTGGATCTCCTGGGATGTTTATGAAGGGTCCAGAAGATTAAGAAATAGTCAAACTTGGGAGTTAAATGTTTGACAGAGAACTTCCATCCCTGGCCAATGAAAGAAGAGAGAAAGTCAGCCACTTCATACTTCATTCCTCCCAGCACCTAGCTCAGCAAAGAGCTTACAGTAGGGTGCTCAGCAAATGCTTGATGGATTGATTGTAAGATCAGCAGGCAAAGGCAGGTGTTAACGAGGAATCAAGCTTCAGGACAAATTAAAAGTCTAATCTGCTCTACAGGTTTAAGAACTCTTTTAAGTGTTAGAGATTCCTGCCAACATATATAGTATTTGATTTACATTTGGGGCAGAATGAAGCCTCCAGTAATGAGGTTTAGGGAATCCAGTCACTTCACAGGCATTAAACACATGTTCATTGAATCCCTACTGAGATGGCCTAGCAACCGGGAGAGTTGTTTCTGAGAGGGTAATTGTACACAAAACTGCCTCTTTAATTCCACTGTTACCACCCTATTACAGGTCCTCATTGCTACCCACCTGGACAATTTCCATCACTTTCTAACACAATATGGCAGATAATCCATGCTAGACTTGAAGTGAAGAAGGTCCAGTTTCAAATGTTACCTTAGTTGCTTAGTAACCAGATGACTCTGGGCAAATTCCTAACTAGCTTCAGTTTGCTTATCTATAAAATGAAGACAATACTACCTATTCAGCAGGTTTGTTATTAGGGTCAAATGAGATCATGTAAACCTTAAAGTGCTACTTAAATAATGAGTGCTTTGTAAAGTATAATTGAAATACAAGATATTGTTTTTGTTATGATATTTCTGCTTCCAATCTATCTTGTACACTAGACCAGACTAATCTTCCCTATCAGGTCATGTTACTTCTCTGCTGAAAAATTTTCATTGGCTCTGTATTGCATCCCAAGTAGTTTAAACACTTTTACGTAATAGGTCAATGAAGCAGTCCTCTCTCACACAGGTGTATGACCAACTCTCTTTGTTGAATCACTCTCTCTAACCTGCTCTCACAGTAGCAGATATAGGTTCCCAGAGAAGGTCTACCAACACATGCTTATACTCAAATGCTCTTTGTCCTGGGAGTAACTCTAGTAAGGGGAAATATACTCACTACTCCATTCACTACTCTAGCTCCTGAGTCCCCACAAATACATTTCTATTTACCCAACCAGCCACTCAACAATAATGATATTTTTAAATCTTAAATATGTTTACTTAACAATAATACAAAAGATATAATGCTATAAGAGATACTCATGTTAAAGCAAATGAATATTTAATAAAAATATCACAATTCATACATAACCTAGATCACTCCCTATCACCAACTAATTCAGTATCTGTGCGGGAGAATGGACACACACAATATTAACTTTTCAATAAGGGACATGAGTGAGGAAAACCCATTTGCTCAAGGTAATTCACAATTCTGGAACTGGAAATGTTATTCTCCTTTTTTCTGCCTCAGGATAATAGATGTCTGACACATGCACAGATCCTCTCAACATGTTTGGTTGACGCCATCTCTGCACATAGTGGATGTAAAGAAGCTTACTTCTGGAAGAATCATCATGATGCTTAAGGAAAGTGATTTGTAGAGACTTTAGGCATTCTGTCAATATCTGGTCAGATAATCATACTGTGAAAGGGAGACTCTGCTTAGCTTTGAAGACATTCAAAAACGTCCATCAGCATCAGCCACCATCTCTTTTGTCTCATTTGTTTTGGGGGAATCTAGAGGATTCTTGCTCCTTACACCTCTGCTCTGAGGCCACACAGCCTCATGAAACAGGCCTCATATCTTGGGTTTTTGGGTTTCTTTCCCATTCCAATTGAAGGGAGAGGAGATTCATGGCCTAATAACTTCAAAAGATTATCATGAAGAGATTCAGACATCCCAGTGTTCCAAAGCCTGAGTTGTAGACTGGTTGTTGTAGCCAATACAGCATCAGTGTCCTGAGGAAGAAAAAGTAACCTTCTGGATCTGGGTCAGGAGAAGCTGAGATGAAGATTCATCTGTCAGTCATGCCTCTTTTGTCCATAAACTTGGTAAGTTTATGTAAATGCGATTGAGGAACTGAGCAAAGTTTTGATCCTACTCCCCCAGAGAATGAAATGAATATGTGCTGGAGATACAGGATGAAATGTTTCTCTTGCTATATCTTTGAGTAAATATTCCTTTGTAAAAACCTGCTGTTATTCAGTCAAGTCCAACTCTTCATGACCCTGTAGACCATATCACACCAATACTGTCTATGGGGTTTTCTTTGTAAAGATACTAGAGTGGTTTGCTAAACCTCTCCAGGGGGTTAAGGCAAACAGAGGTGAAGTGATTTAGCCAGCAGTACACAGCTAATAAGTGTCTAAGGTCAAATTTGAACTCAAGTCTTCCTGACTCCAGGCTCAGTGCCCTAACCATTGAACCACCTACAACCATTTACAACCACATTGTAAAAACTAATTGATATGAAGTATTTAAATGAAACTGGACTACTAGTCACTGCCTCATAACAATGAGCAAAATGCAGGTGGGAGGAGAGAAAAGAAATCGCAAATCCTTCAGTACTTTGGTACCCAGAGGGGAGATGTCAACTTGGGACTGCTCATGGAGGTAGTACAATGTATAGAGTCCTGTCTGGAGTCAAAAAGATCTAAATTTCTTTCACATGTATCAAAGCATGTGTATTTGCTTTTATCCTATAAATGATTGGCTGGGAAAGAATTCCAGAGTTTGCAAATGAGACTCACATGACACGTTCACCATTAAGTGTCACAACAAGCACTCACAGAATGAGGTTCCCTGAGGAGGGAAGGCCCACTCCTCTTCAATCAACACTCTTAGGCCAATTATGTAAGGAAAGTGATTGCAGAAGGCCAGAACTAGCCAATTTGTGAATAGCAATCAGACACAAAGCAGCAGCAGAAGGGCTTCAATGTTACACTATCAGGAGGTCGTGCTAGGATGGGAACACCACCAGACTTGGAGCCTGGGGCCCTGAGTCTCAAACCTGGCTCTATAGCTTCCTCTGTGACCTGGGAGAAGTCTATTCACCATTCTAGGCCTCCATTTCTTCATCTACAAAATGGGGGCACCATATGAGATGATTTTCAGTTTTCAGATTTCTCTCCCAGTTCTAAATCCCATGACTATACAAAATTCATTATACCATAGGTATAGTGCTGAAGTCAGCTCTTATCAGCTCAGGAGAGCCAATTGTTAAATTTTCTATGTGAACATGTATGCCTCAAAATCAGCAAATGGTACAAATCAAAACAATTGTTTTGTTAACTGCTTAGAATTAAGAAAAGAAAAGAGAAAATGTTAATAATACAGATTAAAAGTTAAAATGTGTCACACATACTTTTTTTGGAGAGCCAGTTGTTAAAAATAATTTACCAGTACACCAACAGAAGTCAAAAATTAAAGATGGATTGACTCAATTGATCCAAACTCTCCTATTAACTGAAAAATAAAAAAGAATTGTAGAATATTTGGGAATAGACAAGGGACAGTCTTCCACATAAAGCAGTATTTATAGGTGGTTAATACAAATGAGATCTAGAGCGGTGGAAAGGCAATGAACAGGGTCTTCCTCTGAGGGAAGTCATTAACAAAGGAGAAAGGGACCTTTCTGAAATTTAGGTTGAGAATTGAATTTAAGGTATATCACAAAGGTCAATATTCAGGGGGAAGGAAAGGGTAAAGCAAAGTTCAACTTATTCCAAAACATGACTGATGCTTATCAAATGACAATAAATAATATATTTTATGTGTGTCCAGAGGCTCTCCAGAATGATCTTTTTTGAAACGAGTCTCATTTTATTAATTAAAAATAAAAAGGAACGCTTGTTTTTTCACCCTAGAGTAGTACAGGATAATAATAAATCAATCTAAACAGTAAATCATACACATAGGGTAGATAAGTTTTGAGGGAAGCTAGGTGGTACAATGCATAGAGTGCTGGGCCTGGAGTAAGGAAGACTCATCTTTCTGAGTTCAAATACAACTTCAGACACTTACTGTCCATGTGACCTTTAGCAAGTCACTTAAACTTGTTTGCCTCAGTTACTTCATCTGTAAAATGAGCTGGAGAAGGGAATGGCAAGCCACTCCAGTATCTTTGCCAAGAAAACTCCAAATGAGGTCACAAAGAGACAAACATTACTGGAAAATGACTAAACAATGTTTCGCATGTCCAGGGTTTTGTTTTTTTGAACATTTTATAGATACCTTTTTTCACATACACTGACATCGATTTTCAGTGAATCAACTCCATTCCCCAATTAGTACCATTCCCCATATTAAAAAAAAAAAAGCTTTGTTAAGCTAAAAATAAAAAAGGCAATTCATTTGTCATGCCTGACAACTGGAGCCCATATAAGTTCCCAAGATCCTTATTCCAGTTCTCACTAAATAGAAGCCAGCCTTCTGCTAAAGGTCTCCTATTCTAGAGCAAGTTTCATCTTCCACTTGGGTTCTAAGAGTACCTGCAGCAGTTCAGGGATGGTCCTCTAATGCCATTGGCTCAAGCTCCCACAGGTGTGTTTTCCTCCAAGATTATCAGTTGATAATTATTTTAGATATCCTACCCGACACACTTTGTGCCTATTAAGGGTATCAAATGACTAGCTCCATTCAAAGGCCCAGGGCCTGCCTTCACCGTGTGTCACAGACAGAACCTGGTGAACTGTTTAAGAATCCAGTGTTCCCAAGTCATAGTCATTCTGACCATACTACTTTTATGCCAAGGACATCAAAATTACCATGCCATATAAGTCTTTGTACAGACGGGCTCACTAGATGGTGAACATTTCTATTCTTTGCAGCTTTCAACAGAATATGTAATATAGTCTTTAAAAACATGTGATCAAGACAGGAAAAAAGGTTCCCAAAAAGAGAAAGAACCCTACAGGACTTGAAACAGACTGATACAATTTCTTTAGCAAAGCATTTCTTCTGAAGCTTTGTAAGCAGTTCCGTCTTCCTAGCTCACAGAATTAAGTTATTTTCTTTGTAACCTGATGAAGCTTAAAACTGAGCTAGACACTGTCTGAACTACATTAAAGGGACCAGTTTTCCTCTTGAACCCAGGGAAAGAAGGAAATTAGCACTTCATTAAGTGAGGCCTGTGTGCCAGGCACCGTGCTAAGTACATTACAGATATTATCCTATTTAAATCTCTCACTAGAAGGTAGCTGCTGCTATTATTTCCATCAATTGAGGTTAAGTGACTTGCATCACCAAGCTGCATAGCTAGGTGTGGTATCAACAGAGGATTTTCCTGCATATAAAGAGAAATAATTCCTTTGTTTGTAAGGATCAATGAGATATATATATATATATACATATATATGTGTGTGTATGTATATATGTATATATGTGTATATATATGTGTGTATATATATATATATATCACAATTTGCAAGCATATAAGTACAGATTATCACCATCATCATTCTTATTAATCCCGCTTCCCCAGTGTTCCCTCCCCTTATACAGTAAGCTTCACATCATTGACACAGTCCTACCTCGAACTACCTGTGCGAACCCTCAACACAAAATCAGAAAACTTCACTGGCTGTGTGACCCTGGGCAATTCCATCAACCCCTCCAGGCTTTACTTTCCACATTTGCAAAATGAGGGGCTTGGACTAACTGACTGATCTTAAAGGGTCCTTCTAACGCCAAACACTTTGATACTATGAATTTATAGTATGTAGTCTAGTAAGGGAAAAATTGAAGGACAGTTGTTGTTAATACGCCCAGGGGATTAAAAATGGCTAACATTTACATGTTGGTATTGTTCAGTCACGTACAACTCTTTGTGACCCCGTTTGGGGTTTCCTTGCAAAGATATTGCAGTGGCTTGCCATTTCCTTGTTCAGGGGAGGAAACTAAGGCAAATGGGGTTAAGTGACTTGCCCAGGGTCACACAGCTAGCACATATCTGTGATCAAATTTGAATTCAGATCTTCCTGATTCCAGGACTGGTCCTCTATCCACTGCACCACCTATATGCCCTATTACATTTAAACAGCACTTATTTTGTGCCAAGCTCTATGCTAAGGGTTTTACAATTACAATCATCATCTCATTTGATCCTCATAATAACTTGAGGAATTATCTGCAATTATTATCCCCATTTTACAGCTGAGGAAACTTAGGCAAACAAAGGTTAAGTGATTTGTCCAGGATCCCACAGCTAGTAAATACCTGAGGCCAGAGGTAGCTACTGTTATTATTCCCACATTACAGATGAGGAAATAGGGGTTAAGTGGCTTGCCCAGAGTCACACAGTTAGGGAGTGTCTGAGGCTAGATTTGAACTCAGATGTTTCTGACTCCAGGCCCAGCACTCCATCTAGAATATAAGTAAAAAGATTCCAGAATTCTATTAGGTATTTAATCCTAGTGCACCAAAAAGATACAGACAATGTTCTTTTTAAATACCCTATAGAGCTCATTATAATAAATTACAAATTATAGTTGAATGAATCTACTACTTTAAAAATAATAGAAAGAATTTGGGGCTCCATTTTTCTCCATTGCATTTTTATAATGCTTCAGGTTTTACCCCCATTGTTTCACTTGGTCCTCACAAAACCCTGTAAGGTTGGGAAGGTAGGCATTATTATTATTCCCATTTTAGAGATGAAGAAACTGAGTCTCTAGAAGATTTAAAGCCTGAAGGGACCATAGAGGTTATATACTCCAACTCCTGCCTTTTTACAGATGGGGAAACTAAAGCAGGAGATAGCAAAGCCAGGATCCAAGACAAATGCCTTTTCCAGCCCCCTCATACATCACACTGCCAGCTAATTGTTTTTATCAGATAGTGATGGATATTATTGATTGAAATGCTTTTTAACAATGCTCCATTCTGCTGATACAGACTCGTTGTTGTTTTTCACATTTAGAAATTTACTTGGATGTCTGGTGTGATAATTCCCCTTTGGTGGCAAAACTAAACCACACGTTTTGCAAAGGCCTGACAGTGGAATTGTTGCCTCATAGGGCAATCATTGCACCCAGAACATGAAGCCTGCAGGGCCAGAGGATAAATGCCTACCGCCCTCTATCTGTATTTCAGGGGTACTGTTGCTGCTGCTGCTTTCTAATATTGGCACCGTTGGCTTTGATGGGCATGGCTTATCCGTTCTGACTATTTCTAGAAGTCTCTGTTATATGTTCTTTGAAGTATCTAAACCAGGAGTGGGAAGCCCCGTAATCTAAACCATGCCAAAGATCATAAATTACTCAGCAATGTTATTTTCTTCCTTTTTTTGAAAGCTCCCATGTGAATATGCAGACAGAATGACACTAAGGCTTAGGAAATTAATAATAATAATTCACAATAGCTACCATTTACACAGCACTTAAGGGTTTGCAAAATGCTTTACATATATTAACTCACTTTATCCTCAGCCCTGGGGTCAGTTACTATTATCATACCCCCCTCCTCCATCATATTATAGATGAGAAAAGAGAAGCAAATAGAGATTAAGTAACTTGTCCAGGACCGTATAGTTGGTTAATATACTCAGCAGGATTTTAACTCGGGTCTTCCTAACTTCAAGGTCACCTATGGATAAAAATTATTATCAAGCAAGTTGGCCAAACACTTTCAGATACAACATGAGGAAGGCCTCAATAGACTTCAAAGACGATTTTCTCTATTTAATACATTATCCCCTCTCCTTTCTGCCCCTTGGTGCCTTATGACCCAGTACTAGGGGAGGATGATCCTGTCTCCAAAGTCACTTTTCAAGGTATTGTTGTTTGTCCCTTGTTTTTGAAGAGGACCAACGACATCATGGGTGATATCTTAACTTGTTGTGAATTGGATTTAAGTGAGACAGAGCTGCACCAAGTCGTCTGCCTCACTCTCTCTTCCTGAGTCATCAAAGTCCAGTGGCAAGACAAAAATTAAGACAACTGGTGATGGCCTAGGATACAATGGATGATGTTGGAGTCTTCAGTGTCTGACCATGCTCTAGGTAATCCACAGTGCCTGCGTTAGCTGCCTTCATGGTCCCTGGACCAAACTGTTCTCATTTGCTCTCCGCTGAGGGAAGCTTTCACCTCCTTGAGGTACACACCCCCTAACTCCCCAACTCGTCTGAGGCCTGTCATTTACCCTCAGATACTATAGTCCATCTGCTGAGACAATTTTCCAGGGCTGTGGCTGAGCACACTACAGCTTCTTGGAGCCACAGGTGAGAACTGGGTGAAGGTAGACACCAAAGGTAGATGAGCAGCCCTGAAAAGGGCTCAGCAAGCTCTCACACCAGAGTTGCTAGTCCTCTTTGAACACCCCATACAATCTGTATTAAAAATAACTAGATGCCCAAAAAAGATCCCTTGACTTAGCAATTGGTCCTTGTGATTTTAAGTGGAGAAAAAATAATGAATGAGAATTTCTTTTCATGTTTTCAACATCCTTGAGGATCAGAAAATCACAGGACTGCAAAGGACGACCTTAGCAGGCTGTCCTGGCCACCTTCAGAATTGCTTTTAAACCACCCCAGACAAGATGAAAATCTATCCTTATTTCAAAGGCTGTAATCTTCTCAAACAACCATCGTTATTAAAAATCTAGTTACCATCAACTAAATGCCTGAATGAGATCATTTCATCCATTATAAACTCACATAACTCAACCTCAGCAGGGCCCTGATAGCTACTCAGTAATCCTTTTGTTCCTGGCCTATTGATTTCTTATCCCATTTCCCAAAGCCTGTCCCCAACCTTCTCTCGAGTGTCCTTACCCACTCTAATCCCAAAGCAGCTGACCTCAGCTGCTACTCTACAAAGTTGAAGGCCATGCCACTGGGAGACACCTCAACTCCCCTCCTCTACACATAAAAATTTCTGTCATCACCCATCCTCTCCATATTCTCTTTACTTTTCACAGGGGAAGGTGCTTTCCTTGCCAGAGCTCTACCTGGACTCTTGATCCCAGCCCCTCCTATCTCTAATGAGACCTTGCTCTGCCAATCACTGTCTGTTCCCTACTTCCCTCCCACCAAGGACCTTTGCTATCTCCCACTCTACTATCTCCTTGTCTCCCTCTATGACATGCTCAGATCTCCTATATCCCTCCCCAAAATCTACCCCCTTGAGATTTGCTGCTCTCACAAATTACTGACCCATATTTTTCCCTTCATTTTACTGACAAGCTTCTTGAGAAAGGAATTAGACCAAATGATCCTCTTTACCTCTTATTAATCTTTGCAATCTAGCTTTGTTCCTCAATATTCTACTAAACTGTTTTTTTCAGGGTTACCAATGGCCTGCTAAGCATCAAACAGAATGGCTTTCTCTAAGCTTTCATTTTTAACCTTTCTGTAGCAGGGATGGCCCCCCAGCCCCATCCCTGATAAGCTCTTACACTCTGTTTCCTAGAAGAGTTCATCCCCTCTCCCTCAAAGAGCATGTTTAATTGTAGTTCCAGGCTGGCCACATGGAAGCCTGGAGGAGCCTACTTCTGGCCAAGTGTGACTCATCCTTGAAGTATCACCTTTACAGACAACTCCCAACTATACATATCGAATCTCTCCCAAGATTCAGACTCACTTTTCCAACTGCCTCCCTAGAAATGTTTGCCTGGATGTGCTACTGATATCTCAAAGTCATAATGTCAAAAAACCAACTGGCCATTTTCTCAAAACCTGCTCCTATTCCTGACTTCCCTATGCCTATTAATGATGCCATCAATTCTCCCAGTCTCCCAGGCTGGAAAACTCATGCATCTCAGGAAAACATCTTTGTTTCATATCTCACCCTCACCCTTCACATTCAACCAGTTTCCAAGCCCTGTCCATTCTAGCTACATAACAGCAATCACTCAACCAGCATTTCTTAAGTATCTTCTATGTACCAGGCATTGCACAAGTGTTTAAAAAAAAAAAAAGCCAAAGAGCTCCTGCTCTCAAGATTTTACATTCTAGTGGAAGAAACAACATATATGTGTGTATGTATGTATGTGTATATGTGTATGTGTACATATATATAGTTATAGAGATATAGATATATATCAGTACATATAGGATAGAGTATATGAAAGGCTGGGGTGTTGTCTTTCATTCTTTTTTTCCAATTTATTTATTGATTTTTAGTTTTCAACATTCATTTCCACAAGATTTTGAGTTATAGATTTTTCTCCCTGTCTTACCCTAACCCCCCACCCCAAAATAGTGAGCCTATTGAATACCCCTCCCCCCAATATGTTCTCTCTTATATCCTCCCCCATCCTCCCTTATTTTCTTGTAGAGCAAGATGGATTTCTATACCCCAGTGCCTGTATATCTTATTTCCCAGTTGCATATAAAAAAATTTTTTTTAACATTTGTTTTTGAAACTTTGAGTTTCAGAGTCTTTCCCTTCTTCCCTCCTCACCCACCCTCACTGGGAAAACAAGCAATTCAACATAGGTTGTACATGTGTAGTTACATAAAACATTTTCATAGTAGTTATATTGTGAAAGACTAACTATATTTCCCTCCATCCTATCCCACCCCCCATTTATTCTATTTTCTACTTTGACCCTGTCCCTTTTAAAAAGTGTTTTCTTCTAACTACCCTTTCCCCCAATCTGCCCTCCTTTCTATCATCCCCCCTCTTATCCCCTTCCCCCCTGCTTTCTGTCCTTCATTCTTGAGGACCAAAATGACATCACTATACTAGAGTTAAGTTTCAATGTGTCAGACTGTGGCTGATCAGACCAATATACGCTCAGAACGTTCTACCACAGGTCGGGCACAAATAGTCAATGTGAACATTTGGAGTGGTTTCTCTAAATTTGCACATCTTGTGTTTCTTTTGAGCTACTTTCATTCTGCTTTGCTCATAGAGTATAGCACCTTCTCTGATGAGGGCATGCCATGCTGAATGGTCCTGTGCCAGTGTCTCCCATGTCACACAATCAATTCCAAAGTTCTTAAAAGAGACCTTGAGAGTATTCTAGTATCACTTCTTCTGACCACCATGACAGCACTTGCCCTGTGTGAGTTCTCCATAAGCAGTCTTTTTGAGAAGCATACATTTTGCATTTGAATGATGCGGCCAGCCCATCAGAGTTGACCTCTCTGAAGCAGAATTTCAATGCATGGCAGTTTAGTTTGAGAAAGGACTTCAATGTCTGATACCTTCTCCTGCCAGGTGATCTTCAGAATCTTACTAAGACAATTCAAATGGATGCAATTCAGTTTCTTGGCATGGCATTGGTAGACTATCCAGATTTCACAGGCATACAGTAATGAGGTCAGCACAATAGCTCTGTAGACCTTCAGTTTCATAGTCAGTCTAATACCTCTTCTCTCCCACACTTTCCTTCAGAGTCTCCTACACTGAGCTAGCTCTGGCAATGTGTGTATCAGCCTCATTAGCAATGTATACAGCCCTGGAAAGTACACTACTAAGGTAAGTGAACTTACCCACAGCATTCAAAACTTTTCCATTTTCTGTAACCAACAGTTCCATGTATGGATGGTGTGGTACTGGCTAATGGTACAGCTGTGTTTTCTTGGTGTTAACTGTTAGGCCAAAATTAGCACAAACAGCAGAGAATAGATCCATCATTTATTGCACCTCAGCTTCAGAGGCCACATTGAGTGCACAATCACCTGCAAACAGAAAATCATGCACCAACACTCCTCCACTTTGGTCTTGGCCTGTAGCCTTTTCAAGATGAAGAATCTACCATCAGTGTGGTAGTTGACCTTGATCTCATTTTTGTCCTTGTTGAAACCATCCAACAACATGGCTGAAAACATTATGCTAAAAAGCATGGGAGCAAGCACATGGCCCTGCTTCAGAAACCTTGAGAGTTGTGTGGAAGATGGATCACAGTGAAGAAGAGACTAAGCAGGGGTGGGGAACCTGGGCTCTCCAGGTCCTCAAGCATGGCCCTTTGATTGAATCCAAACTTCACAGAACAAATCCTTTTATTAAGGGATTATTTATTAAGGGATATTATATTGTTCTGTGAAGTTCGTATTCAGTCAAAGGGCCACACTTGAAAACCTACAGGGCCACATGTGGTCTCAAGGCTATGAGGGTTCCCCACCCCTAGACTAGAGAAAGACAGTTAGAAATCTATTGTAATAGCCTTCACAAGAGGTAATAATGGCCTGAATTAGAAATATAGCTGTGTAAATGGAGAAAAGAAGACATCTATGAGAGATATTGTGATATGTGGGGTGAGCAAGAGAGGAGGAACGCAGGTCCAAGCATGTCATTCCCCTACTCGATAAACTCCAGTGGCTCCCTGTTGCCTCCAGGAACAAATACAAAATGCTCTGTTTGGCATTCAAAGCCCTTCATAGCCTAACCCCCATCTACCTTTGCAGTATTCTTACAACTTACTCCCCAAAACATACTCACCAATCCAGGGTCACTGGCCTCTGGTTGCTCCACTACAAGACACTCCATCTCCAGGCTCTGGGTACTTTCTCTGGCTGTCTGCTTTGTATGTATTTGTTTGCTTGTGTTATGGGAATCTAAAGATCTTCCCTGCCCCTAGGCCCTTTGCTGAAGTGGCTACGTGACTTTGAGGACCCTTGGATATTTGAAAGTATACTCTGTTCCCTA
>CM053588.1:155603135-155626785 GCA_028646515.1 Pseudochirops corinnae | reverse complement strand
GGGGAAGGGAGGGGAGAAAATCTGAAACTCAAGTGATTGTGGAACTGAATCTTGTAAATTAAAAGTAAAAGATTAAATAAATAAAAAAAAATAAAAAAAAAAAAGAAAGTGCTAATATACAAAAGACAGTCTAAAGCTAACAAGTCACATACAATTCATTTTCAGGGCTGACTGCTAACATATTGAAGCAGTAATTTTTTTTCTGAGACCCTCCAGATGTGTTTCTTAATTAGAACTAAAGAACTCTTTTAAAAGTATGTAACACAAAACCCTCCTCAGAAGGGTTATCACTCACAGTTGGAAGCTATCATACAATAAGGTTCTATCACAGTCCATTAAGCAAAAGTTACTTTGCAAAATATACCCATTATGTCTTATAAGGAAATCTCTAAGTAGCCACAATGACCATGTACAATCAAACCCAGACCCTAAAAAATCTTTCTCTGAGATTTCTCCAAATTAGTTGTTCTAACTAGTAGTTTAAGAAAACAGAAGCCATCATTTTAAAATAAGGAATTCAGACAAAAATGGGAAGAATGTTATGAACTGATGCAGAATAAAGTGGAATCAGGAGACCAATATCAACAATGACAAAAGAAAAAGAACACTAAAAGAAAGCCAAACCCTGATCCCCTTTAATTACTAATCTTTGTCTTGGTGAACAAATTATGAAATGTATTTTCTTTGTCCTGGTAAAGAAGTGGGGATAATAGAGGTAGATTGTCACGCAATGGACCACTGTGCTATTTGGTTCTGTTTAACAGTTTTTGTTATGAACTAAGTGTTAGTGCTAGGAGTTGAAGGACATCTGCAGAGTTTAAAAATGAAATGTGATACAAAAAGGAATCAATAAAACCTCCTAAATATATACCAATCTGATGTAATCTTAGGCTGAAATAAGGGAAGAATAGTATCCAGGTCAAGGGCAGCTAGGTGCCACAGTGGATAGAATGCCAGGCCTGGAGTCAGGAAGACTCCTCTTCCTAAGTTCAAATCTGCTTCAGACATTTTACTAGCTGCATGATGCTGGACAAAAAAACTTAACCCTGTTTGCCTCAGTTTCCTCATCTGTAAAATGAATTGGAGAAGAAAATGGCAAACCATTCCAGTATCTCTGCCAAGAAAACCCCAAATAGGGTCACAAAGAGCCAGACATGAATGAAAATGACTAAACAACAAGGAACTTCTTAGTTTCATTCAGAATACTGTATTCAGTTCTAGGAACACCATTTTAGCCAGGGTATTGATGAGCTATCTAGAAGAGGCCAATCAGGATAATAAAGGTGAAGACATTCAGATGTCTAAAGAAATGTCACGTGAAAAGGGATTAGATTTTTTTCTACTTGGCCAGACCTAACCCACAACTAGGAGCAATATTAAAAGTAAATCTGGATTTGATGCACGATAACTACAATAATCACATTTTGTTTCAGTAATATTAACTGTTTCCTGAAATGACATGAGTGCAAATTGGTGTGGCCATGCTAAATTGTATGATAGAACTATATATAGAATATAGTGGCATTCAACAGCATATGAGTTGATGTGAAGAAGATGAATGAAGTAATTCAGGAATGGGTTTTGGAAAGGAATGAATGGCAACAGAATCAGAGGCACAGGACTCAAGGAAGGAAGATAAAGAGAAGTTGAACTTGTTAACTGAAAGGGAGAAAGGTCAGATGGGAAAGATAGAATGTGAAAGACTCTGGCTAGCTCTTAACAATCAGAGTTAACGCAAAGTGGAATGGGATGTCTAGGGAGGCAGTAGGTTCCCCTTCACTGAAGGTCTTAAAGCAAAGGCTTGATGACCATTTGTTGAGTAGGGTACAAAAGGGATATTTTCTTTAGGTATTGATCAGACTAAATGAGGTATGATTCCTTCCAAACCTGAAATTCTGTAAAATTATATTTGGAGGAAGAGTTCAAATTGTAAAAACAAAAGAATGGAGGGGAAAAAAACCTACTGAAATAATTTCTTGGGAACTAAAGTTCTTAGTAATTCCAAAATTTTGTCACCAGTACTGCTAAAAAAAAAATTGTCTAGTCTATGGATTATTGTTGGGCCCTGAATTAAGTAGAAATAAAATTAATCTTTTTTTTAGCCTTTAAGAAAACTGTTAAAGTGTCCCTTCTACTGATTTTTCAAAAGCTGCCAAAACTCAGTTTCTCAAGATGTTCAGCTAAAATGAATTTCACAATGTTTCTTAACATTTCAAATTAAACACATAATTATTATGAATTACTCCTAATTACACATTCAGTTGGAAAGCAATCAAATCTTCAAATTACAAATGCCCTTCAACATATAGAATATATTTCTAAAAATCTGCCTACACAACAAAATCTAGATATTAGATCCTATTTCTCCTATTTTTTTCTAATTATAAAATTAAAGATGTATTTCTTTCTAAACCTTTAGCCCCTACCTGGTCACTTCTCATTAGGTCTCATTGTTGCTGTTGTTGTGTCTCGCTATGTACCAAGAGTCACACCCATACTCTACTGCTGATTATATAAAGTTACCTATAGACTGGATGCTGAAACCTCTTTAAACCCTTTGTTCTTCATTCATAAAAATAATAAGATCTGGTCTCTATATCAGCTTAACATCTGAAAACATTCTTTTTTGAACTTGTTTAGCCAATGAAGTAAATTCCATTAAATACAAAGAAAAAGTTTGTAGGAAAAACTCAGAAGTCATTTTATATTTTTTCAATTTTTAAACTTTAACAACTTGGGGTGAACATTGTATAGAAAAAAAAGCTTAGAATGTAGGAGATGTGTTAGTCAGTAAGCATTTATTAAATGCTTTCTACACACCAGGCACTGTGCTGAGTGCTAAAAATATGAAGACAAAAATTAAACAGTTCCTACCCTAAAGGAGCTTGTATAAAGAAGACAACACATAAGTAAATACAAAATAGGTGGATCAGGTAAGGCCTCATATACGGGAGGGGGTACTTGAGTTAAGCTTTGAAAGAAGCAAAGAAACAAAAATTCCAAGAGGCAGGAAGTACATTCTAGCCTTTGCAAAGGCAAAGAGACAAGAGAGAGTATCATGTTTTACGGAAGAGTGAGTGAGCAGTCAGACCTTCACAGTATGAAAATCACACACATACACCTTTTGTGGAGCATGGACTGTGGAGGGCAGAAACCTGATGCCAAGTAACAAATTAGGAAGCTAACATAATGGTCTAGAGAGGCGACAAGGAATTAGTTTCTATTCTAGGAAATGATTTTTATTCTCCAGCTAAAGCAGAGGGCAGATTTTAACAATACTCATTTTTCTAGATTTTAAAGTGACTGTTTTCGGTGCTTAGCCTCTTAGTGCTAAGGTGAAGTAAAGCACAACTGAATTCTAGTGTTTCTATGGAAGCTTGAAGGTCATACTATTTCTCCACAGGCAGAGGTTTTCTCCTCACACTGACTTCTTTTCACTTTTTTTTTCTTCACTTTTTTTTTTTCTTCAATCCCCTGGATGCTATTCCCTACAATTCAACTCTTCCCACAGTTCAGGACATACATTGCTGAGGTCCCTGAGGTTCAGTGATCACAGAATTCCAGAAATGGGCTCCATGAAGCCACTTAATCCAAACAGACCAACCTTGCCCTGCTATAATACTGACTTTGTCTGAAGACCTGACATGCACAAGAACTTACTTCTACTCTAGCTGGTAGGGTTTTTTTTTTTCCATATAGAGCTAACATCTGCCTCTCTGGGGTTGAATATAAATCTGATGCCACTTTCACATCGTACCCCAGTAGAGCTTGGGCTTAAGCCCACACCATTTCAGAAATGCTCCAGCTTGTCAATATCCTTCTTCAAGTGTATTATTCAGAACTGCTCAGGACCTGGGTAAGAGCTGTGCTGGGCAGGGTCTAAACCTGAGAGATGGGAGGGGAGACTCTAGCTCAACCCTAGAACACCTGTGGGAACATGGAATTAATGGAATGGACATTGTTTGTCTTGAGAGAAAGGATGAGATTTCAAGGCCTTTATCCATCCAAGTCTACTATCTTAAGATGTTAGCCCAGTTTCTTCGGTAGCAATCCTAACTTGTTCCATAATTTTTTGAGTTCAACTTTTCCCAAGACAATGTCATTAGACTCCTTCCCATAGCAGAGTAGCCACTGTGTGCTATGCTAATGATCTAAAGCATATTAAAGGCACAACTGTTCAATGTTCTAGCTAAATAACTTGTAATGTACAAAAATTGAAATTTCACTATTGATTATGTAATGTTTTTACAAAATCTTTAAAATTTTATACTAATACCTAGGAATATAAGATTTGATAAAATAATCTATAAATGTCATTTAAAGATAAATTTAATACACTGCAAAAGAACATTTTCCTGTTTCAGATCATTTCACAAAAAAATGGCAACTACAGATGAGATTGTAACTTGTGTCTTATGCTTAGCATTTATGAAATTCTTATTAGCTGTGAGTGTACTTTCCACATTTTCAGAAAACAGACAGAACATCTATGAAAATATTAACTATTCTTAATGCAAATTAACCTCTTTCTTAACTGAATATGTTTAAAAGAAACCTATTTTCTAAGCAATAAACCACTTATCCAGGAGACAACTCTGACTAGTATGTGGGGAACATTTCAACAGAGTTCATGAAAATAACAGAATACTGCGCCCAAATAACAATGTAAGCTAAATCATAACTGAGGTTTGCCTCAGAAAGCAAATTAGCAAAGATAGGCCAATGACATGACCAAATCCTAGCTAAATGAATAATGATGGTCTTTTACATATTAAATATTTAGCATGTCAATTCATTCACTGATTTAATCCACATTTACTTATTATAAGCACAATGAGAGTACTATAGGCACTAAAAGAGAAAGATAAATGAGATATGCCCTCAAGATATTTAAATTTTAATAAAGGAGGTGACACGTTCACAGATTACCATTTTGCAAAGTAGAAAGTTAAAGCACAAGAAAGATAACAAACAGATACCATTTGAGCTTGTTTTTGGCTGAGCAGCAAGAATAGGGGAAGGATTCATGAAGGAGATGGAATCTGAGTGAGATCTTAAAATCTGAACAGGATTTCCACAAACAGCTGAGGGATAAGAAAATGTCAAGCATATGATTTACATAAAGACATGGAGGTCAGCAGGTATGGTTGAAAGATCATTTTCTTTGAAGTATATGAGACTAAGTGGTATAAAATAATGTTGGAAAAACAGATTAACGTCCCATTATGGAAGGCTGAATGCCAGGTAATTGGGAGCCATTGAAGATTTTTGAGTAGAAGAGTATTATTAGATCTACGTATTAGTAAGATTAAACTGGCATTGATGTATAGGGCAGATTGATAGTTAGGAAGCTATTGTAATAGTCCAGGTGAGAGGTAATGAGGCCCTGAACTCACTGAAATGGTGGCAACAGAGATGAAGAGGAGTGAATAGATAGGAGAGGTGCTATAAAGGTAAATATGACAGTATTTGGTCACTAAGCTCTAGAGTAGAAAAGAGGTAGGAACTAAGATTAATGCAGTTATGAGTATGAAAAATCAGAAGGTGGAACAGATTTCAGAGGAAAGGATTAATGAATCCAATTTTAGACATGCTGCACTGGAAAGGCCAGTAGGATATTCTGGCCAAGATACATGTTTGAGTTCAGGATAACAGTGAAGAATTAGAAATTGCAAATTGAAAGAGAGAGATAAGGATTAGAAATTAGCATTTAGTTATAGCTAATACTATAGAAATAGAAGAAATGACTAAGGAAAAGGACATAAGAGAAGGGACTTGAGAAATGTCTATATTAAGGAGCACAGGTAAAAGACAGTAAAAGAGAAAGGTAGAAGAACTAAGATACTTGAGAAATATATCACAGAAGAGCATTACTTTGAAACTATTAAAATATATGTACAGCTTTTAATACTGCTAAAACCTACAACAATTTGGTCTTTAATAGACAATTGGATTTTTATCTATCTTATTTACAAATCTGGTTACTAAAGTTATTAAATAACCTAAACACTTTATGAAGAACCACTTTATAAAAGATGTACTTTGATAGTAAAACACAAATGTAAAGGCTCCAGTTTCAAAATTAAACTTACTGCATTAGGATTTTTAATAGACATATCACATTGGCTCTAGCTCTCCTCTCCTTTTTGTCTGCCAAACTACGTCTCATTGGCTCTAATTCCTTCCTCTTGCTGCCAGCTAACACAAACTAGGTAAGTCATCTGGTTATATTTAGGATTTGTGAAGGTCTCCTAGGGGTGGGGAACCTGTGGTCTTGAGGCCACATATGGCCTTCTAGGTCCCTGGGAGTGGCTTTTTCACCAAGTCCAAGTTTTACAGAACAATTCCTTTTATTAAGGGGATTTGTCCTTCGAAGAAGTTTGGATTCAGTCAAAAGGCCACACTTGAAGACCTAGACGGCCACATGTGGCCTTCAAGGCCAGAAGGTTCCCCACCCCAGTTCTCTATCCCACCTCAGTTGCTCCCTCCCACCAAATGCTCTGAGAAGGGTCATTGGGCCTGAGTAGAGCTGCTTATGTGGAAAATACATAGGAGGTCCTGTCAGGTCCAGGATTCTTCAATGACCATTACAAACCATACGTTACCATATAACAATATTGCAATTCTATCAATTAAAACAAAATTTTATAATGAGAAATAGTATCTTCATGTTTATGGGTTAACCCCTCACATTTTAAAATACCTATATCTATACACATTTATAGTAGAAATCTGAAGAAAACTGAACTTACTTTTCCAAGACCATTCTTCTTCTTTGTAATTTACTTTTACAACTGTTACATGGACCAAAATGGACAGCATTAAGTGGATGCCACTCAGGTATTACATTTGTGAAAGTTACCAGATTCTTTGAACTCCTAGACAAAAGGAAATATATATATATTGTTATGCTCATTAAACTATTGCTATAATTTTATTTGTTACTTTAATTCATTTTTGAAAGTTCAAAACTGCTTTAAAAAAAGACAAAGGACTTCTGGCTTTTTTCAAAATGACTAAAATCTTTAGTCAATCATAAATGTGGCATAAACTGTGTTCATGTTAGCTTTAAATATAATAGTTCTTAATAATTTAAAATACTAGTCAGGTTTTGGCAACACATGCCTGTAACCCCTGCTACTGAGGGAAGCTGAGGCTAAAATATCTCTTGTGAGGCTAAAATATGTCTTGGACTCTGAAGTACTGAACTGTAGGTGGCTGAACCAGTCAAGGTACCCAAACTAAATTCTGTACTGAAAGTGAGCTCCAAAGCGCAGGGTGTAGCCAGGCTGCCTAAGAAGGGGTGTATTAGTACATGTCAGAAATGGAAAAGGTCAAAAGTTTTGAAAGAAAAAATATGGCTAACACTTAAGAAAAAATTAGTTTAAATTATGTATTAGTAAAAATATACAAGTTATTCCATTTCCTTGGTCATATTTTTATAATGAAAGAATGTATGTTATCTGAGAACTTCATTAAACAAGACTGCAGGGAAATTTTTTTAAAGCTTAACTAATCCAGAGAATATATATTACATTAACAGACTTCTGAAAAAAATACATTTTTCAAGCTGTATGTTGTTTGATATGTTACTGCAATAAGGAACAAGGGAGAAACAAGCATTTCTTAAGCATCTACTATACTACGTGCCAGGCACAATGCCAAGCACTTTACAATTATTATCTTGTTTGACCTTCAGACCATTCTGGAAGGTAAGTGCTGTTAGGATTAATCCTCATTTTACAGCTGAGGAAATGGAGGCAGGCAGAGGGTGACTTGCCTAGGGCACACAGCTAGTTAGTGAACTAAGGTCTTCCTGATTCCAGGCCCAGTGCTCTAGTCACTGAATCACCTACCTGCATCAATAAGATTCCAACAGGACAATGAAGCCCCTCTTAAAACAATCCACCTTAGAAACTTGGGTTTAATATATAACAATGATTAACAGTGATCAAGCATCATAAATATGCTGTCTAAAATACTGAAAAAAATAGAAAATTCTAGAGAAAGCTTAGAAAGATATCTGTTTTATTGTTTTTAGAATTGGAATTATAAAGATCACAATGGATGTCTTGAACAAGAGAAATTCGTAAGTATAGTTCTCTTAGTCTCTAAATTCTGAAGGCAAACTGATAAAATACAGTTTTCTATTTTTCATTTCACATGAAAGTGTCAATTGAAAATCACTTTGATGCATTGGTGGTTAGTTCCCAAGTAAAGCTTAATTTAAAGAATACTGAAAATAGAATATTCAACAGACACAAGTAAATGAATCTGCTTGCTGCTTTTCCCTTATAGTGGATATTAACTATTTCAGCTTTTAGCTGTAACAAATATGTTAAGAAAAACCTGATGACCTGCCAATTTCACTTTTAGCCTTTTGATCCTTTGTCTTTTTTCCTTTCTTATGTTAACATTGCCCCTAAAAAAAAAGTGGAAGGGGAGGAGAAGAAAATTAATTTGGCATCAAATCTAGTTGGATATTATAGAAGACTTTAATAGAAAATTAAGTCTCGAGGATTTCTCCCATTATAGAAGTCTCTCAAATTTTAGTAATAACAGGGTCAGTTTAAATGATCATATAGCAAGAATCTAAGACAACAGCAAAGACCTAAGAACCCCAAAAGACTCATGTTGGAGAGGGAGAAAATTCAAAACTAAAAATCATATGGAAGTAAATGTTGAAAACTAAAAATAAATAAAATTTTAAAAAGTTTTTAAATGATCTTACAAATGCCATAGTATAAGATAACCATCGCTATGATTTTAAATTAAACTACCTTCAAACAGAAAGTCCTCTCAAGGCAACAGACTGAATGCCAAGGTACTTAGAGAGTTAATTTCATTTGCTTGTTTAAACAAAGTAATCTCAGTCCTATAGTATGTTAGTGATATTTTTATTTTTCCTTGAACTATTTAGCCATTTTGGGAGTTACATGATATAAGGACTTAAGGCTTTGCCTTAACTTTGACAAGGCTTTGCCCATAACTTACAGTTACAACCTCACAGCTACAGCCCCTTCTTGATTTTTCATCAATAAAAGAAGGTAAGCAAACTATTTTCTAGCTCTGTTTGTACCTGAAACAGCTGCCAGAAAAGTTAGGTAACGAAAAAGTCAAACCTAACTTCTTTCCTCAAAAATCTTTCCACTAATACATCCAAGAACAACATTTTCTAGTTTATTAATGGACATAAGGATTGAAGAAAACATGTCCTTTCACTTGTAATCTGAATGTATTAAAACTAGACCCTTAAGAGTCTATCCAAACTCTATCTGAACCTTTCATTTTACAGATAGGGTTCAAGTGCCCCAACGTCACATTCTGACCACAAGGTCAGAATAAGAACTCAGACCCTGCAAATCCAAGTCTCGTCTTCCTTGAATTATATAACACTGTCTGGATAGCAAAAAGGAGAAGTTTGTTTCTAACTTTAGACTTCTAAACTGTTCATCAACTTCTCTCTCCCTCCAGAAAGGGTGAAGGTACAGGCATAATACTAGTTGAATCTTCCTTCCTCAGTCCCAGTTAAATAGGTAAAAAGATGTTTGTAGTGATTTTCTAGGGTTCAAAAATGATGGAATTGCCTTTTCCCATGCTCACTCCCAGGTGCCAGACTCAGGGTTACAACATGACCATCTCACCGAGGGGTTTCAAAGTTGGGGTAGCTCATAGCTCAGTTTACCACTTCTGCCAGGACAAAGAAAAGAAGATGACCATGGTGGATGGTAAATCTTCCATGGGACTGAGGGAAGGAATGAGAAAATAGAAGTAACTATTCTTTGAGAATATCTGTCAAATCCTATAACCCTGAAACTGATTTCCTTCCTCTCAGAGGCAATAATGGACAATTAGAGACCTCATAGGGTGGTGGAGGAGTAAGGAAAACTCCTACACCTACTGCTGCCTGGGCAAGTCAGTAAAGTTCTCTGCACCTTCACTCCCTCATCCAATTACAGCGATAACACCTGTAGTAATAAATAGAGGGGCCTACCTGTCTTAAGACTCAAAAGAGATAACGTACATATAAGTCTTTATAGACCTGATGTGCTAAGTAATGTCAATTATTATTACTAAATGGGCTTGTCCTAAGCAAGAGTGAAACGAGTGTGTGTGTGTGTGTGTGTGTGTGTGTGTTTCTAAGTATTCTTATTAATTTTTATGTAGCAGAAAATTCAGAGAGACTTTAAGCACTGGATATTCTATGTTTCCCTTTTTAAACATTTACCAACCTAGTACTAAAACACCCTACCCTCCCCCAAAACCATAGGGTATCCCTTCATTGTCCAATTTCCAGAGACCAAATTTAAAGACATAAGCACACAATCTGAATAACTATGTAACTATAAGACTAAGAAACTGTGCCTTAGGTCTCTGGGAATCAGAGTAGTAATATACAAGCAAAGACTATTCAAATTTTGTGAGTCTGACATACTTACAAAGCTTAATTCTTCTAAAAATAATTTCAATAAAAATATCTAACCTCTGTTGATATTTGTTTCCACAATGAGAACACTCAAAATTCCAAGAAAAAGACAATATGAAGAGTGTTTCAATGAGAGGTTCCATTTGTAGAAGCAAGGGAAATGCAAACACAGGACTTTCCATGTTACCTTCAAAAAGGAAAAAAATGCTTTTAGAGGGAAGGTTTTAAAACTCAACCAAAAGGCATTCAAGAACATTAGTCTTATTTTATTTACTAATATAACTGTCACCCTACTAAATAATGGTTGCACACCTAATTTTAGAGTGGGGGAAAAAAAATGTGATTCTCCTCACCCCACTTACTCCCACAATTTCTGGGCCAAAGTTTCCATAATTTACCATCTCTTTCTTTCCTCCCCAGGGGAAGACTATTGTGATAACCTACTTTAAAAAGGTAAATCAGGTAGGGAGACAAGAAAAAGGAGAGAGGGGAAGAAAAGGGAAAGCAAGGGGAAGGGAATATTTTTCTCTGATGAATTAAGGAAAGCCTAAGAGATTAGGATCCAAGTTTGATTGAAGACTATTACTGACAAGTTTGTTTGTTTTGCCATAGATGATTTTCGCCATAGATCTTTAAATAAAATAACTTGTGAAAAAGATTCCTGGAATTTAAGAACTAGAAGGGGATCTTAAATATTTTCTAGTGTTTTTATTCCTTATTTCAGGTACTGAAGTTTGAAGCTATTAAATAACATGACCGAGGTTACACAGCTGGTTAATAGCAAAACTAGGAAAAGAACCTTTCTCTTGACTCCTTGTCACTCTGGCTAATCTAATTCTTTTTCAGAAGAACTAATTTCAAGAAGTTTAGGTGTTCGTAAAGATCATCAAATATGGCTACTATCTTTAAAAGAAAACTAATTATATATAATTATCAGGCTTGGCCCTGAAGAAAATAGGAGAAAATAAACCTGCCACCTACTCTGTGCTGAGCTGGGAGCCTATCTTGTGAGTGTGGAACCCATATAGACTACAGACTAATGTGGGGAAGAGTTTTGCTACACATATACATACATATACATCTACGTATATGTATACACGTGTGTGTGCGCGTGCACACTGCTCCGTGGGGGGGGGTGGGGAGGGTATCTATAAATGCTTGCTTCCAAGTTTTACAATCAGTAAACAGGTCGGCCATAGGAAAAGCTTTCAATTTCCCTTTTATACTCAGCTCTCAAGCTCTAACAGGGAATACAACATGAACACAACTATGTAACAAGACATTTAAAGATACACTGGATAACCCAAAGAGAGAGGGCACAAGTATTGAAGGAGACCAGGAAAGCCTTTGTGTAAAAAGTGGGATTTTAGCAGAGTCATGAAAGAAGTCACAAAGTAGACACAAAGGGAAAGAATTCCAGGCAAGGGGGACATACAGTGAAAATGCCTACAGTTTGGAGATGGGAGTGTCATGAGGGAGGCAGTGAGAGAAGCCTGGAAAGACTGGGCAGGAGAGGGTGGAGGACAGGACAGATTTTAAAGGGGTCTGAATACTAAAGAAAGATTTGATATTTGATCCTAGAAGTGACAGGGGTAGTTTACTGAGCAAGGGTGACATAGTCAGATCTGAGCTTTAAAAGATCAATTTGACAGCTGAGTGGACGATAGACTGGAGTGGGAACAGACTTGAGGCAGGGAGAGACTGAGCAGCAGGCTACTACAGTGGTCCAGGTACTAGGTAATGACAGTGTCAGAGAAGAGAAGAGGGCATATATGAGAGATGTTATAAAGGGACAATCAACGGGACATGAAAACACACTAGACAAGGGGGATGGTAGATGAGGAGTTAAGGATGACACTTAAATTTTGAACCTGGGTCATTGGAAGTATGGTGGTGCCCTCAACAGTAATAGGGAATTTAGGAAGAAAAAAGATTTGAGAGGGAAATATAAAGAGTTCAGTTTTAGACATGCTGACCTTAAGATGTCTATGGGACATCCAGTTCGAGAAATGACTCCCAAGGTCAGGGAATCCATTATCCCTACTCTGCTCCTCAACTCCTTGAGTTAGGTACCAGTGACTATTGTGATCTATATTATTTGATTGTTTTATCTTACCTTTCGATAAAAATTATCTTTTTAAAAAATCATCAGCTTGGCAAACTATATTGAGCAAATTAACTGAACAACAGATTGGGTGTCCCACACTAAGTTGGGCACAAACACAGCAAGCCCTTAGTTGTGAAGAGTCACCAGGATGCCTAAGGAGGGCTAAACCAGCCTATTTGGAAATGGAACACATCAAAACCAATGCCTTCAGCAGTGGGACTGGCCCATGAGTTGCCAATGTACTTTGAGCCTGGTAAAATAGGAAGACCTAATCTCCAAAAAACAAGGTTCCATCCTACCCTCCTGGACACACAGAATTTTTCCTAAAACAATGGAGCATATTTAATCACACCATTCTCATAAAAAATAATATTAATATTAATACTTTTATTGAAAGAAAAAAGGGTTTTGTACCATTAATAAAATTTCATATTTATCTCATTCACTTTAATTTCAATTTTTGTGCATATTTTGCATTTTATGAAAGAAATATATGAACACAATTTTGAAGTAAACATTAGAGTGCATGCTCAAAATTTTTAACTGCTAAAGGTCTGTGATTTTAAAAGTCTAGAGACCATCTTCTAAAGAAACTCTTCAACTACAAAAAACAGAACATGAAGTTTCCACCACTGCAAATTACTTACCTAACTTACAATGAAGTTTTGGTTGAAGCTTAGCAAAAATTTTGTTTCTGACTTCATTGAGATGAGTCTCAGCCTTTCGAAGTCTTTCTGAAACATTCTTTATACAACTGTCATCTAAAAATAAAATTTAATATAGAGTATAAATTAGTATTTTGTAAAATTCTTATTAATCTCTGTCTTTCCCATCAGCATTTTAGATATAGTGAGCCATTTTATAGTGGACAGAGAGACTAAGAGTCAGAAATATCTTAGTACAAGTCATATCTCAGAAAAAAACTAGCTGTGTGACTCTGGGTACATTTAATTTCCTTGGTACCCTGAAACAACCCTCCAAGACTGTAAACTGCCAAGCAAGTGCTATTTGCATAAGTCATATACAGTCACATATGGTCTACAACGCTTCTGAGTGCAGCCTGAACCAGATTTAAATCTGGTTCATTGGGAAATATTTAACAAAATAAATAGTAAATTAAATAAATAAAAGTACAATAAAAGATAGATAAATCTGGATTACTCCAGTAATCCACCTCCTTCATTCTATTCATATGCTGCGGAATGAAGCTGAGGGAAAGCAGCAGATTGTGTTTATTCGGTCTATGACAAATTTCTAATCTCAACTGAGCCCTCCTTGTAGTGAGGCGAACATTTTACTTAACCCTTATCAATTTGATATCCCACTCCTAATAGAGAGAACCAAACCTTCTCACCTCTCCTCAAGTTTCCACAGAACTCTGTGCTCCCTCCCCCTCAGAACACAATCTCACATCTTACTTCCCTGAAAATAACTGAGCAGGGACTGTCTTACACTTCTGTTTGTATCCCCAGTTCTTAGCACATAATAGATGCTTAATAAATGTTTAGCAACTGACTGGATACCCATTTCCTTCTTTCTGGGTTTTAGTGACTGCTCTATTTTCCTATCACCTGTTTGACCAGTACTGCTCATTCTCCTTTGCTAGATCCTCATCCATGTCATGCCCACTTATTGTGGCTGTCCCCTAAAGTTCTGTCCAGGGCCTTATCTTTTCTCTCTCTCAATTCTCTCACGATCTCATCAGCTCCCTTTTATCATCAGGGTTCAAAGACCTTTATGTAAATGCCCAAGTACCCACTTTCTCTGCCCCATACACCCTATTTTCACCTCCCTTCTAGGTGTTTTCTAGTCCAATTAGAATGTAAGCTCTCTGAGCGCAGGAGATCTTTCTTTTTGTCTGTATTCATATCTCCCAGGGTTTAGCACATATTTAATAAATGCTTGTGGCCTTTGACTATGAAGATGATTCCCCCACACATATAGATATAGTTCCACTCTTCTTTACCCTACATATTCAATCAGCTGCCAAATCTTGTCATGTTTATCTAGACAACCTCTCCTATACTAGTCCTTTCTTCCCACTGACACAGTTAACACCACAGTTCAGGCACTCATTGCCTTTTGCCAAGATTATCACAATAGCCCCTTACCTGGTCTCCTATTAAGTCTCTTGCCATTTCAGTCCATCCTACAAATTGCTGCCAAAGGGAATTTCTACAGATTTGACTAGATGGCTTCCTATTTATTGCCTGTATTTTAAAATGTAAATTCCACCTTAGCTTTTAAAGCTCTACACAACCTGGCTCCTATTTCTCTTTCCAACCTCACCTGACCTTACTCTCCCTCTTACACTTTGTAATATGACCAAATTGGCCTTTTCTCTTCTTCAAAGACAATACTCTCATCTCCTTTCCTTGTCCTGTACATGGATCATTCCTTCATGCCTGGATTGCACTCTCCTTACCTTTATCTCAAAGAATCCATCTCTTTCCTTAAAAAGCAACTCAAGCACCATCTTCTACATGAAGCCTTTCCTGATGCCCCCCAAGTACCAGTACCTCCCTCAAAAAAACAAACTTGTATTTAACTACTTTATACAGTTATCTCTATTAACTCTATATTTATGCTATCAATAATATATATGTGTATGTACTTATTGTAGGAATTACTTCATTTTTTTGTACTTGCATCTCCATTTCTTCGCAGGTGTTAGTAGATATTTAAGTAGTTTAATAATATTTAAGTATGCACTTGAATACTTATTGATTGACTGATATTCCAGAATTCATTATTTTTCCCCTCAAACCCCTCTCTTCTTCTGAATTTCCCTATTACTTTCAAGGGCATCAGGAACCTCCCAGTCACCAGGCTGACAATCTTTTTTGTATCACCCTAGACTACTAAATCACACTAATCCCACATATCCAATTGATTATTAAATCTTGTTTCTACTTATATACATCCTCTTCATTTACATAGCCACCACTCTAATTCAGGCTCTATGTTTCACTTGGACTATTTCAACAGCTTTCTAAATGAACTCTCTGCCTCAAGTCTCTCCCATTCCAACTTCATCTTCCTAAAGTACAAGTATGACCAAGCTATCCACCGCCCCCACCCCTGCCTTTTAATAAACTTCAGGAGTTCCCTATTAACCTCTAAGATCAAATACGAACTGTCCTGTTTGTCATTTAAAGCACTTCTCAACCTGGCCCCCTCTTACTTTTCCATCTTCTTACATCTTACTCATACGACAAACCCAACTACACTGGCCTATTTACTGTTCTTCACAAGACATACCATGTCCCAAGACTCCTGGAATACTTTCTTGCCTGTCCTTTTAGATTTCCCAGCTTTCCTGAAAATTCGGGGTAAATCTCACCTTCTTGAGAAGACCCTTCCCCATCCCCTCAACTGCTAACATCTTCCTTTTTGAGATTACCTTCCATCCATCGTGTATATTTCTCGTATGTATCTAGTTATGGTGTCATCTTGGTTAAAAAGTGAGCTCCTTTAGGGCAGAGAGCATTTTTACCTTTCTTTGTAACCCCAGTGCTGAGGCACAGTTCCTGGCACATAAGTGTTTAATAAATGTTTGTGGAATTTTGAGTTTCCTGCCAAGATGGCTACCTGCAACAGTAAAGCAGGCCACCCAGATCACTAAGTAATAATGAGGAGAAGGAGGAAGAGGAGGAGGAGGAAGAGGAGGACAATAGCTAGCATTTATGTAGAACTTTTAAGATTTGCAAAGTGTTTTACAAATATCTCATTTGGTCCTCACAATAACCATGGGAAGTAGGTGCTATTATTATCCCCATTTCACAGATGAGGAAACTGAAACAAATAGAGGTTGAATGTCCAGGGTTTCACTATCAGTGCCTGAGGCAGGCCAGCAAAACCCTAAAATTCACATCAGAACAAATAATGACCAAGAAATCCAACAAACCACAGTAAGTGATCTCTTCCACTCCAGAATTACACAAAAAAATCAGAAGCCCTACCATCTAAAGAAAAGGGGAAACTCTCAAGCAAAGCCAGAGCTAGGGCATCCAGAGACAGGAAACATGCAGCCTGCAAGGATACTCTGTGTCCAGAGGCAGTTAAAGTAGAGGGTCCCCTTCAGAAAACCTAAGAGTGGTCAGACAGTCCCAACACATGGACCTTAGAAACTCTAGGGAGAACCACCAGAAGCTTCACTTGGAAATAGGACAGTCTAGGCTCATGAAGCTCTAAGATCTCTGCCCTGTGACACCATAGAGGGTCTTGAAGATCCAGCACTATGAACCTCAAAGATGTAGAGGTGCTGGACTAAGGGAATTTAAGGTCAGAACAAGAACTATGGGAAGACCAAACGGAATTAACCACACCATCCAAAAACCCAACAGTAAGCAATTTATGGTCCTGGCACAAAGCCCCAATTTACCAACTAAATTTGGAGACACAAGTAAATTTTTTTTAAAGCATTAAAAATTATTGCAAATCTAACTGTATGTATAACAACTATAAGCAGAGACTAAAATGGAAAAAAAAAGATTTTTCCCACGAGAACCACATGACTACCTAGAAGAAATGAAGCAAGAGATAAAAAATAAAAGTAGAGAAAAGTATGAGGAGAATAAATAGCTTAGAACAGAAGTGATGAACCTTACCCAAAATATGGAATCCTTGAAAACTAGACTAAATCAAAAAGAAATCAATGATTCCATAAGACAGCAAGAAATATGAGAACACAATCAAAAGTTTGACAAAATAAAAGAAAATCTAAGATAGCTGATATCAAAAACTAACCTGAAAAATAGGTTAAAGAGAGATAAATTAAGAATCAGTGGACTCACTGAAAATTATATTAAAAAAAAAACACTGGATACTATATTTCAAGAAATTAAGAATGAAAACTGCCCAGATCTGGTAAGAGCTGGAGAGTAAAATAAAGATAGAATCTAATGATTACTTTCTAAAATAAACCCAAAAGAAAAATCTTTGAAATATTATAGTCAAAATGGAGTTTCTGTGTCAAAGAAAAAGACCTGTAAGCATCCAAAATGTAGTTCAAATAATAAGGAACTATAACTATAGTCTGGATTGTATCAAAACAAGAGTTATATAAGAAAAATAGAGGTCCTGAGGGGGCTGGGGTGGAGTAGACTGGTTTTATTTTGAGGGCTGGGGGGAAGAGGAGAGAAGAAGTAATCCACTACTGTAAAGAGGAAAAAGCAGGTGGAACTTGCAGTTTTTTACAACTAGCGTTATGTAAGAATGTACAAACATGGAGGAAAAGGTGAAGAGGAACAGGTAGCAGATAAACTGCACTATTATTGAAAATAGACAAATAAGAGTTGAATACACACGGTTTGATGTACTGGTTAGTTTTATTTAACTATTTTCTCTTATTTTATGTCATAAGGAATAGCTCTTTGAGAACGGTGAGGGAAGGAATCTATTGGGAAATATAGGTGATGTAAAAATTAAAAGGTATCAAAACTTTTTAAAAATTCTTATTAGCCAAGTTTCCTTTTAACAATACTATTTATTACACTAGTAAATTGGGGGATGCCACGGATATATAGTGAATATGAATTTTTAGCAAGGCTTCTAGCAAGGTCTCTTGCGCAGAATAGGAAAATGGGAGCTAAATGACAGTATACAGTTAGGTAAGTTTAAAACTGGTAGAATCACTAGCTACCAAAGATAGCAATTAATATTTACCCTAAGGCTTTCAATTCTATCCAGCAAAGGCCTACACCATCCCAATTCTTATCCTTCTCTGACCTCTCCTTCCTCTCTGTCTTTGACCTTCCCATAATTTTTTTTTTATCTTCTACATCACTTCTCTAAATAAGATAACTGAGAACTCAAAAGTACTCAGTTTTTAAAACTTTGCCTTAGATGACCTTGTTTATTTTGCTTAACTCAAGTCAGAGATGACTTAACTTCAGAAGCAGCTACGTGGCACAGTAGAAAGAACAGCTGGCCTGGAGTCAAGATGCCCTGAGTTCAAATATGACCTCAGATAATTACTAGCTATGTGACCTTGAGCAAGTCACTTAACCTCTTCTTGCCTCAGTTTCTTGAGCCTTAAAATGGCTATAATAATAGCATTACCTCCCATGATTACTGTGAGGATCAAATGATATATCTGTAAAGCTAGTGTTCCCTCTTTTGAACTCCATGGTCCAGTCAAATTGACCTGATTAAGCTGCTCCTCATACACTAGACTCCATCTCCTATCTCCATGCCTTTGTACTGTATATTCCCATGCCTGCAACACAGGCCCTCCTAATACAATAACTGGCATCTAACAGGCACTTAGCAAATGCTTATTTCCTTCCTATTTCTGATGAGAGTAACATCAATCCAATATCCCAGGTTCACAACCTCTGTATTTCTCTTGACTTCTCACTTTCCCTCACCCTACACATCCAATCAATTGCCAAATCTTTCCTTTTCTACCTCCATAACATCTCTAGCATCCATGTCTTCCTCACTATTCAAACAGCCACCACCTTACAGCCTCAGTTCTGGCTCTCATTACTTTTCACCTGAACTGTTGCAATGGCTTACCAACTAATCTCCTTACCTCAAATACCCCCTACTCTAGTCCATCCTACATAATATATACTGTCAAAATAAGTGTGTTTTTGTGCATGTGTATAGTATATTCTATCAAAAGCAATTTTCTTTAAGATCTAACCAGGTAACTCCCCTACTCAAATTCCAATGGTCATCTATTGTATCTATGATAAAATACCAACAACTCTGTTTGGCTTTTAAAGCCATTTACAACATGGTCCCAACCTATCTTTCCAGTCTCATTATATATTCCTCCCCCTCTTGAACTCCCTGGTCCAGTGGAATTGACCTTCTGGCTGTTCTTCATGTACCACACTCCATCTCCAAGCCTTTGCATTGATCATCACCATGCCTGGAATACAGTCCCTCCTAATAACCACACAGAATCCCTCACTTCCTTTAAGATGGAGCTCAAGCAAGATCTTCTACAGACTTTCCTGATTCCCAAAAGCTATTGCCCTCTCTCATGTTTATTTTGTACTTATTCACATAAATACATGTCTCCCTCGAAAAGAATATGAGATTGAAAGTGCAGAGACAGTTTCATTTTTCATTTTCACATTTCTAGAATCTAGAACAGAGTAGGTTCCTAATAAATGCTTGCTGAACATCACATACTATACACCTTGCAATATAAGGTCAAAATGGGTACATGATTTAGACGTACAGGGTGATATCAGTAAGAAAATTAGGGGAGCATGGAATAGTTTACCTGTCAGATTTATGGATAAGGGAAGAACCAAACGAGATGGAGAACATCTCGTAAATGGTAATCTGGACAATTTTGATTAAAATTGTAAAATGTAAATTGGTAAAAGGTAAAATGGACAATTTTGATTACATTAACCTAAAAAGGTTTTGCACAAACGAAACCAATGCAGCCAAGATTAGAAGACAGAAAGTGGGGGAAAATGTTTTATAGCAAACGTTTCTGATAAAGGCTTCATTTCTCAAATATAATGAGGACTGAGTCAAATTAAAAGAATGTAAGTCATTCCCCAATTGACAAATGGTCAAAGGATATGAACAGGCAGTTTTCAGATGAAGACATCAAAACTATCTATAGTCATATGAAAAAATGCTCTAAATCACTATTGAGTAATGCAAATTAAAACAATGAGATATCACCTCATACCTATTAGATCTGCTAATATGAGAACAAATAAAAATGATAAATGTTGGAATGGATGTGGGAAAATTGGGACACTAATGCACTGTTGGAGTTGTGAAGAGATTCAACCATGTAGAGAGAAATTTGGAACTATGCACAAAGGGCTATAACTCTGTGCATGTCCTTTGACTCAACAATACCACCAGTAGGTCTGCAACCCAAACAGATGAATAAAAAAAGAAAAAGGACCAATATGTACAAAAATACTTATAGTATCTCTTTTTGTGGTGGCCAAGAATTGGAAATTGAGGGGATATCCATCAACTGGGAATGACAGAACAAGTTGTGGTATACGATAATAATAGAATACTATAGTGCTATAAGAAATCATGAGAAGAAGGCTTTCAGAAAAAGCTGGAAAGACTTACATGAACTGATGCAAAGTGAAGTGAGCAGAACCGGGAGAACACTGTACACAGCAACAGTAATATTGCACAATGATCAACTGTGAATGAATACAATGATCCAGTGGTTCTCAACCTTCCTAATGCCGCAACTCTATCTGCATGTGGGCGGACCCTCCTGGAGACAGATAAAGGAGCGGTGTCTTGGTTCCTAAAACCATCGGAAATATGTGTACCATTGGAAATATGTGTTTTCCAATGGTCTTAGGTGACCCTGTTCAACCCCCAAAGGGGTCACAATCCACAGGCTGAGAACCACTGCAATGATCCAATACAATGATCCACAACAATTCCAAAATACTCATAATGAAAAATACTATCTACTTCCAGAGAAAAAAGTGATTGAGTCTGAAAGCAGATTGAAGCATACTATTTTTTCATGGGCATTTTTTTTTTTTTACTGTGTTCTTTTTCATAACATAACAAATAAGAAGACTGAAGTTTCAGTACATGAAGTGATTTGCCAGATTCTCTCTCTGTCTCGAGCCAATCAATCTTCTTTTCCACCTGCTGCCTATTTGTGCCCATGATCTTTAACCTTTCTTGTCTCCTCCAGAAACCTGATACACATCTCCTGCTCCTCTCCCCTCCCACTGTTTGTGTTTGTGTGTATGTGTGTGTGTCTCTCTCTCTCTCTCACACACACACACACACACTTTTATTATCTTCCTATCTAATGATTTCTTTGTGTGCTGCCTACAAAATACTAAGGTCTCCCCTATGCATAAAAAAATCACTTCCCTTGACTCCATTATTCTCTCCTGTGAGCCATCCTACATTTCTGTTCCCTTTTACTGCCAACACCTAAAAAGATTTCAACAAGCTACTTTCATCTGCTTCCTGCTCATCTTCCCAGTTAACAATCCTCTGCAATTTGGCTTCTTATTTCACCACTCAGATCACTGATGAACCCAATGAGCTTTCCTCAATCATCTTCATCTTAACAGGTTTTGACAGTGCCTCCTAGATCCCCTTTTCCCTAAGTTTTTATGACACTACTTTTTCCTGGTTTTTGACCTACTTATAGGGCTACTCCCTATCAGTTTCCAATGGTGGACCATTATCTGTCTCTTACCCCTTAAACATATGTGCCCTTTAAATTACTGTCCCACGCCCTCTTCTCTTCTCTCTCTCTATTCTCTCTCAGTGATCTCACCAACTGCCAAGGATTCAATGAACATCTATCTCTATGCAGAAAACTCCTGAATCTATATATCTAGCTCCAACATCTTATTGTTATTGTTCAGTCATTTCAGTTGTGTTCAACTCTTTATGGCCACTTGTGGGGTTTTTTTTTGGCAAAGACACTGCTATTTTCCTTCTCTAGCTCATTTTGCAGATGAGAAAACTGAGACAAACAAGGTTAAGTGACTTGCCCAGGGCTATTAAGTTGTTTGTGACTGGATCTGAACTGTTCTCCAATGTGTTAGTACTGTATTGCCAACTGCTTACTGGACATTACCATCGGGATGTCCACAGAGAAAAGGGAACTTTTCCTCTTTGCCTGAAACTTGCCCCTCCTCTAAACTTTCCTATTCCTATTGAATGTATCACCCTTGAATCATCTTTGACTCTTCCCCTCTTTCTTATCCCATTATATCCAATCAACTGCTAAATCCTGACCATTCTATTTCCACAATATATTTCTCATTTGTCTCTCTCTCTCCACCACACTGCTACCTCAAGCTCTCATCATCTTTCCAGAATTATCAAAACTGCTTCCTTGTTGGTCTCATTGCCTTCTCCAATCCCCTTAAGCCATCCTCCATATCATAGGTTCTCAAAGTGAGGTACAGGGACCCTAGGGGTTCCCGAGACCCTTTTTCAGGGGGTACCTGAGGCCCACATTATTTTCAAAATACTAAGATATTTTAATTTTGAACATATTTAATATCAATAGATATAAGCAAAACTCTTGAGAGAAAGGGTCTATAATAATTAAAGAGTGTAAAGTGGTTCTGTAACCAAAAAGTCTGAGAACCACTGCTTTACATCTTAAGTAAAAAAACCTGATTTTGTCACTTCCATATTCAAAAACTCTCAGCACCAACTGTCTCTACCATAAATAAATTATGAACACATAAGACAGGTACAGTAACATTCTGCCTTATGGAGTTATGAACTAGTCCCACCAATTCAGGAAAGGCATTTGGAATTATGCAAGAAAAGTCACGAAATTGTTCATATCCTTTGATCCACAGATCTCTCTACTGAGTATTTGTCCAAATAGGGCAAAAGGAGAAAAGAAAGCCTCCCCCATATATTTAAATATACACAGTGGGGGGGCAGAGTCAAGATGGCGGCATAGCAGCAGCAACATATCGCAGCTCTCACATAGCCACCCCAAAATACCCATAAAATAGGACTCTAAACCAATCCTAGAACTCTAAAACGCACACAAAGATACTTCCCACTAAAGTCAGCTCGGCTACGAGGAACCATATCAGCACTGCGAACCGAAACCAGCATGGCCTCAAGTCCCGGCTGCGCCCGGACGGGAGCCTCTCAGGTGAGCGGATTAGCGGCAGCTGCAAGTGGGCATTGCGAAAGGGGGAGATAAGCAGTCCGGCCGAAAGGCCTACAGAGCGGAAAAGCGAAAGGCAGAGGTTTTGCACCCGCCTCGGCATTGTAGCTTCCCGCCCGCAGCCTGAAGACAGCAGGGGGACTGAGCGATTGTTCTCAGGCCAAGAGCTCTCGTGTTGAGCGGCCTGGATCTGGATCATGGTATTAGGCCTCGGTTCTGGAGTCTTCACTATCCTGTCAGCGGGAAGTAAATAGGAAGAGTTCCCAGCCTCTTCCTGAGAGCTACAGCAGCCGGGAGGACCCCAGCGATTTGGGACAGAGCTTTTCCTTCTGGAAGCAGAGCCCCACAGAGATTTTAAAAACATCACAGACTGAACAACCATGAGTAAGAATAAGCATAAGAAGCAAAGTAAGAACAGCTCCCAAACCCTAGATTCCTTCTTTGGGGAAAAGAAAGATCATGGGAGAGAGAAGGAGGAGGAGAGCGC
>CM053588.1:155582141-155602635 GCA_028646515.1 Pseudochirops corinnae | reverse complement strand
TCCAGAATGGTTGTATCAATTCACAACTCCACCAACAATGCATTAGTGTTCCAATTTTTCCACATCCTCAAAGATGAGATTTCTTGATGGCTTAATATGACATCTGTATACAAGGTACAGCAAATCCAGAACTCTTCTCCCAAATGCAGTAGTTATTAGCACTTCCTCTCTTGGTCACTACATAAGCTTCTGTTAGAGTTTTGTACTTTATCTCTCTCCTCTGTGTTTCTTCCATGCTCAGGAGAAAAACCTACCAAACCTCTTCCAGGAATAGGAGGCCTCAAGCAGCAAAACTGTCCAGAAGATCCTGTTCAGCAGGTTCCCAGGCTTTGCCTCTCCTTTCTCCCATAGAGCCAAGCACAGAATGATATATGGTACTTCAGATGTTCCCTGCTCCCTCAATCTCTGTAGGTACCAGACACTTTAACTATAAGACTCATTCATTCCAGGGACAACAGCAAAAGTCTCTTTGTGAGTCTGCATCTACTCTGTGTTAAATGGACTTATCCTCTGCCAGTTGTTTCAAGAAGTAGGGATATTCCTTTCACCATGACATACCCACTGTTAAACACATACACATACACACACACACACACACACACACACACACACACACACATTTCTCTCTCTCCCTCTTTCTCTCATACATACACATGTTCTCTCTCCTTCTTCTTCTTTTCTCCTTCTCTCTCTTCCCCTCCCTCCCTCTCTTTCCCTATCTTTCTCTCTCTCTTTTCTCTCTCTCTCCCTTTCATGTTACTTTAGAAATCTACCTTTGAAGCCACTGCAGGATGACAAACAAGCTATTCTCCTCCATTCCTAGAGTCCAGTTTAGTTCAGTCCAGTGACTCCCTAGATCTTCTCTTTGAATAATAACAGATGGCTCAGAGTCCATTATCACATAAATATGAGGTGGTATGGCACAGTGGAAAGAGTATTGGGTCAGAAAACCTGGGCTCAAATTCCACTTCTGATGCCTACTATGTGACTTTCAACAAGTTACGCAGAATTCCTAGGCCTCCATTATCTCATCTCTAAATTAAAGGAGGCAGATTTGATGGCCCTCTGAGGTACCTTCTAGGTCTGTGATCCTATAAATCAGAGTCGACAAATTTTGCTTTAAAAATTTTGACAAGTATATTCTATGTAACTTGTTTTTTTGTAATTCGTATTTTATGTATGTATTTATTCATATTATATTATGAGAAGAGGTCCATAGGCTTCACCAGAAGGCTAAACGAGCTCATGGCCCAGGAAAAACTAAGCAGTCCTGCTCGAAGGGGAGCTTGGGTTATTTCTTTTCTTAAAAGTGTTTTATTGATGTTCTTTTCCTTTTTTCTACATCACTGTAACTGCTGATTTCTCCCCTAATAAAACATTCCTTATGACAAGCATAGTCAAACAAAATAGATCAGCACATTGTCTGTGTCTAAAAACATGCACTTCATTCTGTACCTCTAATTTTCTACCTTTGAGCGAAGTGGTGGGAATCATGCTTTGCATCAGTCAAGTCAAGATTGGTCACTGCACTGATCAGAATTTCAAAGTCTTTCAGTGCCAATTTTCCCTTACATTCTTTTGGCCGTGGTGCACATTGTTCTCCAGAATGCTCTGCATCAGTTCATACAACTAGTTCTGAGTTTCTTTGAATCTCCCATATTTGTCATTTCTTATATCAAAATTATAAGTACATTTTACTAACAGTGATAAAGTGGGCTCACTCCCCCAAAGAAACACCAAGGCTACAATACCCTTTCACCATTCTAGAGTTACCCCTGAGAGGTCTGTTGGGGGAGGTACATTGGGGTCACTTCTCTAATGCTAATGGCTAGAGACCCCATTCTGGTATATTCCCCCAGTTGGGAGCAACCAATGATTAGGACTCTTTTTAACCAATTTAACTAATTTTTGTTGTTGTTGTTCAGTCATGTCTGATTCTTCATGACCCCTTTTGGGGTTTTCTTGGCAAACATACTTGGAGTGGTTTGTCATTTTCTTCTCCAGCTCATTTTGCTGATGAGGAAACTGAGGCAAACAGGGTTAAGGGACTTGCCCAGGGTCACACAGCTGGGAAATATCTGGGGTCAGACTGGAACTCAGGACAATGAGTCTTCCTGGCTGAATGGGCCAGCACTCTAGCCACTCCTACCTAATAGCCCTTTTAACTAATATACATCATCCATTTAACCAAAAACATAAATTAGCTTTTACAAAGGGATATTTAGTAAGGAGATAAAGCAAAACTAGTAAAAACCATTTCCTCACAATACCTGGGGACATACTTTCCCTTATACTACCTTGGTCCCTAGGGGGACTAGGCTCAGATTTAATTCAGTTTCCACATAACATTTACTTCATTACATTCACTTCCAAATGAGGCACAGCTGATAGGTGAATAAATCTGCATCTCTGCTACTGTTGGACTTGGCTGAGTGAGTGGCTCAAGACTCTGCTCCTTAACATCTGGATTCTGGCAAATCTCAGGAAGACATCTATCTCTGGACACTGAAGGCTCAATCTCCTGATTTTTCAAAGCTCACAATCTCCTTCAACTAACACAAGAATAAACAAATGCAAAGAGGCAAAGAGCAGAAGACTGTATTCATGGGCCATAGAGCCTTGAACGGGAAGGGCCCAAAGCATTTCCCTCTTACATCATTTTCTTTCTCACTGGAACTGTAGATATGTGGGGGGGAAAGCCAACCAAAAACCATGTCCTACCTGTCTAATGCCTTTTGACTGTATCCCAGTTCTGATTATATAGCCAAAACCAGTCAATATTCTTATTAGGAACCAGCAACAGGACACCTGTACATTCTCCAAATCAGGGAACACAAACCTTCCATAACATGTCATCATGGCTTTCCAGAAGCAGATGCCTAGCTTGTTCTAAATTGTGGGTTATACCAGCCGCCCATTATACATTCCCATTTCACACAGTCCCCAACTGATAAGCAGCTACTTTGTCTCCAATTCTTTGCTCAATAAAAAGTGTTGCTGTAAGTATTTTTTTTCAAACTTCCCCTTCCTATTTGCCAGGAAAAGCAAATTTCAAATGGGAAATGTGTAACCCAGGCTTTTGAGTGCCCCATTTGCCTGGTATGGAGCCCTGATGCATCCCTTAGTATGTGGGTAGGGGTAATCTCCTTTGGTAATCTCCTATCTCCATCTTTAAAAAGTTTACTACAAAGGTGGCCCATCAAAGGAGGTTATCCCCAGCTAGGTGGTAGTGGATGTAGCAGGTTCCAAGCATGCTCAAAAGCTCAGGTTACATACATATGAGACCTTTCAATTTGGGTTATTTGTTCCTCAGCCCACACTGAAACACTGTACTATGATATTTTCTTGAATATCCATGTGAGATTCCCCTATAGCTTATCCTCTTTGGCTTGGTATTTACATCTTGAAGAAGTTAGTGCTGTCTATAAACTTTAAAATTTGACTGCCCATACCACTTCCAGACAAGTTATTAAGATACTAAATAAAACCAGGTCTAGCATTGGTCCCATGGTTGGTAATACTGTTAGCAATTCTTTACCCAGAGAAGTGCCCATTTATTCCTAGCCTTTGTTTCCTGTCTCTGAGTCAGTTTCCTATCCATTAAAAAGAATCTACTAATACTATTAGTTTAGCTTTTAGCATGAAATTCTATCAAAGAATTTTTGAAATTCTAAATAAGCTAAGTGTGGTACTGAAAGTCAATAATCCCTGCTACTGAGAGGCTGAGACTAGAGGATTTCTGAGGCTTGGGAGTTCTAGCTGCAATGAACTAAGCCAATCAGGGATCTGTACTAAATTCATCATTAATTTGGTGATTCTCTAGGAAGGGGGGCTACCAGCTAGCCTAACAAGGGGAAAATCAGCCCAGGTCAGCCTGTGTCAATCAGTGGGACTGGACCAGTGAGTAGCCCCTGTATTTGTAGCCTGGACATAATGGGGAGACCTAGTCTTAAAAAAAAAAATTCCACATAACTAAGGTCCATATGTAACACTGACTGCCATGGTCCTTGCTGTCCAAAGGTCAGGTATGTTACATTTCACCATTCCCCCAGGGTTTTCCCCTTAAAGGGGTTGGTGGTAAATTCTCTGCAAATGGCTCCAGCCCCAGTGGATGGTGTTCTCTCTATTGTAGGGAGTGTGGTCCTCTGAACCCCAGATCCATTTAGCCATTAACAGATTAGCTTTTACAAAGGAATATTTACTTCAAAAGGTATAATCACAAATATATAAACATACTGCCCATCATTTGGGACTTAATATTCCATCCCCTTTGCATCACCTTAGTCTCTGTGGAGGAGAAGGGAATTAGGTGGCATAGCTCATAGCTCATTTCCATGGAGCACAAAGTTCCTAATTCCAAGTCCAAAACTCCCTTTGGGCTTGAGTCCCAGACACCCTGGCTACTCCAGGTTTCTCTGCCAGACTGACTGACTGTACCATTCTACTTGGAATCTTGATTCCAAGATCACCACTCCAACCCCTGATTCTATGGAGATCACTGCAGGCACCTAAAACTGAAGGTTTCAGAACAAAGAAGGACAAAAATACAGAACTGAAATAAACACCCATAGACTAACTTCTTAGAGCCACAGTAAGATATGCTGAATGAGAGAAGAAAGTTCTTCCCCTCTCATTTCATGGCTTCTGCCTCTGGATGCAGCAAAGATTGTCTCAGTCTCCCCAGTTTTAAAGACAAAGCCTGTTTTCGTTACAGAGCCAATCAAAGGAGGGTTATCCCTACCCATGTGGTAAGGGACACAGTGTCACCATCTTAATAGATATGAGCAAGCCCAGGCAAGGCCCCTTAGTGATCTGGGTATGCTCCAAAAGACAAACCCAATTACATTTATTTCTCTCTTCAAAGAAATCTGATAAAGTGAGTAAGCATAATTTCCCCTTGTAAAAATTATCCTGCTTCTCCTCCCCACCCCAACCCCAAGTCATACTGACTTAAAGACTTAGCAGAAGTTTTGAACTGAATTGGTACCCCAGACCCACTTCAAGTGAACAAGGCCCTAAAGATTGATCTGGGGCTAGGACAGGTCCCTGACCTTTTCTAGAAATGGAATCCGTGGCATCTAAGACAAACCATGGTCTGAACTAATGAATTTCAGGGAGGTAGGAGTGGGGTGACAAACAATTACCACTTCCTTATATTCTCTTTCTAATCTGAAAAGGCTGCTTCTTAACTCTGTAGCCTAAGGCCAGCCTTAGGCTGTATTCTCAAGTGTACAGCAGCTGTCCTTTATTGTATTGTAGCACCCTTCTTATATACCTTAGAGGTACTTGATTAAAGCACGATATCCATGTGCGCTAGAGGGATGGACCAATGGGAGGACAGGCCGAGCCAGCCAATCTCAGGTGCCACTCATCAGGCAAGTGGTCTTTCATGACTTCTCCATATGAGCTTTAGCAACTGGGCTGTGACTCTCAGCACCAAAGGTGCTTTTAGACTCACAATGATCCCTACATAATCATCCTTCTTCCATCCTCTCATCGCACTTCACAGAATTTCATAATTAAGTGCATACAGTAGAGAGGTTAGACTTAACATAAGGAAGACCACCCTAATAATTAGAGTTTTCTAAAAGTGGAATAGGCCATAAATTCCCCCTCCCTAGAGGTCTAAAGCAAAGGTTGGATGACCACTTCTTTTGAGATGTTGATGATAGACTTCTTACTCTGGTATGGGTTGGGCTAAACAAACTTTGATTTCCCTTCCAATTCTGAAATTCTGTGAACCATGAAAGTGCCATGGGAGGTGTAGGGTGATGAGGACTTGCACTAGGGTAATGGCAATGCCAGAGGAGAAAAAAAGGAGAACACATAAGAAATTTTGTGAAGATAAAATCTACAGGATTTGGCAACAGATTAGATAGGGATGATGAGACACTGAGGGGTCAAGGATGACACTGGGGTTGTGAGTCTGGATGACTGGGAGGATGGTGGTACCCAAGGCATCCTCCACCCAGAGGACCATCTTTTCAGGCATGTCAGACTCTTTGTGACCCCATTTGGGGTTTTCTTGGTAGATACTAGAGTGGTTTGTCATCTGCTTCTCCAGGTCATTTCACAGATGAGGAACCTGAGGTAAACAGGGTTAAGTGACTTGCCCAGAGTCACACAGCTACTCAGTGTCTGAGGCTGAATTTGAACTCAGTTGCTTCCTTACTCAAGAGCCCAGTGCTCTATCCACTGTGCCACCTAGCTTGACCCTGAAGGGTCAAGAAATAGTATAAAGAAAGAAGAAAATAAAGGCCCAGGACAGAGCCTTCAGGAAGACCTACTGAGTGGCTTATATTTATCAAGATGTAGATGAGTTTTAATTCCTACAATGGATCTTGGTCTTGATGTTTTTCCTTAAACTTTTATGGTTCTAAGATGTGATGTCTCGGATCAGCTTCTCACTTAAGATTTCTCACTAAGTGCTAGCTAGTATGCTAAGCTTTAGTCCAGCCTGAACAATCCAACTTTCAAAGATATTCGCATACATTCTTCCTTCCTTATTACAGGTACAGATCTCATTTCAGCCTCTGAAACCTCATTAGAGTCACCTTAGATGTTGGAAGGAGCTGAAGAAAATTCTTGAGTGGAATTCCTGGCCTTCACAGCTTCTGATAATTGTCTCTCCTCGGCGTTCTTTTATCTGCTGCTCTGGCAGTTGGTCTAATCTTAACTTGGCATTTTTTAATCTATCAAAAAATCCTTTCAAGAAAAAAGATGTTTAGTCAATGAAGTTCTTACAACCTTTCAGAAATAAAAATACTTCCCATACAAGTTTGCCAATAATTGTCACCCTGGGCTCACTAATAAATACTTATCCTTCAAAGTTGACTGGGAACAATGTGATTAAATTCAATTTACCAAACTTATGCAACATCCACTATCTTTGCAAAGCATTGACTTCCACCAGCAAAGAAGCCTGTATTCTTAGGCAAAGAAACTCAAAGTATGTGTAAGATAGGGAGCCATACTTGTCAAAGGTTTTTACCAGTGTAATGGAAGATATCCTATGCAAATTCCAAATGGACAAAGAATCCAATAAACGAAGTTGTCCTCCAGGTATTTCTGTTTGTGAATGACATTATGCAGATGACACCCAGCTACTGAATACTATCTTTTGTTTTTACCTTGCTCAAATTTCCCCTCTAACCCTCTCCCTCCTCCTCCCAGAGAATCCTCTCCTATAACATTTTTTTTTAAAGGAAAAGAGAAAAAAGAAAGAAATCAACATTATTAATCAATACAGTGGGAAAAAACACTGAAGATACATGTAATGTCCTATACTCATAGACCTCCTCTACAAAAGAGTTGGAGGAAGATGTCTTCTCATAATCTCTTCTTTGGGGTCATGTTTGTTCTTTGCAATTTTACAACATTCATTTTTATTGCTTTGTGGGTTGCTGTTTTTTTTTCCATTTATGATGTAGCCATCATCTATATTGTTTTCCTGTCTCTTCCTATTTCATTTTGCAACAGTTCTGTCTTTCCATGTTCTCCTATTTTCAACATATTTATCATTTCTTAAAGCACAGCACTATTCCATTATATGAATGTACCACAATTTGTTTATTTATTCCCTGATCAATGAGCATTTATCTTGTTTCAACTTCTTTTGCTACCACAAAAATCAGAGCTATATTTTGGTATATATGGGACTTTCTTTTTATCCTACAACCTCTCTGAGGTATATGCCTAATAGTAAAACCTACTACTAGGGGTTTTGTGGGGGCAGAGAGTTTAAAATCTGCACCATGTAGTTTCCCAAATACAATCCAACCTAATTTCCTTTTCTAATTCAATCCTAGGAATGACACATCCTTCAGCTGGAGTCTAAATACAGCTGAAGTAAATCAATGAACTGTCTGTCCTGGCAGATCTATTCCTACTATAACCTGGGTAATATGAATTTTTCATCCACTTTGTTTTTCTAGTGTGAAAGGCAAGGTCAAAATCTTTTGAGAAGCTGTGACACTAATTGAAAATACTATTTATTTTTCTGTAGCCGGATGCCATCAGTACAATGCCATTTACAAACAGAAACATGTGGAATCCAAATTCAATAGGGACACTTCCTCATCTATAAAAAGGGGATGCATGATCTCACCTCACAGAGTGGTCGTGAGGATCAAATAAGATGATATTTATAAGATATTTTGCAAACCTTATAGTCTACATAAATTTAATTAATTATTCAAGTGACAGTAAATTAATTAAATAAAATTCAGCCTGCATTATTATTAAGTAGAGCTATAGGCCAGTAGTTATTGATGTGTTCTTAACGACTTTTTGGTTATTTGGTAGTCATCTAGTTTGAGATTTTTTTCCATGCCTTTTATCTCTTCAGCTACTTTGTAAATTAGTCTCTGAGTATACTCCCAATTATGCTGTTCATTTGCTTTTCCTCTCTTTATTCTCTTTACTATTATTTCTACCTTCCCCAGAACTGTGATGTTTAATCCAATAGTGGTGGTTCTATAATCCTTTGGTGAAAAACAGTGAAAATAAAATAAATGGTGAAAAAAATTTACTAGGAAAAATAACAATAAATTAAATGTAAGTATTTTTACATACTTATGAATAACAGTAGGAGAGGCCATTTGTCATAGTAGATAGATAGTATTGAAACTAGAAAGGACCTGGGTTTGAGACTGGCACATAATGACTCTATGTTGCTGGATGAGTCCCTTAATTCCTCAGTACACCAGGAAGTTTGGTTAAGACTAAAAATTGCAGAGAAAAGTCAACAAGCATATATTAAGCACTTACTATGTACAGGACACAGTGCTAAGTGATGGGAAATACAAACAAAAGTGGAAAGAAAGAGCCCCTGCTCTTAAGGAGGGCATTCTAATTCTTATATTCCAATGAGGGAAGATGACACATAATAAAAGAGAGGGACAGAGAAAAGATAGGGTCAAGGTAGAGAAAGTTGGGAGAGTCAGGAGTGGATCTCCAAAGAGGAGACAAGATGTGAACAGCCTGAGGGCTTTCCTTAAAATGCAGGTTATGGGAGAAACCAGCCAATCAGAGGAAGGGATTGTAGATGAGAAGGCCAGGGGTCCTCCCAGGGTGAGAAGGCTACTATGGCATGGTAGACATGGTAAAGAGTCAGAAATGGAACCCAGGGAGAAAAGGTGCCAAGTTGTATTGGCAGAGAAAGTTTCTTTATCCAGGGGTTCCCAATATCAGTGAAATCACAGATCCAGACTCAACTCCCTTCCCTATCTCTATCCCTATAAATGACAAATTATCACCTGAAGAGAAACCAGAAATAAAACCCATTAAATTATTAGTCTAGATAAATATTGCCCAATAGCATCTGAATAGGCTAGATATATGCCCTCAAGGCCATCAGAGCTAAATAGTGTGGAAATTCCAAACAGACTGGCTTATTCATATTGAGTACCAGTAATATGTTAGGTGTTACACAGCAAATTAGATACTATCTAGTCTCCCTTCTGATTTCTTCAAATGTGCTCCTCAAGATTATGAACTCTTTAAGAGAAAGGACATTTTTTTCCTCCTCTTTGTATCTATCCCTAGCACTTAGAAGAGTGGAGCACACAGTAGGTGTTTGATAAATGAGACCTGTCTTTCTTGTGGTTCCTAGTATCCATCTTCCAATCTGTTTGTTTGTTTGTGGGGGGCCCAAAGGCCTTTTATTGTAATTCAGATGATCATATTAATTCTTTGGTCTAATTTTATTATGATCTAGTATTGGTATTCACAGTAAGAGTGAACAAGTTAAAAGCTGTTTTAAATGAGAGGTTATAAAAAACTGTGTATCTTCAGAAGTAACCTCATTTATCTATCAAGGTTAAGGGATAAGGTTGGGACTTTGGATTTCTTTGATGGTTGTGGAGTGGACATTCTCATTTAAGTCAATAGTCAATAAATATCTATTAAGAACAGACCAGGCACTGAGTAAAGTGTTGAGGATACAAATAAAAATAAAGAAAGATAGGAGTTTACAATCAAATTGGGAAATACAACACACATAAGGGAAACAGAAGGGGGGCGTGGAGACACATTGTGGAAGACTGAGGGCACAACAGAAAAACCAGAGATGTCCAGAATAGTGAATTAGGTGAAAGATGGGCTGAATTCTCTCCTTAAATGGAGGTTTTAGAGATCTTGACTCCACCCTCCAAATTGAGGATGGTGATGAGATGCAGTACTAAGACTGCTGAGATGTTGCAGGACGATAAGAGTCTCCTTAATTAGTTTCCTGGGGGCAGGGTCTCATATTGGAGGCTACAATAAAAAATATTCCAAATAAAAAAGAACAAGTAAGCAAAATGGCTGTCTGAGGAGACTTTACAAGGAGCTGAGGAAAGAAGGAAAGAAAAAGGGAAGGGACAAAGGGAAAGGTATATCCAAATGAATGCAGAATTCCAGAAAATAGCAAGAAGATGTAAGGTTTTCTTAAATGAACAATGCAAAGAAATAGAAGAAAATGATAGAATGAGAAAGATGAAATCTCTTCAAAAAAATTAGAGACATCAAGGGAACTTTTCATGCAAAAATGGACACGGTGAAAGACAAAAATGTTAGGAATTTAACCAAAGCAAAAGCAAAAAAAAAAGAGGTGACAAGCATACACAAAAGGCCTACAAAATGAGAAAGATCTTAACATTACCAAGAAGATGTGGTTACTGATCTAGAGTCAGACATCCTGGAGGATGAAGTCCAGTGGGCCTTAGGAAGTATTGTTCACAATAACGCTAGTGGATAAAATTCCAGCTGAGCTATTTAAAATCCTAAGAGATAATGATGTTAAAATACTGTACTCAATATACCAGCAAATTTGAAAAGCTCAATAGTGGCCACTAGATTGGAAAAGATCAATTTACATTCCAATCCTAAAGAAATGAAATGCCAAGGAATGTTCAGATTACCAATTATACCCACTTCACATGCCAGCAAGGTTATACTTAAGATTCTGCAAGCTAGCTTTCAGCTATATGTGAACCAAGAATTAGCAGATGGATGGTTTTCAAAGAGACAGAGGAACTAGAGACAAAATTGCCCACATTTGCTAGATTATGGAAAAAACAAGAGAATTTCAGAAAAATATCTACTTCTACTTCATTGACTACACCAAAGCCTTTGACTGTATGAATCACAACAAAATGTGGCAAGTCCTCAAAGAGATGAGAGTACCACACCATCTTGTATTTGGGTCAAGAAGCAACAATTAGAACCAAGCATGGAACAAATGATTGGTTTAAACTTAGAAAAGGAGTATAACAAGTATATCACCTTATTTCTTTAACGTATAGGCAGAGTATATCATGTGAAATACCAGGCTGGATCAATCAAAAGTTGGAATTAAAGTTGCCAGAAGAAATATCAACAGTCTCACATATGTAGTTGATACCACTCTGATGGTAGAAAGTGAAGAGGAATTAAAATGAGGGTGAAAGAGGAGATTGCAAAAGCTGGCCTGAAGTTTAACTTCAAAAACAAAACAAAACTAAGATCATGGCAACCGGTCCCATCACTTCGTGACAAATAGAGGGATAAGAAATGGAAGAAGTATCAGATTTTATATTCTTGGGCTCAAACATCACTGCAGACAGTGACTGAAGCTATGAAATTAAAAAATGCTTGCTACTTAGAACAAAAGCTATGGCAAATCTAGACAGCATAATAAAAACCAGAGACATTACCTTGCCAACAAAGGTCTGTATAATATGTTTTTTCCAGTAGCAATGTATGGCTGTGAAAGTTGGACTCTAAGGAAAGCTGAGTATTTTGAGTTGTGGCAAAGGATAAGACTTTTGAGAGTCCCCTTAGACATCAAGGAGATCAAATCAGTCAATATTTAGAGAAATTAATTTAGGCTATTCACTGGAAGGTCAGATACTGAAACTGAAACTTGAAAACTCTGGCCACATAATGAGAAGATAGAACTCATTGGAAAAGACCCTGATGTTGGGAAAAAATGAAGGGAAAAGGAAAGGGGTCTGGCAGAGGATGAGATAGATAGTATCATGGAAACAATGAACATAAGCTTCAAGAGACTTTGAGAGATAGTAGAAGATAGAAGAGCCTGGTGCTGTGGTCCATGGGATTATGAAGAATCAGATTCAACTAAACAACAAGAAGGGGATATGGTGGAGATAAAGAAGTGTTACTAGAGAGTTGAGCCTCCAGGCCCATTTTCTAGGCCATGGGGTTTTTCCATTACTTCCTCCCCTTCTACATCCCCTAACCCATTACTTAACTCTTCCACAAGTCCAAGCAGAGAGGGTAGCTTTGAACTTCAACAGGTAAAGAACTACTAGTATTATCTTCCTGATGATAGGCCAGGAAGAACAGGCAGCAAACTGAAGCTGGTAGCCATAGGCTAGGAAAAAGGAAAGTTTCAGGGTGTGAGGAGAAATTTTAAGGTATACTTAGTGAAACTTTTAGCACACCTTTTGAAAACCATTGTGATAATAAGTTTGGAGGATTTTATAAGTTTCTGGGGAAGGTGGTATTCAATTAAAAAAGAATGTTCTTAACTATTTATGGGCTCCTCTGAGTTCTCTGTATGTTTAATATTTTCTATGAGGCAAAATAAAGACTGTCCTCTGTGCATATGAAGATAGATATTAGACATAAGAGATAGATGGATGGATAGATAGGTAGAAAGACAAATGGATGGATGGAGAGACAGACTAAAAACTTGCATGCATGTGGATCTTAGGGCCTTTTTTTTCTTAATCTGTACAAACCAAATTCTGAGGTTCCTAAAAATAATTTGTGAGAAGCTTCCTAAGATTAAACTTGTTCCATATAAACACAGAGCCTGGGGTTCTGGACCGTAGATTATATTTATATTTTCAAATCTCTGCAGATTGGGGGTACAATTCAGGATAGTGAGGCACCCCAAGATCCTGTCTTTTCTTCTTCTCTTCTTCCATACAATTTCCCTTGACAATCTCATTAGTTCTCATAGATTTAATTATCTTCCCTCTGCAGATGATTCTCAAATCTATTTTTCCAGCCCTTACTTTCTTCTGACTTCCAGTCTCACATCTTAAACTGAATGTCTTAAACTTGACACGTCCAAAACCCTTCCTCTTTCCAGATTTTCCTGTCACCATCAAGGGCACCACTATCCTCTCAGTCATATAGGCTCACAATCACAAGTCATCCTCAACTTGTCACTCTCATCCTCCAAATTCAATCTGTTGCCAATCCCTGTTAGTTCTACCTTCACAACATCTTTCTTGTATGCTCCCTTCTCTCCTCTGACACTGCCCACTCCCTAGTGCAGGCCCTCATCACCTCCCAATTGTACTAGTGCAATAACCTGCTGCTAAGTGAACCATCTAATCTCTTCCCACTACAATCCCATCTTCCCCTCAGCTACCAAAGTGATATTCCAAAAGCACAGGTCTGACCATGTCATTCCCCTGCTCAATAAACTCCATTGGTCCCTGTTACTTCCAGGATCAAAGACAAAATATTCTGTTTGATTTTTAAAGCCCTTTAAAACCATGACCAATTCTTTCCTTTCCAGTCTTTCTCCACTTTAACTCTCTTCCACATTCTGACCTCTTTGTTCCTTGCACAAGACACTCCATCTCCCAAGTCTACATTTTCACTGGTTATCTTCTCACCCTGCAATTCTCTCCCTCCTCATCTCTGCTTTCTAGTTTCCCTGGCTTCCTTCAAGGCTCAACTAAAATCCTACTAAATCTAAATAAAATCAAACTCTGCTTCAGAGAGCGCAACTACAATGGACTGGCCATGTTGTTCAACTTCCAAATGTGAGCTTGCCTAAAATACGATTTTATGGAGAGCTCACACAAGTGCAAATGCCCACATGGTGGTCAGAAGAAGCAATACAAGGTCACTCTCAAGGTCTCTCTTAAGAACTTTGGAATTGATTGGATGACAATGGGAGACACTGGCAAAGGACTGCTCAGCAATGGCGAACCCCCATCAGAGAAGGTGCTGTGCTCTATAAGCAAAGCAGAATTAAAGTAGCTCAAAAGAAACGCAAGATGTACAAATTTAGAGAATCCACCTCAAATGTTCACAAGTGCCTGACCTGCAGTAGAACATTCTAAGCTCCTACTTGTCTGAGCAGTCACAGTCAGATGCATTGACTCTAACAGTGATGTCATTTTGGTCCTCTTTGAGAATGAAACTCAACAACCAACCCCAAATCCCACCCTCTAAAAAAAGCCTTTCCTAGTACCGCCTTGTTGCTAGTGCCTACCCTCTCATTACCTCCAATTTATTCCATATATTATGTACATAGAGTTGTTTACATGATGTCTTCTCATTAGATTATGAGTTTCTTGAGAACAGGGGCTGATTTTTGCGTTTCTTTGTATCCTCAGTATTTATCACATGCCTTGTATATAGTAAACACTTAATAAGTGCATGGTTGTGGGGCAGCTAGGTGGCGCAGTGAATAGAGCACTGGCCCTGAAGTCAGGAGGACCTTGAGTTCAAATCCAGCCTCAGACACTTGACACACTTACTAGCCATGTGACTTTAGGCAAGTCACAACCCCAATTGCCCTCCAAAAAGCAAAAAAAAAACAAATAAGCATGACAAAAAAAAAAAAATAAATGCTTGGTTGACTAACTGAAGAGGTTTTAACTTTTTTGATCAAGTTTTCTGAAGCTATTCGTCTTCTACTATCACACAGCTCTTTTTTTGAACAGGAACCTTCAATCCGTGAGCAACATTGTTTGGGATGTTTGCAAAAGTTTGTTTCCATTCTTTTGAAGTCTTCTCTTTGAGATAGCTTGAAAATTAATCTTTGAAAGCCTTAAGAAACATTTCACCTCCCATATTAATATTTTCTGTACATTTTGGGGACAGTTCAATGACTCTTCCTACTTCTTGAGGGCCATTGTCACTTCACATTTTATCAGACACTGAGGTGCTGTGGTCAAAATATGGTAGTTCCACTGTTGTAGACTGCCCCACAAACACAGATTCCATTTTCCGTTTAATTGTGCTGCTCCCTCCAGGTTTTACAAATGCACTTAAGTTGGCTTGGCTTACCTAGGTCTCAAGACAAGGTTTCTAAAGTCACATGTTCCCTGCTACTCTTTTTCCTATCTGAAACGGTGCTGTTCACATTCTTTTGTTATCCCTTTCTATATTTTACACAGGAGTTTGTACTCTATAAGCATCTGAGGTCCTAGATTTCCACATCTCTCTGCTTGGCATGGAGATCAAATGTTTGCTGGCTGAAGCAGTTTCTGAACTCTTCATGGTGCAATAGTTTTGCAGTGGTTAAACTTCTCAAAGAAATTATGATGATCAGAACCAAGGTCTTCTCTGATACTACCACCACTCCAGGGCAGGCCCTCATCACCTCAGGTCTGGATTATTACAATAGCCTGCTGGTAGATCTGCCTGCCTCAAGTCTCTCCCCACTCCAATGCATCCCTCCATTCAGCCGCTGAACTGATTTTCCTCTCCCCATTCAATCAACTCCAATGGCCCCTTATCACCTCTAAGATCATTTTCAAAATTCTGTTTGGCCTCTAAAGCCCTTCATAACCTAGACCCTTTCTACCTCTCCAGGCTTCTTTTACCTTCCTCCTGGCACCTACTCTTCAATCCAGTAACACTGGCCTCCTGGCTGTTCCATCAACAAGACATTCCATTCTCTTGGCTCTGAGCATTTTCTCTGGCTGTCTGCCATGTTTGGAATGCTCTCCCTCCTTGGTTCCCTTTAAGTTACATGAAACCTTTCTCATCCCCTCTTAATTCTAGTGCTGTCTCTGTTACTTATTTCCTATTTGTCCTATATATAGTTTGCTTTGTACAAATTTGTTTGTATGCTGTCTCCTCTATTAGATTATAAATTCCTTGAGGCCAGGAAATATCTTTTGCCTCTTTTTGTATCCCCAGTACTTAGCACAGTACTTGGCACATAGTAGGCACTTAATAAATGTTTACTCATTGATTAACTGATCTTTTAATTTGTTTCCCATTTTTAATAACTGCTATACATAAACACGAGGTCTTCTTCTCATCTTGATTCTTTCTTTTTCTCTACTATGCACTTGGAGCAGTGATAGAACACTGGACCTATATTCAGGAATACTTGAGTTCAAATGCAGCTTCAAGACACTGACTAATTGTGTGACCCTGGGCAAGTCACTTAACCCTGTTTGCCTCAGTTTCTTCATCTGTGAAATTAGCCTGAAAAGGAAAGGGCAAACCCCTCCAGTATCATTGCTAGGAAAACTGCAAATGTGATCCCAAAGAGTCAAACACAACTGAACAACAATAACTATTGATTTTGACAGTTGCTGTAACCAGTCCAAGATCTGTCTGATGTAGCTGTCATTTCAAAAATCAGCTATTTTTGAAATGACCTCTGCATAAGCAAATTGTTGTTTCCTGTCTGCTATGATTTAGTCTACTTCATTTTGGGTTATATAGTTCAATAATTGCCACACCCAATAACTACCTCCTCACACTCGTCTTGAAAGAAAGCTTTAGTGGTATACAGAGGTGATGCTTATGAGCAGCGTTTCCACTTATGTTGACTTTATCTGGGGGATGTTGTCAAAATTTTCAAAGACTACACAGGCTTCCCTGAGATCCCTTCCCTACACCAGACACATAAAACTGCAATTATCTTCTTGGAGGTCTGTCTGCTTATGTTTATCATGAGCAAAGGGCAAGATGAATAAGTTTCCCATGCAATTATGTTTCTTGATGCCTTTGGGTACATGATGAAACCTATTTATACTATTATTCACCTCTCTAGAGAGAATCTGTGGAGCATCCTTCCACATGGCTGAAACTTGGTTTCCTTTATAGGAAGACTTTAAAAGACAGATGCAAATCAGTTTCTTTAACGGTGCAACCTTCTGTTTGGTCATTGATCATAAATCATACATGAAAAGCATCAACAGCTAAGTTTTGGAAGTAATATAAAAATTGTATGATTCTTCATACCTTCTGACCCCCCCTTCCCACTATCGTCACTGCAGAAGCAGTAGGAGACTGAACAAATTGGGTTCACTTTGAATTTTCATCTGTTTCTGTGGATTTCTGTGGACAAAAACATTCATCATCCAGTGGCCAAACTTTCTAATAATAAAGCTTTCCAAACCCACTTAGGCTGGCTTTCCAACGGCTTACACAGTTTAACCTTGGGCATGTACTCACAGTCTTTCAAGCTTGGTAGAATCTGCCAGAACTTGAGTTCCATCGGCATAACCTTTGAGAACTCAGGATGAGTTCCATGATGTAATGAGTCAGTCAACAAGCATCTATACCTAGCTCCCAGAATTACTGTGAGGATTAAATGAGACAATATTTGTAAGGAGCTTACTTAGTACAATGCTTAGCACATAGAATGGACATATAAATACTTAACTCCCTTCTCTCTTTTCCTAAAGCACAATCCCTGCAAAGGAGGGGAAACAAATCCCAGTCATCCTAATAGGGGGGATAACATGCAAATAATTCCCCCCCACACACACACACACACGTGTGTCTATATCTATAGGAATATGTATATATACAAACATATACACCCACATCTTGTATATATGTATATGTATATATGTGTGTATATGTGTATACATACATATATACACACACATACATATACACACAAGATATATAGGATATATATAAGTAAATTGGAGGTGTTATTGAAAAAAATATCTCCTCTCTGAGTTCATGTGGTGAATAACTGCTGCCAAATACATATTTACTACAACATAGAAATCATGGGAGTAAAAACCTATGCTCAAAAAAAATTATGTTCAAGCTTAAGTTCAAGCTTCAGAGAAAACCTGAACAATCATGAAGATTCTGACAAGGCTTCTTCTGGGCAAAATTATATCAGAGTGACAGAGAAATAATACATTTGCATATTGCAATCTTGTACATGTCTCTTAGACCATAAAAGCTGAAGAGAAGATAGACCTGTAATCCCATACTTTCCTCAATGTCATAAAAATTGAACAATCTTAAACAGTCATAATCTCATACGTGCCCTACGAAAACCTCATCAAACAAATTCTATAGGTAAACAGATTAAACTACATTTAGAGGATTCACTAATAGACGACCAGAGTCCCTTCTTTTGGCATATTGTGTATCTTTTGGCATACTATTCTACTTCTCTATTTCTTAATAAGTAACCAATTGGTACTACCAAGATCTGGCACTGCAAAGCCCCTTTTCTTCCCACTTTTTTTCCCATTATTCCCCTTGGGGTTCTTGCCCGTTGGTTCTTCTAGATGAATTTTGTTACTGTTTTTCTAGCTTTATAAGATAATCATTTGCCAGTTTCATCAACATGGCACCAAGGAAATAACTTACACATTGTCATTTTTGTTATATTAGCTTGGCCTACCCATGAGCAATTAGTATTTCTCCTGTTATTTAGATCTGTCTTTATTTGTGTAACATGATCTTTCAGATATCACTAATAGCGGCTCAACAATAACATCTGCCAGTTTTTCAGGACCTGAGGTTCAGTTCGTTTAGGATATGTGATTGAATTCATTGAAGGCAGCTAAGTATATCCAACTACCTCCTTATTTCAGGTATCAATTCCCTGTTAGTTGATTTTATTCTAATGTGAAAGGTCATTCCACCTTGCAGTGAATACAGAAATAATATAAAAAGTGGGCAGCTGAACTTTCTCTCTGTTGACAGTTATCATTAATCTATCCATCCCAGCAAAAGTATCGTGTCTCTTTTGACTCTCCTTTGTTTCCCAGTATAACTAAAAAAGGCCTTCATCAAGTCACAGCTCATTCTGAGCTTTTTAGCAGTCAGGACAAGGAGTCAGTGGAATTCCTTGTGCCTCCCAAAGGCTGGGATACAAGGCCTCCATCCTGGGTGGTACCCTTCATAGGAAGACTCATTCATATAATCGAACATACACATACACGTACACACACAAATATATCTGGAACAGGTATTTACAATGGACAATGAGCTGGGCTTTGAACTAAAAAGAAGAATGAGATGTAGCTTGATTAGATTAGGGAAATAGTGAGGCACTTTCAATTTAATTAAATTCAATAAGCGTATATTAAATACCTACTAAATACTTGGCTGGCCCAGGAAATAGAAGGACAAAACAAACAAACAAACAAAAAATTCTTGGATCTCAAGGAGTTTACATTTCACTAGATAGATACAACTTTTTTTTTTTTTTGCTTTTTGGAGGGCAATTGTGATGAGGCGCAGGCTCTGGGAGCCCCCTTGAAGCCTGATTAAATCTTCCCATTTGAGGCATTTGCAGAGGCCCTAAGTTTTTCATTGTGGCTGGGCCCAGACCTCTGTTACTAGCCTAGCCCTCCATTGTCCATCTGCTTCCCACCCTTGAGCAAATAAAATATCAATCCACCCTTGCACTGACCTCATTAACTCCTCCTGAAGATCCTCCCCAAACTCCTCCTCTAGATCACCCCTAAATTCCTCTGTACATAAGATCCCAGCTTCCCTCCATGTGGTGTGAGAGTACCATAGAATGACTTAGCACAGACTTGCTCTGTGAGAGCACATTGGGGTTAAGTGACTTGCCCAAGGTCACATGGCTAGTTTTTGTGCGAAGTGTCTGAGGCTGGATTTGAACGCAGGTCCTCTTGACTCCAGGGCCACCTAGCCACTGCGTCACCTAGCCACCCCAATACAACTTTTATTAAGGTAAGAAAATAAAAGGTAATCTGAGGCCGGAGGGCACACTGGGAATGTAAGGATTTTTTTGGTTCTTTTTTTTTTTTGGTCTTTATTAATTTGTTTGTTTAGTTTTAGTTTAAAAGATTCAGTTCCACGATCCCTTGAGTTTCAAATTTCTCCCCTCCCTCCTTCCCTCCCCCCAACCCTTTGATTTCGGCATGCAATCAAGTATAGGGTCTGCAAATACTTTCACATTAGACATTAGTCAGGTTGTAAAGAAGTAACAGATGGAATGAACAGTGGGAAAGAGAAAACAAAACCAAACATGGAAAAGAAAGAGAGTAGGTAATTTGCTTCAGTCTGCATTCAAACTCTGTTCTTTCTAGTTCTTTCTCTGAATCTCCTTCCATCAGGAGTCTTTTGGAGTTGTCTTATAACCTTGCATTGGGGAGAGGAGTCCATTTTATCAAAGTTGGTCATCATACATACGTTGTGTCTGTAATTGTGTACAAATTTCTCCTGGTTCTGTTCTTCTCACTCAGCATCAGTTTGTATAAATCTCTCCACGTAAATATGAAGTCCATCTGCTCCTCATTTCTTATAGCACAATAGTATTTCATTACATTCATATACCACAACTTGTTTAGCCATTCCCCAATTGATGAGCATCTCCTTAATTTCCAATTCTTTTTTTTATTGATTTATTTACTTTTAGTTTACAAGATTCAGTTCCACAATCCCTTGAGTTTCAAATTTTCTTCCCTCCCTCCCTCCCTCCCATGAAAGCATACAATCAAGTATAGGATCTGCAAATACTTTCACATTGGACATTAGTCTGGTTGTATAGAAGGGTTGTAACAGTGGA
>CM053588.1:155546093-155581641 GCA_028646515.1 Pseudochirops corinnae | reverse complement strand
CTGCTAACATTTCTAGTGCCAGATTGAATAAGAGGGGTGATAGTGGACATCCTTGTTTCACTCCTGATCTTACTGGAAATGCTTCTAGTTTATCTCCATTGCATATAATACTTGCTGATGGCTTTAAATAGATGCTACTTATTATTCTGAGGAAAACTCCATTTATTCCTATACTTTCAAGTGTTTTTAATAGGAATGGGTGTTGTATTTCGTCAAAAGCCTTTTCTGCATCTATTGAGATAATCATATGGTTTCTGCTAGTTTTATTGTTGATATGATCAATTTTACTGATGGTTTTCCTAATATTGATATCCTTGCATTCCTGGAATAAATCTTACCTGATCAAAGTATATTATTCTTTTGATAGAATGTAAGGATTTTTAAAGACCAAATTGGGTTGGGGGCTAGTCTAGGCTAGCTAGAGCAAAATCAAAAAGGTAGAAGATGGAATGTCAAATTAGGAAAGAGAATTTGACAATTTGGCTGAAATATAAGTGTATCAAAGAATTAATATGAAATTAGTCTGTAAAGATAAGCTACAACAAAATTGTGAAGGGCTTTAAACTCAGAGCATTTAGAGTTTAAACCTAGTATAGACATTCTTAACCTGATGTTGATGAATTTCCTTTAAAATATTTTTAATAAACATATTTCAATATAATCGGCTTCTTTGTAATCTTATATATTTTAAATATTTTATGCATTTAAAAGTGATGGGGTGATGGGACCTGAACCCCTAAAAGGAAAAGCCCATGTCTCTAGAAACAATCCAGTCCCTGGATTTTCCCATATATTTCAGTAGCCCAGGTCACTGGGGCCTCTGGCCTGCCCCAAACTACTTGCCACTCCTTAATCCCATCCAGATCCTTTCACTCTTCTTTTGTATATAAGCATCAATCCCATCCTCTGCAAGTGGCAGGTTTCATTAGGAACTCTGCCCACTTCTGTTGGCTTTATAATAAACTTGACCTTAAGGAGGTTTCGGTGCATGAATTCATTCCAGGTGGAAGCTTCCCTGTATTTCAGGGTATTTCAAGTTTCCCTGACATTTCAGGGTTCCCAGCAACCCCACATTGCACCTAAAGCATTTTTCTGAGAAGGAGTCCATAGACTTCGCCAGTTCTTCAATGGGGTCTCTAACACTACCACTACTAATAATCATATTAACGTTTATTTTGCACTTTGAGGTTTGCAAAGCGCTTTATAAATATTAGCTCATTGCATTATTACAAGGACTCTGGGACAGGTAGGTGCACAGTGGACCCAGTGGCAGGCCTGGAGTCAGGAAGACTCAACTTTCTAAACTCAAATCTGGCCTCAGACACTTACTGGCCACGTGACCCAGGACAAGTCACTTAACCCTGTATGCTTCATTTTTCTCATCTGTAAAATGAGCTGGAGAAGGAAATGGCAAATCACTCCAGCATCTTTGTCATGAAAACCTCAAATGGGGTAACTAAGACTAGGACAGGACTGAAAATTAACTGAACAACAAAAACCAAATTAGGACTCAGCGAGTTTTAAGTGACTTGTCTGTGGTGATTTTCCTTGACTGCAGATCTTGGCAGTCAGGAGTTTGGTGACTTAGTGTAGGTACTGTACCATCTAGCTATTTCTTTAAAAGATTAAATAAAAACTCCTGTCCTAGAGAGAACGGTCATGCACTATTATTGAGCAGGGAAGTGACATGGCGAGACCTGTCCTTTGTAAACACCAGTCTGGTAGCGATGTGGAGGATAGAATGGTCTACCTGGAAGCAGGCAGAGCAATTAGGATACTCTTGCAATAGTCTAGGCAAGAAATGATGAGGACAGCAACTAGAGAGGTAGCCACATAAGTATAAAGAAGGGGAAAGATAAAAGAGCTCCTGTAGATATAAAATTTACAAGACTTGCCAAATAATGAATATGAGAAGGTTAAGACTGAAGAATGACTCCAAGGCCACAAACTTTTATTACTAGAAAAAAGGTGATGTCCCCATCAGAAATAGGGAAGTCTGAAGGAAGGCCAGTTTCATTGGGAGGGATAGAAAATATGAGTTTAATTTTGGTGTCATTAAAGTTGAGATGCCTATGAGACATCCGGTAGGCAGCTAATGACAAGGATTAGAATAGAGAAGAGAGGTTTAGGCTAGAATATATAGATTTTGAAGTCATCTGTAATGGAAATGATAATTGAATCATACTTGCTGATGGCATCACCAGGGAGAGAAGTGAGTGCTCTGAGGACAGAGCCTTGGGGTATGCCCATAATTAAGGGAAAGCTCTGTCGGGAAGGAACATTTAGGAGAACCAAGAAAAAATGGCACCCAAAAAAGCTAAAGGGAGAAGACAGTATATAGGAGGAGGGGAAGGGTATTACTTGTCAAAAGGATGAGTATTGAGAAAAGGCCATCAGATTTAGCAATTATGAGATCATTGACAATCCTGAACAGAACAGCTTTCTTCCTGAAATGGCTAAAAAAACAGAGAGATTGCTAGGGATGGAGATTTTTTTTTTGTTAAGTTGTTTTTTAGTCATGTCCAACACTCTGTGACCCCATTTTCTTGGCAAAGAAAAAAAAATTTTTTTTTACTGGGGCTGGGGGCAGCTTTATTAGGATCCCATCATTCCCCCCTCAAAGAGCTTGGAGCCCAGATATATGTGGGAGAAGGGAAGAAGGTCTCAGCCTCCATAGTTTCTTCAGGCTGAAAAGAGGAACAGAGCTGTGCTTGTCTCAGTGGGTCCCAAGGAGGAAGTTGACTGGACCCAAGCATAGATCACATCCAGGGGATGATGGGTGAGTATGGACTGGTATCCACTGTTTGCTGCCAGTTGTAGGTGAATTGGCCTGTAATCTGAGACACAAATCAAGTGCAGAGGATTTTTGACTTCTGACCTCATTTTCTCCTCTCCTCTTCTCTTCTCCCCACAGCGGCAGAGCCTGGTTGTGTGGGTAGTCAATTTGGGAAGGAACCTTGTGTGGGAGGGACTATGAACTGAGGAATGCCAGGTGAGATTCAGGGAACTTAGAGCAGGAAGTCCAGGTTCTAGTGGTGTGGGAGCAAGGACTTAGGGTTTTGAGAGGAGAGGTTCATCTGCTTACCTAGAGGAGTGGGCTTCAGGGTGCCCAGGGACCCTGGAACTGGAACGGTTTGCCATTTTCTTCTCCAGCTCATTTTACAGATGAAGAAACTGAGGCAAATAGAGTTAAGTGATTTGCCCAGGGTCACACAGGTAATAGGTGTCTGAGGCTAGATCTGAACTCAGGTCTTCCTGACTTCAGGCCCAGGATACCATTCACTGTGCCACCTAGCATATTACCAACAAGTAAATATAAGTACTGTTCTTCCTTGATACTCTCTTCTCCCTAAGGTTTTCAAGACATCATTCTCCCCTGATTCTCTTCCTACATATCTGACTATGCCTTCTCTGTTTCCTTTAATAGCTCTTCATTCACTTCACAACTAACTGCTTCCACAGGGTACCCCCTGGCCCTGTCCTGGAACATCCCTTTCTTGTCGGTTGTATCAGCTCCAGTGGATTTAATTACTACGTCTATACAGACGGCTCTCAAATCTACTGATCTAGCCCTTCTCCAGCTGCTTATTTCCAGTTTCCCATTTCCAACTTCTTTTCAGACATCCTGAACTGGATGTCCAGCAGACCTCTTAAACTCAACACACCCAAAACTTAACTCACTACCTTTCCCCCAAAAATCTTGCCCTCTTCCTAATTTTCCTGTTGCTGTCAAGGGTACTACCCTTCTCCCAGGCTCACAACCTAGGTGCCACCCTTGACTCTTCACCCTCTCTCAGCTGACACACTCGATCGATGGTCAAGTCTTGTCATATCCATGACATCTTCTTGTATATGCCCCGTTTTCTCCTCTGTCACTGACACTACCCTGCTACAGATCGTCGTCACTTCATCCCTGAACTATTTTAATAGCCTGCTGCTTGGTCTCCCTGCAGCTAGGTGGCACAGCACATAAAGTGCCAGGCCTGGAGTCAGGAAGACCTGAGTTAAAATCTAGCCTCAGACACTTGTTATGTGACCCTGGGCAAGTCACCCAACCCTGTGTGCCTCAGTTTCCTCATCTGTAAAATGAGCTGGAGGAGGAAATTACAAATCACTCCAATATCTTTGCCAAGAAAACCCCAAATGAGGTCAGAGTCAGACACAACTGAACAATAACAACAAATGGTCTCCCTGTCTCAAGTCCCTTCTCACTCTAATCCATCCTCCATTTAGCCATTAAATTGATCACCTTAAAATGTAGATCTGACCGTGTCACATTATCAATAAGCTCTAATGACTCCCTATTACCTCAAGGATCAAATCTTCTGTTTGACTCTCAAAGTCCTTCATCACTCAGCCTCCCATCTACCTACCCACCCACCTTTCTAGTCTTCCTTTACCTTACTTCTCTCTACTTATTCTGTACAATGGCACTGACCTCTTTGTTATTCCCTGAAGAACGTGGATAAGAATCACACAAAGTGACAAGCTGTAAAAAAAAGTTTCAGGCTGAACCAGTGAAGGGAGTAGAAAAATGATGAGATCATAAATCCATTATAGTATGAAAGTATACCAGGAGATGTTTCTTCCTGCTCTTCTTCAGGTTCCAAAGATTAGGTTAGAGCATCAAATCATTAGCCTCACAGAAGCAAAATTACTGAGGTTTCATTTATTCAGCCAGTCAACAAAGCATTTACAGACATACTTCATTTTATTACATTTCGCTTTATTGTGCTTCACAGATACTGTGTTTTTTTTTTAACAAACTAAAGGTTTGTGACAATCCTGCGTCTAGTAAGTCTGTTGGCGCCATTTTTCCAACATCATGTGCTCACATCATGCTCTGTCACATTTTGGTAATTCGCACAATATTTCAAACTTCTAAAACTTATTACTGTATCTGTCATTGTGATCTGTGATCACTGATCCTTGATGTTACTGTTATAATTGTTTTGGGTGCTACAAACCAAGTCCATATAAGGCAGTAAATTTGATGGATAAATGTTATACATTTTTTGACTGCTCTATCTACCTGCTGTTCCTCAGTCTCTTTTTCTTTCTCCTCCTGCCTCCCTATTCCCTGAGACACAACAATATTGCAGAGTAATGCATAAACTTAGCTGGTAAAGCAGTGGCAGGGTTTAAGAGGATTGCCTCTAATTTTGAAAAAAGTCCTATTGTAGGTAAAATGCTATCAAACAGCATAGCATGCTACAGAGAAATCTTTCACGAAAGGTAGAGTAGAATGATATGGCAAACTTCATTATCTTATTTTAAGAAATTGCCACATACTAGCTGTGTGATCCTGGGCAAGTCACTTAAGCCCAACTCCCTTGGAAAAGTTTGCCACAGCCACCCCAACCTTCAGCAACCACCAACCTGATCAGTCAGCAGCCATAAGCATCAATGCAAGACCCTCCACCAGCAAAAAGATGAGGGCATGCCAAAGGCTCAGATGACAGTTAGCATTTTTTAGCAATAAAGTATTTTTAATTAAGTTAGGTACATCGTATTTTTAGACATAATACTATTGCACACTTAATACACTACAGCATAGTGTACTGGGAAACCAAAAAATTCACGTGACTTGCTTTATTGCTGTGGTCTGGAACCAAACCCACAATATCTCCAAGGTATGCAGGTCTGACCAAGCACTCTGCTAATGGCAGAGGATAGAAAGAAAGAGTAAAAAAAAAAAAAGCACTCCCTGCTCTCAAGGATCTCCCAGTCTAATGGGAGACAAAATGCAAAAAAAAAAAAAACCAACACTATGCAAACAAAGCATAGATTAGATAAACTAGGGATATCCTAGTTTTATTTAACAAGGTGCTCCCAAAGTTGCTGGGGTGGGAGAAGAGTCACTTGTAGATCACTGCACTCACTTCCCTGTCCCCCAAAATGTCATTCTGAACTTCTAGTATCTTTTTAACCAAGAAGTTTGTATCCCAAAGTGTGAGGGCAGCTTGCTTAACTGATTCAATTGAGCCCATGGGCAGATGCCAACAGAGGGGAAAATGATACCTGAGCCTTGGGCTCCAGGCTAAGCAATAAGCCAAAGCCAGATGTCTTGAGTTGCTTCCATGGAATTAGTCAGTTGGGACAGGATGGTGGGACAGTGTTGTATTTTTCTCTCCACAACTCTGCCCTTCATAACCATGACACAAATTTTGGGTCCTATAGATAAAGCATTTTTATGAAGCACTGTGGTTTGGTAGAAAAAGCACTGCACCTCTGGTCAAGGAGACTTGAATTCAAATGTCAGCCCCATTTGAACTCTGTAATGATGAGAAAATCACTTAAATTCTCTACTCTTGTTGGTTCCTCTATGACTGGGGTTGACAAACAACAGCCAGTAAGGTAAGAATAGATTTTATATTCTGAAATAAAGTTTTATTCTATTGTATTCTTCTTAGCTTTCAGGTCTTACAAAAAGAGGTAGTGTGGGATTTGATACCCATACCATAGTTTGCCTATCAGTTATTTATAAAATGGGCAAAACTTTTACACTACTTTCTGTCTGAGTTGGGAACATATAGAGAAAATGTGGAGTCAGGAAGATCTGAATTCAAGTTCTGACAAGTCATTTTAACCTCTAGGTGACCCCAGTCTATAAGTTGCAAAACAGTTCCCAGATCTTCCCTGGTAGTGGGAATTCCTATATCATAGGCTTAGACATTAAGAAATAAATAAAAATTAAAAAAAAAAACAACCTACTACCCTCAAGATTGTGTAGAAAGCTCTTAATAAGCCCCCAAATAGTATGAAAACGTCAGTTAGAATTTTCTCTCTGCTCCAGAGGTACAGTTATCCTTTCCACATCTCAACTTTCCCCATCTCCGTTTCGATATATCTCGGATTAGCATAAAAAATTAAATGGGAACTTTGAGGGAGTTTTGTGGAAGTTGCAGATGACACACAAAGGCCAAGCAAATGATACAGAAAAAGTTTAGAAACTCAGAAATGCATAAAATATATGTATAAGTATTGTATAAAATCAACATTTTAATATAATTTATTATATTATAATATAATTTAATATAGTAATTCAGGACTTCTTTGTCACAAAGGGAAAATTTTATATGGATTTTCTAGATCACAGGGTGCCATGTCCCCAACCCCTGATATGTGGAAGGGATAACTGTATTGCTATCAGAGAGGCCTTCTTTATAAATCTGTCCATAGAATGGAAATTTGGGATTAAAATATTAAATAGGGTACAGCTTTAATGAGGCATTATTTTTCTATCTGTGTAAGAAATCCATACAATCATACTCTTTAGGGATTCCATAACCATTCCTGAATTAGGTTCTGTTTACGTCTTCTGCATTTACTTTAGATGAGTGAGCCAGATACTTTAAGATGCCAAGAGGCTAAGCAGTTTTGTCCAATAATCCAGATTTTTTTTCCTTCAATGGTCTTTTCACAGCCCCCCCAAAAATCAATCTTCTTACCACCTCATTCAAAAAAAAAGTCATAGAGTTCCACATGCAGCTGAGAAAGAGAAACCATTATTACATTTTCTGCTTGTTTGGCCTGTTTCAGAAGTCTGGTTCTACTTGAGTTATGCCTGAGTTAGTCCTTTCTACACACTTGATAAAAAACATTTTCCTCCAACACCACTGACATCATTTTACTCCACCGGTCATAGGCTTCTAATCAAACGTTGTGTGTAAAATAAAAACTTCTCTGCCTGACTTTTAGCACAATCACCCATCTTTTAACATCTCATCTATCCCATTTCATCTGCAGTATTTCTCACTAGATAATCTGGTACCCAAATTATAGGGGATGCAAATGATTTTTACATAATCTCTATAGTCTGGATATGTCTACTGGGAAACATCTCACCTTGGCTAGAATTTCTGGCTGTTTATCTGAAGGGTCTGGGAAGTCCCTGACAAACGTCAGCCAAAAGGGAAATTAAATTCAATCCATTTCAAGTTGCCATTACCAAGTTCTTACTATGTAGAAGGAAAAAATTGTTAGGAATGCTAAAGCGCAGAATGAGCTGAGGATGATCAGGAAAGCTAAATTTAACCAAAAGGACTTTTTTTTTCATTTACACTGAGAGACAACAGAGAATTTTTGTTAGGGAGAATGGGATAAAGATAACTGGCAACAGAGAGAAGACAGAGGTACTCAGTACTCTTTATATCCAGGGGAGGGCAACTAAGATGATGAAAGGCCCTGAATCCATGACATTCATTCATTCATCCATTCAATAAACACTTATAAGTACCTAATATGTGCCAGGCCCTCTGGTTAAACACTCGAGATACAAGATAAGGCAAAAGACAATCCATGGCCTCAAGGAGCTTACAATCTAATGGAAGAGACAACATGCAAACAAATATGTAGAAAGGAAGTTATAGAGAGGATAAATAGGAAATAATTAATGGACAGAAAGCACTAGAATTAAGAGGAGTTGGGGAATGCTTCCTGTAGAAGGCAGGATTTTAGTTGGGGCTTTAAGGAAGCCAGGGAGATCAGCAGTCATAGCAGAAGAGGCAGGGGACTTCGTAGCTGTCTTCAAGTAATGGAAGAGCTGTCTTGCGCAGGGGAGATCAGACTTCACCTGTTTACACAGAGGTCAAAACTGGGAACAATGGGTAGAAATTGAAAAGAAGCCAATTTAGGCTCAACATCAAGGGAAAACTTCCTAAAAATTAGAGCTGTATAAAAATGGAATGAGGGGCCTTAAGAGGTGATGGATTCCCCCATGTGGAAGTTCTTCAATAAGAGGGTGGGTGAGCACTTGCCAAGTTTCTTAGGGTGGGGATTCCTTTCACGGGTGGGTTGGATCAGCTAATTGCTTAGGTCCCTTCCAATTCTTCAAATTCTATGATCCTGAACAGAGCTCTGCTTGTGCAAGGAGAGAAAGGGAAAGAGGACACTGTAGGACTGGTTTTCTGAGAGGTCATGGATCAACAGAGTAGGCAGGACTGGCTCATCTTTGTTTCCTTCTTTCTTTCTTGAGGCAATGGTTAGAAAGTGACTTGCCCAGGATCACACAGCTAGTAAGTGTCTGAGGCCACATTTGAACTCAGGTCTTCCTGACTCCCAATGCAAGTGCTCTATCCAAGGCACCACCTAGATGCCCCTGACTCACCTTTCTTCTGGTCACTTTGCTTACCCCAGACTAAACCAACCAAATTTGCTTGTCACTTTTCACATAAAGCTTCCCTGCCTTCTTTGCATGTGAGGTTTTCCTAAAGTAAGCAGGTTTCGAGACAATTAGCAAGGTACAGATGGGAGATACTAGAGAGGCATTAGTCGAATTTGGCAAATAAACATAACTTACTATATGGCACCTTTAAGTTTTACCAGGTGCTCTCCTTACAACAACCTTACTTGGCAGTAATCAATTAACTGATAAGCATTTATGATAAATGCTGACAACAAAATCAGACATAAATAAAACTTCTTGCCTTCAGGAAGCTTATATTCTTTGGGGGAGACATTTACACATATAAGTATATAGAAAATAAGCATATTGGTTGAGAAGGTATCCCCATTTCACAGATAAGGAAACTGAGGTTCAAAGAAATTAAGTGACTTTACCAAGTCCAAACAGATTATTAAGAAACAAATGTGGGATTCAAACCATGTTCCTAAATCCATTCTACTATGAAAAAAAGTTTATTTTAAGCCCCTTACCTCTCTCTTTCTTTTCTCTCTACTCAGTTCCTGGTTACTTTTATTCTGAAGGTTCACTGAAATTTCAAAAGGATTCTTGAAAGTCAAAAAACCAACCAGGAGGCAGTCACATGACCTTCTTGAAAGTCACATCCAAAAATCTCTGTGCTTTCTAAATTTTATCTTTTGCATTTACCATTAAAATGTTTCCTTTCCCTATATCCCTCTTCTGTTGCCCCGAAGTGCATACATCTTGGCAAAACAAGATTTGATGATTTCTCTCTCCCATGTTTTGAAAACTCAAGTTTTAAAGAAATTATCAGTGAGAATAATAATGGCAATATTTCATGCGGCATGATTCTACCAAGGAATTTAGAATACTCTTGGTCACCTCATTGGATTTAGAAATATTTTTACAAAATGGACAGAAAACAAGAGCTGTATTATTATTATTATTCCCACTGTCCAGATGGGAAAATTGAAGAAGAGAAATTAGGGACTTAACAAGGTCAATCAGTGGTGGAATTTGAAATTGAACCCATTACCGTCCAGATTTCATCAAACTAACATTCTTCTCCTGAATTCCCTTCATGACTCCTCCTGCCCCCAAAACGATTTAAGTGTACGTGATCTTTGGTGTGAATGACCTTGTCAGACGTTCTGGTTTACTATTACTACTCCTCTCCAGAAAGTGGCTCTTTTTGCTCAGGAGACAACAATGGAATTCACATAGTTTGACTTTGGGATTCATTGCATTAGGAAGGATATCACTATCCCTTGGCCAAACCAAGTCTTAAAGCCCCCTGTGTGAGTTTTATTTTTTCGCATTAGAGTTGGATTTCAAAAGCCCATTGGAAGCAACCTTTGGGCAGACGTTCTTGTCATTTTCTGTGATAAATTCTCCCTTGGCTTTCCACAGTTCACTCTATCCACCAAGAAATTTTTCTACTTCCCTACCTTTCTGAAGAACTTATTTGTTAAGTGGCAACTTCTCAAACTGGAGATATCATTTATCCACAACCATGATTCATTCGGCTTTGTTTCTGAATGAGGTGGGACGAGTTGAACCAATACTGGTAGTAACACTTGCCCTATCCTTTCCTTATTCTACTCTCCTGTTTTCCACAGGTAATAGGAACTTATAAACCAATGTGTAAGGACGAAGGAAGAGGAAGACTAAAGTAGACAGATTAAATGTGCCCTGAATTACAAATCCCTCTCCTTAGCACAGGCAAAAAATATCTTCCAGGCATATGATGGCCTATCACTGTTGGCTAAAGCAAGGGATTTCAAACTTTTGAAGTCACAGAACTTATTAACAGGAACAAAGAAAGTGGGAATGTTTGTGAAATGGTCATCAAGGACATACACAAACATGCATGTATGTAACATGTTACATGTCTATCTATATACACATTTTATATAATACAATATTTATAAATAGAACATATATCAGTGTGTTATATACATATTAAATTATATACATGTAACAATACATGTGTGCTATATATACACATGTGATATATAGATATCTATATATAAATATGATGTCTATATAAATATGATTTGTGTCTATGTGTGTGTATATATAGGGTATATGGCATATATACCATATATGTATATATATGGTATATGGCATATATGCTATATGGTTTGTATGTGTGTGTATATGGAGTGTGTATATACATGTATGCATATATACATACATATATATCTACATATATATATGGTAAGAGATAAAGTGTGACCTAATGGATAGATGACTTAGTGTTAGAATCATATAGTCTAGTGGTCAAGCCCTATAGCTCATACTTTACTAGCTGTGTGACCACGGAAAAATCACTTTACTTTTCAGTGTTACAGACAACTCTCTCCTAAAATCGTAAGTTACCAAAAGTTGTCCATCTGCATCCAGAGGAGAGAGTTTCCACGTTGGGAGTTCAATGTGAAATCATGTACCAACATCACCACCCTCCTCCCCAAATATAAGGTAAATGCTACCAAAAAAAGAAGTATAGTGCTTTATACCCAGTTTTCTATGTTGAAAAAAAGAGCTGAAATGTTCCTACTAAAGATGCTTCTTTCTTCTTTCGAAAAGTCCCTGTTTCAGTGGAGGAGAGTATCCAGCAAACTCGGAATCAGGATGACTTGGATTAAAAATCTAGCTTTGAAATTTACTACTGGTATAACCCTGGGGATGATGCTTACCTTAACTCAGTTCTCTCATCTATAAGGTGGAAAAACCTCACAGGCTTATTATGAGGCTCAAATGAGATAGTTGATGTAAAGGGCTCTGCAGATTTTAGAACACTGTCTAACTGCCAGTTACTAATATTTCATTAGCATAGTCACTTCCTCCATTGACAAGAGAGCACAACTCCTCCCCCGCCCCATTCCAACCACTGCCCTTAGTACAGAGTTGAAAGTTGTTACAATCAAAAAAACACTCATCGGCTGGTAGCCAGTCACAAAATCAGCCTTCAGAAAATACACTGAGTCTATCACCAGGCCTCCACATAAGCTGGGTAAAACAGTGGAGAGAGAGCTTGGCCTGCAGTCAGAAAGAGCTGAATTCAAATGCGGCCTCAGATACCTACTAGCCAAGTAACCCTGGGCAAGTCACAGAATTCTGCCTGTTTCTTCAGCTCTCAAACGAGGATAAACAATAGCACCTATTCTGCAAGGTTGTTGTGAGGATGCAATGAGAGAATTATCTGTAAAGTGCACGGTGCCTGCCTTGGGGTAGGTGATATATAAATGCTTATTCCCTACTCAAAACTTTTCTATCTTTTTAACTTTTTCCAAAACTTTTCTCTGCCTTCAAGAACCTAGGATCACCTTGATGGGGCATCGGAAGAGAATTTTAACAAAGGAATAAACGATAGGTAAGTGAGTAGCAGAGTAATAAAGTTGGGGATAAAGGTTTAGATTTTTTTTAATATTGTTTCTTGTCTGGACAAAATAATTTTTTTGGCCATGGATACCAATGCTTGCACTTTTGTTTTCTGGCAGGATTCCTGACAACACTTGGGGACAAATCACCACCCCACTCCCCCAAGGTGAAGAAAAAAATATAGTTTGGAGGAAATAAAAACCACCACTATCACCACCACCACCCCCAAACTAGAAAGTAGAGAAAACATAATTTGGAGATACACAGATAAACTTCAACCGCTAGGTGTCTTTGACTACATAGATATATCCTAAGAAGTTTTTATAGGTACACAAAGGTTAACGTAACTTGTCCAGAGTGTACTACTAGTACACATTAAAGGTAGAATTTTAGTAACAATGTGGATTCATATAGTACTTTAAGGTTTTCAAAATGCTTTACAAATATCTCATTTTATCTTCACAACATTACAGCATATCCTAGGAAGTAGGTGTTATTATTATCCCCATTTCACAGATGGAGAAACTGAGGCAGAGGTTAAGTGACTTGTCCAGGGTCACAGAGCTAGGCAAGTATCTGATGATGGATATGAACTCTTTTCTTCCTGAATCCAGGTTCATTGCTCTGACATCTGAGCCATTTAGCTGCCCATGTCTTCCAGACTCAAGTCTAACACTGAACCACATTTGGTCTTCATAATTTGAAATTTGGAAAATCAGGAATTAAGAGTCATAAATAACTTCACTCAGACTTAAAATATGGGTGGGGGGGGCAGGGAACCACCAGCAATTTCACAAATACTGTACACCCAAAGCCAATTTCCCTTATGAAACTATTAGGTTACCATAATGTCTTATAGAACCCTAGGAAGTTTCCACACAATGTCGGGGTTATGCAGCACACAATTTGAAAAACCCTTTTTTATGAGGCTAAGGGTCCAATCCAGTGTGGGCCAGGCCCCTTTGCTTTTTTCCTCTCACTGACTGAAATCCTCTGCCAGTTGTCTTTCAAAGAATAGTATTTATTAACAGGGCCAGGACACCACTTTGTGTCAGGGTGAGAGCAAATCCACGAGTACTATGGGAAAAGCAACTGAAAGCAGTGTCATCCTAGTATTAAAAAAAGTTTATCTCTACCCTGAATATAAGTGCTTTAAAGGCACTCTCTCACAAATATTTTGTAAAACAGGGCGCAGAGTAATAAAAACAGGATGGAAATAAATGAGTAGAATGAAATAAAGGGTTAAAAACGATTTAATAGTAGAGAGCAGGAGATTTAAGTGAAAAAGTTAAAGGCATTGAGAGGGCAGCTCAGGACTGTACTCATTAGTTGGTATGCTGCCTTGTTACATGCTTTAGTCTTTTTCATGTTTAAATGGTATGTTCTGGGCCCCAAACTACACTACTGTAGGAGTTAAACTTTTTAAAAGATCATAGTCATAAGACAGCAAAGGACATTGAAGAAATTATCTAATCTTTCCCCAAAAAGGTTAGTAAGCTTTAACCAATTGTTTGGCTAATTAGAGACTTCAATAAGCAGATAAATAGGTGACTTTCAACTTTAATCCATGCACATTTGGATATTTAGTCAATACTTCTGAAGGCAAAGTTTAGCTAATTTTAAAGTGTGTAAATACATCATTGTTGGGGGGAAGGGGAAGTCTGTGTTAACTGAATAGGGGTGTGGTCTGGTCAAGGAAGAGGGAATAGATTAAAAAAACAACTCAGATTCATAAAAGACTGATGGCAGAATATTCTTTTATAACCTGGCCATTATAGCTCATTCACACTTGGAGGTCTTAGATTCTCCTTGTGGCAGAAAGCTCCTCTGTGAAGTATATTTTGGTGTGGTAGAAATTTTAACCAGCTTGGTATGTTAGAAGAACCACAGGCTGTAGACTTGGGCACATGCATTCTCTGCATCGGTCTAACCCTCCTGGTAACAATATACACACAAGTACTGTAATCCTAGAGCAGTTACATGGATGGACTAAGTGGTGTGATGGGAGCGAGAGATAGGATAACAAGGATTCGTTTGATTCTAACAGTAATCCACACCAAGTCAAATAAAATAGCCCAACAGCTAAAAACGTAGCCTTTAATGGATTTGCTAATTCTAGCAGGCCCTCATAAATATTTCCTACCTGTGAGTATACCTTATCAAAACTAAGTGGCTGTGCTTTAATTATGTGGTATAATTATTTGATTTCCAGGAGGTTAAGACGCTGCTTTGTATTGAAACTTTAGAGAGCGAAAAAAAGTTATAGACATGCTGGGAAACACGAGCAAACCAAGAGAAAAGGTGAAACTGAATGCCCTGCTCAGTGTTTGGTGCACCAGGATTCCAGCTGCTCCGCCTGACCTGCAATGTGGGCACCTCGGCCTAAAAAAAGGGGCTTTTAAATGCTGGCTTACTGGATCATGTCACTTTCAGGCAGGAGAGAAGCCATGCCTTTATGGAAGACTCCAGTGTAATGCAACCCTGCGCAGTGGAGGGGGCGAGCAGTCGCCAGCCCTTCCCAGTCTTGAGCAGTAGGGCCCCCAATTCTCAATGGGACGATCCCACACCCTTGCCCTCACATTGGAATGTTCCCTAAAAAGCCTGGGGCCTCTTATTTGCAAGGCTTTGAAAGGGAGTGAGTGTGGGGAAGGGGGGGGAGGCCTGTGGGTGTCTCTCTTGCCTGAGGAGTTGGAGGTGCTTGCAGAAAAGCCAGGCCATTTTCGCTCCGGCGGCCACTCCGACGTGGGGCTAGCTTGGGTTAGACACATGCATACACACACCATAGAGCTCTGCTTTCCCGTAGCAGCTGCTGCCTCTGCCTCTGCCTCTCCCGCCTCAGCCTCTCTGCCCGGCACACACACAGGTTCAGATTTGCGCGCTGTTTCAATCCTCGATGACGTGTCTCCGTTAGGAGCCAATAGGAAGCGGGCTCTGGTCAGGACAATGGGAGGGAGCCCGCCAATGAGCGAGCGCGGTGAGTTGGCGGTAGCCAATGGGAGCAGCGCTGCCTGGAGAGTAATGTTACAGAACGGAGAGAGTGAGGAGGCTGCGTCTGGCTCGCGCTCTCACAGCCATTGCAGTACATTGAGCTCCATAGAGACAGCGCCGGGGCAAGTAAGAGCCGGACGGGCACTGGGCTACTCTGTGCGGCGCTGAGGGTGAGTCTGGGGCAGCGCCGCGGCGGGGAGAGCGCCCCGAGCAGCTCGGAACCCCGCGCGGGAGCTGGATCCCCGCGGCCCGGAGCCGGCGGGTCAGGATTCACACAAAGGCAAATGAGGGGGGATCGTGGGGGGAACTGCGTACGGACAAGAGCCTTTTTCCCGGGCGCTTGAACCCTGCCCGGCGACGGGAGCCTGCGGACCCGTAGCCTCCTCGGGCTGCTAGGGACCCCGAACCCCACGAGTTTTATTTTTTTAATCAGCGCGGAAATTTTTTTTTAATTTAAAAAAAATTTAAATGTCTTTTCTGGGGGGGGGGGCTCGTGGCCGGTGTGCGCGGAGCGCGGGGTAGGGACGGGAAGACCGCGCTTGAGGCGGCGAGGGCGCGGGGTTCGGGAGGCTCAGCCTAAGCTGCTTACAGTGCATTGCATTAGCCATTGCTGCAGATAGAGCCCCAGACGCCGCCGCCGCCGCCGCCGAGCGAGCTTCCCAGCCCGGCGGGGCGGGGGCGGCCGGGGCTCGGCTGGGCTGGGGGGGTCGGCAAGGGCGGTTGCGGGGTGGGGGGTGACGGCGATGCGGGGATCCCCCCTCCCCGCGCCCCCCTTCTTCCCGGGGCGCGGCGCGGGGGGGAGAGGCGCCGCTGCGCTCGCTGTAATATGGCTGACTCCAGCTCGGCGCTGCTGGCTGGAGAGAAAACAAGGCGGGTGAGAGCCAGAGCTAGGGGGAGCTGGCTGGGCGCACCAGGTCCGAGGCAACTTTTTTTTTTTTTTTTTTCCTCCCTTCTTCCCCCCCTTCCTTTTCACAGCCCCGTGTTTTCCGTGCGGGGGCGGCCCGGGCAGCGCGGGATTTGGGGGGAGGCGGGCGGCGGCTCCGGCGGGGAGGGGGAGGCGCCCCCCCTCCAGGCTCTGGCAGTGGGTCTGGAGGGGCCGCGCCCCCCCTCTCCGGCCCCTCCCCCTCGTCCTTCCCCCTCCCCCTGCCTGTAATGGCTGAGTGTGCGCTAGAGCGCACCGCGCACTCCTCCCCCTCCCCTCCCTCTCTCACTCTCAGTCTCCCACACTCACACACACACACGCACGCACACACAAAGGGAAGGAGCCATATTCTCGCTCTCACTCTCGCCCTCTCGGCGGCGCAGGCGAGGAAGACGAGCAGCGGCCATTCCGTGCGCGCCGCGCCGCCGGGTACACACGCACCCTCACGCACCACGCGGGGCCCCACGGCCTGGCTCGTCCCCCCGCCTCTCCCTCCTTTTCCCCGCCCCCGCTTAAAGCGCGGGCTTCGGGCGGAGCCAGACCCCATTTCGAGTGGGGACTTTTGCTCTCTGGCGCACGACGGACTCTTCATACAAAATGGGGGGGCGGGAAGGAGGAGGAGGAAGGAGAGTCACCGCCGCCCCCCCCGGGGCCTGCTCAGGCCGCCGCGCGCACGCGGAGTGAGCCCGGGGCTGGGCCGGCGGCCAGGCTGAGCCGCGCGCGGGGGGCTCGAGCCCCGCCGCCCGGGCCGGGGTGCCCGTCACCCTCCTAGCTGGGGGGGGGGCCCCCACACGTGGCGCCGGGGCAACCTTGCACACCCTTACTACTTTAAGAAACGATATAATGCGTGAGGGTTTTTTGATCCCGCCGACTACTCCGCCCCCAACGCCCCTTGCAAAGTTTTGAAGAGGTGTGGGGGGCAAGTGCAAAGTGGCGGGAACCAGCGGGGCCCCTTCCCCGCCCCTAATTATAAAGAGATACGTAGAGAGGCACCAGTTTAAATGGGGGAAAGTTTAAGAAAAAAAAAACCTGCGCTACTGGCTGGGATGGTTCGTCAGCCCCTAAACCTTGTTTACTCAGAGAAACTTCCAACCGGACGCGTTTAGTCAGAGCAAAAATCCGCCTCCTGGGCCAATGGAGAGCTGCGGCAGCCGCCAGTGTCCCGGTGCCCCCCCATGCCCCAGCCCAGGGCCCGCTTCTCTGGCCGCCCAGGAGCAAAGTTTAATGCCTAGGGAGCAGAAGTGCAGGGTGTTAGAGTAGGGCTTGGGAAAGCATCCTGGGCCGGCACCCCGCTGCCCCAGTAAAGCAGACTGTTTGCAAACCCATTACATTTGTACTTTGTTAAAAATGGTCTGAATTATGCTTGGCTTTATTATATATATTAATAGAGAGCATATTCACTGTCGACACTTAAGGTGTGAGAACCACTATATGCTATTTTACACACTTTGTGGGAATTGGCTGTCAGCACTGTGGAGACTTTCAGAATGGAATCCCTTAAGACCGTGCATATGACCATTTTTAAATTCTTGTGCTACTTCTAGTAGTTAGGATGCTAAATTTAAAGCTTTTTTGTGTTAACTTTGAGCATCAGGTATTCTGAAAACGTAAGTTGATCCACAATCTGCTACCCTTTTCCAGAAGGATTATTGAATATGGAAGTCTATAGCTGATTTTAATTTATTGGTTTTTCAAAAAGATACTGAAGATTTTAGATAACTGTGTCTTTTGTGTTTTTAAGGAAAGTAATCAAAATGGGCAAAGGTGATCCTAAGAAGCCGAGAGGGAAAATGTCTTCATATGCCTTCTTTGTGCAAACCTGCCGAGAGGAACACAAGAAGAAGCACCCAGATGCTTCTGTGAACTTCTCAGAATTTTCTAAAAAATGCTCAGAAAGGTGGAAGGTAAGAGCAGCTGGTGAATTAAGAAATTATATTAGAGTTCAGTAGCAAAATCCAAAGTATCACCCATCGCTGGCTGTAGTAGAGCATTTTGTGGCAGACTGGTACTAGGGAAAACCAATTTGATTGCTAACAGACTTTTGGAAAGTAGTCTTTGTATGAAGTTAAAACTAGGATTTTGAGTTTGGTTATGGGGGAAGGGGTCATCCATGAGTCTGCTACAAGTTTGGGTGATTAATAAAGTTAATTATGGGTATACTTACTCTATTTAATCTCTGTTTAATATGGTTTGCAAGCTGTTTTGTTTGGTTAAACCAATAAATTCTTTTATAGACAATGTCTGCTAAAGAGAAAGGAAAATTTGAGGACATGGCAAAAGCTGATAAGGTTCGTTATGAAAGAGAAATGAAAACCTACATACCGCCTAAAGGAGAAACAAAAAAGAAGTTTAAGGATCCCAATGCACCGAAGAGGCCTCCGTAAGTACTCCTTCCTGTTTTCTCCTTGAAGAAGTACCTTGCCTGGTGCCTTCAGGTTAGCCTTTTTTAATGAGCCACCTTGTGAGTTCAAGGTGTGTTGGTCACATTTCTAAACCAGTAGAGGTTTGTGTGGTATTTTGAAATTTTTGTTTATGTCTGACAAACCTTAAGCACTTTGGCCATGGTCTTTTTGTTCAGGACTGTCACCATTAAAAGTTAAAAATCACTGGGCATACCTTTGATTATGAAGCCTGCTTGGCAGAATGTAAGAGTTGATGTCTTCTGTCTTGCTTGATGATGAAAAGAAAAGAACCTTTAAAAATTTTGATTTGCAGTAATGCCACATATGTTTTGTTACCATATAAACTTAAAATCTTGGAATTTCTCATTTTAACATTGAACTTCTTTTCAGTTCGGCATTTTTCTTATTCTGTTCTGAGTATCGTCCAAAAATCAAAGGGGAGCATCCTGGTCTTTCTATTGGAGATGTGGCAAAAAAATTGGGAGAAATGTGGAATAATACTGCTGCAGATGACAAGCAACCTTATGAAAAGAAGGCAGCTAAACTGAAGGAAAAATATGAAAAGGTAATGAGTTATAAGTGCTAGAAACAGTTTTCTTGGCATAATGGGGGGGGGGGAATATAAGATAAGGTTCAGACAGTTATCCAGAGTTACATCATGTATCAAGCCGTGGGTATAACATATTGATTGAAAACATGCTATAGTTTCCCAATATTTGACTACCAAATATCTAATTTGTTATCTAATATTAGAACTTGGAAAGTGCTTTTAACTAGTGTAACCTAAAACAGCTGATCCTTTTCGTACTCTACTGATTTGCTGTTTATTTGTCCTTCATAGAACCTCTCCTGAAGTCTTTCTTCTATAAAAATTATAGCAGTATTGGCAAGATGTATGTTCATTTAAAGTGTCAAATACGAAAGACACTTAAATATCATTAGCCTAGAGATTTTTTTTTTATCCTTTTGCTAAAGGAAATATTTTTCATTCTGGAGTCTGGTTTGGCCTGTTAATTTGTCTCAAAACATCTCTTCAAGTTTTGAATGGTCTAGTTCTATAGATTAGGGTCTTGGAGCTATAGAGACCAGAAGAGTAATTTTTTTGCATTCAGAAGGTGGCAGTGTCTACCCTTTAATCAAAGTCCCTATGCATTTCTTGTTTTTAATAAACTGCAGTTAGAATGCTTACATAATTGCACTTCAGTGAGGCATAGCAATTGCAGATATTAGACCATGTCATTCTGATAGGTTGTGGATGGCTAATTGTAATTATCTCAAATATGTATTTTTTTTCTTGAGGGCTTGATTATTTATAGAGTTGCAATTTATCTGTAAATACCAAACTAGGAGTAATGGTTATAAACCTTTTTCTTTCCCTATTCCCTCCTATTTCCATTATTTCCTCTACCTACTTCCTTCCCTTCCCCCCCCCCAAAAAAAACCCACTTTACAGGATATTGCTGCATACCGGGCTAAAGGAAAACCTGATGTCGGTAAGAAGGGAGGAGTTGTCAAGGCTGAGAAGAGCAAGAAAAAGAAGGAAGAGGAGGAAGATGAAGAAGATGAAGAAGATGAGGAGGAGGATGAAGAAGATGAGGAGGAGGAGGAGGAAGACGATGATGACGATGAATAAGTTGGTTCTAGAGCAGTTTTTTCTTGTCTATAAAGCATTTAACCCCCCTGTACACAATTCACTCCTTTTAAAGAAAAAAAAAATTTGAAATGTAAGGCTGTGTAAGATTTGTTTTTAAACTGTACAGTGTCTTTTTTTGTATAGTTAACACACTACCGAATGTGTCTTTAGATAGCCCTGTCCTTTAGTGGTATTTTCAATAGCCACTAACCTTGCCTGGTACAGTATGGGGGTTGTAAATTGGCATGGAAATTTAAAGCAGGTTCTTGTTGGTGCACAGCACAAATTAGTTATATATGGGGATGTAGTTCATTTTCATCTTCAGTTGTCTTTGATGCAGCATATGAAATAATTGTTGTTCTGTTAACTGAATACCACTCTGTAATTGCAAAAACAAAAAAAAAGTTGCAGCTGTTTTGTTGACATTCTGAATGCTTCTAAGTAAATACAATTTTTTTTTATTAGTATTGTTGTCCTTTTCATAGGTGCCCTTAAATCATAACTTTCTTTCTGAGGGGAAACTCGTCTTTTGCTTTTGTATGCCCATTTGGGATCACACGAATTATTACAGTTTTCATCATCTTTTCATATAGTTAGCCGATAAAAAGCTTTGATCTACACAACCCTGCATAATTGTGATGGGGTAAAAAGCTGTATAGAAACAATTTTCTTCCATAACTGGAAATCAAAAGTTACCAGTTAATAAACTCAAATTTCATATAGTACAGTATTCTGTCCAATTACAACATTTACCAAGCGGAGAATATAGAAATTTGCAGCATGGAATTATTTGAGTGAAATGTACTAAAATTCTGTCCTTGAAGGACTAGTAGAAGGGTATATTCTAATCTTTATGTGGGGAATACATACTCATAATTTCATTACTATGTAACTGAAGTTATGTCTATAAATCCCATCCTTCAGAAGAACTGAGAATGTACCCCAAAAGCGTGAGTTGAAAATAGAAGACTGCCATGTTAATCCTTGGCAGTAGACTTACAGAAGGCTAAGTAGGCTTATAGTATGAAGAGCTGGCAGTAAATGGCCCCTTGGGAAACTTGAGATTCTATGTGGTACCATTTGTAACTGTAAATCTAGATTGGATTTGTCGGTCCAAAACAAAATTATAATTGTCTCCTTTATGAAGTGAGGCATGATCTTCCCGTTAAGGTTTGTATTAAAATTGTAATGTTTGACCCTATGTAAATAGATCTTGATGGGAAATACACTTAAAATTTGGCATTATGGTATTTGATCAAGTCTTTTTTTCCCTTCCAAAACCAAAGCTAACAGTTTATTCATTAAAACTGACCATTTATATGTTTACCTGCTTACCATTTTGGGGGACAATTTGGCAATTATGTGGTTTTGAAATTATGGTTCTCTTAAGTGCCAGTGTTTTAAAATAGCGTTCTTGTAATTTTACACGCTTTTGTGATGGAGTACTGTTTTGTTATACAATTTTGACTTTCAGGTTCTAATTTCAGTTTTGCATTTGTTTATGTATAATTTCAGGAGGAATACTGAACATCTGAATCCTGGATAATACTAATAAACTAATAATTGCAGAGGTTTTAAATATTTAGTTAAATGGCTTTCACTTAATATCGTAAGATTTTATTAAATATATATTTTAAATACTTTTGTTTCAAATAAGATTTGCCACTGAAGAAGTTTTTTAAGATAGATGTAGTTAGGATAGATAAAATGTTAAAATCTCTGCCTTTAAAAAATTGCAATTGAAATATGTTCAGTATAAAAACTTGAAGCAAATTTCACTGATTCTTCTGAGCATCAGAACTAAGTGAAATTACGTCCTTATTTAAATAAGGGACAGCAGCACTGATTTTCCCCTCCCCCAGCCAAATGTAGGTTTCAACACATGGTCTTTACTAAAATGGAAAAGTGTAGTTTTTTTCTTCAGTCATATTTGATATCACTGGGGATGTTTGACATACTCTTAATACCTTTAATTTGACCAAGTGTTTTTTTTTTTTTTGGTCAGTAGATCAAGTTATCATTGCACTCTCATGTTTTTGTACCCCTCACTGGCCAAGGTTTATAAAAGAGGTATGACTTTTATTACATTAATATAGTGGGCTTCTTGGAGTAGAAACATGAATTAGTTTTTCCTTAATTTTGTTTCTCAGCATGTCTAATCAATATATTTTATCTGGTTTAAAAATGAATTTGATTTAACGTGGTAAATTGTTTTAGATGGCAATGTGATTGCTATTCCTAAGCATTTGAGATGAGAATTTAGGAGCAAAGCTTTTCCTGATGTAGTTAAACTGGCATTTTAGAGTAGTAAGCAAAACACCAAATAGGCCTCTTTAATATTAAGTGGATCTCTAATTTCAGTATAATTTGAGATGGAAAAAATCCGATTAGGCAGAATTTTCACCTGCTCTAAAAAAATTTTTGATCTATAATTAACACTTGAGGATCTCTACAGTTCAATGAAAACATTCATAATTGCCTTGAGGTACTAGGATCATAAAGATTTCTGAACCAATATTAAGTTATGTTCATTATCATTTTCGTAATTTTATTATACTGCAGCTCTTGGAAAATAACAATTCCCATTGACCAGAATAAGAACATCCTATTTCCCAGCTGTTACAAATGAGAGGTCACTCTACCTAGTGATTTGCTTCAGCCATCATCTGTATTCTGTATTAGGGATACTATTTGGGCAGGTTTGATATGCAGCTTGATATTAAAACTAGAGGGCCATCAACCACTACAATCTTCCTTTCCACTGTCCAAATTATTTTCTTTTAGCAAATAGTGTATGAAATAATTAAACTGTTAATTGAAATTTAGGACATTTTTTTATAATGAATTTTTTTTTTTGCCATATCAATGGAAGAAATACATGTGTTCTAGACTTTCAGATCCCTATTATTCTCAAACAACTTTTAAAGTGCCTCTTGGTTTGTTTTTTTTTTTTGGAGGGGAAAGGCAAGGCAATTGGGGTTAAGTTACTTGCCCAAGGTCATAGCTAGTAAGTGTTACAATGTCTGAGGCTGGATTTGAACTCAAGTCCTCCTGACTCCAGGGTCCATTCTCTATTCACTGTGCCACCCAGCTACCCCAATCAAATGCCTCTTTGTTTTTTAAAATTTAAATCTGTCTTCTTGGGTCTTTACTAGAAAACAATTTTCATTTTTCTTTATCCCCTTTTAGTAGCAAAAATATGAATGGTCATGTTAGCACTTAGTATATACAACTTGGGAAATTCCCTGGGCATAAGCCAAAGAGTATGCAGTGGAGGAAGGATGAGGTAAAGTGTTGCTCTTCCAGAAGCAGCTACCAAGGTTCTTAGGTCCACTGTGCCACAAAACATGTTCTTAACCTTTTTCCTTTTTCACAGCCCTCTTTGGTGAACTAGTGAAACCTCTGGACCCCCAGAATGTTCTAACTGCATAAAACACCTAACATTACAAATAAAACATTGATCTCCAGTCATCAAAATAATAGATTCAGGGACTCCAGATCATGAATCCTCCCTGCCTAGGTTAGTATCAAATCTTCCAGACAGTTTTCAGTGTGGAGAACAAGTTAGTACCAGAAACTGTTTCTCAACTGAGCCAAAGTTTAACCCTCACTTACTGAAACACTTGTGGATTGGGAAGTTTGTGGAATGACTGGAGGCTGGTGGAAGTCTTGTAAGCTTGTATTTCATAGAACATCTAAGTTATATAGGCCTTCAGGGAGGGGGGTAGTGAGTAGAGTGCTGGATTTTGGTATTCTGGGAGACCACAGATTGAAATCAACACTCATACTGTGAGCAGTCATTTAGCTTCTGTTTACCCAAATGCAAAATAGAGGTACCAATTATAGCACCTACCTCACAGGGTGGTAGAGAAGCTCAAACAAGGTAATGTATATAAAGTGCATTGGCTATATAAATGTTATTACAAACACCAGAGTCCAGCCATGGCTAGAAAACTAGTCATCAAAGGAGGAAAAAGCATTATAAAGAACTATTTTATCAGAACGTCCCAAGTCTTTTTTAATGGTTTTATTATGCCAGTAGACTGAGGGATGTGTATAGTAGTTTTATTTCTATCTTGTTTTTATAGTCCTTGTGTATTCATTTCAAACAGCCATTTGTAGCTCATTAAATTGACAGCCAAAATCCTTGGTAATATGAAAAAGAAGTACTATCCTGTCTTCATTTCAAGGGGAAGTAATGGAGTTCAATGAGGGACAAATTCTATAGGAAGTGGTTTGAGTCCTAACGGAGAATGGCAGTAAGCACAGGGGAGGGGGATTCAGAGAGCCAGTAAATTTGGATGACTCCAAGACATTCTGAGTAGTCTGACATTAGGAAAGGTCATCACTTTGCTGCTTGGATGTTTGGGGTGAAGCAACCCCAATTATATTTATAGGCATTAATGTGTAATTAAGTGGGACTCCTTTGAGTTAGAGTATAATTGTGGGCTTTGCTGTATTTTCATTTTATTGGTTTTTAATCAGCTACTATCAAGAAATGTTTTGAATCCAGATTTGTTCTCCCTTCTTACGTGGTGAACTAAACTGCCCTAAAACTGAATGGGAATTGATGTCATAGAAGATTTAGCAAACCTATTGTAAAACGTGGCTGTTTGGGACCATCAGGAGCAGGGAAGGCCTGAAGTTCAATCACATGGAATGCTTTTTACTCACTGAGGAGCAGAGCAACAGGTCAACAGGAGGAACACAGGTTAAGAAAACAAATAACTGTTCAACCTGGGGATGGCAGCAGGCCTCACTCTCTAAGTCTTTAGGAGATTACATTCCTTCCCCTGCCCAATGCTGTGCAAAAGAAGAAATACAAAAGCTTGGTCTGGACCAAGGACACAACAGTCCAGGTCAAGAGGTGGACAAGCAGCCTTATTTCCTGCTAGGAGAAACTTCACATTACAGCAGGGATTCTTAACCCGGAATTCATGGACCTTGAAAGGGTCCAAGGAGAGATTTCAGGGATCTGTGAACTTTAATTGGGAAAAAAAATGACATCTTCAACTTGAATACAATTGATAAACATGATTCTGACAAGAGGTGGTCCACAGGATTCACCAAAATGCCAAAGAAGTTCATTGACATAAAAAGATTAAGAATCCCTAAGTTAGAGGGAATTTTGGTGCAATTATCTTCTGGTAGTAGGATCATAGTTTTAGAGTTGGAAGGGAACATTTAGCTCCTCCTCCCTAATTTTATAGGTAGAGAAACAGGCCAGAGGTGTTAAATAGTAGACCCAAGGACCATCACTCACCCCACCATGCTTCTTGATAAAAGGTAGCACCTTTTATTTTTGCTTTTCTGCATGGGTTTTTTCATTACCAGCCTATCAAAAATCAGCCTCTAGCCTCAGGTATGTCACCATTCCCTAAAATGAACTTAATAAAACAAAACACCTAACTGCAATACATGAAGCTACTAATGAAAAAGGGTCATATTAACAAGCAGACACTAGAGTCAAAGGTTATAAAATTTGAGTAAATACATAGAAGATGATGGTTTTATGCATTTTTATAGTATATTTTGTGGGTAGTTGGTTTTGTAATCTTCTGGTTGCTGTTAAGAATTATAAAGGGAAACCCTATCTTGAATATCCACCAAGTAAATTAAAGCATATGTTTTGAAGGGAAGCATACCAAACACATAGGTAGTCCTTATTTAAAAACAAAACCAGAACTCTACGCTGAACATTCTCTATTAGTCAGACTTATGAAGCAGGAAAGGAATTCAGAGTAAATTACCTAAAGACTCATGAGTATTAATTTCTCAGGTTCACTCAGCCCTGGCCTACTATCAACCTTGCTCAGTTTTTAGTTTGATATCCTACGGGACTAGCAATGGAACAGAGCATATGGGAGGCCTCTACTTCATTTGGAGTTGAAGTAAGGAAAACTGGAGAGGAAGTCCCTGGTCTGGACACTTCCTAACCATTCTGAGAGCTTAGAGCACCAGGTCATCTTGCTTAGTTTTGCTGAGACAGTATTTCATTGTGATGCTTGGAGAATGTGGGCCCTTTAGCCTGTTTTCATGTCCATATTCTCCTGCCCAGATTTACAGTTCCTGGCATGCAGCATCACTGATGGCCTTTCCTTTAGAGTAGTTGCACTCTATCAGAAACTTACCTCCCCCCACCCCCCAAAAAAAATATTCCTGGCAATATTAAGAGGCTGGTAACTTCAGAAAGGATTGGTAGCAATAGAGAAAAGAGGGGAGGAAGGAGGTGACAAGAAGTCCTTCAAAGAAAACAATTTTATGGAGACGTCTGGAAATCCAGTGAGACAAAAGACTTCCTCCTCTCTGCCCTAGTCATTTTATAGCTTCTGGGAGTTAAGGTCATAGGATCACGGGGTTTAGGGCTGAAAGAGAAGATTAGAGGCCATCTGGTCCAGAGACATGTATGAGTACCCACCTCTTCTCAATGTCAAAATATTCTATCTCTTGACTGAGAAAATGTGTAGCGAGATCACTTCCAGACTAAGATAGCTGATTAAATATAAGCCAGTTCCCACATACCTACTCTAGCAATCACCTGGAATTCACACAAGACCAAAAAAAAAAAATGAACAGGAAATCCTGACTATAAGAATTGCACAAACAAGTCAGCCAGAAGCACACAGGCAAGGGGAAAGGGGTTACGAGCAAAGCCAATGCCAGCACAGACAAACTCTGCTCCCAGCAGGACCAGATGTGTAGCCTTCAGGGCTGTCTGGAAGTAGCAAAACTAAAGGGCCCCAAGAAAGCCTAAGAGAGGTCAGAAAGCAGAACAGTGCTTAGAAAGATCCAGGGTGAGGTGCTTGGAAAAGCCCAGAGAGAGGCAATGACCAGGATAGCTCAGCTGCCCAGAGGCTCTGAGGTCACTAGAAGTCTGTCCTGAGATGCCATAGAGGGCTCTGTAGATTCAGTCCTCTGTATATCAAAGAAAGGCCCTGCCTCCCATCAGCACACAAACCCTGGAGGAGACAGGCAGGGCCAACCCTGAAGCCACCCAAAAGTTCAGCAGGAGGCAGAGTCTGCTCCTGGCACAAAGCCCCAATTCAAAGACTAAAGCTGGAAAGATGAGTAATCTTTTTTTAAGCCACCAAATAGTATTTTAAAAAAAGTTTCATAGATCTAAGGATTCCTCAGAAGAGACCTTGACAACTGCAAAAAGTAACTAAAAGGGGAAAAAATGGATTCTCTACAATGCCTAAAATAAGTTAAATAAAAGGCCTGGAAGAAAGAATTGGAAAGGAACAAACATTTAAAAAGAAAATTAATAAACCTTACCCATGAAAGGGACTCCTTGAAAACTAGAATAGACCAAACATGAGACTGCAAGAAATGTCAGAAGAAAATCAAAGAACTAAAAAAGAGAAAATTTAAGGTATTTTCTAACAGAAACAAATGACCTCAAAAAAAAAAAAAAGCAAGCCAAAGAGAGATAATTTAAGAATCACTAGATTCCCTGAAACCATGATTTAAAAATTAAAAAATATATATATTTAAAACCAGACATTTTATTTCAAGAAATTGTAACTGAAAATTGCCCACATCTATTAGAACCAGACTGCAAAATAAAGACAGAATCTACTGAACACTTTCTGGAAGAAACCCCAAAAGGAAAAATATCCCAGGAATGTCACAGCCAAAATCCAGCATGTCCAAGTCAAAGAAAAAAATCCTGCTACAGGTACTCAGAAAAAAGAAATTTAAACACCAGTTCTATAGTCAGGATCACGTATTTTATTATTTGAGCCTCCCACTATGAAGTAAGTGCTGTGAAGACCTTCAGACCCAGAGAGAAAATTTAATGTCTTGACCCCCATTATTCAGCTAGTTATGACAGGCAGAATTCACATCTGGATCCTTCTGACTCTGAGGGTAGCATATCCACCATTAAACTGCTCTTTCCCACTACTTAGAACAACAATCACCGTTGATTCTACAGTCTTAAAATTATTAATATTTTATAAGAATATTCTGTTCTTTTAAATATATGATTAAAGAAAGGCTTGCTTCATTCCTCAATATGGCCTTAAATTTTTGAAACCAAAAAGATTTTTTTCTATAGAAAAGTTAATACCCTTGTATGATGCTAAGTCAATAGAAATAGGATTCACTGGACAGAATTAATTTTCCAGTAAAATTTTCAGGAATGCAATGTCTCACACATTGAAGAGGCATATTTATAGTTATACTGTATGGGCTTGACCTGAGAAGTAGCAGGAAATTTTCTTCATAAAGAAAGAATCCTACCATGTTTCTCTCCAAAATAACCAAAAGCTAGAGGTGAAAAGTATAGGGAAAACAAAACAAACAAAAAACCTCCAACAACTAAGACAGTGAGTGGCCTTGCAGATAAGAGTGTGATGTTTGGGCCAAAAGATTCTTAGCAACCTGGTACTGTGGCAAAAGTTCTGAGCTTAGACTTAGAAAAGCAGGGTTTGAATTCTGGATCTGTTGTTCACATACTATATATGTATGTATATATAGTATAAGTTTGTATACATATTATTGTTGTTAGTAATTTTTCTTTTTTTAATTTTGGAGGGGGAAGGCAAGACAACTGGGTCACACAGCTAGTAAGTGTGTCAAGTCGGATTTGAACTCAGATCCTCCTGACTCCAGGGCCAATGCTCTATTCACTGTGCCACCTAGCCACCCTGTTAGTCATTTTTCAGTTGTATCCAACTCTTTGTGACCCCATTTGTGGTTTGCTTGGCAATGACACTGCCGTGGTTTGCCATTTCCTTTTCTAGCTCATTTTATAGATGAGGAAACTGAAGCAAGCAAAGTTAAGTGACTTGCTCAGGGTCACACAGCTAGGAAGTATCTGAGGTTAGATTGGAACTCAGTTCTTCCTAATTCCAAGCCTGGTACTCTATCCATTACACCACCTTGTTGCCCATATGGTTAAACTAGATGAGCTCTAAGGTCCTTTCTAGCTCTAAATCTATTATCCCCTTGTGGTCCAATCTGTAGGCCCACTCTCTAGCAGGTCGAGTCCTTGGGATAGGATTACTACATCATTCCTACTTCAGGATTCTAAGGGTAATCCTAGGAGGCTGTAATGAGAATGGGAATTTGAAGATCTTCCTGCCCCTTAACAGACTTAGGGGTAGTTTGAAGACCTCCCCTCCTTTGAAAGTAATCTTTGACCCCTAATAGGCTGAATGTAGTTACATGGAGTCTGTGGTGGGAGGAGTTTGCTGAAGGGAAGCAGAGCCCACAGGAAGCTGGTCAGAGCTAGTCAGACAATGGGGGAGAGAGGAGGACCTCAGGCAAGGAGTCAGATAGGCTCCTGAGTAGATTTGATCTTGTATTGGTTTGTGGGAAGGCTGAAGGATGCTGTGGCTCTCAGCATTATTTTGGCTTCTGAATATCTTCGGTACTATGATGGAATCGGCTTCTTGGTTTGGGATTTGGTTTTCTGGTGTCTAAAGAAATCCTTCAGTTCTGTCCTCTATCTGGAGAATCAGGTACATTTTGCAATCAAACATCATGCGATACTTACAGTCATGGTCTTTATCGTGATCGTGGATGCTGTAAATGTTGCATTGGCACTACAGAGGCTGAGAATCTTTTAATGCTATTATTTATAAATCCCCACTGGTATGTTCCCCAATATCATTTAACTAGTTGATAGCTCCCCCAATATCAATTAACCTCTTAGCATCAATTAGTTTTTTTTAAGGGATATTTCCTGGGAAAGTATAACACCATCTTCCCAAAAGTCTGGGACATGCTCCAGGATTGTGAAGTTTCTTGATGTTTTATCAAATCTTCCCTCCCCATCCACTCAAGGCCATAACTTGTTCTCTTCAATTCATCCTAATACATTTCTTGTGTAGCTCTGCCTCATTTCATCCATGGTCTGAAGCACTTCATTCTTTCCCAATTTGATTAACCAGGCTGATTATACATAGCTTATGCTTTTGATTCAATAGCAGTATCTAGGAGTTGTTCACACCTATTATATACCTTTGTTTGATTATGGAATTCAATCAAAGAGGTATTCTCACCTGGAAAAGGTATCAGAGCATGGAACAACTTGCTAGTTACTTGAATTGGAGTGGGGATGATGGATTGAATGAAGAAGTCAGGCCTTCTGTGTTTGGATAGAGTGGACTCGTCACTCTTATACTATGAAATATCAGAGAAATTACACTAATTAGCCATACACTGTGCTATCATTTGATAGGTTTGCTTTACACAGGTATCCCTTACTATGTAGAAACTCACACAGCAGAATTTAAAAAAGAAAATCAATAAATTGACCCAAGCTCACTCTTACTGAATTCTTCAGGTAATGGGCTTTGTTCCTTGTAGAACATAATGTCTTCTAGTACACTATAAGCATATTGAAAGCAAAGACTTTTTAAAAAGATTTTTAATTTTTATTTCATTATTATCCCTCTATCTCTAGCACCTAACACCATGCCTTCTGCACATTTGGCACTTAATTATAAAATCTCTCACATGTAAGCAAGATGGCCCTACAGATATAACATGCCCCCAAAAGATTACCCAGATTCGAGGCACTTAATAGATCAGACATATTTCATATTTCTCTATAGAACTACTTGTCAGTTATTGGTACATCTTGTCCTCCCACATTGACACATCCCTCTGGTAGATCCAAACCATTAGCATTCACTCACACCTTAAATTCATACTTAATGAACAATTTAACTGTTAGCAAAAATCATAGTAAAATGAAAAATCATTAGATGCAGATATGATAAAATATAACATGTTTATCACTTTCCAGCTCTCACCACAAGAAAAATCTCTCTTTTCCATGCTGGAGTCTGTTTTCCTTTCTCTTGAGTCTTCTGGGCTCTGGGAAAACCAAATAGAAGGTCAGCCCTTTTTAAATCTGTTATCTCCGAGCCCAGCAGGAGAGGGACTCAAGTAGTTTAACAGGTTTCAATGCAGGAACTTTTTTAATGATGATCTTGGTCACACCTGCATGGTTCAACAAAATCTCCAGCTGTAAGGTTTCAGAATTGTGCATTGGTCTAACTCAGAAACGCCACTATTGAAAAGAGGAACCACCTAAATATCTCCAAGGCTAATGCCATGTAATTACCATTACCCTACCTGGAACAAGTTGAAAAGGACAATCAGGGCTGCAGAAGGGCTGTAGCTCCAACCCTCAGTTATTTCTCTTCCTTCTCCTTCCACATCCTTGTACCATTTCTGCCCCTTCTATCACAAATGTACCCAGGTGGGACTTTCTGGCACCAAAGTTAAACCAAAGAAGTTCATGTTCTGCCACTCTCCATGAAAAATGAAATCTTCCAAGGTTCCAGGGCTTTATCCAAAGAGATACGTTTATAGCATCAGAGAATCACTGATGATCCCCAACATAATAAATGTTCATTCCATTAACTGAATTGTTGGTTTGGACCCAGGGAAATAACTAGTTTCTCCTTTCTTCTTTAGTATTGCTAGCTGCTCTTGTTACTAGAAGTTCATTATCTTCCTCAACAAGAGAAGCTTGGAAAGTCACGAAATGTTTAGTGTCCATCTCATAGAGCCTGACCAGAATTCCTTCCAAAGTAGCCAGAACCAATTAAACTGGGTACTAATGGGGCCCCTTAATCGGGGGCCCGTTCCTTTCTGTTGAATGGCTTCCATTTCATATCTCATTTATAATAAGCCAGAGCTGACCAGGTCAGGTTGGTGGCTCAAATCTGAGACTAGAATAAAGTGAGTTGCTTGTAGTCAATCTAACAGTTAACAAAAAGAAGCCTATACTAGCCATGGCTGGGAGACATTCATTGAGGCTATACTTGATTTCCTTGAGAGAAGCTTTTGTATGTCACTGTTGGTCATGCATCTAAATACTGAAGTTGACACATTATCTTCAAAATTAGTAGAAACATTATGAGGCTAGTTTTTTAAATTTAATTTACTTTTTTGTTACATTTTTAAGTTCTGAACTGCCTCTATCTCTCCCTCCCCACCCTGAACTAGAGAAGACTAACATTTGACATAGATTATATGTGTGTATGTATATATATGTATATGTAACTGTGAAGGGAATTATGATTTTCTGAAAAATCTAAATTATTAGTATATTCATTGCACATTATCAATTAACATGAAAATCATAATTCTCTTCACAACATACAGATATATGTGTGTATGTGTACGTATACATATATACACATACACATATCCAGATACACATACATATGTATAGGCATATACAAACCATACTATGTATGCTTCTATTTAGCAGTTCTTTCTCTAGAGGATAAATCTTCATAGATCCTTTGTAGTTGACTGGAATATTTGTAATTCTGAGAATAACTTATTCATAGTTATTCTTTGAATAATATTTCTACTACTGTATACAACATTCTCTTGGTTATGCTCATTTCTCTCTTCGTTATTTCTTTCCATGTTTTTGAGGCAAAGTTTTTTAAAATGAGGAAATTGAATCCTAATATGTACAAATGAATCATGATCTCAAGGATCTTATTTTGGGGAAAGATGATCCTCTTTTCGGGTTAATAACAGCTGTGTTTTGTTTAATTTAATATTTTTATGATAGAGTAAATGTTTCAATAAAGATTGGATACAAAATCATTATATATTTTCTGTTTAGATGATGTCTTACCTCAAGTTTTTAAAATGTCCTCCATTCTCATCAAGGTATTGTTGAGATTGGTAAGAAACATCTACAAACATCAGTTGTGTGAAAATTTTTTAATTTCTTTTCACAATTACATAAATGTTAAGTTTTATGACATTAACTTTGTCTTGGAGGTACTCCTATGAGTAATAATTGAGTGTTGTTAGATCAAATGAATGTTCAGGGTATTCAGCCTTCCTTCTTGGTCCAATCCATCTGTTTGGAAGAGTTTCATCAAAATAAGTCCTGACACCAAGATGTAAATGGGGAAATGCTCCATATTGTTGGAAATTAAAAATCCTCCTCATTGACATAACTGGTGGATTCTGAATATATATTGAAGCATACTTTTAAAAACTTTTTTTCATTTTTCTTGTTCGGGATTTTTTGGTTCTATTTTCTTTCACAAACATGACTAATATGGAACAGGGAGAGGGAAAGGAAGGGAAGGAGAGAATTTAGAACTAAAAATTTTAAAAAACAAATGTTAAAAATTGTTTTTACATGTAATTGGGGAAATAATAAAATATTTTTAAAATCATCCTTATCCTCAAATAGCTGAAAAGTTTGTGATGTAAGTGATTTTTGAATCTTGTTGAAGCATAAGAGACTAGTGACAGTTTGATCAAAAAATGTTGTTGTTGAGTTGTTTCAGTCACATCTGACTCTTTGTGACCCCAGTGGGGTTTTCTTGGCAAAGATACCTGAGTGGTTTGCCATTTCCTTCTCCAGCTCATTTTACAGATGAGGAAAATTGAGGCAAACAGGGTGAAGTGACTTGCTCAGAGTCACTGTGTCTGAAGCCATATTAGAATTAAGGAAGATGAGTCTTTTTTACTTCAGCCCTAGAACTTCACCACTTAGCTGCCGCAATCAAAAAGAATGGTCCAATTAAACCCTTAAATGTTAATCGAGAAAACCCATTATGATTTGGTAAATTTATAAGCCTTTCCACATGTGAATCCTCTGTTGACCAGTATGTAGAACTGACAGTCAATTATACTATTCTATTTAAACATTACTTCATCACTGCAAATGATCTTACTGACAAACAGTGGGTCTTCCATTAATTTTGACAACAACCATTCACAAAATTCAATTCTTTGATGAGAATCGTCTTAATTCAGGACATACACTAATCCTGCAATGAAGCTTTTGGATTTTACCCTTTTAAAAATGCAATGAACACTTAATTTTGCAATTCCTGTTTTAGGAGTAGCTTATCAAACACATTTCCTTGATGAACCTAGAAATTGTTTCATCACCTCTCTGATTTCCTGGGTTTTGTTTGAAAGTTTTCAAGATAGTTACCTGTGTACATTTGGCACAGTATTATCAGTTTCAAATTTATCATTGAGTTCATATTGGAGATTCTGTTTGAAATTCATTTCTCCACTGTCTCTGGGTGTCCTTAGGTTTTCATACTTCCAGAACCACTTCAGTACAAATTGCCATTGCTCAAACTTAAGTCAGTCATTATCCAATTGTTAAGGCCAATTTCCACCTGCCAGAGGTATACCCATTCCCTCTCCATCTTCCCTTCCATACCCCAGATTCAGTACTGTTTGCTATTTCATTTTGTATAGCCCCAGACAAAAACGACCAGTTATATGTTCTCTATTTATTGTCTGCTAAACAGAGATTAGGCAAAAAAAAAAATGATGCTCAATGTTGTAGATTTTTATGAAACTAATATATTCAAATTCAGATTACAATAGGTGATGTTTACATAGCACTTTAAGCTTTGTGATATCCTTTACGTCTCACATAAGCCTTAAGATAATCCTGTGAAGTAGCTATGAAAGGTAATAATATCCCCATTTTACAAATGAGAAACTGAAGTTCATGTGGGTCCAGTGATTTCCCTTTTTTGTGTCAGAGGCAGAATTTGAACCCAGGTGTTTCTGCCTCAGAAGTCCAGCACTCTACCTATCCATGATGCCATAATTCTTCCACATAACAATCTTTCTCTACACATCAGCTTTTCTTCAAAATAAACTTTTCAAATATTCCATGAAACAATAACAGCAGATATTTGTTACAGTACAAAGTTCAACAATAAATCCTGGTACTCGGGGGGCGGAGCCAAGATGGCGGCGTAGCAGCAGCAACACATCGCAGCTCTCACATAGCCACCCCAAAATACCCATAAAATAGGACTCTAAACCAAACCCACAACTCCAAAACGCACACAAGGTTACTTCCCACTAAAGTCAGCTCGGCTACGAGGAACCATATCAGCACTGCGAACCAAAACCAGCCTGGCCTGAAGCCGAGGCTGTGCCCCGGGGGCGGCTGGGCAGGAGGTGTAGAGAAAGCTCTCAGGTGAGCGGATTAGCACCAGCTGCGCCAGTGGGGATTGTGAAAGGGGGAGATAAGCAGTCCGGCTGAAAGGTCTCCAGAGCGGAAAAGCAAAAGGTAGAAGTTTTGCACCCGCCTC
>CM053588.1:155515909-155545593 GCA_028646515.1 Pseudochirops corinnae | reverse complement strand
GGGATGGGTGGTGAGGGAGGAGGAGAAAGAATCTGGAATCTGGAGTTCCATAATCAAATGTTATGAATGTGTATCTATCTATCTATCTATCTATCTATCTATCTATCTATGCAATTATTATTATTATTATTGACTACATCCAACTCGAAATTGAGATACACAGGCACTGCGGTTGGGAGATCCATCCTGCCCTACCGAAAAGTGACATAGGAGAGAATAAACTGGGGGTGGGGGGGGGACACACTGGGATGGCTGTTTTGGGGCAGTGGGTGGGGGAAAGAGGGGGAGAAAATATGTAAATCAAAATTTTGTGGAAATGAATAATGCAAAATTAAATAAAAAATAAAAATAAAAAAAAAATAAATCCTGGTACTCAGCTTGATTCTCGACGCTATACATTAGAAATTGCTTTGTGCTAAACTACAGAAGAGGCAGCTAGGTAGTCCAATGGATAGTCAGGAAGACCTGAGGTCAAATCTGGCTTCAGATACTTACTAGCTGTGTGATAGTGGGCAAGTCACTTAACCTCTGTTTGCCTTAATCCACTGGAGAAGGAGAAGGTAAACCACTCTAGTATCTTTGCCAAGAAAACCTCATGGCTAGTATTGGCATGATATGGTCCATGGGGTCACAAAGAACACAACTGAACAAAACTATACAAGATTCTTCCAGATTTCCTACAGTGTACTTATGACAGCTAACTCTCTAACTGGTATAATCTAGCTACTTTTCTGATCCCCAAGTCAACTGATTAGTAGGCAATACAATGGAATAGATTTACAAACCTGGGTATATTATAATTTTTATCTCTTATTGAGTTTACTTCTTTAGCATTAGATTTGAGTTTGATTCTCTGTGGCCCACTTGGGCAGGCAAATCAGCCGTCTCCCCCAGGGCCTTTACTAGCTGAACTCACAACTTTCTCAGGCCATTTCCTGGCCTGGTCAAGACCCTGACCTCTCTCCCAGTTTCTCCAGTCAACTCCCTCTCGCCCTCCATTCACAACCTCCAAAGCTTAGGCCCCTGCAGCTACTTCTCAGGATGTGAGGAGCTGCAAATAGCCTGGACAGCTGCATCTGGAGGTAACTTCCCTGGAAAAGAGCCAGCATTAGCTCTGTTGCTGCTGCTGCCTCTGCCACACAGTCTTTAAAACTCCCTTGTAAATAGCCTGGCAGAGTTTCTTTACTGAAGCCAGTAATGATTTGTTCCAGGACAGGAGGACAAAAATATTGATTTTATTTTCTTACTTGTGTACTGTTGGTAAGGCTGATGAAAATGTTTGTGTCTGCTTGTAAATGGTCTGTATTTATCACCAAGTCTGCCTCTGTTAGAAGTGTTCATTATTATTCCATCACTAGAGATGGGATAATTGAGGCACAGAGAGGTAATTTTATTTGCCCAAGGAGACAACTGAGGTATGATAACGGTATAATGATCTGAGGTTAGAGGAACTGTATCAGAATTCTGGCTCTATTTACTTTATGTGACTTTAGGGAAATAACTTCAACTTTCTGTGCCTCAGTTTCTCCATCTGTAAAATGAGAAATATTGAGAGAAACTTTAAGCTCCTTTAACAACTTTAAATCCTAGGATCCAAATAAAATCTAGATCTCCAAGCTCTTAGAAATAGCCTTTTCTTACACTATTCCCAGGCCTTTCCTACTGTTTCCTTTAGAATTTCCTTCCTGAGTTTAGTGCTTATTGTAAAAATCTCATTTTCCCCTTTGGCCATAGTCCCAAATACAAAATACTAGTGCTATTTATAGAGCGCCATAGGTAATGCTGACTTTAAAACAAAACAAGAAATAATCCCTAAAGTGAAATCAGAACCCATGCACCTTTTCCAGTAGTTTCTTTGCCATCCATGTTTGGAAAGTTGGGTGGGGTACAGAGTCCTGGGTATGGCAAGCACCCAATACCTTGAAAGGGCCAGGTGGCCCATAGACAGGGTGCAGACAAGGAAGCAGAGAGAAGAGAAAAGAGAGGATCCAGGACAGAGCCTTGGAGGAAGGGAATGGATGATGAAAGAACAAAGGAGGCTCAGGATGACTGATTGGGACAGTTAAGGAGAGAACCATGACTGAGTAGAATCAAGAAAACATGGGAAGGATGCAGTATAGAGCATCTAAAAAGAGGGAGGTCAGCAGTGTCCAACACTAGAGACTCAAAAAGAATGAGAACGGAGAAAAGAATGCATACACAAATATGTGTGGGTGTACACATATTTTTTCTATGTGTATATATGTATATTACATATGCATATATGAAAATACTTGTTATATAAAATATATATACATACATATGTATGTACACACACACAAACACACACACACACTTGTTGATTACCCTGGTCCTCACTGCCTGAAAGTAGCCCCTTTCTACCTCTTCAGGGTGCTCCCATCCCCTTAAGGGGATTTGGTAGTATCTAGGGTGGCTCCTTGCCATTGGCTCCAGCTCTCAAGATGATGTTCCCCCAATCATAGGATGTCCTCCGCACTTCAGTTCCATTTAGCCACTTAAGAATCCAATTAGCTTTTACAAAGGAGTATTTACTTTAAAGGTACATATACAAATATACAAACACACTTCCTGGTACACAGAGCACAATCTCTCCCCCATGTGACCTCATTACTGGGGAGGGGAAAGGGATTACATTAGCTCAGTTGCTATACAGCACAGCCCCAAATTCCAAGTCCAAAACCCCCTTGGGATGTAGTCTCAAGCACCCGAGTTTCTCAGGGCTTTACAGCCAGGCTGGTTGGCTACAATATCCAGCCAGGAATCCTGGCTCCAGTGAGGATTACCTCCTGCACCTAGAAGCTGAGAAAGGACAAATGAAAACAGAACAAACAAACCCCAGGCTCGTTTCTGAGAACCACAAGGCCTAAAAAGGGAGGAGGGGAAAGGTAGCCCTTCTTCCCTCACCCGTTCAATTCATGTTGCCAGGGCTGTGGGTAAACCTTCACCCTCTCTGGACTTCAGCAAGAAAGAACTCACAGGAGAGAAAGCGAAAAAACAAAAATAAAAACGGTCCTAGTCTGGTGGTTTTAAAGACACAGTCTGTTCTGGCTATATATGCAATCAAAGAAGGCTATTGCCACCCATGTGGTAGGGGAGAGCAGGATATCTTCTCCTCAAGCCTTCACATTGGGTGATGTAGGCATCTTCCAACACCCTGTCACCTATGTATGCCTATGGATGTGTGGACAGCTAGCTAGTTATAACTCTACTCTTCTGCAATGTATGGGGAAAAATTAGTTGTCATAAGGGTACATATTGACTTTCATACCTGCCCTAAAATGGTCTAGGGGTTGGGAGGGAGCCTGTGTTTCTGATGTATAGATAGTTTACTTTACAATGGTATGATACCCTGAGCCCTCCAATAAGTGTTATGAAGCAAGGGGGAACCAGTTTATCCTCCTATTTCATAGCTATATTAAGTAGTTCCTATAAAATAGAAAATATATGCTTTCTTAAAATGAAGCTAATTTTTCCTTTGTGGTAGCTGGTTCAGTGGAAGGTGAAAGCTGCCATGATATTGATCTAGTTGCTCCCTTCTAGAAATACTCCTTATCCCCTAATCCCATACATTCCCTAGCCTAGAACAGTTCAGTATGAGCTTTACATGGTAGCTTCACAAGAGTATCCAAACCTCTATTTCAGAATTCCAATGGATTTGCGGTCTCATCAGTCTGGGACTTTCCTCCAACAGTGCAAATGGTAACCCATTCTCACCTCATGTGGTGCAATTCATGTCTATGTTGTCCCAGAAATCTTCCTCAGGAACTCAATTGAGTAGGTTAGTGGCCCCCTCTCTAGTCAGTCAGTCAGTCAGTCAGTAAACATATATGATGCACTCACCATTGTGTTCAGTGCTCTGATACAAATACTAAATAGAAAGACAATCCTTGCCCTCAAGGAGCTTATAATCTAATGGGGGAAGAGAACACACAAAAGGAAGTTGAAAAGGAGAGGAAGAAGGGTATGATGAAACAGTAAAGTGCAAACAGGTGGGGAAATGAGGAAATGGCTCTTTAAATGGAGGCTTTGGAGCTCATGACTCTGCCCTCCAATCAGAGGGAAAAAGAGTATGTTGTATGAAGTATGAGTATGAGCACCAAGGATGATATGACGTCATGGGATGATGAGACTTCCCAATGATTAGGTACCTGGTGGTATAATGGAGAAGCCAAAAGAAGTCCAAAAGGAGTGTAGCCTTGTGGAAAATGATTCTTTAAGTCTCTTAGAAGAGTACCAGGGTAGCATCTGGGCTGTTCATCTGTTGTCTCTCACTCTCTCTACACATTGGGCCCCACCTCTTTTTCCAGCCTCTTTTTCATCTCCTCAGTAATATTTATATGATGGTTTCATTCACTGATGACAATATACCACAGCCTATTTATGCCCTTCAGGGGTCTCTCCAATGGCCTTTGGGGAAGGCACCATTTTTATTCCTTGGAGACTGTGGTGTTCCATAATTCATTATACAGCATCACCAAGAAGAATACTGATGTTAAAAAGATGAGATTTCATTTTAAGAAGATATCTGGGGTCTTGGAAAACAGTGTTCCATTTGCCAAACGCAATTCAGTCCACTTCCTTCTTCTGTTCAAATCTAAGCCTAGTTTCTGGCCAAGATATATGAATTGGGGGCAGCTAGGTAGTGCAGTGAATAGAGCACTGGCCCTGGAGTCTGGAAGACCTGAGTTCAAATTCAGCCTCAGACACTCGACACTTATTAGCCGTGTGACCTAACCCCAATTGCCTTGCCTTGCCCCCTCCAAAAAAAAAAAAAAGATATATGAATTGCTGGACCAGCTGTCTGGGCTCCTCATTCAATTGCATGTCCTTCCTTGGACAACAGGCATTCTTCAACAGCTGGTTTTCTCTAAAGAAAAGTAACAAGAGTAGCTAAGCCAGACTTATTATGCACAGAAGCAATTCATGTTCAAGGAGATGCAATTGTGAGGGTACTGAGAGACCTTCGAGATATATAAAAAAGGAGAAGATTCCAAACAATGAGAAAAAAAATGGCAAGTTATTATTACCAAAACAGGCAATGACACTATCAATTATATCAAGACTGTAACTACTGGCCCACATGACTGCCTTTTCATCTGTACAAAAATATTTTTTAACTAAATTTCAAATAAGCATTAACAAATAAATCTATTTCCTCCCAGGTTATCTCTTACTTAAAGTTTTTTGTTGCCTGAGAGCGATTTCAGCCAATCAGCCATTCCCTAGAGGAGTTCTAAATTCAGATTGCCTTGTAGATACATAAAGGCAGCCCTCCCTGTCTCTAAGGGCTATCATAAATTGTTTCTGTGAACTGCTGGATAGGTCTTGGCTTGAAGAAACAAAGAATCAAATAAACCAGTATCTGAAAGAAATGAGGTAACAGAGACCAAAGATTTAAGCCCCACTGAGTTTTAAGAGTCACTTGTGTTTTAATAACTTGGGTGATTTTCTAGGTTATCTTAGATCTCAAAGTTCTCTTCCTCCTCCAAGTTGGCCTTCCACCTGCATGCAAAAGCTAGTCAGTTCATTAGATTGTTCTGGTACTATGAAGTTGAGTCATAGAGATAGATAAATGTCAATAGTCTAAAGTGAGACTGTGACTTATATAGTCCCTTACTAAAGTCCTCCCCAGGGCCCAGGGAGGTGACTGGTCCACGTTCATATTGCTAACAAGAGACAGCCTTGCAAAAGGGAAAATGGAAATTATTAGTAAATGAGTTTAACAACTAGAATTAGATGATTATATATGCCAGATCATAACAGTGCCCAAGAAACTAACATTTACTAACATTCTCCTCCCCTTAGGTCTTTGGGATAGAGAGATAAGCCTGGGTTCTAGGAGGCCACACCAGCATCGTTTATGCTCTAGCACAGTGGTTCTCAAACTTTTTGGTCTCAGGACTCCTTTGCACTCTTCAAATTTATTGAGGCCTCCAAAGAGCTTTTATTATGTGGGTGGTATCTATTGATGTTTACTACATTAGAAACTAAAACAGACTTTAAAATATTTCTTCATTTAAAATATCAATTATAGCATGATACATTAACAAATTTTTATGAAAGACAACTATATTTTTAAAATAGCAAAAAATTAGTGAGAAGAGTGACACTGTTTGACATATTTTTGTAAATCTGTTTAATGGCAGGCTTACCAAAGGGAGAATCAGTCAACTCCCTCTCCACTTCACAATCAAAAGTCCACTCCCAGAGACTTCCTTAATCAAACCATTCCTCCCAGACTACTCTAAAGTCTCCCCCATTGGAATGTAAACTCCTTGAAGGCAGAGACAGTAGCATATAAATTTATGAAGTAGGCCTTCATAAAAGAATTAAAGTTATTTGACTAAAATGGTCAATTCTGTGGGGGAAAAAATAGATCCTTTAACTTTTTATACACAGCCTAGGAAAATTAGAATTTGTTGGACAAAATCCAATTGTAACTTGAAACTTTTAGATCGTAAGCTATTGGAGAGCATAGACCCCTTTTTCAGTGTTCTATACATCTAGACAGTGTTCTAGACATCTAGCTGACAATGATAGCATAGGCAGGAAGGTACCCTGTTGTCTTGGCAATGGGAGCCTTTAAGGACAAGTAGATTTATGACAACTCTGATCTCAGTATTATTCACCTTTTTCTTCCTTAGGGAGATTTGGTTAATTTGGTGGTTCAGATCATATTAATCTATCTGATAAGTCAGAAATGAACACAGGGTAGTTGACAGGAGGCATTTTCAAGCTTCTATAAGCTTTCCTTCAAACCTGACATTCTCTTTGGGCCATTTTTTTTTTACTGCTCTGGTAAATCACTTTCCCCTCCCCCTGAAATACTGAACCTGAATATGTGTAGCATGGTATAGTGAGTATGGTTAGTAAACATCGAAATATAACATGGTTATGGGTTTCCCCTTTAATCCCATCATATATTGCCAAAGTAGCATCATAGTGTAGGATATGGCATTAGACCTGTATTTATGAGGACTGTGTTCAAATCCTGCCTCTGACACAAGCTGTGCCACTTTAGGCAATTAAACTCAAAGGGCTTAATTACCATCTTCATGCTGATGGCCTCAGATGTACATATCTAGCTCTATTCTCTCTCCTGAGCAAGCTCTAATCACCTATCCCCAAGTGCTTATTGGACTGGATGTACTGTAGGCTTCTCAAACTCAACATGCCCAGATAGAACTCATTATTTGTTGTTGGTTAGTCATTTTTCAGCTGGGTCTGACTCTTCCTGACCCCATTTGGAGTTTTCTTGGCAAAGATACTGGAATGGTTTATCATTTCCTTCTCCACCTCACTTTACAAAGGAGGAAACTGAGGCAAAAACTGACAGTGAAGTGACTTGCCCAGGGTCACACAGCTAGTAAGTGTCTGAGGCCTGATTTGAACTCAGGAAGAAGAGTCTTCCTGACTCCAAGCCTAGTGCTCTATCCACTGCACCATCTTTATTTCCTCACAAAATTCAGTCCTTTTCCAGACTTTCCTATTTTTTTGAAGGTACCACCATCCTTCCTGGGACCCATTTATAAGCTCAGTGTCACCCTCAACTCCTCACTCCTATTTCACACGTATAACCAGTGGCCAAATCTCATCCTTCATATCTTCAGACTCCTAAAATTCCTCTCCTTTCTGTTCACATAACCACTTAAGTGAGCTTTTCCACTCCTCACCTGTACTACTGCATCAGAGTTCTGATTACTGTCCCTGTATCAAGTCTCCAGAGCATCCTCCACACAGCTGCCAAAGTGACTATAAGCTTCCCCTACTCAGTAAACTCCAGTGGTTCCCTTTTGTCGTGAGGTCAAACATAAACTCCTCTGTTTAAAAGTCCCTCATGGTCTGGCTCCAACCTCCCTTTGCAGCCTTCTTATACAATAAGACCCTTCATACACACTACAGTCCAACCTGGAAGCATAATATTGGCTTTCTGGCTGTTCCTCAAATACAGCACTGCATCTCCCACCTAGAGGTCTTTTTGCTGGCTGTCTCCCATGTCCAGACTGTACTCCTTCCTCTTAGAATCCCTAATTTCTTTCAGGTCCAGCTCAAAGGCCATCTTCCACATGAAACCTTTCACATCCTCCCAGCTTCTGGTGTCTCTTCCCCCAAATTATATTCTATCATTTCGTATCTGGTATCTACCTATCTACATGTAAAAGTCATCTCCTATGGCTGGCTCTGAATAACAGCCTGACACAGGAATGGGGAACCTTAGGCCTTGAGGCCTCAAAGGGCTGCACTTGAGGACCTAGAGGGCCACAGGTTCCCTACCCCTGGCCTGACATATCACAGGCACTTAATAAATGCTTGCTGATTAAATGATTGATTTAAACTCTCTGAGCTTCAGTTCCCATCTGCAAATAATACCTGTAGTACTAATTGTACAGGATTACTGTTAGACTCAAATGAGATAATAAAAATAAAGCACTTAAAATGTCAGTTATTATTAGCTAGAGCCCATGTGATATTTCAGCAAATTCCTTCTGTCACTTTAAAATATAAACATAATAAATCATATAGTAAATAGTATAAATAAATCCAATAAATATTTTACATACATAAAAATATTGTTACAAATATAATACCATACTAATAATATAGTTTACATAAAACATGGGAGGCAGCTAGTTGGCTCAGTAAAGTGCCGCACTTGGAGTCACTAAGACTTGAGTTTAAATCCAGTCTTAGATACTCACTAGCTGTGTGACCCTGGGGAAGTCACCTAATCTCTTGTCTGCTTAATACACTGGAGAAGGAAATGGTAAACAAGTCTAGTCTCTTTGCCTAGAAAACCCCATATTGGTTCACAGAGAGTTGGACACGATTGAACAAAAATATGAAATATAATTATATAACAAATATAATTACATATTATATAATAAAGCATAAATCAAAGTAGTTATCAAGTTCCACACCTGAGTTTTTAATTTGTATATCTTTTGATACCCCACCAAAATAAAAGCTATTCTTTTATTATTATATTTGTGAGTGGGTGACATATGTAATTTTTTGAAAATGGAAGGCATAATAAGTATCTTTTTGCATTTGATTTCTTACATTTTTATCAGGGGGATTCTGGGCTACAGAAAGAAAGAACTAATGGAAGACTATCTCACACCAAACTATCTGTGCCTGAGAGGCATAATAGATAACAAGCAGGAATCAGGATGAACTGGGTTTGAATCCTGCTTCTGACACTTGCTAACTACAGGATTGTGGGCAAATCACTTAGTCTCTAAAATTCCTCAGCTGCAAAACGGAGAAAATGCCTGATTCAGGTAGCAGAGAACCTGTATCACCTACCTTATGGGATTGTGTTAAGAGTTTTCCAAACCTTAAAACACTCTCTGTTCCCATTGCTATCTCCTAATTCACATTTTATCCTAAATGTAGTTCCTCTCCCCTCACTTCCCAGCTATCCTTAATTCAGTGAACATTTATAAAGGTCCTAGTAGGAGCCAGGCAATGTGCTAAACCCCCTGGGGATACAAATAAGGAAAAGAAAAAGTCCCTGCCCTCAAGGAGTTTATAATCTAATGGGGAAGACAATGGACAAAAGGAAGCTGGAAAGTGGAGAGGAGAAGGAATCCTCAGGGATACCCAGGAAGGAGGCATTTGGTTTCATGGAGTTTAAACCAACCAGAACTAGAGATGGAAGGAGGGGAAACTGGAAAATATAGCTAGCTGCCCTCTATAAGGAAAGCTTTATAGGAGTTTAGTGTTTCATTCTCTAGCCCTCCAATCAGAGGGGAGACCTCAAGTCCTAGAAGTAACCTTGTGTGTGACTGGTCATAACACTGTGACTCATAAGCCCCTACTAATGTATTTCCCATTAATAATCAGCCAGTAGATTTCATAACTTCTTAGAAAAGATATTTATTCAGATTTCATAGCAAGAATAGGAGTTAAACTTAGGTACCACCTCATACCTATTAGGGAGGCCAATATAACAAAAAGGAAAATGCTGGATGTTGGAGGGGATGTGGGAAACCTGGGACACTAATGCACTGTGGGTGGAGTTGTGAACTGATCCAACCATTCTGGAGAGCAATTTGGAGCTATGCCCAAAAGGCTATAAAACTGTACATAGCTTTTGATACAGCAATACCACTGCCAGATCTATATCCCAAAGATATCAAAAAAAGAAAAAAGGGAAAAAGGACCTATTTGTACAAAGATATTTATAGCAGCTCTTTTTGAGGTACTAAGAATGGAAAATCTAAGGAATGACTAAACAAGCTGTGATATATGATTGTAATGGAATATAATTGTGATGTAAGAAATGATGAGCAGGATGATTTCAGAAAAATCTGGAAAGACTTAAATGAACTGATGCAAAATGAAGTGAACAGAACCAGGAGAACATTATATACAGTAACAGCAATATTATTTGATAAAGAATTGTGAATGACTTAGCTGTTCTCAGCAATACAATGATCCAAGACAATTCCAAAAGATTAATGATGAAGCATACTATCCGCCTCCAGAAAAAGAACTGATGTTTGAATACAGACTGAAGCATACTATTTTTCACTGTCATGCTTTTTCTTTTATTCAAGTCTTCTTGTACAAAATTACTAATATGGAAATGTTTTGCATAATTGTACATGTATAATCTATATCTGAGTGCTTACGGTCTCAGGGAGAGAGGAATAGAATGTGGAACTCAAAATGTTAAATAAAAATGTTAAAAAATTGAAAAAAAAACCCAATATGACTGTTTTTTAAAAAGAAAAGGAGTTATAAAACACTCCTTTCAAAAACCCAGGACATATTCCTCCAACAGAATACAGGAAGAGGGTAGGGGTAGAGAAAGTAGGAATAAATTTAAAGAAAAATGGAAATAAGGCATTCATGTAAGGAATGTGGCCAAGGCAACTCACAAATCTAGAACTGCAAGGTCTCAATGTCCTTTCTATCCAGAGAGTTCTCACAAAGTTGACTGTGGAACAGAGTGTGTGTCAGTGATGGATGAATTTCTTAGTATTCAGTTGGGATTACTCCTTAAAACGCATGGCATTTCAGTCAGATAGGTGGGGCTCACCTGTACTCTCTGGAATCTCTCTGCACATGTCTAACCTCCTCCAGTTTTAAACTTGCCTAGATGTTATTCTGCTTTTTCAAAAAGCAGAGAAAGAGAGACCTTTAATTTGGGATTGACAGAACCTTTTAGAGATTTTCTTCCTCAGAATCTGAGGTTTATTACTTCCAAGACAGAAGGAGAGAGGTATAGCTTGTCTTTCTCAATGATTTGATTCTTGGTTTAGAGGTTGGTTCATTCAGGAAGAAACCATACCCTAACTTATGGCGAACATAAAGTTACATTTCCCAGATTCCTACTGGGTCTATGCAAATAAGAAAGTTTGGGGTGGGAGGAGGGAAGTTATTGAGGTAGTCTGTACCTTGGGGAACAAATTCATTCTCTCCATTGCCCTTTTCATATATAACTGAACTACTGAAGCCTCTGGTCCCACACAAGTGTAGAATGCTTTATTTATACCTGAAAAGGTAAACACCATTGCATTTCATTGTCTCTATACTCCTTTACAACATTCAACTTTCCTGAAGTCTTTAAGGGGACACACCTTTATATCCAGGGGCTTATGAGCTACATTATTAGAAGGAGTCACCCATGGGGTTACCCCTAGAACATGAAGTAGCAGTTGTTTCTCTGGGAACTCAACCTGCTAGTGTGTGAGTTGGGGGAGTGAACCCAGAGAGAGTGCTGCATAAATGTCAGCTATTATTATTCCAACATCATGACTGTATGTCTTTAAAGGTAGTCTTCTGTCTCCAGACAGACCTCATCTAAGAACTAAGAGATGGGATAGAATACGAGAGGACAACGATAAATTCTATGTCCAGTATGTTAAGTTCCGATGGTGAAGTTTAGCCATGTCAATTAAGCATAGCTGTCTTATAGGTAGTTGGAAATAGATACAAGGGTGAGAGGTTAGAGCTAGATTGTGTAGACTTAGGAGTTACAAAGATGAAGTTAATTCCTGAAACCATCATAATGGCACAGTGGAAACAGCCCAAGCTTTGGAGTTACAGGACATGCTTTCAAGTCCAGGCTCTGCCACATAATAATCTGGATAGCCTTGGGCAAGAGCACTCTTAAGGGCTCTAGGCCTCAGTTTCTTCACATGTAAAATAAGAGGGTTGGTTTAGATGGTCTCCGGAGTGCCTTCCAATTTCAGGGCTATGATCCTATTGCGATTTGTCATATCTTTTCCACACAGACAAAACTCATCAGAGAAGTGCTGTTCCATGTAAGAGGCAGGTGTGCCTCCAATTTCTCTTTCACCATATGATATTCTATTTCACAGTCAATAAGCAAGGTTCTGCAAGTTACCTATAAGAAGCATTTATAGACTGATACTATCTTCTGATCATTTTGTTTAGTTAGCCTAGAAATTGCCCCAAGTCAATCACCTGAGCTCAATGGTGAAAATCACTTCCTAGCACTCACTAATGGGGCAAATGGTATTAACTAGATCTCATTTCACTTCAGTGGAGTCATAGAAAAATATTAGAATTTACAAAATAAAATATTAAAATTAGAAATGAAATATGATATTCCATGAAGATACCGGTAAATTTCTGCCTCAATAGCTTGAGAAATGAATACCTGAAATTACTAACCAGAAGGGAATTTATCACAGGCAAACTGACTATTAGGTATTCAGAGTATTACATATCAGCCAGTGCTTTTAGTCCAGCTTTGCTGTTCAAGCCATGCCTGATAATATAGTGAATTTTCTAAAAATTATTATTATATTAAATATACATTTAGTTAAATATTTTCCAATTACTTGTTCAAAAAAATTAACAATCATTTTTTTAAAATAGCAAGTTCCAAAATATCTCCTTCCCTCTCACCCTTCCCCCCTCCTTGAGAAGGCAATTTGATATAGATTTTACATGTGAAGTAATGCAAAGCATATTTCCATATTAGCCATGTTGCAAAAGAAAACACAGACCAGAAAACCCCCCACAAAAACATGAAAAATAAAGTTTCAATCTGCATTCAGAGTTCACCACTTCTGTCTCTGGAGGTGGACAGCATTTTCCATCACATTTTTCTTTGGAACCATCTTGGATCACTGTATTGATGTAGCTAAGTCTTTCACAGTTGACCATCATACAATATTGCTGTTACTATGTGCAATGTTCTCCTGGTTCTGCTCATTTCACTTTGTATCAGTTCATATGAGTCTCCTCAAATTTCTCTGAAACTATGCTACTCTTTATTTCTTATAGAATATTAATAGTCTCACACAATCATATACCACAGCTTGTTCAGACATTCTCCAATTGATGGGCATTATCTCAGTTTCCAATCCTTAGCCACCACAAAAAGAGTTGCCATTATCAATATTTCTGTACATAGAGGTCCTTTTCCCTTTTCTTTTATCTCTTTGGGATATAGACCTAGTAGTGGAATTGCTGGATCAAAGGGTATGTACAGTTTTTACAGCCCTTTGGGCATAGATCCAAAATGCTTTCCAGAATGGTTGATAGCATCCCAATTTTTCCATATCCCCTCTAGCATTTAATATAACAATGAATTGTTAATGAATGAGATTTGCTCTTAGCTTAGGAAAAACAAAACAGACAAGATGCTTCTAGTGCTGAAAAAAGCATCATTGAAGATGGTGGAGCACACAACCACTTTGGGGTATTTGGAGAAGTATACTTCTCATTTAGAACATGGATATAATACATGAAATAGGAATCTGTTTGGCTTAGTAATGGACTTCACCATTCTCCATTCTGATGAAAGTAACCGTCTCCCCAAGTTTTTAATTTGTCAATTCATCCTAATGACTTTACAATTTTCAACTTTTCCACAGTAAGGAAGATATTAATGTTGAAAATTACATATTGACATCCAGTAATAAGAGAGTATACTATTTAATAACTTAACTTATGCTGCAATTGTTCTACTAAACTACTTAAAAGATGAAAGAGCAATAAATACAACTAGCACTATTGGGGTAGAGGTCATTATCTGGATCTTATTTTATAGTTGAGTCACAGAAAAACATTTGAGGAGGAAATACAGTAGGTTGTCTCACAGTGAATTCTGGTAAATAATTCCCTCAATTCCTTGAGAAATCAGATTTTTTTAAAGGATGCTTGAAAAGCTTTAACCAGAACAGTAAAACTGGCCATCTGCAAACTAACCATTTTAATTTGCAGGATTGTGAATCACACCAAGACACATTTTCTATTTGTACATTTTGGAGAGATGTTAAGAATCATATATTCATAGTTATCAATATGAAATCTGTATCATATCCATGAAGCTTCTCATAATTCATGTGGAAGTGTTGCCTGAGCAAAGCTCTAGGAAACTGATGATAATCATGAATTTTTCAGGTAATGTGGAACTTATCCCCTTACGCATGGATAGGACCACACCTCAATTGTTCCAGATGCCTGAGATCTTATCCTATCACCTGCCTTGAGGGTAAGTGATCAACAACAGTTCCTCCATAACTATTCAGGTAATAATGACTTTTACTGTCAGGAAATCGTTCCTTGGGTTTGACTTCCCTATCATTCCAGTCTCAGCATAAAGGCTCAGAAGGAGCCTGATTCAGGCAGCAGGACATCTCCCGTTCTCTCGAGTCTAGATTCATCATTCTCCCTGCACCCAAAAGTGAATTTTCCTGGAGGCAGAGTCCTCGGCTGCTCCAGTCACAAATTTGATCAAAGCCAAACAGGAGCATTTAAGGCAAATGCTCCACGCGGGCCCATAACAACAGCAGCAACACAGCTGAGTCCTACTGAGAACAACATTTTGTGTTACCGTCTCCGCATGTTCCTATGACAGATACATACAGATCCAGTTTGTCAAACAGGGTCTCTGCAATGAGCTTTGTCAATCCTGGCTATTCCAAGAGCTCACTGAGGATGTGAAAGTAGAAACAAAACCAATTAGCAAACATGGGAAATTTGTGGAACCTCAAGATTTAGTTATCTCCTAAACATCAGAGTTATTCTCCAGTTCATAGCTGAGCAGAGATCAAAGCAGGCATTGCCTTGGACGAATTCACATGGCTAGTGGCTGAGTTAGGACTCAAACCCCCAGGAGTTATTCTCTGGCTTCCAACTGAGCATTTCTAAAAGTCTTATAAACCTGCTGTGTTCAGATATTCTGAAGAAAATATCAGCCTTTGCGATTGTGGGTATGTATATAAAAAGAAGTCTAACTTTTGGTTTCCAAAAATAGCCTTCAGTTGTAAATTAATTCGCTGACGTTTTGTTTCCTTTCCTGTTTGAGCTCTAGAAAGGGTAGCACTGGGGGAGGTGAGAATTTGCTCAATTATCTTAATAAATGATTAATTTCAAAGTCTTGTTGTACATTTGGTCTTGGCCCTACTCTATGTAGGTAGAACTTACCATAACTGAAATGCTTGGCTTAGTTAAGGGACTTAAATTCTAAGATATACTGTCCAGTGCCAACATGTTGGATATTTTTAGACTACGTAAAGTTACATCGTGTCTGGGTAAAGCTTGGACAGGTCTTTTCCACCCACCTCTTGAATCTGACTACAGGACAATCTGCTCAAGAAAGGAGGATGGATGCTATGACCATCTTCTGAAGTAGTATGGCAAGAAATTAAAACTTAGGTCCTAAGAATCCTCAAGTGATTTCTCCCTATTCTACCTTTTCCTTTCAGATAACAATAATAAGTAACATCCATATCATGCTTTAAAGATACCATCTGATTTCTTCTTTCCACAACCCTGTAATCTAGGTAGGTACTAAAGATATTATTATTCCAATTTTGCAGGTGATGGCTTAGATAAGAGGAGTGATTCATAATGATTATGGAACTAATTCTCAGTGTCAGGATTTGAACTCAGTTTCTCCTGATTTCAAAACCAGAATCCTTTCCATGTATACCATACTGCCTCTTTAGCAGAGATACTTAGGCCATGTAGCAGAAAATGCACTCAGGGCAAAAGCAAATTCAGCTGGGGATGGGTGGAATCCATGAGGACACATGACCCTGGAACAAAATGTACCAAGACGATAGAGAATCTGGACATCAAGAAAGAATTGTTTGGGAGGCCACCAAAGGAGAGGAGGGAGCAAGGGGTACAGGAGGAACTCTCTGGCAATCAGTTTCTGAGTCTAATTATTCTTGCTAACTAGGTCCTAGGCTCAGTTGTTTCATCCACTTCATACATACTCATGCTGTCAACATCCCTAAATTTCACTCTTAACTTTGTGGGTGTGTGAGCCTCTAAATTTAGGCACCTGGAGAAAATCCCTACTAGATTCATCTTAGTGCTTCTCATCAGTATTATGAGCAATGTGAGACACCCACAGTAACCATCTGATCCTCTTAGTAGCAGTCTAATCATTTCTGGATTAAAATGTTCAACTGCTGGGTAGATTCTTGCAGTTGTATGTAAATGTGCTTACAAGATCTGAAATACTAAACCTCATATTTCTAAATAGGAGGTTCCTCGTACCGCTCACTACAATATTTTTTTGTGGGATCAGTCATTAGTGGAGGAGGTGCTAAGAATTTACTTTCTCCTTTTTTCCGACTATACATAGTGGTTAGTTCCAACAAGTAAACTAGCCCATAGCCTAACTTATATTCAGGGCCTAAGAAATGACTATCAAATGTGCTTCCTCCCACTCCAGTATTTCCACATGCTTCTATGGGAACAGGCACCAGCCAGCGGAAAAACATGAAGATGGCATGTTCTATAGCAGAAGTTTTCGAAGTGTAGTCTAGTTATCCCTAGGGTTTCCCAAGATTTTATTTCAGGGAGCCTGAATTTTTTATAAAAATACTGGGATATTTTAATTTCTAAAGACACACAGCTAGACACTAGAGACACAAAGAAAATAATGAAATAATGTCTGCCCTCAAAAGGCTTTCATTCCATCCAGGGGAAAATGTATATCTATAAAGGTATATGAAAATATACCCCAAAAGATACAGGGTAATACTAGTGGGAAACATTTGTTATCTAGGGAGCTCAGGAAAGACATCCTCTAAGAATAGGTAGGGTTTGGACTAAGCTTTCAACACAAGTAGGGATTTTAAGAGGGGAAAGTGAGGAAAAGTATATTCTAGGCACAGGGTCAGCCAGTGCAAAGACTCAAGACAGGAGATGGAATGTGTGAGAAACAGCAAAAAAGACAGTCTGGCTGGCCCTAACAATGTGTAAAGGAGAGCCATGTATAATAAATAAGACAGGGAAGGTCATTTTGAGCCAGGTTGCAAGAGGTTTTAAATGGTAAACAGAGAAAATGGTATTTGATCCTAAAGTTAATAGGTAGGTGTTGGACCTGTAGGGGAATGGCATGTTCCAATCTGAACATTAGGAATGCTATTGTAGTGGCTGTGGGACTGGTTTAGAGAGAAAAGTCTTGAGGAAATGTTGAATTAGGAGATACCTACAGGACAAGTCATTTTGAAATGGTTGGTGATGCAAGTCTAGAGCACTTAGGCAGCTTTATTAGAAAACTGGACTTAGGATCAGGAAGACCCAAGTTCAATTTCAGCCTCAGACACTTACTAGCTCTGTGATCCTACTCAAGGCACCTAACCTCTCTATGCCTCAGTTTCCTCATCTATAAACGGGAATGATGACATAGCTCTTACTCCCCAGGGTTGTTGTAAGGATCAAAGCAAATAATGTTTGTAAAGTACCTTATAACCTTAAAGTGCTATGAAAGTGTCTGTTGTTATTGTTATTCTTGTTATTATAGCTCAGGAGGACTGGGGCTGAGTATGTATCTGGCAGTCGTCAATGAAGAAATGAATTGAATCCACAGATTCTATGACGTCCACCTAAGTTTGCAACAGAAAAGCATTCTTTTCTGTGTTGCCTTACTTAACCTCATGTTGATGACTCCAGATGCTACCATTATGTTGTACAAATTTCTTCTGAATCTTTTACTGCTCTTGACTCGGCCCTGAATTCTACATAAAGTTCACTTTCCACTATATTCCATGGAGACAGGGACACAAATTGATTTTTAGACCTCCAATTTGATAGGATGGTAGATGAGCTTGTCGCCTTGTTTTCTGACTTGATGTGGCAATAAACATCAATGTAGTCTTGTGGTGTTGTAGAAAGAGCGCTGGATTTGGAGTCCATGCATCTGAGTTCATAAACCATCTCTGATATTTACCACCTCTGTGGCCATGGGCAATCGATTTCAAATGCTCTGGGCCTCAGTTTCCTCAGCCACAAAAGACATTGGTTGGATCTTGAAGGTTCCTTCCAAATCTAAAGCCTATGATATTCTATGTCTACCTCCCAACTCCACAAATTAACACATAAATTCTCTTGGCTAAAATTTTAAGTAACTGCTATTTTACCATAGGCCAAGGGCTTTACTATTGCCTTGACCACAAACTAAGTTCATCTATAAAGAGGAAGGAGATAGCTAACAGCATGCTGTCTGACAATTATGTGTCACAAAGCTATTTTGCATGCATGCCCCAGTGACTGGAAACAAAGGCATTCTGGCACATGGCATGAGTGTGTCGGGGCTGCCAAGAGATCATGCACGAGCATGAAATATGTATATTTGGGGAAAAAGCAACAACTGGGAATGTTCAAACAGCAGTGACAGGACATTTTCCTGAAGCCTGTAATTATACCAGTAACTAAAGCGTCTGTTAGGAAAACAGGGATCTGCTCATTTCTAGAGAGGAGAGAAAACAGCTGAAAATATGTTTTAGAGAAACCATCTCCTCATTTGAATTCTGGGGACCCACCATGCTGTTCTTCACTAGGGCCTAATGTTAAATAATAACAGTTCCCATTGGTAATGTGCTTGAAGGCTCACCAAGCACGTTTTGCCCAACAACTCTGTGAGGCAGGTGTCCAAAGATCATCATCATTACTATTCCCATTTTACAAAGGAGGAAACGGGTTCAGAGAAACTAAGTGACTTGCGCCAAATCACAAAGGATTAGAGCAGAAATGTGCATGGAGGATCTTCTGAGTTCTCCAGTCTCTGTCCAGCCTCCTGCCCCCTCACACTGCTGCCATTCTAAGAATCTTAGTGACGTTAGTATGTGGAGGGTTGTGTTCAGGTAATAACCTGGCTCCAAGCGTGAGATTCACCAGACTGGACACACAGTTCCTCCTGTGAGGACTTCTTCTGGCATTGATGACGAGGGAGCAGCTGGCAAATTCTCTGGAGGTTCTCTCTTCAACAAAGCATGAATTAGCCTTGATTCAGTCTTCACTAAGCTAACCCCACCTAGGTAGGTACTTCTTGGATATTTCTCTCCTCTCCTCGGTATCCTGCTCTGACCTGAGGGTGTTCTGCCCAAAGAAAGGCAAATTTTTATTATTCTGAGAGTTAACTTGGCGTTTACTAGCTAGATTTCTTTTTCAAAGATTAAACCCGATTCACTCTGGATCTCATTGACTGGACAATAGATCCCTGCCCAAGCACCACTTAATGGTTATTTTTCGAACCCTTTTAGCTTAGAGTAAATATAAATAGTAACTGTTTCTCTTCTGGCCAGCAACCCTGAGGGTCTTCCCCTCCCAGTTTGACTTTTTTTTTAATTAAAGGGGCCATCCCTTGACTTAAAGTAAGAAGCTGAGAAGACCTCAGCTTAAAGGGCCAAGGTCTCCCACGGTATCCTGGGCCATCTCCTGTCGTCTTAATGGATCTCTGGCCACTGAACCTCGATGGCTGTGGAGGAGAAAGTGAGGCTGGCGACTTAGGGTGGCCCTCCTTCACTCAAATCAAATTCAATTGCAAGTCACATAACCATCTCCCTGATGACATGGCCTTCCTTGGGAATGAAGGACAAACCACAACCACAATCTGGATACTGAATGGCCCAACCAGTGTCCCTTTGTACATGGAATTAGCATTGGAGCTATATTCTTGGATTTAGCCTCTAAAAGGAGGACTAGAGAGACAAGGGGGGTTCAGGGGAAGGTTGCTGCTTAAGACTAATAGAAAGGAGAAAGGGGATTTCAGGGATCCTCCTGGCTTCAGGAATCGTAGCAGTGGATCTGCAATGGCAAAGTGTCAGAGTAGTTCCTAGAACTTTCCTAGAAAGGACTTTCTAGACTGAACAGGAGTTTCTGGATTGCTGATGAAGCCAAGCAGCTATAAGGAGGAGTATCACAACATAGAAAAAGCAAGAAGCAGCAAATCTAGACCTTGCCCTCTACTCGTACTGTGGGTTGTGCGGACTGTGCAGGTCCAGAAAAAGGGATGATTCTATTGACAATAAGTCTTTCCACTTTTGTGGGTATCTCAAAAAGGGGTAGTATTGTAAATCTGGAAGGCATATGGGTCCCTGGAAAAGTAGGCAATGATGAAAGGGCTAATTTGACTTTTTTGCAGCCCCTTCTTGTTCAGTTGTTTTTCAGTCTTGTCTGACTCTTTCTGACTCCACTGGGGTTTTCTTGGCAAAGATACTGGAATGGTTTGCCATGTCCTGTCTCCAGCTCATTTTACAGAGGAGGAAACTGAGGCAAACAAGGTGAAGTGACTTGCCCAGAGTCACAAAGCTAGTATGTGACAGGCTGGATTTGAACTCAGGTCTTCCTGACTCTAGGCCTGGCACTGGTCCTCAATTTGGTTGTATTTTTGAGTCTAAGGGTGATTGAATAGGTAACCAGGAGACCTAAAGGACTGCCAGAAAGTCAAGAACAGTAGCCTTGACATTAGCCAAATTCTGATACAGCAATGGGATACCCTGGATGGGAGTGGAGTACAATGGAGAAAACAAGTTTTGATGTTCCCAAAGAAAACAAGAGTGAAGTAATAATAAGCCAAAGACCATAATATATGAGAAGCCTCCCAGATCAAATCCAGTCCATATAAACTCAGAGTTGCAGAGCTGGACCATGCATTACAAGTATTATCATAAAATTAGAGAATTCCTGAGTTAGGAGAGACTACAGTTAGGAGGTCCAAACCTTATGCAAATTAGATTTTGTCTTACAATATCACTAATGATTAGTTGTTTAGTATCTGCTTGCTGGCCTCCAGTAATGGGGAACACATTACTTCCCAAGGTAGTCCACTGTATTTTTTGACAATACTATTTGCTCTCTTTTAAAAGAAGACTGTAAAATCATAGAAACTGTCCCCATATTTCCAGTCAGGGAGTTCTGTTTTCTTTGTTAAACTCTACCTTGTATAGGTCTGAACAGCTAGACTCGGAGTTACTGAGGCCATGGTTTTTTGGGCTAAAGAAGGTTTCTGTGGCATGTTAGGAAGTGTGAGGCACTTCTCATATTAGGAAAGTTATTTTTACCTGTCAGATACTCACACCATTTTTTTTATTGCCGCTGGACTTTGGAATCATTTACTTTTCAGTCTTTGAGGCACCTTCTCCAGAGAGTATTAATTAACTTCATTTTCCTGCAGAGAGGTCAAGTGCCAGGTCCAAAAACACCGAGCAAACGGGACTCCTTGTCCTGAGCTTCGGCCTGATCTGTGGTCCTCTTTAGCAATACCACTCTTTTAGTTTGTTAGAAGGTTTGCTATTTAATCAGCAGGAAACATGTCCACTTTTCAGAAATCTTTTTTTTTTTAAGGCTGTCTCTATGGTGTCAAACAGCTGAATGAAAACTGAGAACTTTGCTTAACATCCAGATTATGGAAATCATTACCCTAAGGAGCTAAACTGTCTGAAAAGAAAATAAAAATAGATCTTTAAAGGGTCTACATTTATTCACTGATGAGAGGTCCATAATGGAGGTATTAGTAGTGAAAATAAGAATATATGGATAATATTTCTAAATTTATGAAGCTAACGATGTAGAAGAATATCCTTTGATATCTATATGAGTGACAGACTGCAAGTCCCAATAAAATGTAAGCACCTTGAGGCCATTCTTTTTCTGTTTTGCCTGTATATTTCCAGCACTTGGTGTCATACTCTACACAAAATAAATGCTTACTAAATGCTCACAGTAATGGACTGGATTGGGTTACATTAGAGAATGCTGGGTCGTTTGCATTTAGTGATGAGTCTTACTCAGTAAAGCATTTTCAAATATTATTGTGTTTAGATGGATGCTTAACAATGGCCAAATATTTGAATAGCTAATTTTGCAGTCTTTCTATAGATTTTTTTTCTTTGATACAACTCTAGTTTGAGAAGGTCCTAGGACAAGGAATTGAATGGATGTCACCAACAGAGAAATTCATAGCATTGTGTCTATGCCAGTTTGCATTAACAACTGATTAAACAACAAGCTGATTAAAGCGACTTTTGTTTCTAAATTTAAAGTTTTTTTTTTTTGGCTTGCACTATTATCTAAATCAGCAATTCTCAAAGTGTGGTCTAGGGTCCCCACCACCACCACCACCATTTCAGTAGTACAGTGAGGTCAAAACTATTTTCAGAATAATACTAAATTGTTTTAATTTCTAATAAATACTGACAGATATAGCCCACATAAGCAACCACTCTTCTTTGAGGTGCTCAATAAATTTTTAGAGTATATAGGGATCCTGAAACCTAAAAGTTTGAGAACAGTGAGTCTAAATGAGTAATTTTTTTTAATTGCTAGTTGTTTGGAAACCCCCTCAAGTTAATTCCTATACCTCTTGGGATCCAAACCCTTTCCCTTAGTCCCCACTTTCTTTTTTCCCTGCAAAATAATCCTAGTGCCTTTAGCTCTTGCTCACTTTTAATTCTGTAACCCCTGAGTCATTTCACTTTAGTGACTCTTCTCTGAACCCTCTCTGAATTCCCTGATGATGAGATTTCTGTCCTTCCTGCATCCAGTTGCATAGAATACACAAAGAGCGCATTGGTTTCACTTCAGAGGCAGCATCCTGTCCCGCCCCGCCCTCCCTCCCTCCCCAATACAGACAGAACAGGAAAAGGAGTACTTCACCTTCCATGTCATGGGTTAGGCAAGGGGAAATTCATACACAGCAGTGTATGCCATGAAGTACAGGCCCCTCTGTGCGCTTTCCACTTACAGGGCTAAAGGATGCAAAAGTCAAAACAAATGCCCAGTGACCCAAGCCGGCAGACTGAGCCCCCATTACTATATGAAGAAATGCCTCCTCAGCTAGGGCAGTCAGACTTTTCTGCTGTTAACAACGATGGGAGAGAACAATCTCTGAAGCTAGCCACCCAGCTGCAAATGTGTTGAAAATCATAACCTAAGGACACAAGGAAGGGGGTGGTGCCGTGTTGCTAACTGCACCACTCTCTTTCCCGTGCCTCAGGAGCGTTGCTACTGCATGTTACCTTAGTCATTAGAAAAAGGGATGAAGGAGAGAGGTCATTCCCCTTAATGAGTTAAAGGTATAAGTGCAGCCTTTATAGATTTTTTGAGATGAACATTTGCAGATACATGGCTCATCTGATTATGAAAAAGGACTTTGGGCCTTTTGATCACTTAATTAAAGTTCAGATAAATAAAGGGATGGGGGAGGAGGAAACATGTCCAAACAAAATCTTCATAACAGCCAAGCATTTAAAATAAGAACATGAAAACAGAATGATTTTTTTTTTTAAAAAGCATGTTATGTTATCAGAGAAGGCCCATCTCTGATTTACTAAGGCCAAGATTTGCAAAAGCCCTGGCTGTGTTTATTTAAAAAAAAAAACCCTCATTCTGGAAAGGCAGGACGGAAATGTCACGAGACAGAAATGAAAGCACAGCCAGACTTTATTGCAGCCTTGCAAATACTGTGGTTGGCCAAAATTAAATAAATAAATAGAATAGAAAGTTGAGCTGCAGATATGGGATTCAGCCTGCAAAATCTGCATCAATTCACCTTTACCAGGGTGGTCACCTTAATGCCTCAGAGGTTCCTACAGCTCCAGGTGCTCCTTTTATCCCTAAAGCCCAAACCGTCTGTGTACCTTCCTGCCGAATGTGGCAGTCAGTCCTTTGTTCTCCAGTCGGACCAATGGCACCATAAGAGTGAAGTCTTGACTTGGTTATGAATTGGATTTAAATGCGTCACATAAGCTTAAGTTGGGTCTTCAAAGAAACAAAATATTTGGTCCATTTAGAAAGATTAGTCCCAAAAATATCTAGTTAAAGTTTTTATGGAATATGTCGGCCAAAAATCAGGTGGAAAGAATGAATTTTCAGAGTACAGCCAATTACTATTGTGGCTTTGGGTAAAGACAAAACTTTCTTTAGCTTTCCCCGTCTGCCACTCCTCCCCCAGCAGATTTCCATGAAAAGTAATGAAAAAAGGACAGAAAGGAGTAGAATACTGTATTGATGTTCACTGGGCCCTCTCACTTGCTTTAATGAAGCCTTCCTAATTTTCCAATGGATCATAGGCCCTGGATTACTCTCCCAAAGGCTTCATTGTGTAGTGACTAGTTGGGGGAGGGGAAGAACTTTCTGTAGTTATCTTTCCTATTATTTATTTGGAAGGTTCATTATGATTCTAAGCACCTTTATTTCTGGATTTTCGGCAGGTTAGAGAAGCTAGATTTTTGTAATTTCAAAACTGCCGCTGGCCAGATGACCATTTCCCTTCCTCCCATGATTGTTTCTTCTTTTCAATGGCCTCACTAAATTATTCTAATAAATATTATGTGTCAAGGCTAAGGTCTCCTTTGGAAGTTGCAAACGGGTGCAAAACACAGCAGCTTGTTTGCTGAGCAGAATGAGCATCTATGCCATTATAATCCCCACCTTCACACCCTTCCTCCCTTTATTGATTTCCTGACCAAAGCTAGATTCAAATCAAGGTATTGATCCTTTCCTTCACAACATGAAACAGGATACTCTTTGTGTTTTATCATGCAACTTCTAGTATCCCAGTATACTTCTCTGTCGCGGATATCGTGTGTATATAAATATATATACACACATATATACACACATGTATATATGTATGTGTATCACATATGTGTGTGTGTATGTGTGTGTGTATCCAAAGGGGACTATACTTTTATACAAACCAGGTTCACTCTTTGGGGAAGCTCCAAATTATCACTCTCTCTATGGCTTGTTTTGCCTCTACCAAAGTTGTCTTTGACAAATCTTAGCATGTAACTTGAACATAGCTCATGTCAAAGTCTGAGTAAAAACGTCCCATATATAAGTCTGAGTAAAAGTGTCCTATATAATAAGCACTTAAAGTAACAACACATATATCTGGTGGACAGCCTTTTATTCCGTCTCACAGAACATGCAAAAACACAAAAAAGGACTTATAGGAGTCTATAACCAATTAATACAAGTCCCCTTCTATCTCCAATATTATTCACACCCCTCCTCTTTAATCCCAGAAACCGTGCCAGTCTTACACTTCTCCCCATCTCCCCAAAGGTAAATGCACTTGAGGTTGCTAGACAGCAAATCCCGCTTTATCTTCAGAGATGTGTCTAGTTCTATTGAGTTCATAGATTCCCTTGGAAGGAAGATATACTTAAGGTTACTAGGTAAGCAACCATTTCCCAAGATCTGCACGGTACCAACAAATCAAGATAATGGCCAAGAGCAAAATTCCAATCTTTTGCTCCCCATTTCAAGACTTAGATTCCTCTGCTGCTTCTCCAGATTGGGGGTAACATGTATACACTTACTCTTTCTAAGAGCCTGACATTGTTCAGGGACTCTCCTCCTCTTTCTAGAAGGCTAGGGTTCAGAACTCTTGAATTTGGAATTAACAGCAAGGCAACTGCGACACTGACACTCCTGGGGAACTTTTCCCCTTGAGGTTCAGGAACTTCCACAATTTGGGCCATGTAAGTTCCCTTTTCCATGACTGACAGGTGGTTGAGAGTTACTCTGACACTGTCTCTCTAGGGCTGTGTACTGTGTTACTAAATCCAAGATCTCAGGATTCCGAAAATCTAACTATTTCACCACTGTCTTGACTGCTACCATATTGGAAAGGATAGTCGGTCAGTCCCTGAAAGCCCCGTAACAAAGAGCAGGTGTCCCTCATCAGGACCAAAGTACACTCCATACACTCCTTGTCTCCAACCAGAGCTCAGAAAAGTGGAAAATGTCAAAAAGGGATGTTTACTTCCTATTATAGACCGTCACAAAGGGGTAGTGGTACTTTCCAAAATAATACAAGCCAATCAAGTCATCCCTTACTAACACATGCCAAGGGGCATTGGGAAGAAATACCTAAAGTCCTAAACAATGGTTCAAATCCTTATAACATTACCAAGATAATCCGAGAACTCCCTCAATCCACCAGCTACATATGGTCTACCCAGATCTTAGGATTCATGGATAAAAACAGATACATTTGGGACAGCTTTGGTAATGAGCCTTTAATGTTCTCATCTCTTAAGGAAATGATGAAAATTTCACTAGATTGTCCACATTTTCCTTTAGTTTCTATTCAGTTGTGCCTCACATTACAGAACACTTGCTGACTGTGATATATACTATTACAAGGCGAGTGGAGCTGCAAACTAATGCAATCTCTTTGAAAAGCAATAGGACATCGCTTTTGAACCACAGATACCACTACTAGGCTTATTCTGGTGCTGTTACAGTAGCTAGAGGATAGATCCAGTGGATAGAGCACTAACCCTGGAGTCAGGATGGTTTGAGTTCAGATTTGGCCTTAGAACTTACTCTATGACTCTGGGGAAATCTCTGTTTACTTCAGTTTCCTCCATGATAAAATGATAATAATATCATCCACCTCCCAGAGTTGTTGTAAAGATCAAATAAGTAATATTTGTAAAGTACCTGGAACATGTCAGGAGCTTAATACGCATTTGTTTCCTTCTTCATACGCCAAAGAGATCAAAGAAGGAGTATATTTCCAAAAACATTTAGATCAAGTTTTTTTTTAAACAAAAACTTGAAACAAAGGGACTACTCATTAACTAGAGAGTAGCAGAACAAATCAAAGTGTACGACTATCATGAAATATCACTGCGCCGTAAGAAGTGACAAGGGATGGATACAGAGTACCAGGCAATCTGAGCAGAACCCAAAGAAACCCCCAATTTTTACAAATATAACATTATAAAGGAATACAACTGTGAAAAATGTAAGACCTAAGATCAATGCAGTGGTCAGTCACAACTCCAGAAGAATGATGATGAATTGTGTTTTGCTATCTCTTAGCTGACAGGTAATGGACTAGTAGTGTAGGATAAGTAATAAATAAATTTTTGGATGAAGCCAATGTGTCGACTTTTCATACCACACTTTTTGCTAAAAGGAAGGATACTTTTTAGAGGGAAGAATTACAAAAAGAGGTTTAATACTATTGATAATTTCAAAAAAAAGAGAAAAGAAAAAGTATCAATGAATCATTACAAGAATAGAACTGAAGGTTGAAATAAAGAATATTCTAGGAAACAGGAGATGAAATATACATAGGTAAAGAGGAAACAAAATGATCCCTTTTTGCAAACGATCTATGATGTACTATCTAGAGAACCTAGATGTCTAGAAGCAAGATGGACTATTTGACAGAAACAGGACAGTTAGAAATAAAGACCAGTTGGCACACAAAGGTAAGATAGTAAGTTCTACTATGTTCAAAGTGCTATAAAACTGTTCATACCCTTTGACCCAGGTAATACCACTTCTAAGTGTGTAGCCCAAAGAGATGATAAAAAAGGGAAAAGGACCCACATGTACAAAAATATTTATAGCAACTCTTTTTTGTGGTGGCCAAGAATTAGAAATTGAGGGGATACCCATCAATTGGGGAATGGCTAAACAAGTTATGGCTTATGATGTAATGGAATACAATTGTTCTATAAGAAATGACAAGCAAGATGATTTTAGCAAAACCTGGAAAGACTTACATGAACTCATGCTGAATGAACACTGTACACAGTAACAGCCACACTACGTGATGATCAACTGTGATAGACTTAGCTCTGTTCAGTGATACAATGTTCTAAGACAATTCCAGAAGACTCATGATGGAAAATGTTATCCACATCCAGAGAAAGAAGGATGGAATCTGAATGAAGAACAAAGCAGACTATTTTCACTTTTTTGTTGTTTTTGTTTTTTCTTTCTTGTGGTTTTTCCCTTTTGCTCTGATTCTTCTTTCACAACATGACTAATATGGAAATATGTTTAACATGACTGTACATGTATAATCTATAACAAGAGATTGCTTGCTGTCTTAGGAAGAGGGAAGGGAGGAAAGAAGAAGGGAAGGGAGGGAGACAAATTTGGAACTAAAAATCTTACCAAAATGGATGTTGAAACTATCTACATATAAACGGAAATAAATACTATTAAGTGCAAAAAAAGGATAAAGTTCTATTTTGGACATGTTGAAATGTCAATAGGACCTCCACAGCTCACAATACCTGATACAAAATGTGGAAATGAAACTTAGGATAGAGACTAGATCCAAATATATGATCTGATAGTCACTTGCTTAAAGATAATAGTTAAAAATCATAGGAAATTATGTCACCAAGAGATAAAAAGAAAAGTGAAAGGAAAGAAGAGTCTTGAGGTGCCCTGAGTTAGGGAGGTAAGGCTTGGATGACAATCAAGCTTGGATGACAACAAAGGAATCTGCAAAAAGAAGCATAATTTAAGACAAAGCAGTATCACAAAAAATCTAAAAAGAAAGGAATATCCAGAGGGAGAAGGTGGTTTACAGTGCCAAATACAGAAGAAAGCTCCAGAAAAATAAGGACCAAGAAGAGGCCGCTGGATTTGGCAATTAAGAAAACACTGGTAACTCTGAAAGAAGCCATGTAAGTTGCTGGATGAGATGAGAAGCCACATTACACGGAACTCAGAATCAAGTCAGAGAAGTAGAATAGAGAGAGAACAGCAGAGAGAATAAGTATAGATAACATTTTCTAGGCGTTTCACTATGTAAAGGAAGAGGATATCGGATGAAAATCTGAAGTGACAGTAAGTAGGGTCAAGCAAGAATGGAAAGACCTTGGCATGTTTGTAAGTATCAGGGAAGGAGCCTATAGATATAGAAAGAATGAATATTGCGAGTAGGGGAGGGTGTTCATTATGAGTGCAGTCTTCTGGAGGAGATGGAATAAAGGTGTAAGTTGCCAGATTTTGGTGAGGAGAATCACCTCTTTTTTCAGAGACTGGAGCAAAGGAAGAAACAAGAGGGAATTATGTCAAGGGGTTTTGAAATGTAAAGTAGGGAAGAAAAAAAAGCACCAGGTGAATGGATCCCATTTTCTTATTAAAGTATAAGGCAAGGTCCTCGACTAAGAGAGTTGGGACATGGAGTGCTCTGGGAGGTTTGAGGATAGAAGGGAAGATTTCCAAGGGTTGCTTTGGCAAATGTCATTGAGAATCAAGCAGGGAAGAATAAAATGGTTACTTCAAAGCGTTAATGGTGCAACTGAGATTAGATAACAAATTTGTAGTGGACCTAATTAGAATGGATATGTGACTTTCTCCAGCAGCAGACCAGACAGTAAGAAGAATCCAGGTTTGGGGTTTAACAAGGCTTGAGAATTGAGAGTACACATACAGCTTCATGGCTGGCACATAGTATGTGTTTAATTAATATATGCTGATTGACTGATAGGACAAAAGGACTTGACTGCAAAGGAAACATTAACTATTGAGTGTATCAGCAAGCACCCTAGCATACCTAGGGCGGCTACTAGCACAGGTTCTTAGATCTGCTTTTTTAAAGGAAAGCAACTCAAAATGGGTTAACAATCTTACTTTAATCAAACATATCATTTACCTAGTTCAGG
>CM053588.1:155494967-155515409 GCA_028646515.1 Pseudochirops corinnae | reverse complement strand
GTAACAATTACCTCTTGCCTCTTCCATGAGATGCTCAACCCCATTCTGACTCTCCCTGTCTCCTCTCAATCTAATCCTCTCTCACCTCAGGATTTCACCATTTGGAATATTGTCCCTTCCTATTCAATTGATCTTATGCCCTTCATGGATTCATTTATACATATACTCAGATTTGGCTCTTCCATTATCAGTAACCTTTCTGAGAAGATTAGACTAGAATAAAGTTGATTATTAAGCCCTCCAAAGGTGTCTGCCTGTCTGACCAGATCAAGAGTGAACCTGTTGGAGGCTGGAGTCTGAAAACTCCAGTGCCTCCTATGTGTTAATCTGTCAAAGTGACCATATAATATTTGTATAATATAAGCCATAGTACCTGGCACATTTGTTCTTCAGTCTAGTCTGATTCTGTGATCCAACTGTCCACAGGGCTTTATTGGCAAAGACCCTGGAGTAGTTTACCATTTCCTTCTCTAGTTTTATGTAAGCAGGAGTTAAGTGACTTGCCCAGGGTCACACTGTGTCTGAGGTCACTGAACTCCAGCCTTTCTGACTCCAAGCCCAGTGCTCTATCCACTGTGCCACCTTAGCTACCCCAGCCTACATGGTAGGTGCCTAATAAATGCTTATTCCCTCCCCTCCTGCTAACAGATTAGGTAGGCTGTTAGCTTTGTGTCCATTGCCTTTACTGGAGGCAAGAGATCATGATACTATCGGCACTAAATTGTATCTGAGAGACTATCTCATCCAGTTGGAGGAGGTGTAGCAGCATATACTTTGGCTGCAGAACTGACCTAATTAACACATTCCCAGATTGTCTTAACTGGCTCTTCTTGACAAAGCATCACCCAGCACAGCTTTTTCCCTTCCGAGAACTGTCCTAACAAGCCGAGAATAGGTGATTCATCAAACCTTTCTATCGTGAAGCTTAAAAAGGCCACCTATTTCAGAAAGTAGTTGATCGAGGTGGAGCACCGGGAGTTAAGAGAAAGGGAGGAAAGGTAACTTTTTACAAAGGCGAAAAAGAGGCAGCCAGATCAAACCGGCCTCCCAGAGGGGCGGGATGGAACTTAAAGGATAGTCATGCAATCCTACCAGTTTCACTCCCTTAATTACTTTTGCTGCTGTGAGAACTTGTGGTGAGAGAAGGAAGGGGGGAAAAAAAAGGAGGGGGGGGGATATAATTAAATGGAATTCAGGTGCACGCTCCTGCAAATATTTTAAATTTGACTCTACTCTAAAAACAAAGGGTTATGCGGAATCTTCTTCGTTTTGTTTTACTGAGAGGTTAATGCCACAAGGCTTCTCCAGCCATTCACACATGGGATTGCTTCTCTGGACTTTCCAACAGGGAGCCTGCCCACGCAGGAGGTCAGTTGTCTAGCACTAGCACTTTTCATAACTGGCAATTGCCCTGACGAGTAATTCAGCTCAATACTTATCAAGCACCTACTTTATGCATTAAAAACCTCTGGTCAAACATGGGTTGGTGTCCTATGTCCCAGTATTTTTTTTTTTAATATTTAAATCCTTTGGGACACAGGAAATCAGTGTTTGAAATCAACCTAGTGTGACTCCCTGCCAAGTCCCATGTTAATTGTTTTTCATGGGAAAGCTCAAAACGAAAGTCCTGAAGCCAAATCTTAAATTTCTACGGATCTCAAGGAACCAGAAAATAGTTCAAGTTTCCCTTCTCCCTTAAATATGGCCGCAAAATACCCAGAAAGAATAAAAACCAACTTTCCGCTCCTCACAGTTTCCTATCAGAACAAAGGGCACGTTTGTTACGCAGTGTTCTGGGAAAGATGTTCTGTGTAATAACAGGGACTGAATATTCATCTAGGCCAAAAATTCACTATCAGCTTCTAAGGATATAAGTCTGGGTTTGTTTGTTATCTAGCCTGCTCTTTTCTCTAGAAAGGATCCCAAAGTCCCCGCGATCACCACGTTTAGTTACCCCCCCCCCACACACACACACACACTAAAAATGCCATCCGTGTATCTGAAAGGTTACAAAGACTCCAGAAGTCAGACAGAGACACTACAGCGCCAGGAAGAATGTCCCAGGTGCACAGTCCCTTGGACTTCTGTTGTTCTTACCAGGAAAAGGACTTCAATTCTTGGTTTTTATTTGTCACCTCTGGGTGACCAGCCAGGGGTCTACCACCACCAGTGCACCCCTTCGGGCTGCCAAACCTGGATTAACTCCACGCCAAGAGGGAAAGGGGCTTGCCGCTTTAATTAAAGTCACAACACTACAATACACCACCCTGCATTCTGAGCATTTTCTTTTTAACTGGGAAGAGGGAGAGAGGCCCCTCCCCTCCCGGAGCGGCAGGCGAGCCCGGGGAAAGGGACCCTCCCAGGTTGGGGAGGGACTATCCCAGGTGGGGGTGGTGGGCGGCGGACTGCCTGTTCTCTCGCTTAGGTCCGTAATACTCCAGCTGTGGGGCGGGCGGGTAACCCGAATGGGGGCTCTGGTTCCTAACACGTGGCTCTTTTTGGCCTTGGAGGGGAAGAAGGAGAAAGGCTACCCTCTGTACTCTGAGAGACATGCTACCGATTTTGTTATAAATAAGGACTTTAAAAAAAAAAATCGCCTCTTCTGCATTTGTGGCGGACATTCACTTAACGATTGCTGAGGTGGCCGCGCCTCCCCGCATGACTGGCGCATGTGACGGGTTGCCGCCGGTGGCTGATACTTGTTAAAAGGAACAAGCTTATTACCGCTGTAACAAAAAAGTTAAAAAATTAAAAGCCTGGATAACTTGTCAGTTCAATATGATTTCCTTGAAAATTGCACAACAAACTGTAGCATCTGTCATTGCCTGGGGGCATCCTGAAGTTTCTCTTTTCAGCAGCTGGGCGGTCTCTTTTTTTCTAAGGGCCATAAAACAAAGCTCTAGTTATGTTTATGAGTGGGAAATGTTATTTTTCATTTGAAGCAAGTGTGAGGGTTCTTGGAAACAGGGTCACGGGACTTCTTTCCGTCTCTGCTGAATCAAGCCCACCGTCTTACAAACACAATAAAGAAAGCAGAGAGCCCTTTGACAAGAAACCCCTTTTCAGTTTCTCATCAGTAGGGCTATAGGGACTAAACCTGGGCTTTCCAAGGAATCGATGGGGCACTTCGATGGAGGAAATCCCCTCTCCCAAGGCAGGACCAGTTCCTTTCTCCGCAGCCTACTTGCCCCCCTAGTTTATTTCAAAGCTGTGACTCAAACTCAGATCGTGCTATGTACAGGCCGGCTCTCTGTCCACTACATTACATTGACTTTCATGTTATTAATGATAAAGGTCAGAACAGGCTACAAGGCGTGGTTACAACTGACCTAGACTGGAAGTCAGACACCTTAGAGCATGTGTCCTCTTCCATTAAGAGAGAGAGAAGCCCATTTTCTAACTCCTGGGTTTGTTGTGAACAAGTTATGTACTTTGATTTTTTAATTAATTTGTAACTTAAAATTTAACTTTCCTGTAATCTTCCCTAACCTGTAAGTTTTATAATAAACACAGGGGATTCCTCTAGTGACATTCTGTTAATGCTAATAGAGTACACAGGCTATCCACCCAGTTCCCCTTAATCCTGCTATGTTTTCTAGCTCATCTTCTCCCCACCCCACCCCATCCCACCTTCATTATATATCTATGATAACACTGTAGGTCCTCAAATACTAAATATTCGGTGGCAGGTGATAAGAGTACCAGGCCTGGAGTCAGGAGGACCTGAGTTCAAATCAGACATCAGACACCAGACACTAAGGAACTCTGTGACCATGGACAAATTACTTAACCTCAATTTGTCTGTTTCCTCACCTGTAAAACTGGGTGGCAAATTGAGGATTTGCAGACTCTTGTCCCAAGGTAACAGATCCTTTGGGGTTTGTGAACATATATATGGACATTTTTTTTTACCTCTTGAAAGTCAAGGGAAGTTTCCAGTAAGCTTTTGTAAGGACTGCCCAACTCCCACCTGCTACTTCTGGATGTTAGGGAAATACAGAAGATACTGCTTTCTCCTACCTTTTCTCTCAGGTTAGGTAGTCGCTTGTTGTTCAGTCATGTCTGACCTCCATGAGGTTTTCTCAGCACAGATACTGAAGTGGTTTGCCATTTCTATCTCTAGCTGAGGAACTAGACAAATTTTGCATTTTACAGTTGAGGAACTAGACAAATAGGGTTTGCCCGGGGTCACACTGCAAATGTGTGAGCTCCCATTTGAATTCAGGTCTTCCTGATTCCAAGTCCAGTGCTCTATCCACTATAAGGAATCCAGCTGCCTTATTAAACGATTCTGTTCCAAGGAAGAAATACAATTGTCGTGATCCAAGAGCACACAAGACTGGAAGAAAACAGAGACCCCTAATAACACAAGACAGAATCTTTTAAAGGCTTTCCTCTGTGTCTACCAGTCCCTTACTTTTCAGGACTCAATATGGGGCAGAACGGATTCCCCAGCTGGAAGCAGATTTTAAGCCCCAAACTAAGCCAGTCTTGAAGACAGTCAGAGGAAGCCTATCCATGCCTCAGTGAATTCTAGCTCAGAAGTTGAGCCATGTTTCTGTGTAACAGAAAGTACACTGGTCTTATAGTCATTTTGACTCTTGGCGGAGCCTACCTGTGTGATCCTGGGCCAAGTAATTAACCTCTCTGGATCTCTGTTTCCTCATCTGAAAATGAAATAATAATGCTTGATTGCATTACCCACTTCACAAGATTGGTGTGTAGAAGGTGTTTTATACATAAATGCATGCTATTACTATTTCATGAAATTTGGGTCTATTCTAGGCTGCGTAGGTGTCTATTCTAAGCTATTTATGGGATAGACTGCATGAAGTCAAGAAGATATAAGTTCAAATCCTGCCTCAGATACTTACTAGCTATATGATCCTAGGCAAGAGACTCAAACCTTCTGTTTCCTCATGGAGATAATAATAGAATCTATTTCATAGGGTTGCTTTGAAAAATCAAATGAGATAATATCAATCAATCAATCCAATCAATCAATCAATCAACATTTATTAAGCTTCTATATGTGCCAGGCACTGTGCTAAGTGCTAGGGATAGAAAAAGAGGCAAAACAAAAAATGAAAAAAAAAACAGTCCCTGCCCTCAAGGAGCTTACAATTTACTTGGGGGCAGGAGGGTTCTTGCATACCAATATATACAAAGCAAGCTATATAACAGGATAAATAAGAAATAATTTACTAAGGGAAGGCACTGGAATTAAGAGGAATTGGAGAGTGATTTGCAAAATTTAAAGTACTATGCCTATTATCATTATTATTATTCCCTCCGAAGATTTTTCACCTTGTTGACCAGGGGTTATTAGTTAATTCAGCACCGGGGACAGTGGAGGCTGGGAAGAGTTCACCATTCTCTGGACTGAAGCCTGGAATGCTCCCCCTCCTCCGTTCTGACTGCTGACCTCCCTGCCTCCCTTTAAGTCCCAACTAAAATCCCACCTTCTACAGCTCCTCTTAACTCTAGTGCCTGCTCTCTTATATGCATTTCCCATTTATTCCACGCTTAACTTGCTTTATGTTTGTTAGTACATTGTGTCGCCCACTAGACTATAAACTCCTTGTGTGCAGGAACTTTTTCTCTCTTTTTGCATCCCCAGCACTCAGCACAGTGCCTGGCATACAGTAGGTACTTAATAAACCTTTATAGTGAGGAAAACACTTTGGGAAATGTAAATTACTGCAGAAACATTGGCCATTATTTTTCCTTAGAGAAAAAGCTGACCTTTCAATTATCACTAAAGAATATCAGCTGTCCCTATTTCTTATTCCACAGGTAAAAGAAAAAAAATTTTTTTTTTCTGGAAAAGCTTTATGGCCTCAGGCAGCACTGACTAAAAATATAGCAGAGTTATCTATTTCAGGGGTGACTACCCCATACATAGGCTAGTTACTTCAGCTCTGCACTGGGCCGGCTCCTTCCGTCAGGGAACTTCACAGCCTCCAGTTTCTCCCACTTTTGAATCTTCATTGCCTGGCCTTTGGAATCTATTGAAAACAACATTTGAGGGAAAAAACCAGAGTGGAAGCTGCCTGAGAAGCCTATCAGACCAGAGGTATCACAGCAGCCAGGTAAGGCACCTGGAAATCTTCTAGATTCCAGCCATATTTAAAGCATCCAGATATTATTTTTATTCCTGAGAGGGGTGCTGATTCTTCATTAGTGCTAAAAGAAATTAACCCTATCTTTGATTGGCTCAGACTGCCGTGGCTATTTTTTGAGTCTCCCTCCATATCTCCACCTCCCTGTCTTCCTTCAAGTCCCAGCTATGATCTCCCCTTCTGTAAGAAGGCTTTTCTGATCCCCATTCATGCTAGACTTTCCCTCTGTTAATTATGTCCAATTTATATGTGTGTATATATAGAGATCGAGAAAGAGAGAGAGAGAGTATGTGTGTGTGTGTGTGTGTGTGTGTGTGTGTGTGTGTGTGTATGTGTTCATTTTTTCAGTTGTGTCTGACTCTTCAAGATCCCATTTGGGGTTTTCTTAGCAGAGATACTGAAGTGGTTTGCCATTTCCTTTCCCAGCTCATGTTACAGATGAAGAAACTGAGGCAAACAGGGTTAAGTGATTTGCTCAGGGTCACACTTGCTAGTAAGGGTCTGAGGTCATATTTGAACTCAGGAGGACCCATCTTAATAAATGCTTATTGAATAACTGACAGAGTAAGAATTGAGAGTAAAGTCGGGATGGTGGAGAATCAAGGTACTGAACTCATAAATGAGCTTTTAATTGGATTTTGATAACAATTCCGGGAGGACAATACTCCCTGTAAAACTGAGGTGGAGTGGAAGAGACTTTTACAAAACCTACCTAGTTCAGCAGCTGTGGCAAGCTCTCGTCTTTGCTCCAGTGAGCCGGGCTCCAACCGTGGACCTCAAATGACACAGTTTACCTCTGATAGTTTCCTAAAATGTCCAGGAGGAGAGACTGGTTCACTCTCTTGGGCATTAAACTATAATAAACCAAATAGGGATGGCAGTGTGGAACTGAGAGATGAAAATTTAATTGGGGTTGGGGGGTGGAGCCCCTAGGACAGTCATTTTTTGATACCAAGGGATCAGCCTATGACTTTTTGTGGAATTGTCTTCCTTTTCCCAAGCTAACTATGCATCTTCTTCTAGCATGTCAGTGTGATGTAAGGAAAAGAATGATGGATTTGGAGTTACACAAACCTCGATTCAAATCCTGTCTCTGTTATTTATTACGTTACCTTAAACAAGTCCTCATCCACCAGACATGGGGTTTGTACTCTAAGGTGGCCACTAAGCTCCCTTCTGGCTTTAAATCTGTGATCTTATGACCCTAATTTCTCATCTATCTCTAAGAGATAAACAAAAAGTAACTGTCTTCTATTTACAGAAGCAAATTCAGACACAGTGAGGAAATTTGGGGGGAAGGGGAAAGAGAAAAAATGTTAATGATAATTTTGTTGTATATTTGAAAGAAATAGCAAGTTGTGCATTGTAGATTTGCAGTTTTGTGTACGATTGTTTTTTTGTACTATGTTTTTTTATTTTTTTTATTGTACTATGTTATGGAAATGCTTGCTTTAGTCCATAAATTAAAAATAAAATATTTGTTTTAAAAATATATAATTAGCATTTCCTAGCTGCCCTTTCTCTTAAAACTTGTACCATTATATATAATGAATTAACCTAGTTCTGGGTCTCAAGGAACAGAAACACAGCTTTACACTGTATTATCGTGAACTACAGTCAGTTCTGCTATAATGCTTGAGGTTTTTAAAAATTATATACATACATAATATGTGTATAATATATGTGCAATATGTGTATAGTATATAGATATGTAATCTTTAACCTAGGGAATATTTCCCAAGATATACCCCCTACAATGAATGCTAAAAATGGAATATTGGGCTGGATAGTAGACTATCTTTCTGACCCAGAATATCGACTTCACAGATTCCTAGAACTGTTCAGCACCTCAGAGGTCATCCATTCCAAGTCATACTTAAAGCAGAACTTCCCTCTACAACTTCCAGTTCCCACTTGAAGATTTCCATTGATGGGGACCTTGCTGCCTTCGAAGACTCAAGAACTCACATTTTTATATAGTTTTTCCTTATATTGAGCTGAACTCTGCCTCCCTATAACCTCTGCCCCATTCCGTCTAGGTTATGCCCACTGGTGCTAACTAAGCAAAACAGTTCTAATCCCTCTGTCATTTAAGTATGTGAAGACCACCATTTCTTTTTTCCAGGCTAAATATTCTTCATCCAATCCTTAATCTAAGGCATGGTTACGGGCGATCTCATTATCCTGTACACAGACGGCAGAGGAAGAAGGGGCCTCAAAGATCATCCAATCCAACCCATACCTGAGCTAGAATACTCTCTCTGATATCCCTCACAAATGGAATGGAGAGCTCACTCTCTCCCATTCTACTTCTGGATGGATAGCTCTAATTCTCAGGAAAGTTTTGTCTTACCTCGACCTAAAATCCATCTCCATTCATTGTCCTCTTCCGTGCAGGCTCCAGTTTGTGCTTCTCCTCTCAAATATATTGCCTAACACCAAACACATTATTCTAGATGTGTTGTATACAATGGAAAGATTACTCTTCTTTTCTCCATGAAGGTTCTCATTTCTGCAGTGTGGTATCTCCTTTTGGATGATAAAATTAGCTACTTTTAACAAAGCAACGTAAATAGCACAAATCACTGTTTATCATGTTAATATTTCTCATGCTGTAACTCCTAGGGAAACTGTCATTATTGCTTTTTAACAGCATCTGACTGGAGTGAGTTGGACACTACTGACACTACTGTGAGACCCCTACTTCTCACAAATCTCAGTACTTCTAATGATTTGTGCTCAAAATGCAACTAGTACCTTCCATGCAAAGGAAGGGTAGAAAACACAATCTCCAAAAAAAAGCTTAGTCCTTAAATTTTCAGACTCACAAAGTAGCCAAAACTAAGGCTTTAAACATGTATAGAAAACTACGTTTCCTATAATATTTGTCTCACTGTTTAGGCCCTCCTGTTTCTCCTAGCACCAGGCTTTTCTCAGGACAAATCTCAGAGGAAATAATAACTGCTAACATTTAGCATTTTAAAGCTTTCAAAGATTTTATCTACACATATATACATACACATATGTCTATACACACACATATATACACAAAGTTTCTATACACGTCTAGTCTTTAAATATGTCTAGTTTACTGTACCTCTAATGACCATAACAGGGGACTGACTGGCTGATGAACCCAGATCTAACGAGCATACGAAATATGTCTGGCTGGTGAAATCCTCAGGTAGACTTTAGAATAGGGATCAACATTCTGTAATTGAGTCTGGTCTGTTATGATGTGGTAAAAACTAGCCTCCTTGATTGGCTACTTATCCAGAATGGTGGAGAGGAATTCAAAAGGTCCTGCCTGCTGGCATTCTGGGGAGAGAAAAGAGCCAACACAAGAGGGCCTCAGGCCCTCCCCATCTGAGCTTAGCATATGGTTTATGAAATGGAAGCCCAAGTTTCTTTGCCTCAGCATTTGTTCATTTTAGGTGGGAACTGGAAATGGCTATGACCCTCTGGGCTTTGAGAAGTGCTAGGGTTAAGTCCATGATAGGATTTGTAGCCAACTAGACCAACACAAAGGCCCAAGGAGTGACATGACTTTCTAGACCCAGCCTGTACGTGCTTGAGACATGGATTAATGCAGTAATGTTGCATTTGGGCTTAAACTTGGTGGGACTAATGGTATGTAGAAACTACATTACATCTGAACCCACTCTCCTCAAGGATCAAAGTGGCAAAGTGGAGAGTGTGCCCCCCAGAAGGAGGAAGCTGCAGTTTATATATCTGTTTTTGCTATATCTTCAGAGTAAGCATCCCTTTTGGGGTACATGGGGTGCTCAGGAAGGACTAGCACCTCTGGAGTGACAGCTTGCAGGGTTGCTCATCCACCTTTAGTGTCCACCTGGCACTCAACTATCACCTGTGGCTCCAAGAAGCTGTAGCATGTGCAGCAGCCACACCCTGATAAATCATCTTGGCAGACCAGCTAAATCAGATTGAGGGTAACTGACAGGCCTCAAACCCAGCAATTAGGAGTTATCTACCCCAAGCATGTGAAGACTGCCCTCCTCTCCCTCGTGAAATGGGCAGGTGAAAACAATTTGTTCCAATGGCCAACAGCATGGCTAAAACAGGCACTGTGGAGTACTTAGAGCTTGGTCAGATATGGAAGATGCCATGGCCATCCACTGCATCCTGGGCAATCACCAGTTGTCTTGACTTTGTTTTGCCACTGGACTTCCATGACTCTAGGAAAGAGAGTAAGGCTGATGAGTTTGTGCAATTCTGCCTCACTTCAATACAATTCACAAATAAGTCAAGACATCACCCCAAGTCACCACCTTGTGATATCACTGGTCCCCTTCAAAACGAGGGACAAACAACAAACATCTCTTTGTAAAAGCTAATCTGTGCCGACTGGTTACACTGAACTGGGCTGCTTATCATCAGTGCCTAACTACGCTGGTGATAACACTACCAAGTTGGCAGTATTATAAACCGACATTCCCGATTCCCCAGGGGATGCTCCTAGAACCCCACTGGAGACATGTAGCCAGCCTTGTCCTAGAAGACTGAGGTCAAAACTGTCCCTACAAAAGTGTAACAGCCTCCAGGCAAATGACAGCTCATGCTTGACCCAGGTCCCCTGATTTCACATTGAGTACTCTTTCTACCATTTACACGTCCCTCCATCTGCTATCATCATCATTGTTGTTTTGTCATTTTACATATGTATGGTACTTTATGCTCACAGAACTCTCACATCTCTCATTTGAACCTCACAACAAGCCTGTGAGTTAGGCAGTGAAAATAATATCATCCCCATTTTAAAGATTAGGAATATAGGCTCTGCCATCTCATTCTACTCATCTAATTACCTGGTATTGCTCCCTGTAATATCTAAGAAGTATCCTGTCTTAGACTTTACATAATTCTCATCTTCTATCAAAATTTACTTGTTCTATACCATGGCCCTGAATAAATTACTCATTACTAATATGTTGATGGCTCTTAATAGATGAATGTAGTTTCCCACTTCATTTTAAAAGGGGCCACCTGTAGGTATGATGCCTTAACCCAAATAAATGACTCTCATGTTGGAATTTCAGGTTCTCTAATAGACCAGAAGAGGAGATAATTGGAAGCAAGGAGGCATTTCTTGAGCCTATCAACTCACACTACATATAGGGCTAGCTTTGAAAGGAATTATTACTCCCAGACCTAAAAGGTGACCTTATTCCTCCTTGATTAATTGCTTTCAGGACCAAGTCATTAAGCAGAGAGATTAGTACCATAGTCCCAGCCTTTACTTAATTAATCTGGGCCAATTGGCAAGGTGTTAACAAGTGAGGTTAGCACCAGCTTCCTAGATCTTTTAATGGAAAACTTTAATATTAACAGAAGATTGAAAGTACTAAAAATGAGGAAGTTTTGAAGAATATTAAGTAGATATCATAGAAATGAATGGTTGTAGAGGGGATGGGAGGTGTGTTCACCTCTCTTTGGTCCCTTCCTACTTCTTATCCCTCATATTCTATTCCTAATTTCATTTCCAAAAATAGGTTCCCATGTTAGCAAAGAGATGTTTCCCATTGCAAAAAATAATAAATTTTAAAATAATGAAAATCAGTCTCTTGATCACCCTAGAGTCCCACACTGAAGCTGGGAGATGAAATAAGAGTCTGTAAAGACAAGAGCAACTTCATAGGCTTTCTTCCCTTCTCCCTATCCCCTGCCCCAGTACTTCCCTAAAACCATAATATCTGAATATGAAATTGCCCAAAATACCCTTGAAAGACAATTTCTACTTGAAGTAAAAATGTGCTGCCTATGATTGATTAAGCTTACCATTATATCACCTGATATAAAATTGACCCTCAAAAAAGGGGGCAGAGGCAGCACAGTTAGGTGGCACAGTGAATAGAGCACTGGCCCAAATCCATTCTCAGACACTAGCTGTGTGACCATGGGCAAGTCACTTAACACCAATTGCCTTGCCTTCCCCCCTCAAAAAAAAAAATCCCTTACACTTCAGTCATTATGCCTTTAGCCAACACCACAATGGTACAGTAGAAAGATGGACAGACAGACAGACAGACAAATAGAGGATGGATGGGTGGATGGACGGATGGATGGATATAGATAGTAGACAGATGATAAATGTTGGAAAGACAGAGATAGGTAGATGATGGATGGACAGAAAAATAACAGATGGAATGATTGGCAAATGGATGGACAGATGATAGATGGTAGATAAATAGATGATAAATGGATGGATAGATGTGGATAGATGACAGATGATGGATGGATAGATGATAAATGGATAGATAGATAGACAGACAGATAGATCGATCCTTTGGACAGATAGTTAGTCTCTTCTTTCAAGAATCTTACATCCTAATAGAGGAGATGGTAGGAGCTGGAAAATAGGGAAGGTCAGGGATGCCCAATGAAAATGGAGTCACAGGAGCTGAGTTCTAATTCTAGCTTTGTCACTACCCACTGTGTGACCTTGGGTAAGACATTTCACCCCACTGGGTCTCTGGTTCTTCATTTGTAAAATGAAGGGATTATACTAAATTACTTTCTTTGTATGCCCAGAACTTGCTGACTTGACACTTTTCCTTATATACTTTTTTCTGAACCTGAGGTAATTGATACCCTTTTGGAAGTGTTGGCATTATTACTTCCCTTTCCTACTGAATTCCCATAGCTCTAGAACTATGGCCTTATGACTTTTTCTCTTTTCAAGAGCTGCCAGCTGGACTTTGTTGTGCCCGTCCATCCCCATGTGTGTATATTTCCTGCAGTACATGCCTGTGACACCTCTGTCAACTTTTTATTTGCCTTGGCCACAGACCCCCCATGGAGGCCCAGTCTCAATGTCTGAAAAAGAGAGTAATCCCTGTACCCACCTCACAGTTTTGTGAGGTTCAAATGAGATTATGTATATAAAGTACTTCAAAAACTTTACAGCAAAATATGAATCAATAATAAGAAATAACGTCATTTACCTGCCTAACCGAAACAGAAAATACTAGGGTATTTTGTTTGTTTTTTTTCCTTCCTTACCCTCTATTATCTGCTTGTTGAGGCCAAACACATTCAGTGATCATTCGACATGCTATTCAATTGAGGCTGTCAAAAGTCCCATATTTTATACCTTGTTCCATCTTCAGCTTATATAAAGGTTATACTTGAGGTTGGTCATACAGTGCTGATGACCACTATTAGCTCATCTAGCAGAGTAGTGGGCAAGAGCACTATGGAGGTTGGAATTCCAAAGCCTCCTTAGAGTGATAAATATGACACTTTACCAGCTCTGACTTTATTTAAAGTAATGGAAAATGGCTATTCTGCTTTCTTCCCCTTTCTCCTTTCTCTTCATTCACACTTAGTCCTTTTAACCTTTTAAATTTACTGCTGCTTAACATGTATACCTGAGGTCTGGAATCCCAAATGGGGAAGTAATATATCACAGCTCATGTTAAAGTCACTGCATTCTGGTTTCCAAGTCTAGTTAACTCCAAGATAAACATACCCTTCCCACCATGCACTTAACTTCCAAAAACACACTGGTGGATAAAGTGCTTCAGGTAAAGTAATGATGCCAACAGTGTAGTGAAACTTCCAAAGGGTATCAATTGCCTCATGTTCAGAAAAAAGCATATAAGGAAAAGTGTCAATTCAGCAAGTATTTATTATGTATTCCTACTATGGGCCAGGCACAGTGCTAAGTTCTGGACATACAAAGAAAGACTGCCAGTCCTGTCTCTCAAATAGCTCACAGCCTAATAGGGGGAACCAGCAGACAATTATGACAAATTATGACAATTATGTACAAACGAGACACATGCAGGATAAACTGCCGAGTCTCAAAGACAAAACAAACTACAAGTAGTCTTTGAGGATACTATTTTTTTTAATGTTGTGGAACTGGTAAAGGGTAGCTCTATATCTGTGTTCAGTAGTTTCTAAGGTCCTTCTTTGAGGACACATTCAAGTGATCCTACTTATAACCAGCCCTGTGGACTAAGTGAAGTAATGAACATGAAAGACCTTTGAAAAGTACAAAGTGCTATATCTAAGATATTTAAAAAGATCTATGATTTCATCAGCACTGTTACTCCCTTCACATCTTACCAGACGGTCTTCCTAAGTGGTCACAGACGGCAAATTCATTACTTTGTAACCAGCCCTTTAGTGACCAGTCTTTCTTAAGTTAGCTCGACCTTTCTACCATGACAGACACACGATATATTTATGCCAGGATAGCTATTGTAAGCCTTAGTTGATAGAAACTACAACTTGTATTCTGGGGGCACAGCCTTTGAGAATTCAGGGTCATGGTCATGCCATGATGAAGTTTTGGAAAATAGGTCATTAGAGAAAGTCTATATTCAGGGAGTATAATGATTTTTGGTTGCTGGTAGAAAGTAGGACCAAGTTAACCAACTTCCCAGCATAGAAATGGGTTGCTGAAGGGAAATAGGACAAAGGTCACCAGCGTCATCTACCAGCCCCTTTCCAGTTTTGCTCCTAAGGTGATTTACATAGACCTGGTACATGATGAGCAGCTAGGTAGCAACAGTGGATATAGCACTTGGTCTGGAATCAAGAAGACCTGAGTTCAAATTTGGCCTCAAACATTTACTAGTTATGTGACCTTGAGCAAGTCACTTAACACTGTCTCAGTTTCCTCATCTATAGAATGAGCTGGAAAAGGAAATGGCAAATCATTCCAGTATCTTTGCCAAGAAAACCGCAATGGGGTCACAAAGAGTTGGACATGACTGACAAACAACGGGGGGCCTGAAATGAATCTCCCATTCACAGACCAGATTGTACCCAGCTCCTTTACAGTTTTGGTTAGGCAGAACTTCTAGAAGGATTTATAAGGATCCCAGGTGTCCTGGGGTTTGATAGGAGTTCAAAGGAATTTTCTGACCACAACTCAAATAAATAGTTTAAACTGAAGCTATATGAACAGCAGCAGGGGAGTTCGGTTCAAAAGCCTAAGGGCTTTCTCCAGCTACTGGCATAGGCCAGAAGGGAAAATTATAAAAGAGCGAGAGAGCCCCTGGAGCTATGATCTGTAAGAGTTGGTGGAGGCAGAGGCTGCACAGCACAGCTGCTACAGACCAGGGGAGACCAGCTCAGTAGAGACAAGAGCAAAGAGAGGCAGAGAACATGTCTGTGACTTCACCACTGGGAGCCTGATGACCAGAGGGGAAAAGCAGAACTATCTGGAAGGAGAAGAGGGTTCCAATAAGGATGTCACCTTAGACCCGAGTTGCCTTGGCTACAAATTTTCTTTTGGATATGCATGTTCCCTGGCCATGCATGTTCCTGGTGAGAAGCCCTTTCCCCCCTGGTGATGTGGTAACCTGTGTGAGTGTATCCTGGTTTGCATGGGGAAAATTTTTTATTGTCCCATGCTTAGTTAAAAGAAACTCATAGATAGGAGCTTATAAGCTATGTGGTTTTCAGTGAATTTAGATACAAAGGAGCCTTAAGCCTAGGGTCACTTTCAGGAGATCTCATTTTATGTTTGCTATCAGTTAAGATCATGGTGATGAAAAGGCCAGGGTCACAGGTACAATCTAAGGAACAGAAAAATTTAATTTGTAAAGAAAAAAAACAACAGAGGCGGATAGGTGGTGCAGTGAATATAGCACCCACCCTGGAGTCAGGAGGACCTGAGTTCAAATCCAGCCTCAGACATTTAACACTTACTACTAGCCATGTGACCTTGGGCAAGTCACTTAACCCCAATTGCTCTGCCTTCTCTCCTCCAAAAAGATAAAGAAAGAAAAAGAAAAAAAACCAACACCACTATTCCTTGCCTTAGAGATTGTACTTTAAAACTCTATCCAGATACATAAAGGACCTGGGTGAAAAAATTGTGAATGGTTCAGCTACCAAAACAGTAAAATAGAATTGTATTGGCAAGGAGCTTCATCTCCAGAGATGAAAGAAAACACTCCCTGTAGAATACTACTGGCTTTTAAACAGGAATCCAGTAGAGGGACACTCTCCACCTCAAATCTGTTGAAATGGAGACACATACAAGCAGAGATATAACAAAAGATACCAGCATTCAAAATTTCTAAAATCACACTTCACTTGAATACTAAGCTCCTAATGATGAAGTTGATGCTCTCTCTCTGCAGAGAGCAGTTCTGGAAAAACTTAAAATAATTCCTCCTTGGATGCTGTCCTGTAGCTGCCCGGGCTTGCTGACAAAGAAACAAGGCCTTTACTTGCTGTAAGGGAAGTCAAGCCAAACCTCACAGACTTAAGTGTGTGGTTTAATAATAAAAATAATATCATCAATCCCTCAGTTTATCAAAGGTTTTACAGGCTGGTTCCTGATTTCTAATTTATAAAGTTTCTACATTCTGACTTGTTATGATACTAAGGACCTATTACAAAGTCTATGCTGCCCAGAAGATTTTCTGGGCAAGCTTGTTTTTATGTAAGGCTCCCATTTAAATATCTTTAGAATTTGCTTTTGCCTTGAAGCAACAGACAAGTATGTGCTGCTCTCTTCTAAATATGGGAACAGTAAGTACAAATACAAGACTGAAGATCTGCTTTGAAGCTAAACTTTGTAACTGGAAAGGCTCTGGAAACATCACAAGCAGCAGCAGCAGCCTCAGTGGTAGAGGGCTGGGGGAAAATCTTTCTTCTTTTAATTGCTAATGTACTCATTCTGGGAGGTCTCTTGTCAGATTAAGGGTCAGGGTCTGATTTGGGCTTCCCTGCTAATGGAAATGTTGTGGGAGTGCTAGAATGAATGCTGTGGTATTACTAATAATTAATGACGATAATAACGGCTGAGGGGCCCTCGTTTAGTGCCTTTCATCACCCAAAGACTTCAGATCTCACCATGATCACCCACTGCTGACTTGGAGCTGACTTTGGAGGAGAAAGTGGCTTGGGTGGCACAGGACACAGCAACAGTAGGCTTATTTAAAACACTCATGAGTGAAAGAAAAATACCCGTTCAAAACTGAAGTGTAAATTTTGGGGTAGGCAGGCTGTAGTTATCCAACTTGAGACTTTGCCAGGAAACAAGTTTTATTATCCCCCTTCTCTTGCAAAAAGCACACAGAGTGCTTTCCTGACCATAAACAGACCTTGGATTTTTATCTGCTCTGAAGCTCAACGCCCTCTAACCATGGAGAGAAAGACAGCAGCAACTCCTGAAGATTCCAGATTTCTGCCTTCCACAGGTACGGGCTGATCCCTGACATGTACTGACACACCCTGGCCTTGAAATGCAGAGATGCCTAAAACAAAATGGTAAGGTTGCTTCCAGGGGGAGAGGAACAAGAGAAGAAAAAAAATTACAAATTAATTACTTCAGATCATTTTATTTTACAAAACAGACTCTCCCAGTAAGGTATAACACCCTCATTTTAGCAGTTACTTCGCTTGTTTGTTTTTAACTTTAACAAGCTCTTGGGGGAGAGGGAAGGGTTGACAGGGCAAGACCTTAGGGATTTCAACATCCATATTGCAAGCTTTTCACATTCTTTGGCCTCCTAGTCCCTCATCTGTTTTGACTCTTCAGACCTCCCTCTCCACTTGCGTCTCAGACCTTCTCATTCTCCAAACACAAATTCTTTACTTCTGTCATTTTCCCATCACTTCCACAAAAGCTTCATTCGTCCTTCCACCCTGACCCAAACCTCCAACCTATCAACTTTTCCCATTTCACCCAGTTCATAGACTGTGCTGAACTTCTCCACCCATTTGGTCCAAAATCAACTATGTCTACGTGGCTGGATTTGAAGGCGATCCCACTTAATTCCTAACCTTGAATTACCTGCTTGCTGCTCCTGAGCTGCAAAGAATTGCTGGAGGCAAATACAGAATTGTGTCGATCTAAGCAATTATGCAGAATCAGTCAGCGCATACCAGCAAATTTATCTGAAATTGTACAGCTACTTGATGCTTATAGCTGTGGGACTGTGGGCAGCAGTATAGTGGGAAACCTAACTCATATCCAGCTTAGAAATAAATGTCACACTCCATGTAAAATAAATTCATTTTAGGAATATTTTAGTGGAAAGAAATTGTGGGGAGGCTCTATTTTAATTAGATGGCTAAACATGTTTCCGAACTTAGTCAACTGCAACATATAACATAGATACATACATATATATATATATATATATATATATATATATATACATATGAATAAGTTGACAATCATCTAGGGGAATAAATTAGCTTTAAAGTACACCTCACATGTACAACATCACCCTCTTAAAAACACATTTGTTTAATGTCAATCCTATACTTCAGCACTGGGATCAGGGGAGCTAGTTTCAAATATGGCTTTGCTTTTACTACTGGGTGTACTACTACTACTACTTGAGCTCTCCGGGCCTCATTCAGCTCTCTCATATGTGAAATGAGGGGGCTTTGCTAAATGATCTCTGTAAGGTCCCTTTCAGTTCTAGAACCTAAGGTTCCTACGACTAGGACGAAGTCACTTTGGAATCTCCGTTTTCTCCACTAGAAAATAAAAAGGGCTTTCCTCATGGCAATTCTGTGATGTAAGTAGGGCAAGTATTACTATTTTTATTTTGTCTCTTTTAAAAATGATTTCTCATGCATTTGACTTTCAACAAAAATAAAGTCAATTAAACATACACTGGCAACTACTTAGACCTTTAAAAGTTATAAATATAGTATGCCCTAATAACTTATTGGTTACTCCCTGTTTCTCCTTCTGTTTTCTTAATCCATTGGTCTCTGTGTTTTTTCATCTAGTCGAACACTTCACAGATTTGGTGCCTACTCTGTTCTTTGTATAAGGTTTAAAAAAATTTTCTTTTAAAGATTAGACAGGAGAAGGTCCAATATGTACAAAAATATCATTATTAGCAGCTTTTTTCCTGTGGTAACAGACAACTGAAAACTAAAGGGATGCCCATCAATTGAGGAATAACTGAGTAAGTTGTGATACATGAATAACAGTGCTAGTAACAACAATACACAGTTTATGTAGTGCTCACTATGTGCCAAGCACTTTACCAATATCTTGTTTGATAGGAACTAGATGCTATTTTTATCTTCATTTTACAACTAAGGAAATTAAGGCAAGCAGATGTGAAGTGACTTGTTCAAGGTCACCCAACTGGTAAGTACCTGAGGCCAGATTTGAACCGAAGTCTTTCTGAGCTGGACCCGGCTCTCCACACCTGCCTGTGATGAACGTGGTAGAGTATTATCGTGTTACAGGAAATGAGGAAATAAATTATTTCAAAAAGGCGTGCAAAGACATTGAAAGTGATGAGGAGGGAAGTGAGGCCAAGCAGAAGAGTAATGTGTACTATAACACATGTGGTAACATCAACATTAATAAAAATGAACAGTTTTGAGGACTTTCACAAACTGGAAAATAATGAAGTGAGCAGAGTCAAGAGAGCAGCATATACAACAACCACAATGTTAAAAACAAGTAACTCTGGGGGGCGGAGCCAAGATGGCAGCATAGCAGCAGCAACATATCGCAGCTCTCACATAGCCACCCCAAAATACCCATAAAATAGGACTCTAAACCAATCCTAGAGCTCCAAAACGCACACAGAGATACTGCCCACTAAAGTCAGCTCGGCTACGAGGAACCATATCAGCACTGCGAACCGAAACCAGCCTGGCCTGAAGCCGCGACTGTGCCCCAGGGACGGCTGGACAGAGGAGCAGAGGAGCCTCTCTGGTGAGTGGATTAGCGGCAGCTGCGAGCAGCGTTCAGAACTAGGTCAGTGGAGCTTGCCAAGTTGGGAGGGAGGAGCAGTCCGGCCGAAAGGCCTCCAGAGCAGCAAAGCAAAAGGCAGAGGTTTTGCACCCGCCTCTGTGTTGCAGCTTCCCGCCCACGGCCTGCAGACAGCAGGGGACTAAGCGATTGTTCTGAGGCCAATGCTCTTGCGTTGAGCGGCCTGGATCCGGATTGCCATCTTGGGCCTCGGTTCTGGAGTCTTCATTATCCAGCGAGCCAGAAGTAAGTAGGAAGGGTTCCAGCACCTTCCTGAGAGCTACGGCAGCCAGGAGGACCCCAGCGATTTGGGACAGAGCTTTCCCTTCTGGAAGCAGAGCCCCACAGAGATTTAAAAAAAAAAATCACAGACTGAACAACCATGAGTAAGAATAAGCATAAGAAGCAAAGTAAGAACAGCACCCAAATCCTAGATTCCTTCTTTGGGGAAAAGAAAGATCATGGGAGAGAGAGGCGCAGGCAGAGCGTCCCCACCAAGGGCCTCCAATAAACATGAAGAATGCCTTAAAGCTAGAGATGAGCTGAAGAAGGATTTTCAAAACCAAATAAGGGAAGTGGAAGAAAAATTGGGAAGAGAAA
>CM053588.1:155478510-155494467 GCA_028646515.1 Pseudochirops corinnae | reverse complement strand
TATGATCAGATTAAGTTATCAGCAAAGAATATGAATTTTTTATGTCAGCTTATTGGAAAATTTAATTTTTTACTTAAGATTAGGAAAAGTACGGAAAATTAGGCAAACCACTTAAATATTACCTTAAGATATTCCCATTGACTAAAGGAATTTTAGAACTAATAGCTTTTAAAAATATGGTGATCAACTTTTAACTGTTTGAGATTCAATTAATATATGTATTTATACATATATTCTTCTCTCAAATTGGCTAAAATACTCTGATACCTAAATTAATTTTGTTAAGTAATAAGTCAAGAAAATAGAGAATGCTTACTATAATTTAATATCATCAAACAAGCTGCTCTGCCTCATTTTTACAAAAATAAGGCTCTCTATGTCAGCCACTCCAGAGCCCAGATAGGGCTGGGAGTAGGATTTAAAACAGGCATCCAGAGATCATAATTTCCAAAAAAGACCCAGCTTTGTCTCTGAGAATACCTCTCTTTATGTTAACAAAACCTACTTTATGGTCCTTAAGGACAGACTCTCAACTTGAGGCAATTTTTCTGGGCAATATATCATGTTATAGAATGTTAATGGTAAAGAAAACATAGATATTCTGGATCATAATTTCAATCAATACTTTGTCAGATTTATCTTGTTTTATTGTATTTATCATTTATCCAATTAAGAAAAATTCCTTTTTCATACAATGATTAAACCATTATAGGGATCATATATTTGTGTAATTTAGCCACCCTATATTGGGATGGTCCTAAAATGTACTTAAGCTCTTTCATCTTTTTGTCTGTCATTCAGGACTCTAGTCTTGCATTACAGGTACAAGTAGCAAAGTTAGCCTTAAGGGAGTAATGAATACATGTTGTGATTTTGTTTGTCTCCTTTAAGCCAAACCCTTTTCAGATGGAAAGATAAGAGTAGAGTATAGGAAGCCCTTCAATCAGACTTCTCTGCTCCCTCTATGATTTCAAAAGAATGGCCTTTGTGGACAATCAATTTAAAATATTGTTTTAAAAAATAATATCCTATTACATAAAGACAATTTGTAAATATTTTGCCTTTTCCCTTTCATTACAAGGGATGACAAACAGTCCAACAATGTGCCAGAAATTTGTTGCACAGGCATTAAAACTATAAGAGATCAATATCCATGTGCATATCTTATCCATTATATATGAATGACACCTTGTGTGTACATCCTTCGAAAGTGGTTTTTAATACTTCAAACCACTCACCTCAGGTTATTTCAATATGGGTTATAGCCCCTGATAAAAATTTAGTTGTAATCTCCATACAATTACTTAGGACATAGAGTGAGAAATAAAAATATTAAGCCTCAAAAAATAGTAATTTAAAGAGACAATTTTTTGTCTGAAATTTTGTCTAAAAACTTTGAATGACTTTTAAAAACTACTTGGAGACTTTTAATGACTTTCAAAAATCACTGCTATAAGGGGAAAAGCGACCCCTAATTCCCCTAAGCCTTGGTGGAACACAGCTTGGACTCTCCCTTATTCATATTCAGCTACGCCAAGCCTACGGGATAGACAGTAAATAGCCTTGTAGAAATCACGGTATTAGGGAATCCTTGAACACCCTTTGAGGCATACATATGCAACAAAATCATCCTCCTCATCAGAGCAAAATAAAAAAGTGTTCCCTGTACGTATTCATCAGCCTTATACAAAAGCCCAAATGGAAATTCTGATCTAAAGAGACCCTTTCTGGTAAAGTTTATTCAATGTGTTTTAAACCTTTAAACATTTATTTCCATCTCCTTTCTCACCTACCCAAAAGAATGCAATTGCATGTCTTTTAAGGGAACTATCTCAACTTCTTAATGTTTTTACAGATAGTAAATATTGTTATTATACTGTAAGAAATATTAAGACTGCAAATATAAAATATTCTAACAATCAAGAGTTATACAAATTATTCTTGCAGTTGTAACAAGTAGCAAGAAATAGAAAAAAATCTTTTTTATTTCTTATGTTTACCTCTCGGGGCCCATTCAGAAAGGCTATGCAAATTAACAATACAAAGCTTATCCAACACTTAGTCCTTTATCTCTCCATCCAAAATGCAAGGATGTTAATAAGTAAGTTCACATGTACTCATGAACAGGTCAGGCAAATACCTTTACTTATGTTACAAGATTAAAACTCAAATAGTCTTTGGCGAATAGATGTTACTTCTTTAAAAATTTACAATATAGCCATGTGACAAATGAATACCTTTTTCTCAGACACTTTTGTTTTGATAACTTTGAAGGCTGGATAATCTTTGCTGTTTAAAGCAAAATAGAAATTGAGAATATCTACTGCCAAATATTTACATTCATAAGAATTTACATTTCATAAGAAATTCAGAGTGAGATAAGTAATATCAAGCACAGTTTAAAAATTTTGTGAACTATGCAGTTTGAACAAGAAAGCTTTATTTTTTGTTTTTTCTTGAATATAAAAACTTCAATCTTTCAAGTCATGTCAGCATAGTAGTTCCTTTTAGGTTAAAGGTTAACAATTGATCATAAATAACTTACATATCTATTTAAAGTGAATGAAACATGGGAAAGAAGATTCTCAGTGTATTACTAGGAACCTCTAATTTATTTTTTTTTGTTGCCATTTATTCAAGATCTGACATTTTTTTAGACTGATATTTTTCCCTGATATAAGATACTATGTGATCATGTACTTAAATAATGGAGAGTCCTCTCCCTGTTATACCCCTCAGAAATGAAAAGGCAACAGTCATTTCTATTCAGAAAAATTTTAAAACATTTTAATCATTTTCTGTTTCTTTGTAACTGTGAAACCTCCCATTCATTTAACTTAATAAATTATTGTCCTTCAATTTTATATGATTGAGAAAAATGGACAGAGAAAATGACTGGACAGAGAAAAATTATTGTCCTTCAATTTTATCTGATTTACATCTGTAATAATACGTCAGTAAGGAGAAAAATTGTTTTTCATCTCTAAGGTACCCCTAAAGAAATAAAAACTAATTAAGGCCCCTGCCTACACTGGCAAATCATTTCAATCTTTCTGTGAAACCTATTTACAAAAATTAAAAGGAAATTTGGATTTGGACCTGTATATCACAAGGGCAGTTACCTATTGCCAAATACATCCTAAAAAAATTTTTTAAGCATCATTAATAATGGGTATACACCACCAAAATAACAATTTGAAAAAGTACATATTCCCAAATAAAGTAATGGAAAAGACCTGCTCTTAATTACGTAGAGGCAAGGTTTTGCTTATATTTCTAGATGCTATCCCGGTGTGCTCCACAAATCACCTCACAGATGCAGAAAAGAGAAGAGTTGTCTTCACGAGAACAACCCAAGAGGAAATGATTTGGCATCCCACTTCTTCACAGGATGGCCATCTTCTAATAGACCATCACAGACTTCAGAGGAGCCTGCAGTTCAAGAAATATTTGATTTTCTAATAAGAACTGGTTTTGGACTTTTTAAATCAAAGGACTAATTGCCTCCCTTTTAGTGTCAGCAACTATGTCTTCTATTCTTCTGCTAAGTGGGATACTAACTGCTTAATTTGTGAATGATTTGGCAAAGAAAGTTACCTTGGCTTTCAAAACCCAAGATTCTATAGATTAGACATACTATCAATTTGTCATAAAATCAATCTGTTGGTACAGTTACAAACACTTAAGACCATTTTCCCAATGTAATTATGGATACACCTGTCTATGTATGAATTGTTAATTGCATTGATTTTACTTTTGCTCAATGTATATCTAGTATCTATATTTTGCATTTTTTCCAACTAATTTCACTTATGCATGTTATCAAACATCAGAGGTATATGCATTACATCAAATTTCTGATGTCTTTAAAAAGGGGTAATAAGGTCTGTCAGATTTTTTTGTTACTAAATTCACTGTCCTAATATTGTTAATGGTTTTGACTGCTGTGTTTGCAATCCAAACTGCACAATGGGTTTATGAATTATAAAATGTTTCTGTAAGCCTTTAAGACATAACATGATATAGATAAGGATCTTATATAAGATCAACTTATTACAACAATTAATATTATGCTTAGGTATGAGTTAAAAGTATTAAAAAACTCAATTGTTACTTAGATGTGATTACAAATACACACATATTTCTGTTACCCTAGCTTATATAATTCCTCTCATCCCAATACCACATGGGACAGGATCAGAGCCCATTTATTGGGAGTATGGCATAATTTCAATATCACCTTGGAAATAAAAAACTCTCAATCAAATTATTAAGGTATTTTACATAGTGAGATCCCTGGGATTGACCCAGAAGGAATTACAAGAATAATTATTGGTACATCGAAAAAATGTCTATGCATTTACTTTCTATATTAATCATTGTAATAGTCTGTTGGACCCTGCACTGTGTGAATTATGCTATATTAAAAGTTTAGACATTGATTTTTTTTTTTTATGCCTTAAAATTTCTCTTTAAAAAGGGGGAATTGTGGGGAGCCAAATAGGCCTGATCCAGGACTCAGATAAGAGACTTTAATTATGTACCCAATTCTTTTTGAGGTGATGCGGCTTGCAAAGGCTGGCTCCCCCCGAAAAGAACCTCAGGGGCACACTTAAAAGGACTTCTGTCTGATATCCTGACATCAAAACCTTTACCCCCAAACTTCAGGCACCAAAAAGAACATGTTCCTTATCATATTATGCTAAAGACTATTGTAAGTCAAAATGCTTGAATCTCGGGCATCAGGCTTGTATACAGATGTCTTTGAGACTGGTTTCTATGCAGATGTCTTTGAGATTGTGGCCTGCTCTCAGGGAGGGAGCATCCTTTGTCTTGTAAGATACATTTTGATAAAAGACAACTGACCTTCCCCATGATTTCCTGGGTCCCTGATAACAAGCCTTGTCTTATCCAAGCTACTTCCCAGGTATGGCAGACTATCTATTAGTAATAATATTCCAGGATATGATTGAGATAAGGATATTTGAATATTTGTCATTTGGATCTTTAAAAACTTTGTTCTAAGCATCAATAAATGGAGTTCATGGTTCTTCCCTGAAGGACCCATATGGCCTGATCACTTCATTTATTCACATCTCTGGTCATGCTTAATGCTGGAAATTAAGCAGGCTCCCAATAGGTTTACCTTATTGGAACAGAGACTGTGAGTGTCTTCATGGAAGTGTGGTCATGGAATTACACAAGTTTTGGCAAATACGGTAATGGTTAGTATTTTAACACCTGTAAATAACTGTGTTGAGTGATATATATTACAGCTGTTTAAAAGACCCCGCTTCAAAACGCAGGCTTGTACGAAACAGTAGGAGTAAATGTGGATTTTTGCTAAATGTATACTATACCTGAGATTAAGTTGTCGTGTCTGGCCAACACACTGGACTTGGAATCAGAAAAGCCATTTTTAGGTCCAATTTCCACTATTGACTTGCATTAAAGCCTCTTTTTTTGCTCTGCAAAATGGGAATCATATATTCTTGTTCTCCTCCCACACTGGGGTGTGGTGATGAGACTTTTAATGAGGCCTTGTTGGTAAAGTGCTTTGAGCTCAGCTAATGACAGGCTCTGGGTAAGTACTCAGAGTTATTACACTGAACCTTCATGCATTTTTGGAATAAGAGGTTGGTCTGGAAGCACTTCAGAGAATTACTGAGAAACAAAGATACGCTACAAGGGCTTCTTAAAACACAGATTAAATCTGGACAGAGGAGCTGGCACAGTTATTGCCTTGTCCTAGCAAGACCTCATGCCCAATCAGTGTTGACACTTCTTTCTTCTTTTGAATCATTTGGCAGCTCCATTTTGTAGTGATTACCTTCTCACACCCCTCCTTCCATTTATCCCTTCCATGCATCCATCAAACAGATCTTAATCTCTTCCCACAGAAGTATTATTCTTTTATTTCCTTAGCTAGAGGACTTTATTTTGGTAGAGGAGTTTTTGAAAGTATCTTATTTTTCATCATGTTGACAAATATATGTATATATACAAATATATGTATATATACATACACACACGTATGTGCACATACAAACACACACACATATAAATAAATATATATAACAAATCACGTGAAATGTGTATACTGCACTAAATGGAAAAGTAATTAATATTTCCAGATTATATGTAATTTATACATATATGCAAATAGTATATATCTATATCTATAAAGCATAATTATAACTGTTCAGCAATTATCATAGAGAATGATCTAAGTACATTGAGAATTTAAATGATCTGTGTACTCATAATCACATAGTCAGTCTGTCTCTGGCAAAACTTGAACTCACATCAGTTTAACCCTCTCCTACCTCTCCCCTTCTCCTCAGCATTGGTAGAGGGAGGTCCTTCCCTTGGATCATCTACTACACTAATAAAATCATAGGTCTGATCTCCCTACCAAATATAGATAGAGCTAAACTTTTTTTTTCCTAAAGTGGACCTATGGTTTCATTGATGTGGGGAACTCCATGTGAGGAAAAACCTTCCACTGCCACAGAGGGCTGGGTCTGGAGTCAGGAAGACTTGACTTCAAATCTGACTTCAGACACCTACTAGTTGTGTGACCCTGGGCAAGTCACTTAACCTCTTCTGTAAATTGGGGATGATAACAGCACCGACCTCCCAGGGTTGTGAGGATCAAATGAGATAATGATTGTAAAGGGCTTGGCACATAGTAGGTGCTATATAAAATTAGCTCTCATTACTATCATTATAACATTATAGCCATTGCAAATTAAACAATTTGCTCAGGGTCACACAGACAGGATGTATCAGATGTGGGACTTGGGTTGGGTCTTCCTGAGACCAAGAGTGGCTCTGAATCCACTGTGCCCTGTTGCCTGCTGGAATGGAGCGGTTTTTGATTGTAAAAATCATTATAGGTTTCTAAGTTGTTACTTGGCACAGTAGTCAGCGTTGGACCTAGGGTCCAGAAGGTTTCATTTCAAATTGTGTCTCAGAAACTTATTAGCTTATATGTGATCCTTCAAAAGTTACTTTAATCTGTTTGCCTCAGTTTCCTCATCTGTAGAATGGGGATTATAATAGCACCTATTCTGGTGGATTGCTGTGAGGATCAAATGAAATAATGTAGGTACATAAAGCAATTTTGCAAACCTCAAAGTACTGTTATTAATTGCTGGGCTTTTCAATTGAATGCAACTGACCCTCTATCTCTAAGCTATTTGTGTTAAGGAGACAAACCTTCTGAGCCGCACATACTTTGCTTCATAGCTCACCTCTTTCCTCCAGTCTTTGAAAACCTGCCCGTCTGATTTTCCACTCCGAAGAGATTAGATAGCATGTCTTCAGGGAAAAGTGAAAACCAGAGTACACTACCCATTTCTCAAATGCTCGGGTTACTCTAGTCTGAAAGAAAGGAGGAAGGAAGCTCCTGACTGGTGGTTTGGCAGGTGTGAAAGCTTTTTTTACTTAGACATCTGTTTTAGTAGACGCTCCAGGCCTCTGCATGAGCAAGGAAGCCCCCCTACTGTTTTACAGAGGAAGGATTCTGGATTCCTGATGAAATGGAGCGTCCATTCTGTCAGCCTGCTCCAAGCTGCACTGGGAGAATTTACCCTGTCAACTTGCATCAGGAGGGCTCTAAAGCGAGGGGAAAGAGTCTTCCCCGTAAATCAAAAGCAGCTTGCTTCTCAGATTTCAAAACTACAAAGAAGTTTCTACCGCCAATGGAAAAAGCAGGTGAACATGCCACCTACGGTACGCTGCACACAGAACTCTCCTCTTTTTAAATTAGGTTACAATCAGATAGGTGATTTAGAACAACTCACATTTCCATTCCTCCTAAGGATTAGGCTAGGAATTTGGAGCAGTCTTTTTGTTTCAGCTATGGGGTAGGTCATCTCTAATGGCTTTTTGGGGGCTCAGAATCCTGAGAGTGAAAGATGTAGCTAAAGCCTAGGATCAGAATCTGCATATGTATACTAATGGGCCAGAAGGGACCCGGGGAGACCAAGGTCTTTTGTTTCCCAATTCGGAGCACCTGGTGAGTGATTGATTTAGCAGGTACCTTCACCAACAAATCTTTGCGGAGAGCCTCCATGTCTGAAGAGTCTTTTCTTGTATGTAGATGTAGTCCCAGACCTAAAGTGTACTGGAATTTTTCCCCTACCTTTTTTCTAAGGGGAAAATTCTTTACCTGGAAATGGCAGGCTTAGAAGAAAAATCACATTATATGCTTCCAGCTACCTCCCTACATTTTCACGTGAATGAAATTTGGTAAAAATGAAAGTAAAGAAGAGCCAGGAAGGGAGAAAAATCAGCATTGTCAGTAGGAGAGAGCAGTATTGAACTGGGAAAACCTTCCTACCTACTTTGCTTGTGATATGATGTGATGTGGGGTGTGTGTGTGTGTGTGTGTGTGTGTGTGTGTGTGTGTGTCTTTATGGGCTGATTATATCAATGCTGCCAAAGCCACCTCCTCCCCATTGCCCTATTCTCTCTGTCACTGCTGTCACAGCAGCACTTGTTCAGTCATTTCAGTCCTGTCTGACTATTCATGACCCCATTTGGTGTTGTCTTGACAAAGACACTGGAGTGCTTTGTCATTTCCTTCTCCAGCTGATTTTACGGATGAGGAAACTGAGGCAAATGGGGTTAAGTGACTTGCCCAGGATCACATAGTAAGTGTCTGCATGGCTCTCCAAAGAGTAGGGCCAGGGGCAGTCCACCCCCACCCCCACCCCCCACCCCCATTTGCTGTATGGCTTGACTTGGCTCTGACTTCTTACATAAAACTAGGGAGCTGACAAGTTAATGGTACTGAGAAATGTCTAGCCCTCCAAGCAGAAGCTTCTATTCTTACTTTTGGGGGGGTTAGAAATTCTAGACTGCAGGGAACCTGTGGTCTAGAACCTCGAACCTCTACTTTGTAGCTCCATTAGAGAAATTAAAATACATTTTTCCCTTGGAAAAAGCTAAGAGGAAGAATAAAACCATCAATATGGTAAGCTTCGGGTATGTTGTGGGTTAAATAGGCTTTTTTACCCCCTAACACTGAATCAAAATTTATTTTAATTTCTGGAAATATGCAATTAAATTAACCAAAACAAAAAAATGCCCCCCCCAAAGTAACACATTTCTTGTATAACATTAAATTGCCAATATTTTATAACTAATCCCCAAATGTTCACACATCAAAAACAGTAGATATTAAAACTTCAAGATGTAATGGCTGACACTCAACAAAATGCTAGTCACCCAGGGAGTAAAATGCAAAAAAACCTTTCAGAGTTCACAAATATGTTATCATGGCAAGACACGGGATTCAACCAGAGTGCTATTTTAAAGTTGTTCCAACAAAAAGCATTGATGTACTTTGTTCTTTACATTTATGCTTGCTTTGAATCTATGCTTTGTAAATACATTAACATTTTAATACTAGACAACAAGTTATCAAATTGCTGATTAAGTAGCATTAAATAGACTTTTAAGGGTTGGCCTAAGAAAGTTACCATAATTTGCAAGCATATGTATATACACATACATATATATATGTATATGTACATATGTACATACATGCATGCACATACACATCTATCTATCTAAAATATAAAATAAAATGTTTTCTGAAAACAATCAACCCTTCTTGGGGGATTATGGCCTCTATGTTAATTGGTAAATGCTCATAATTATCTATTCTAGAAATCTTGCATTGCCATGTATCTATGACCTCCTTGCCTTGACTGCAGGACTATTTTTATATTGGAAATTTGGAGCTAAAAAGATAGATCAAAAATCTTTTAGTAAAAGCCTTGTATGAAGATGAATGGAGTAATAGACAGAGGCCAGCCTTGGAGTCAGAAGACGTGAATTAAGTGTATCTAACACCAGTAAAATCACAGGTCCATCCTAGAGGGGACAAAACTCATTGAACATAATAGAGGCTTAATCAGTGCATGTTGAATCAGTAGTAAGGAAACACTGGAAAATAAGAGGTTTGGTGTTGGTCCACAAGTTCCAGGATGATTTACTCATTTACCCATTTACTCATGGGCATTCCTATCAGACCCACTAGATTCATTTAACAGCCATCAGGCCTTTCTGTATTTCTTGGAAAGTGTCTTCTAGTTCCCCAACCAAGGTAGTCTTCCAGGATGAAGACTATGCGGTTATCCCTTCCACATTGTAGGGGTTAGGAGTACAGTGCCCTGGCTATCTGGAAAATCCGTGTAAAATTTTTTGGCCTTCCCTTCATAGCAGGGAAGAAGTTTGAATTATTATGGTATTAAAAAATAAAATATATTGATATTTTACAATACTATACATATATGTTATTCATTTCTGAGTTTCTAAACTTTTTCTGTGTTCTCTGTTGGCTTTCATGTGCCGTCTGTGGCTTCTATGAAGTGAATCACCCCCAATTCCCATTTAATTTCTTCTGCCAACCCATGATATAGCAAAATTGCAATATATTGACACCATGATGAGAAAAGTTGCTATGTGGAAGGTATAACTGAAGTGTAAGCCTAGTCAATGGGGCAAGCAACACTTGGGGAGTAAGAACCATAATTCACATGAATGAAAGAACAGCTAGTGTTGGTCCAGACTTGTCACTTCATTCCTAGCAGGGAACTCCCAGGAAAGAAAACTGTATCTTAGCAGGTTAGAAGAGAAGCCAAATGTTCTAACTATGCATGTGTGTTCAGGCTTTAAAAAAACTCAATTATTGGGTAAGTAAACAGAGGAAGTCACTGGAATGAATTTCCTTGTCACTCTTGCCCCAGGGCTGTGCTATGTTTCCTACGGTGGCTTTTGTTTGTATAATGATTTGACAGTAGTACAGGAGAGGAACTCAGATCTTAAAATTAAAAAAACAAGGCAAATGCATTTGTGGCTAGTGGAAATGAGTAGAGGCCATCCCAGGGACTAAAGAGAGAGGAGAATTCGATAAATAAAGGGAGGATCCAGCCATCAGAGTTTCGAGTGAGCAGGCTTTTCTGCAACCTCCTGAAACTTCCTTCTCTGAGTGGTTTGGCTAGATGACTTGGCTGAAATGATAACGAGCAGGGAACCATGTGGATCATTCCTTCGGCCTTCTATAACCTGCCTTCCCTGGCAAACTGGAACTGGTCATTCAAGGTCAATGGTCTGAAAACAACTTCTCGAGTAATAGGAAATGTGCCATTTTATCAAACACTCTCTTCCTTGGGAGGATGTTTTTGGTTTGTTTGTTTTTTCCCTTCAATCGCACTACAAAATTTTCTTAGAGACAGATGACTTTTTATGATTATCAGTCTAACAGGTTGAAATAACAAGCCACACAGAATTTCGCCCCTTATAAGATTGACACAATTGTCATGTGCATTTGGATATCCAGCAACTCTGTTGCTAGTGAAAGAAAACTCCAATTTTCAGGTGCCAAGGAGGAAATGTGATCTGTTTTACACAAAACAATCCTCCTACCCCATCCAACTCCCTCTTTTTTCCCCCAAGGAACAACAAAACCACCTGCTGTCTACTTGGGAATTTAAAAAAAAAATGACATCCAGGAATTCTGAATGGGAAAAAGCTTTAACACAAAATGATGATAGTATTTCCATCCTGACTTGACCACTTTTTAAGAGAAAGTGTTACAATCCTGACAACCCAAGGCCTACCCAATAAATTCTTGGCCACTTTGATACACACACACACACACACACACACACACACACACTTCTTCAAATGTCTTTCATCAGTTTAATATATATATATATCTCTATATATACATACATATATATGTATATATATTTCTTCAAATGTCATCCAGAAGTTAAAATAACAGTCGCATGTTCCTATTAATACCTAGACTTTTTGTAGACTTCCTATGTAAGTCCACATAACCTATATTACATTTCCAATGTAACTTCTCTTATTAGGTTTTCAATATAAACAGTGGTTTGGGGAATTCATTCTCACTGGTCACATTTCTATCTGTTAGTGGAAAAGAAGGAGAGGCTCTTTTAACTGTCTTCCATTCATCTTGTCCTCTTTCATGCTATGAAATTACAGAGCTGGAAGAAACTTCAAGAAGTCATCCTATACTGCGTTTTGTGGCTGGCAAGTCTACACTTCCTCCAAAGCATATGTTTGTTGATCTTGTTTTTAAAAGGGACAGAAATTCTACAATGTTCCTTGCCGGGCTGGAGCAGGGTTTAATTGCTTTTCTTGAGAGGCAGCATGGTATGGTGGAAAAAACATTGGACTGAGTATCACTCCTCAACTTGACAAAGACTGTGTGATGGGGAAAATTTCTTCTTTGAGATGTGGTGATCCCAAATTTAAAATGATGATAATAGTGATTGCATTAGTGATTCACAGGGTTGTTGAGGTATGTTCAAGATCAATCAACCAATCAACCAATTACCAAGCACTTATTAAGTATCTAGGCAATGAGGGCACAGATATAAAAAAGTGAGATCTAGCTCCTGTCAGCAAGGAGCTTCTATTTTACTTGGGTGGGGGTGGGGGAGACAAACAAGACCTTGAGAATAGGGACTGTTTTTTTTTCTCTTTCTTTGTATCCCCAACACTTAGCACAGTGTCTGGCACATAGTAGGTGCTTAATAAGTGCTTATTGATTGTTGACTTACTACCATTTGGGGCAATCAGGAAAGGTCTCTTAAAGGTGGTACATGATCTGAGCTTTGAATAGGAGTTCCAGGAGGTGGAAAAGAGGAGGGAGACCATTCAAGGCCTGGACGAAGACACATGGGAAAAGATAAAGCATCCCAGACATTACCAGCAAGTAGGCTAGGTTGGCTGGGTTGTAGAATGTGTTAAGTGGAATGCTATGCCATCAACCTGGAATGATAAACAAACTAAGTTGTAAAGGCCTTTATATTGCAAACAGAGAAATCTGTACTTCATCTGGAAGGAAATGGAGAGCTCCTGCAGCTTCTTTAGCTGAGCAGTGATATGGTTGGGCCAAACTTTAGGTAAGATAGATAGCAGCCAGGTGGCACAATGGATAGAGAACTGGGCATCAGGAAGACCTGAATTCAGAGCCAGCCTCAGGTAGGCATTTACTAGCCGTGTGGCCTTGGGCAAGTTATTTAAACTTCTGTTTGCCTCAGTTTTCTTGTCCTTAAAATGGGGATAATAATAGCATCGGTAGATTATTATTACATTTTTATTTTTATTTTATTTTATTTTTATTTAGGGGGAAAGATAATGAGTTCTCATAAATGTGAGCTATGATGAGATGCAATGGAAAGTACACTGGATTTGAAGTCAGGTCACCTTAGTCCAAATCCACCTCTGCTGCATACAACTAAGTGGGACCTTTGACATTCCATTTCCCCTTTGGGGGCCTCTGTTTCCTCATCTGTAAAATAAAGGCATTGAACTAGATGGTATCTGAAGCACCTCTTTGCATCAAATTTTATTACTCAATGATCCTGTTTTTGTTTGTGAGAAACCCTTCCTAACTAAACTTTCTTTTAACGCAATTTAAACCCTATTTTAACTTGAGAGCATCAGATCTTATCTCGGCCCTTTCTCACCTTACTTACCTGCCAGCACTCCAGTCAACGGAGTACTTTCTTCTTGAACTTTCTTGAACATAACCCTGCACTATGAATTCAGTTCAACATTTTTTAAGCTTTTAATATATACAAGGCACTGTGCTGGTACTGAGGACACAAAAGTATAAATGGAAGATTCACATTTGATTGGGAGATACAGTGGGTAAAAAGATAGGTAAATGCATGATCATTTGAGGAGAGCCCTAATAACGTGGGGGACGAGGAAAGATTTGATCTGTGCCTTGAAGGAAACTAAAGATTCTAAGAGGCAGGGTTGAGGAAGAGGAAGAACATTCCAGGTATTTTCAAGTGATGGGAGGAAATTGGAGAAGGGGAAGCAGGATAGAATTCCAAGACAGTAGTTTATCAAAAGTCTGGCAAGATAGGCTTCAGGCCAGTTGGGAAGGGTTTAAAATGACAAGTTGAGGAGTTTATAGTATATGTTAGAGCCAACAGCAGCTACTAAAGACTTTCTAACAGGGGAGCTATGTGGTTAAACTCCTGTTCTGTAGAGGTTGAATTGCAGAGGGATTGGAGATGAACGTGAGACTTGAATTTGATTCTCAGCTTTGTCGCTTATTAGGTTTTCGGCCTTGGACTAATTACGGCATCTCTGAAGGAGAGTAATACTTCTATTCCCCACCTTGTAATGTCATGGGGATCAAATGAAATTACATGGAAAAGGCTTTGTAAACATCAAATACTATATAAACGTATATTTATGATCTTCTGCCTTCTACCTTCTGTTGAAACAACTCCAGTTTTAGTGTACTCGCTACCTGATGAGAAAGTCCGGTTTAGTTTTGGAGAGCTCCAGTTTTAAGAATGGTCTTTCTCTGTGCTGAGTTGAAATCTTACCTCTGAATCATTTTTGCCCATGATCTTCCTTTTACCTTTTAGAATCCAGAACCTGTCTGATCCTTCTTCTGCATGAATGGCAATCTTCCAAAAATGTGAAGACAGCTGTCATGCCTTCTCTAAAATGTATCCTTTTTAGCTTAAAATATACCTGGTTCCTTCAACTATTCTTTTTTAACCTCTTAAACCCCATACAAACAATCTCACTCATTAAAAAAATCTACTAATTGAATGACTATGCTGTATAAGCAACAAACTTCTAAGACAAACGAACAGACTTTTAAGACTGTAATCAGATTAAATTTATTTGTTATTTTACGGTACAATAATTAGACATAAATGGTAAGCAGTTCCTATACATTACATCAGCACTATTATTATTATTATTTTCTATATGGAAACCAAGTATTAAGTAAGGGTTTGCAGGGAAGAAAGTGAGAAGAAAGAGAGATGGAAGTGGGGAATAGGAAGCTGCTCTGAGGCCCATCTGCAGATGGGTAAGGTATTGGGTGGGATCAGAAAAAGCATTTGAGTTGGGTCTTGAGGAAAAAGTAGGCATTCAAAAAGTGGAGACTTTTTTGGGGGGGAGTGGTATGTTTCAGGCATGGGGATTAACAGGGAGGTTGTTGCTAACTGCATTATAAGCAGAAGCATAATGTAGACCCAGTGCTAACGTGGCATCTAGTTACCTGGAGCAGCTAAGATGATTGCATCTGTAGAGACAATAACCACATTGGATAAAACTCATCTGTTCATTCTTGTTGTATTTGTTGTCAGGTAAATAGGCAGGTACTACTTTACTAGGCTTTAGGTTTGGCTCGCAGCCTGCAAAGCTGATGGATGAGCTGGGCTTGTGCCTGATGGTACAGGCACTGTCCCCTACCCTACTACCCAATGGAATCCTTTTTTAATCCTCTTTTATCTCTTTACCTTATTCCTTCTCTTATTCTACTTTAAGCATGTTGGTGACACACAGTACTCTCCTATGGGCAATGTGTAGTTCTGCTAGTTAGCATTTTTGGCTAAACTGATTACTGCCTCTGCCTCTCCCTCTTTTTGAACAAAGCAGTTTGGCTCATCTTGTTTCTTTATGATATGTTGGGTTTTTTTTCATTTATCTTTGTAGGACTTGATCCTCTTCCTTCCTCCCTCCCTCCCTCCCTTCCTTCCTTCTTTCCTCATTCCCTCCCTCCCATCCTTATTTCCTCTCTCCCTTCCTCCCTTCCTCATTCCCTCCTTCCCTTCCTCCCTCCCTCTCTCCTTCCCTTCCTCCCTCTGTCCCTCCCTCCCTTCCTCCCTCTGTCCCTCCCTCCCTTCCTCCCTCCATCCCTTCCTCCCTTCCTCCCTCCCTCCCTTCCTCCCTCCCTGTGTCCCTTCCTCCCTCCCTCCCTTCCTCCCTCCCTGTGTCCCTCCCTCCCTTCCTTCCTTCCTTCTTTCCTTCCTCCCTTCCTTCCTTCCTTCCTTCCTTCCTTCCTTCCTTCCTTCCTTCCTTCCTTCCTTTCTCCCTTCCTTCCTTCCTTCCTTCCTTCCTTCCTTCCTTCCTTCCTTCCTTTCT
>CM053588.1:155462527-155478010 GCA_028646515.1 Pseudochirops corinnae | reverse complement strand
CAAGTTTAGATTTTTGATGCAATTTTTGTAACTCTTTATGTAACCCCTGTGTGGCTAGAAAAACTGAACCATTTCTATGTACCTTTGGTATTCAATCATGTTTCTGTGAGCCCCTGTCAAGCTGAGCCAGGGAACCTGAAAAAAGAAACCAGGTCTGCACAAGAACTGCTACCTTGACACTCCCCCCCTTTTTGTAGAAAAGAGCAAGCAGGTTTCAGTGACCACCATTGCGTGACCAAGTTAATGATTCTCATGAGAAAAAGAAATAGTCTGCATTTCCAGACAACTTATATACAAAGTTTCTGTACAACTTCTGTCTACAAAGTTTTTCACTGGTGTATTGCCAAATTAATGTAGCTATTCAATGAATTAAGCAAAAGTTAATATCTGTAACTGAATGTGTATGTAAAATCAAAGATAGAAATAAAGGTCTTATATACATAAAATGTTTATGTCAACACTTTAAAAAAAAAAGAACTTTTTTAAAGTAAAGAATTGAAAACAGAGTAGATCCCCAGTGATTTTTGTTGTTGAATTGTTTTTCTGACTCTTTGACTCTTTGTGACCCCATTTGGGATTTTCTTGGCAAAAATACTGGAATGGTTTATCATGTCTTTCTCCACCTTATCTTACAGATGAGGAAACTGAGGCAAACAAGGTTAAGTGACTTACCCATGGTCACACAGCTAGGAAGTATCTGAGGCTGTATTTGAATTCATGAAGATGATTCTTCCTGATTCCAGGCCTGGCACTCTATGCACTGTGCCACCTAGCTGCCCAGTGATTAGGGTCTGGCTAAACAAATGGTGGCACATGAATGTAATGGAATATTACCGGGCCAGAAGAAACCATGAATGTGAAGAGTATAGAGAAGTATGAAAAGACATATATGATATAGAATGAAGAGCGAGAAAAATAACATATGCTAAGACCGTAGAAATGTAAATGGAAACAACAACAGTAACAAAAGATATCCGAAACTGAACACTGTTATAATTATAATGACCAGGTTTGGATGTGAAGAAGAGATGAGAAAATTTACCTCCTTTCATTTCAGAGGTATGGAATACTGCCCATACTCTCAGTCTTGAGTGATTGATAGATTGGTTACTTTTGCTGAACTGCTTCCTCTTCTCTCCCCCTATTTGTAAAAAAAAAAAACAAAAACCCTTTAAAAATTTTATTGATATATTTTGTTTTAATGTTACCTTCATTTCCAAATATCTCTTTTTCCCCTCCAGAGGGAGTGGATTGGTGATTTTGCTGAAGGGAGTAGTTTCTAACCTTGAGGTTATCTTCTCCAGCTAAGTTACCCAGCTCCTCCCTATCTTTTATCCTCTGTCTCCCTTCCTGAGCGCCAACTCTTAAAAAAGAGGGAAAAAAAAGAAACATTTCATCAAAACTAACCAGCACATCAGTCAGGTCTGCCATTCATCTAAGACACAGCTCAAGCACATGGATCCCGACCGATCTGTCAACTGCTGGTGCCTTCTTCCCTCATGAATTACTTGTAGGTAGCCACATTCAAGGTCATTGGAACAGATTGCTCTCGTTTGCCTGTTCTGCTGGGGGAAGTCTTCACATGCTTGGGGCAGACACCCCCTTACTCACCAATGAGTCTGAGATCTGTTGGTTACCCTTGACCCAGTTTAGTCTGTCTTCAGAGATAGTTTCCTGGGGTCTGGCTGCCTTACATGCTATAGCTTCTTGGAGCCACAGGTGAGAGCTGGGTGAAGGTGGACCCAAAGGCAGATAAGGCAGCCCTGAAAGGGGCTCCATGAGTCCTCACACAGAGGTGCCAGTCCTCCCTGAGCACTCCATACACCCCATAAGCTGCTGAGCACTTAGAGCTTGGTCAGACATCAAAGACGCCAACCTCATCCACTCCATCCTGGACGACCACCAGCTCTGACTTTTATCTTGCTGCTGGACTTCAGTGACTCTGGAAGAGAGAGTGAGGCTAATAACTTTGTGCAACTCTACCTCACTTAAATCTAGTTCACGCACAGGGTGATGTCATTGGTCTTCTTTGAAAACAAAGGACAAATAATAACAACTTGTAGTTGAGTACTTTGTATTGAACTTTTAAATATTTATTATATATGTGCTAACATATGTTTTGTTTATCCATAAATAAAACACTTACATTTTAAAAAATATATGTACATATGCATATACTCGTTGTCTCCTCTTTAGAATATAAACTCTGTGGCATTTAAAAAGTTCATGAGACATAATTTCTGGATAATCAGTCCTTCTTTTAATAATGCCAGCATTTTAATAAAAAGAGGTCAGTGGCCCTTTCGAATGCCAAAGACAATCATGGTGATGGGACTCACAGTTTATATGCCCTTTAGAAGGCGTGTCCCTGAAGGTGACAATTAGCTCTGATTAGTTAACAATGAGAGATGGTCTTTACAAAGAGAAGTGAACTCACTGTGATGAGGGATTGAGAGTAACATCATGTCACTTGATGTTACTTGGCCATAGAGACTATCCTTATACTTAAACCACCCCCCAGCCTTGGACAAAACAAAGAACCTCTATTCTCCACCCTATCCAAAGCTAATTGGGTGGAATAGCAATACCCAGAATGAGGAGAATATTAATCCTATCTTCCATCAGCTCTGTCCTTTGGACAAGGAAATAGGACAGGGGGACAAAGCTGGGGTCTCCTTAGTTTTAATAATTGGCTATCAATATGACAGAGAAATAATAATTTCTCTCAGCTCCTTTCTAGGAGGGATTATTTAGTTCATTGTATTTGTATCCAGCTAGATGGTGCAGTGGATAGAGCATTGGGCCTGGTTCTGAGTTCAAATCCAGACTCAGAGATATTTCCTAGCTGTATGACCCTGGATAAGTCACTTAACTCTGTTTGCCTTGGTTTCTTCCATTGTAAAATAAACTGGAGAAAAAAATGGCAAACTACTCTTAGAGAAGAAAATGGCAAACTATCATTTGTAGTATCTTTGCCAAGAAAACCCCAAATGGGGTCATAAAGAGTGGGACACAATTGAAATGACTGAACAACAAGACCTTCTATGGTACCTGGTATATATAAGTGCTTAATAAATACACTGATTGCTCTATGTAATGTTCTCTTCCTGTAGTCCCCTACCTCTGCAAAGAATGAAGGCAGATGCATTATCATGTTTCTTCTTTGGGGCTAAGCTTGGTCATTATAATATTTTATCTCATTTGATTCTTACAACAATCCTTTGAGGTAGAAAAGATAGTATCTATTATCCCCACTTTAAAGAGGAAAATGAGGCTCGAGGTACTACATGTACTTGAAAGTAAAAGGACATTTCTTTAATTATCTTCTATAATTCATAATTCTTACAAATTCTACCTACTTTTCTCTCCCCTACCTCATCCCTGTTAATTAGAGCAAATTAGCCTATTTTAAAAAAACTTGTCAGTCCGAGTGTCAATTTTATCTTGGAAATAATATTTTTTAAAATCTATTTTAAAGATAATTATTGTGATAGCAAACCACTGCATAAAGGCAAATGTGTCCCAGATCTGCTGGAGCGAGGAGCGAGCCTGCAAAGGAGCAGCTGGTGAGAAAGCTATCAGTCCTAAGCTTAGCAACACAGCAGAACAAATACTAAGAGAGAAGCTCTAAACATCCACGAGAGAATCGTGACCAGTAAAAGCAGTGTGAGTTTATAAAAAAAAAAATCAGATCTTGCCAAACAAACTGGGTCACTTTTGTGAACAAGTTATACAATGAACAGAGAGGGAAAAAGCAGTTTCAGGGGAAAAAAATAAACTAAGCGTTTGGTGGCCATGGTGACTGAGATGGAAGCAGCAGACAAGGTTCGTAAAGGTCTAGGTTAGTCTGCTGAAACCTGGACCTACTTTCCTTGGTTAGATGGTGAGTAAAGAATTCTGCTAGTAGCCGGTAACTTTGTATTTTTTGTTTGTGCTTAATTCCAAGCTCCTAAAGTGATTAAAAAGACCAGAACAAAATGTCAAGCCTTACATAGGAAGCAAAAGGACAGTACAGATTAAAAAAAAAAACAACATAGAAAAAGCAGGAAGCCCTTCTGAGGTTAACACAGGAATTTGGGTGAGTGACAACAATAGCTTGAACCAAACCACATTACTGAATGATTATGCCATAAAAACCCTCTAAATTTAGAAACTTTAAACCCAGAACCAATGTGGTTTGGCAAAAATGGGCTGTATGACTATTGGATGATAGAAAAAAATCACATTTTAAATTCTAAATTGTTAACCACTGAAATAGAGTTCACAGAGGCAAAGATTCAACAAAAAAGAATTACATCTAAAAAAGAAATTCAATGTGTGAAGCTTGAATTTTATCCATTTCTTTAGAGTTCTGTTTTTTCCATCTAGGGACTTCTGCCCAGCAATGGGAAATGTTGAATTGGAAATGTAAGTCTGGACACCATAGATCTATAAAGTAAATTTAAAATGACTGGAATCATTTAAGATTCTCTAAGTGATCATGGTTATAAAATTTAACCTCATAGTATGCTATCTAGGTCTGGTAAAAGTAGAATAGAGCATTGTGGAAAGGTAGAAATCTTTCTATCTTCAACATCCATATTTATAATTGTTACAATTTATGTTTTCCCACAATTTCCATCTTATCTTCAGATCTGCCATTTAAAAAATATTGTTGACTTCTTGGACTAGGAACTATCCCCCATGGAAAAGCAGGAATGAAGGTAAGGGTAGTCAGATAGTGTGGGGACCTACTGGGATTGTCATGTGATAAGAGAACCAAAAAGAGGGGTGGTGGTCTTAGGAAGTATTGACATGTACTGAGGTTATGTATCAATTTGCTGGTGCCATTATCCAGAAAGTTAGCTGGATACTTGACTCAAGGACTCCCCTCCCTGCCTTCTACCATCTACTTTTACCTTCTTCTCAACTCATTAAACTCTAAATGCAGTAATGTTGCTGATTTTATGTGTTGGGCCCACAGGGCTCCATTTTGCTTAAGTCATCAAAAATCTCTAGCTATCTCACTAAATGAACATATTGAGGATTTAGAGCTAGAAGGGACCCTTGAGGTCATCTAGTCCATTCCCCCTCTTTTTTACAGATGGGGAAACTGAGGCACAGAATGATGAAGATCAAGGTTACTCAGATATGAAGTAGAGGAGCCAGGAATTGAATCGAAGTTGTTGTTGTTGTTGTTGTTTTTTCCTTCTTGCCTCTAGTTTTAGCTTGGTTCCTCCTACTGATGTTACCTGTCTTTTGGAATCTTTCATTTCTCTCCTGGAATGGAGTCATCTTTTGTTCAAAGCTTCCCTAGTACAGAAAGGTGAGCAGGTGAAGATTTGGCTCTTCAATGGAAGCTGGAAGCAACAGCAACTAGAAGCAGGGAAGGCAGATCTATATTCAGCAGAGATAAGAGCCCTGAAGTGGTAAGAGTTCAAATGGGAGGAGAGAATGCCATTATATCCCTATTGTCAACAAATACTCTTTCATCTTCAACATGTTTATTTTAGGCTCTTTGAATCTGGTGCTTCTGGGTCTCTCTGGAAGAAAATGCATCTCTTTTCTAATGTGACTTGTTCCTGCTTTAAAAACTCAACATGTTGACTAGGCCAAGAGGAATTCATAGCCTACTTCTTGCTACTTCTTGCTTACCACTGTCACTTTGCAATCTCTCCTCCTTTGAGGTTTATTCTAACCTTCCCCTGAACACATTTCTATTATCATAATATACTCCAATTCCAGGTCACTTTACTTTCTCAAGGAGGTCAGTGTTCCTTGAGGCCTACCCAAGTAGAGTAAAAGGTTTTCAAATAGAAAGAGAATTTAGTCAGGGCATAGAATACTGAATGAGACTGCAAGGTACTGAAAATTATGCTGTTTGGAACAATGCCGAAAGGGCTATAAAACTGTGTATACCCTTTGATCCAGCAGCACCACTATTATCCCAAATATCCCAAAGAGATCATAAAAAAGGGAAAAGGACCTATTTGTACAGAAATATTTATAACAGCTTTTTTTTTTTGTGGTGGCAAAGAATTGGAAATTGAGGGGATGCCCATCAGTTGGGGAATGGCTGGAGAAGTTGTGGTATATGACTAGAATGGAATACCATTGTGCTATAAGAAATGATGAGCAAGCTGATTTCAGAAAAACCTGGAAAAACTTACACAAACAGATGCAAAGTGAAGCAAACAGAACCAATAGAACCTTGTTCACAGTAACCGCACCATTGTATGATGGTTAACTTTGAATAATTTAGCTATTCTCAGCAACACAATGATCCAAGACAATTCCAAAGGACTCACGATGGACAATGCTATCCAAATCCAGAGAAAGAATTGATGGCATCTGAATATAGACTGAAGCATACTATTTTTCACTGTGTGTGTGTGTGTGTGTGTGTGTGTGTGCGTGTGCATTTCCTTTGGGTCTGTGTCTTTTTTTAATAACATCACTAATATGGAAATATGTTTTGCATGACTGTACATGGATAACCTATATCAAATTGCTTACCATCAGGGGAGGGGGAGGTAAGAAAGGACAGGAGAAAATTTAGAATTCAAAATTTAAAAAAGATGAATGTTAAAATTGTCTTTACATTTAATTGGGAAAAATATTATTAAAAAACGTTATGCTGACTCAGTGACCCATTGTTCCTAGTCTTGCTTATAAATCAGCGTTGGGGGAGGCATCACTCATTCTGTAGCTTTTGTATGATGTGCTATGTAACACTTATCCCTACTTGTTAGTTTCATCCCCTGTTAAACAACCCATACAGGCAACTGGGGAGGAGTTGAGGTGCAATAGGTCAACCCCTTTTACTGATGTAGCCCCATCTAAGTTGTTTTTTATCTCATTCCAAAATTCGTCAATAAAAGCTGGCTCCATCATGAAACCCTTGCAGATCTCCAGTGATCAGCTTGTCTACATGCAGCTACTTTGATGTATTTTTTTTTAATTTTGGAGGGGGCAGGCAAGACAGTTGGGGTTAAGTGACTTGTCTAAGGTCACACAGATAGTAGGTGTGTCCTGTCTGGTCAGATTTGAGTGCAGGTCCTTCTGACTCCAGGGTGCCAGCTAGCTGCCCCTTGATATATTTTTAATAAGCTCTTTTAATTTTTTTTTTCTTTTTCCGTGAATTTTGCCTTGTTAATCAGGGCAAAAATCTGAACAAAGAATTTTCTTTTTCATAAGGGAAAGGATGATTTGTAGTCCAGAGTGGTTGAACCTTTTCCTTCTGCTGTAAAGAGCCAGATGATGGGTGAGGCTATAAAAAGGAATGTCTGCAAGAATCGCTTCATGCCCCTGTAGCAGAATTGGTTTGGAACAAGATCATGTTAGAGTTGGGAGGGGCCTTAGGGCCTAACCCTAACTAGTCCGATCTCTTCATTTTACAGATGAGGTAACTGAGGACCAGAAAGATTTCGATTTACTTAAGATTGCATTTAGATACTAAGTGTCTGAGACAGGATTTTAATCCAGATTCTTGGACTCCAGAACTTTTTCACTGTTATTTCTTCCCACTTTTATTTTTTCTTTTACAAATTGATATTTACTTAAAAAATACAGCAAAAACAAATGTACAAATTTTCCCCCCAATACCTCCAGGAGATATGCTGGATAGATATGTCATATCCTCATCTGTCCTATCTCATTTACTTTGGTCTTTGTGAGAGTAGGTTTAAAACTTAGCTCAGTTCCTTTATAGTGTTGAGCCTATGGATTTTAGATCCAAATGTGGCCTGATTGCCAAGTGAGTCTCTATGCTGGGCAGGATCAAAGGTCTCTCCTGAAGGACATAATCACTTATTGATATTGATTGAAAAACCTGGTCTGGATTCTGACTCTCAGATTTTTGTAGGTCTCTTTCCTGATGTTTGTAATTCCCAAGGATAGAAAGTCTACATCTTTTATCTAGGATGGGAAAGAGCAAATAAAAGGGCATATACTTCCCTATATCCCCCTATACTTCTTCCAAGTCTTCCATAAATATTCTGCTCTTGGCTTTTTTGGTCTCCCTATATCAGGGGTTCTTAGCCATTTTGTGTCATGGATCCCTTTGGTAGTCTTGTGAAGCCAATAGACCTCTTGCCAGAATAACCTTTGTTTAAAATATTCATAATGAAAGAGAATGCTAAATTTCAGTTAGAGACTAGTTAAAATTAAGATAGATTTTTTCCCCATCTAATTTCACAGACCTCTTGACTCTTGCTTCATACTTCCTCACCTGTTCCAATGGCTCTAATTATCTCATCTATGCAGATGCCCCCAGATTTGTGTCTCCACAAGATACCTCCTGACAGAGCTCCTGTATGTTTCCATCTGCCTTCTACTGATGTCTCCACCTGTATGTCATGATGACACCTTAAACTTGTTATGTCTAAAACCTACTCTTCCCCTTAAACCAGCGGTTCTCAACCTGTGGGCTGCGACCCCTTGGGGGGGGGGGCTGAAGGACCCTTTCACAGGAGTCGCCTAAGGCCATCGGAAAACACATATTTCCAATGGTCTTAGGAACCGAGACACCGCTCCTCTATCTGTCTCCAGGCAGGTCCGCCCACATGCAGGTACGCCCACATACGAGCATTAAAGGGTCGTGGCATTAGGAAGGTTGAGAACCACTACCTTAAACCTTCCCTTCCTGTCATGTGTTATGCTGCTATTTATGGTACCACTAGCCTTCTGGTCACTGAGAGGTAATAACTCTTCTGTCTCCCTTGGCCCCCACATTGAATCAATTGCAATATTCTCTTGACTTCACTTCTATAATAATTTCTCATATTACTTCCTTTTTTTCCATGCTCACGACAATCCCTCTAGTCTAGATTCTTATCTCTTTCTCCCTTAGCTGTTGTAATAACCAAGTCATAAAATTTGAGAGCTGGAAGTGACCTTAGTGGTCATCTAATCCAACCTGTACCAAGGTAGCATATTTCTGAGAAGTTATTCCCTGAGAAGTTTATCTCAGTTCAGACTAAAGTGACCCTAACTATCTTCTTGACTATAATCTGGTCTCTCTTCAATTCATCATTGACACAGTTGCCCAAGGAATCTTTCATATGTATATATGTGTGTGTATGTGTGTGTGTGTGTATATACATGTATATATATATATATATACATATACATGTATACACACAGATATATGTCTGATCACATCACATTAGAAACGTTTCTGGAAGTCTTAGATGAAGTGTGGAGGAGGTAACATGGCATAATGGAAAGAGTGCTCTTTTGGGAGTGGGAAGAATTCTGCCTCTGACACTTACTACCTGTGTAACTTTCCAAGTCACTTCCCTTTCTTGGTCCTCAGTAGACCCCCAAACAAAGCATAAACTGCTTGTCCTCAAATTCAAGGCCTTTCATGATCTGACTCCTTATGACCTTATCTTTCCCAAGCTGAACTCACACTTCTTTTCACACTATCTGTCCCACAGGGTTGTTGTGAGCAGAGTCCCATGTAACCCTTAAAGTACTACACAGATCTGAAATACTATTGTGATTGTTTACATATTCTCTGTCACCTAGACTGGCTCACTCATTGTCATCTTTTCTTGCACTCTCTTATCTCTGTGTACTTGTTCAGATTGCTACCATATGCCTGGAATAGATTCTTGCTTACATCTTCTCTATTACTTTTGCCTTCACAATCTCTCTTCGTTCAGATCCCAACTCAATTATCACCCCCCTATGAAGGTTCCTGATCTACTCCCAGCTATCTCTCTCAACTGAAAGTGAACTCTCCTTCCTCATAAATTTCATAGCATTTTTCTTGGACCTCTCTTTGAAATGCATCATATTCTTCTTAGTACCATAGTTAATTTTTCTACATGGCTTAGTCCCTCTATTATATTGTAAAAGTTGGAGGAATAAATTCTGTAAAGGCTGAAATACGTATCTTGCCACAATGACCCCATTGACTTGCCACTAAGATATTGATACAGCCGATTCTTGGGATAAGTCTAGTCCAAGAGAGTGGATTTCTAGGTCTTTTAAGCTTAGGCCACAGGAGCTTGCAATCTGCACCAATCCCTGTCTTTTACCCGCTGTTGTTGCTTCCCCTAGGTTCATTGCTCTGGGGTTGCTTAGTTTCTCAATAAACAAAGTAGAGTTCCTGATTCTCACTTTCATTGACTCTTCACCCAGATATTCCAGGGAAAGTTTCTACTTAGAGAGTTGTTAATTTAATTTATATTATTTCTTGTTAATTTTAGATATGTTTATGAGATCCAAGTCTAAGGAACCCTTAGAGGCATGGTGTTGAAGTCTAGAAAGTCAGAAGCAGGATTAGAGATGAATGAAGGTATTTCTCCAGAAAGGGGGATAATAAAAAAAAAATCTGATGTACATAAATGAATCAGGTATGGAACACGAATTTTATTCTGTTACCTCAAAAGGAACAACAACAAGCAATAACGAATCATAGTATTGATTAGAACTGAATTTAGTGACTTGGTGCTAGCGAGTACAATCTACTGGGAAGCTAACATTCAAACCTTATCAGGACATCATTAGTAGTTGTTGTTATTGTTGGTCTTTCATTTTGGAAGAGGACCAACAACTAATGAGTGAATTGGACTTTAGCAAGGCAGAGTTGCTCAGAGTGTCAGCCTCACTCTCATTTCCAGAGTCATCGAAGTCCAGAGGCAAAACAAAAGTGAAACTGACCGGCAATGGCCCAGGATGCAGTGGATGACCTTGGCGTCCTGGATGTCTGACCAAGCTCTAAGCACTCCACAGCATCTGCTTTAGCCACCTTTGTGGCCATTGAAACAAATTGTTCTCATCTGTCCATTCCACTGGGGGAAGTCTTCACAGACTTCGGGTAGACATCCCCCTAACTCACTGACAGGTTTGAGGCCTGTCAGTTCCCCTCAACCTGGTTTAGCGCTTCTGCTGAGAAGGTTTACTGGAGTGTAGCTGCTCTACATGCTACAGCTTCTTGGAGCCACAGGTAAGAGTTGGGTGGCAGGTGGACACCAAAGGTGGATGAACAGCCCTGAAAAGGCCTCAGCAAACCCCCACACCAGAGGTGCTAGTCCTCCCTAAACACCCCATAAACCCCCATTAATTGTTACAAGGCTGCTAATTAGCCACTTCACATTTCACCTTCACTGGGGAGAGTTTGATCAAACATAAAGTGGGGTCTTTTTTTTCTGGTGCCTCTCTCTTGGAAGCCAGTGCTTTCCTTGCCAGAAGTCCCATCCTGCTATTGCTGCTGTGATGTTAGATGCTGCCCTTGTTTTCAGTATTCTGGGGCCTTTCAGGATGTTTCCTGAAGGAGCCTGTTGTACCAGCTTGGCTAGTTGAGTTCATGTGCAATGTGAGAACAGAAGAAACTGTTGTCAGTCATACTATACTGCATATAAATATATAAACTTCTTATTAGTTGAAATTAGGACAGGTGTGTGACAGGTGTGTGACCTAAGAGATGTGGCAGTTCCCCTCGAGAGAAGTGGGATACTATGGAGCATGGCAAAGAGGATATTAGGTAGGGCCTCAGACAACAGATGCTTAGTCTATTGCCTGGACTCTATTCAATTGCTGTTCCAATTTTGTAGAATGTGTAAAGATTTATCCACTGTTGGCATATCCACAGAAAATCCAAGGCCACCTCCCTGCCAAGATAAAGGATACTTTTGAGGTGGGGTGAATGTTAGTTAGATTGAGCATTTTAGGATCTTAGAATTTTATGTTATTGGGGGAGAACTTTCTTTTTGGGGGGAGGCCTCATAACTGAAAGGGGACAAACTATTCATTAAAAACCTATTGTCAGCAATAGCGTTGCCGCTTTATGTGCACTTGTTTCTCCTGTGTCTTGGAACGTCTTGCCCTGGAAGATGCCTCTGCCGTGCCTGCTGCTTTTTCCATCGGTGACTTTCTCCTGAGGCCTCTATTTTGTAAGGGCCCCAGGCTAGCCAACCTTCTTTTGCCTCTAATCTGTCTTCTGACTCTCCAGACTTCAACACCATGCCTCTGAGGTCAGGCACTTCCTGCCCCTTCCCCCCCACAGCCCACTGAAACCCCATTTTGTGTTTTGCATTCCTTCGTTAGAAAGTAAGCTCCTGGAGGGCAGGGTTTGTTTTCCTTTTTGCTTGTGTTTGCCCTCCCAGCACTTAGCATAGTTCTTGGCACATAGTAAATTTTTCATAAATGCTGGTTGACTTGTCTTATTGGTGTCTCTTTATAGCAACTGTATTAAACAATATATTAGATATAATATATCAAACCGATATATATGGTATATGCAACCAGAAGGACAAGCATTACCGGACCTACGTGAACATCTATCTATGTAGATAAAAAGAGTGTTGGAAAGATGGTTCCCTTCAGAGCCCAGTTAGTATCTGAATTCTCCCCCATCACTATTTATTTTGTGTACATTCTGTATATTCAGAAAAGCTTTCTACATTGTGTATCCTCCTAATAGAATGTAAACTCTTTGAGGACAGGGATTGTCTCACTTTTGTATTTGTTCCCAGCACATAGTAAGTTACCTAATAAGTGTTGTTCATTAATTAATTATGATAATGTCATATTTACATGTTGCTTTCAAGTTTCATAGACTCACAGAATTTCAGAGTTGGGAAAGTGCAAACACTTTCCTCATGACAAACCTTAGTAAGGTACTAAGTTTAAGTGTTATCCCATTTTACAGAGAAGGAACTGAGGTACAATGAGGTAAAGTAAGAGACTTCAGTTGAACCTTGGCCCTCCTGTTGTTAGGTCTAGAGCTCTTTTTTGCCTTATCACAGAACAGCAAAGAGGCTTATGTGGGGAGCCAAATAGGCCTGATCCAGGACTCAGATGAGAGACCTTAATTATGTACCCTAAGTCCTTTCGAGGTGATGCGGCTTGCAAAGACTGGCTCCCCCAAAAAGAACCTCAGGGGCACACACTGATATCCTGACATCAAAACCTTTACCCCCAAACTTCAGGCGCCAAAAAGGACATGTTCCTTATCATATTATGCTAAAGACTATTGTAAGTCAAAATGCTTGAATCTTAGGGATCAGGCTTGTAATACAGTTGTCTTTGAGACTGGTTTCTATGCAGATGTCTTTGAGATTGTGGCCTGTCTCAGGGAGCATCCTTTGTCTTGTAAGATACATTTTGATAAAAGACAACTGACCTTCCCCCATGACTTCCTGGGTCCTTGATAACAAGCCTAGTCTTATCCAAGCTACTTCCCTGGGTTTGGCAGACTATCTATTAGTAATAATATTCCAGGATATGACTGAGATAAGGATATTTGAATCTTTGTCATTTGGATCTTTAAAAACTTTGTTCTAAGCATCAATAAATGGAATTCATGATTCTTCCTTGAAGGACCCACATGGCCTGGTCACTTCATTTATTCACATCTCTGGTCATGCTTAAGGCTGGAAATTAAGCAGGCTCCCAACATATGACGCTCAACGAGGGGCAATATAGGAACTTGAAAGGAAGGTTCACAGCGGAGATGGCCCTTACGAGCAGAAAGGAGCTCCAGAAATCACAAGTCACAGGGTAAGGGAACTAATTTCAATCAATCTTTTCTTCAGTCTTTCTCTTTCACCAGGCTGATAAAGGGATTTTCAAGCTTTCTATCACTATGGGTCAAATGCATTTAAGATCGGGAATAATATTTTTAAGTATTAAAGGAAGTAGTGTAAGAAAGTTTAATTTTGTTATTACGAAGGAACAATTAGAGGAGTTTTATTTTGTGTGTTTGGAACATTGTTGCCCTGGGTTTTTAAAGGGTAGTACAACGGTTATGGGAATCAAAAGGAAGCAGATAATTTAAAAATTTTTAGTAAAAGAAGGAACCCAGCATTTTCCTATTTCTGCCTTTTTTCTATGGAATGTATTAAAGATATGTCAGAAAGGAAAGAGCCAAAGGTGGCACAAGCAGTTAGGTATAATGCATCTGTCTTTACACACTATTTATAGCAAGTCAAAAAAGTGTACAAAAATATCAGGATAAAAATTGGAAAAAATAAATTGCTTCCATGAAAAATGTGAACAGAAGTATTAAGGTTTAAGGGTCTCCTTTCCTATGATCCAGCTCTGGCCAAGTTTGATTGTGGGAAAGGCTGTCAAAAGTAAATAAAAATAGTAAAAAGTAAAAAGGGAAAATTTTTTCCCTTAGATCAAAGAGACAGACTAACAAGCATTCTCCTGCCTCATCTAAAAAGAGAAAAGTTTTGTGTATCAGGATGCAACCAAAAGTTAATTTCATTTGACATTAAGGCAAATTTAGAACATATAAATATTTGAAGAAAAAAATTCCGGGATAACGCTTTTCGATCTAAGTACAGGACAGAGATTGGCGCCACTGGAAGTTTTATCCAGTTTCTCCATACCGTACTTAGACATTAAAGGCTTTTTACTTTCTAAGAAAAAAGAAAAAAATTATTTTAGGAATCATGGTTGCAATACAGGTAAATTAGCTGAAAAACGTTTTTTAAAAGTCTCTCCTCACTAAAGCAAAAGTGCTGAAGGACTATTAAGGTGTTTAGATCTTCCTCCCCCAACTTGGCAGCCCTAAGGCAGTCAGAATTCAGCATTCAGATTTTGCAACTTTGCAAAGAGGATAAAAAAGCCTAAAATTCTCTATAGATAACTTTTGCATGTGATGATTTGAAACAAAATTTCACATATTATCTAAGTCTGTTGTATCTTTATTTTGTTATATATTTCCTCAAAATTTTGAAACTGGTCTTCCCTCCACCTTTAGTGGGCCATGAATCTGATAAATAGACATAAAACTATGTTTCCTTGTAGGAAATCAGGTATCTGCAACTTTACCTTCCAAAAGGAGGCTGAACTTTTTCATCCTAGATAAGATTAAGAAAAGAGATTCACCCTCCCTCCCACCTGCACACCCACCTTCTCCCATTGGGCAAAGGAAGGAAAGGAAAAAGGGCTTGATTTGAGCCTCTGCTGCTGATAAAAAACCAATAGTTATCTGTACTGGGTCAAATAATCCATCATTTTATTAATATTTTTATATGATCTAGGAATTCAACTGACTTCATACAAAGCTTGCTGTTTTTACTACAGATAAAACAATTTGGCTGTCATTTTTGTAACTTGTAAAATTGATCATTTTCGTGTCTTAATGTTAAAACCTAGAAGTGTTAATGGGTATATGGAAAAGAGGAAATTGGGTGAAAACTTTATTACGTTCCTCCTGCATGTATGAGATTTAGCAAAGCAGGAGCATTACTCTCAGCCCATGGTTTATATAAATTCCCATTGTTCTTCAATAATGCTAAGACCCCATGAAACTATTTCTGTAGGAAAGATCATCAGACTAAGATAGGAACTTGTTGCAAAAGATTGATAAGGATTTTTAACAATTGGCTATTGCATCTGGATAAATTTAAAAAGAAAAATGTTAAATGATTTTTATGTATTGTAAGGCATAGTGGATCTTTATTGTTTATTATAGCTAGATGAGAATAAAATTAATTCTAAGCTGTTATTGGTGGAATTGCTGTTTCAGATAGAGAGCAT